>JAGDQO010000816.1:0-1200000 GCA_018342035.1 Solanum appendiculatum | reverse complement strand
AACAACTATTGTTGGAGGAGGGAGTATGATTTTAAGATTGGCAAAAAAATTATTTCTTCATATTCAAACTTAAAAAACCTGTGTGGATAGTTTTTATAGTTTATAGTTTATGGTTTATAAGTCAAAAAGTAAAAAAAAAAAGAACTTTGATTTACCATATGATTTGTATTCCACTTAATTAATTTTCCATATATCAATTTGTCTTTGTTGAAATCCAGAAAGTTCTAGGATATTGGTAGAAGGTGCATGACAGTCTAGGACCACACATTGGGTGTGGAGTTTTTTTTAATGATTCTGCTTTTTTTAAATTTATTTATTTATTTTCTGCCTTCTATATTTGAATCGAAAAACAAAAAACAGCTAATTATGTGCTAAGACATGGCCAAATTAAGGATTGGAAAATAATTAAGAACTTGTCTTTTCAAATACAAATTTATATATAATCTTTGTCAGAAATCTACATGTATATTAACAGTATAAAAAATAATGGATCGATTACTTGAAAATTAAACATCAATTTGGGAGAAAAAATATGTGTCATTTACACTTTTGCTCATATTTTGTGTTGGTTTTTAGTTTTTATCCGTCAAGGTCAAGATAAATAAAAAAAATTCCGAAAAATAATTTATATTTTTGCATTATAATACCATATAAGTTATGCCCTATGCACGTTCCCTCTAGACAAAAATTTGATTAGTAAGGATAAAAATTAAAAATTAATTCATTTAAAAAATAAACCATGCAATTTAATTTTAAAAAATGAACCTTAGAAACTCTATAGACAATCCAAACCCACATAAAAATATTGAAATATGTTCATTCTAATGCAAAACTACTATATTTGATCTCAATTCATAATTCAATATCACCAATCGTGTGTAATATACTATTTACGACCATATCACATCAATTATCAACATATAAAAACAAGTTTATGCATGTATATTACTTTGTCATAATTAATCATGCACTCGATTTCACATAATTATAATAGAGTAGTTTAACTATTCTAAAAATAATTTTTAGCGAACAATTAATTAATGGAAATAGATTAATTGCTGCTAAATATATTTTATTTAACACTCTTTACTAATGTGCATATCTATTATCGCTAAAAGTTATTTCCTTATATTTCATACGTTTATGTAATAAAGAGAATATAGCTCTCTCTGGTTATTAAAGACAAATATTGTGGCTGGCAAAAATATTCTAGGTTACATCATGAATATTTTTATTCAAACAAACTATAGAACCATATTCCATCCAACAAATACCAAGAGAGAAAAAAAAGAATGTTGATCAGGCCTGGATTGTACAAATTGAATCGAATACATACATATGTCAATATACTCAACTCGAGTAGTGGAAGCTTATGCTACTCGCTCGGATCCTCCAAAAATGCAATCATACGAGTATAGGATTCTCCAGAAGCTAAAATAATTTTGAAAGATTAAATTTTTGTTGGTCGTCATAGAAAATTATCTTGTAAATTGTCGAAAAGATCCCAATTATGAATTGGACTAGCTATCCAATTTTGGAAAGGATCTTCAACTCCAGGATAATACATATCCAAAGTTTGTGAATTTTGGAACATTTCCAAATTACTTTCATTTAAGCTTGAACTAGATGTTGAATTTTGTTGCTCTTGTGGATACTCTAAAGTCTTTTCTGGCATGACTTTTTCATTAATTTCTTCACAAACTTGTTGCTTAGTATCATCATTAATCTCTTCAATTGGCTTGTGAGTTAGAGGGTCTATGCCAAGAAATTTTAGCTTTTTCTTGATTCTTGTATTCCAATGATTCTTGATTTCGTTGTCTGTACGTCCTGGAAAATGTCCTGCTATTTTCGACCACCTGTTATTTAAAAAAAGTGAAATTAGTAACCTGAAAAATAACGTGAGTACATCAATTGTGAAAAAATATGGATGTGCAAGTTATTACCTATTGCCAAGTTGGGAATGAAGCTTGATGATCATATCTTCCTCTGCTTCAGTAAGTGCTCCTCTTTTGAGGTCTGGCCTTAGATAATTTATCCACCTTAATCTACAGCTCTTCCCACATCTCATTAGCCCTTCAAAAATCATCAATTAATTATATTCCATAATATTACTTTATTCTTGTAAAATTTTCTTTTAACAATGTCAAGAATGAAAATCCAAATATTATTATGTATTGCGTAATGTAGGTAAGTTATTTTCTTAATAATTAAGTACTACTCCTCCTAATTCATATTTTTAAATTTATGAGGTAATGCATATTCATAAAGAAAAAAAAATTATGACATAAATTGAACATTATTTTCCACTTTTATCGTTTTAGCTATTGTCAAAGTATTCTTGAAAATAGAAATAATTCAAAATAAAATCATAAATATGCGCAATTAACTCTCTCGAACTTATCACCTAGAAAATGTAAATGAAGGACAAAAATAGAAAGAAAAAAAATCCAACAACTCTCTTGAACAATTAACCTATATTTCGAACACTGAAAAAAGGCTAAAAAGTTCAATTATTATATATGGACTAGAGGGAGTACCTTATTATACGAGAAGAATAGAGTAAAAACGAAAAATATTTACCCACGATAGATATGTATACAGAATAATTCAACACATTACATGTGTGTTTTCTTAATTTAATTTATTTACCTGCTAATTTTGGTACAAGACGCCAACATTGTATACCATTATTGAGGATGAAATTCATAAGCTTATGATCTTCTTCAATTGTCCAAGGACCCCTTTTGAGTCCTATCTTGTCACAACAAGGTTGTCTTCCCATTTTAATGTTTTTTGCTACACAAACTTGAGCCAAGAAATCAATTAAACTTTGGATTAGCAGCTAAACAAAAAATGTAGCTTATAAACAAAAGCAAAGATTCTGCCAACTCAACTAATAATTGAGGAAGAAATAAAGAATCAAATAACCTTAGTTATATTTAATAAAATTATATTGTTTGGTTTCCTTATCATTGCAACAAAAATGTACCATTTATTATTATTAGAATTAAGAAAAATGAAGAAACAGACGTGACTTCTTGTCGTTGATATGTTTTTATATATACCCACGATGTTTTCTCCAATTGAATTTTGCAAAAAGTAAAACATTTTTTATTAAAATGTTTATCAAAAGATTCTTAAGGTTGCCTTTCAGCTGGCTTTTGTTAACATTTATGGGAGGCAAGTCCTTTTCTTCTCCTCTTTTTTGTTATTTTATTTCCGAACGAAAGTATTGAAAACATTTCTAAATTTGATGTGATTTATTAGTTTCATTTCTAAACTATTGATAATCTTAAAAACACCTTTGTACTTGACTAGCGAAACTTAAATACACCCTCGATCTTGCAACATGAGTGAAATACACCCCTAGATTCTCACCAAATTTAGGGGTGTTTTCAACACTTCTCTCGGCTTTTTATTAAGAGTCTCATGGTCCTACAAGAGTTTGAGACCACTTACAATGTTATGTGACAGATGGGTTGCATCTAAGTTTAGATAATCAAGTAGAGGGATATTTTTAAGGTTGTCAATAGTTCGGGGACGAAGCTAATAATTTGCGTAAAGTTCAGGAGTATTTTAAATACTTTTCTCTTTATTTTATTTTATTTATTAAGTATTTGAAGCTTTTTGAAAAGAAAAAAAAACTTTTTGATTCTATTAAAGGCTAAGGTGTTCTACTTTAATTTCTTTATATTTTTTCTTTACCTTATCCCGTGCATCAAATCTCTAAGTGATTCATTTTCTCAATATTTTTAGTGCAATTTGTAGCAAACATTTATTATAATTTCATGAGCCAAATATGAACGCTTGTTAAGACTTAAGCCCATCATTATATGTTCAGTTTTGTCATTATTTTTTGTTGACAACTTCAAATTTTGTGATTATTAATTGGGTTAATTAGTTGACTATATTAATCTCCATTCTCCAACGATATGATTAACTAGAATATCATCTCTCTTACATATACCATCTTACGTCAATTATTTAATGCTCTTAATTCTTTAAGTTCTATACACTAGCAATACAAAAACAAAAAACAAAAAACGCATCAATACAATTTAATTGGATAGAAGGATTGTTATTTCTATTTTCCAAGTTACTATATCAAACTCTCAAAATTATATGTCATTGTGGGTCACTTTAATTTAATGATCAAAAAAACCCTACACACTTACAGTGGGCAGAGCTGGGTAGAGGCAAGAGGTTCATTCGAATTATCTTTATCGAAAAATTACATTATGTATGTATAATATTAAAAAATAGTGTTATATATATAATAGAATTTAAATTTCTTTAGCTTCTTCATGAAGGACGACTCAACATAATCGATGGTCTTAAAGCCAAATCTTGATGAGTCCCAATTTAATTTTTATTTGAAGGACATATTCTTTTAACTTTTCGAGATACAAAATAATTAATAATTTTTGGCATATTTGAATTTTTCCAATTAATGTACATACACCTTATCTATTTAACATCTTTACTATTAATTAACATCATTATTATATAAGCAATACAAATATTTATAAAAGAATCAAAGTCTTTTTAATTGATTAAATATATCGATTAGAATATTATATTCTACTTGTATTATTTTTGTTATCACTTTTAATTTGAAAAACGTCAATCGATGTCGGATTGACTTTAAAGGAAGTTTTATGGTAAAGGCAATATTTTATCATATTCTCATCGGCTAATTAATGATAGTAATTTTTACTTTCAACTAGAAAATCAAAAAATATAAATCATATGCTTTGAATTGTTTGATATGATACATCTTCTACTTACTGAAATTATGATTTTAGATAAGAGAACATAAATATCGATAATTAAAGTAGAAAGTTCATAGGTAGTTAAGTTCTATCTTTTATGTGGGAAAGTATGATTCTAGTTTGGAGCATCTTATTTGTTGATTCTTCTCCTTATCATTATTATTATTATGTATCTTATTCTTCAATTTTATTACTATTGTTACTCCTTTTGTTTCAATTTATGTGACATGTACATTTTGAATTTCAAGATTCAAACAAATCTATCTTTGACCGTAAATTTTTCATATATCTTTTAAATATTTTAGATTGTCAATTATTATGACTTCTAGTACTTTTTACGTAGTTTACAAATATATAAATTTTATTTCAAAATAATTGAAGATTTTATACGCAAATTCGCGATCAAACTTAAAGTATTTGACTCTCAAAAAACAAAAAGTGTCACATAAATTTAGACAAATGAAATATTTCTTTCGCTTTGATTATAATCTTACCATTTTTATTGTCAATACTTTTCTTTTCTTTAAGATTTTCATCATAGCTAGCTAGCTTCTCCACTCATGTATTTTTTCAAATCTATTTTTAAATACTTTTTTTAATCCAGGATCTATCGAAAACAATCTTTCTGCAGTAGAACGCATTTATGAGATCATAATAAATAAGTTAAAATAAAAAATAATAATTAAATAACAGCCGATCACCCTTAATAAAAATTCCAACTCCGACACTTAGAAACTTAAACTATTTATTTAATTGCAAAGGCAAGAACAGACAGAAGAACAAAAAGAATAGTTGTATGGAGATATTGTTGTCTGAAAGAGATTTAGTTGATTCTCATGATTCAAGTACATAGTCAGCATTTCTGAATAATGAGTTCAATGAATTTGTAATTTTCTTTCTGTACATGGACCATACTTTATTTTTTTATTAAACACAAATGATTGAATATTGAGATAGTTTAACTAAAGACAAAATAAAATAATAGTGCACTCATAATATTGACTTAATTAAACGCCTTCCCTGTTAAAAAGTATACTAATGATTGTTAGAGCCAGCTTCCTTTTTTTGCACCTAAGTTTAATGAGTGAATTTAAATCATATTTATTATTTCCTTCATTTTAATTTATTTGTTCATTTTTAACTTGACACGAAATAAATTTTTTAAAATTTTGTGATTTTAAACTTAAAAAATTTAGATTGTATTAAAATATTATTTAATTTTGTAGTCTTAAACATATCATATGAAAATTCAGAATTAAAGAATTGCCAAAAATAAAAATATTTTATTTTAAACGAACTAAAATAAGAACAAATAAATTAAAACAAAGAGAATAGTGACGTAAAGAATTTTCACATAAAATGTATTTAAATTTGTTATAACTTAAATAATATTGGTCTTATTTTTAAGGTTATCCATTTTACTTATTATTAAGCAGTAGCTTATTAACTATATATGAACTAATCGCTAATCGTGTAAAAGATTCAAATTAAATTATTAGAGATTTATAGTTTGTTTGGTCAAATTTTTAAAATTAGCTTATTTTGAAAATTATTTTTTTTAAGGATAGAACCCTATGCGGCACAAATTCGAATACTAAATATCGAATGAAAAAAAAGAAGTTAGCTACTAATTAGTGTCGGCAATACCTTGGTCTCCACACAAACAAGCTAATTAGTGAATGCCTTAATGTAATGGGTAGAACTGGTGATATTTAGAGCCACGATGTATTTGATGTAATTACGAATAATTAATTTCGATTTTGTGAATATTTTATGTGTGTTTTCCTAATTTTTATGATCTAAAAGATAAACTTTTCTATTAATTAAGTAGCAGTAAAAGGGGCAAGAACCTCAGGACCATTACTTTTTTCTAATTTATTTGACCGAGTTCGATCGATTTGGTTTTGAAGTTTATTGGTTTGACTTATTGATTATTGGTTTGTAGACATGCTAAATCGTTATAAAATCATTAAGGTATTGGTTTATCGATTATTGTCTTATTGGTTTATCGTTTATTGATTTATTGGTTATTGATTGTTACCAGTATAACCATTAAGATTTGCCACTAAAAAATCATTGAAAATCACTTAGAAACAAGGTGACAAACCAAATAAACCAAGCACTTGAGTTGACATAGTGCATCTTCCTCAAAAACAAACACTGACACATTGTAGAATAATCGAGAATTTGAGACAATAAATAATAAAAGTATGAAACTAAAACCTATGTCAAGGACTTTATATAGCAAACGGTATAAATATAATTTATTTATTATCGGGTTATCTATTAACTCATTAATAAAAAAATCAAACCGTTAAGAATCAATAACCTGATAATAAAGAACATTAGAACCGTTATAGAAATTGCTAAACCAATAACTCATTACTGATAAATCAATGACTTTTTTATCCGAGTTATCGATTTCAATTCGACTTTGAACAACCCTAGCCGAGAGGCCAACTTTGTCAAAACCCCAACAAAAGAGTATTTAGCTGGATAGTAATTTAGAAGTATTTTTTTAGATTAATCAAATTCAAGTGTTTTTTTTCTATCAATTTAAACTTGGATGGTAAGGACCCTCACTTTCAATCCTAAGGTTGTCAGTTTGGGTTAAGGGTGACAGAGGATTCGATTCCGGATTCGACGGGCCGGGTCGATTGGAATCGAAATGGTCTGGAACGCCAACAGTCAGGATCGATCAGTAATGGGATGAATTGGGCCGAGATGACTCGACAGTCCCGTCCCATCCCATTACTTTTACGGGATGGGACGGGTTGAGACGGGAAGGGGCGCGAGACGATTATTTTATGTTTTGAAAATTTCAAATTTAAAATTTGGAAGTTCAAATTTAAAATTTCAATATTTAAGTTTCAAAGTAAGTTTGATAAGTAAAGTATTAAATTATTAAAGTTTGCTTAATTATTTAAAATTAAATCATATATATATAAGCATTCATGGTTTATTAAAATATGCTCGCATGTATTCAAGCAACAGATACCAAATTGGTTTAGCCAATGGTGAACTTTATACGATCCTTCTGTAAACATCCTATCAGAATCTTATAAGAGTTTATACGCTCAATGGGTCGACGTATCTCCAAAATTAATAAGCATGGAGAAAGATAATATCTATTTTGAAGGAATGTCCATAATGTATTTTTTCATAGAATTCTCAATCCCCTGGATTATGAAATGGACAGTGGAAGTTAATAGTATATATATATATAACTAGCTATTAAATGTAAGTTGTATAAAAAAGACTTGAATAAAGCCTTTAAATTTATTCAAATAAAATTTAATTGCATAAATTTGTGTTACAACTTACAATTTACAAATATTTTAAGAGCAACTACTCTACGTACCCACCTTCTAGGAAGGGTTCTGTTTCAACTAATTGTCATATATAAAACTAATATTTGTATTGTCCAATAAAATTTCTTTATAACTTTCATATCATTTCGATGAAAACATCCTCCGAAACTGGCATAGATGATTGATACTCTAGTGCCTCCATTCTGTCATCACTATTACATCTAATTATTGAATCTATATTCAGCTTCTTGTTGGGAATTTAGCTTTGACAAGTCATAATTTCTTCTCTCGGCATTGATCCAATTTATAAATAAACTGATATCTCCATGCTGTCTTCTGCCAATGAATATCTATGGTCTCCAATTTGAAATCTTGTCGCGCTGAAAGCAGCATCTGAAGCAACTGATGAAGCTTGAATAGTTAAAACATCGCGAATCATTTTGCTAAGTCTTGAAAATGCACTGCCACATTTTCTCCACCAATCTAATAGTTGTGAGTTGTCATGCTAGTCTATAACCGATTACAATCCCTGGTTAAGATATTTTTTAAAACCATCACGATTAGAGGAATCAAGACGTAGAAAATCTCTCCTATAATTATCAATACAATCATGGTTAGCATTAGAACTTTGAGGAGCATTTATTTCATTATTTTTCATAGATCTATATTTTTAATACAACATTTTGGCTTGTACTTTTATGCTAGGCTTACAAAGTTCTACACATGGAACTTCTTCCGGTAAAATTTCATAAATTGTATTAACAAGTGCTTGTACACCTTGTAATTTATATTATGAGTTAAATAAAATAACAGTTAAATAAATTTGAGGAATAGGAAAAAAAAATTTAAAATTTTTCATTCATAACTTCAATAGCCGATCTAAAATTTTCAATTTTTGATATTCAACAAATTGAATTGAAATAGCACAAATATTTACTAAGACTGAAGGAATAGTAGGATAATAAATTTCAGAATTTTTTTTATAGCTTGATAAAAAAAGTTTTAAAAAATCAATAAATTGTTTAGTTTCATTCTAATCTTCTTCACTAATTTGATAAAGTGCGTGAGCATTATGGACATTAAAAATCATTTGTATGGATCTTTAATATTCACAAGTAACTAAAAACATTTCATATAAAGAATTTCACCTAGTTTTAACTTGTCTTGAAACTTTCCGTGGTGGAAGATCACACAGTGCACAACGCTCTTTAAATTCTCCAATTCTAGCAGCTTTATGAACATGAAAAATCCATTGAACAACATATTCAATTTTCATTCGATCACAATCAAAAAACTTAACACCATCTTTTACCAGGGGCAGACCTACTTGGTTGCAAGTGGGTTCATATGAACCCACTTCGTCGAAAAAATACACTGTATATACATATATATTCAATCTGTTTTTTGAAACAATACACCTATAGATAAATAATGTGACCCCTCTCAAACCAATAGTAACGCGTAGCCCAGTGGCAACGTGGATTCAATTTGGATGATACATCGAGGGTTCTATTCCCACCGGCAACATTGAAGTATTTTTTCTTTTTGAGTCTTAAAAGTTAAAACAGACGTACAGTTAAATTTAAAAAGTGACTTCACCCCACAACGTAGTTTGCCCCCCATTAATTAATAATATAATATAATAAATATTAAAATAAATAAATGGTTTCGAATCCCAATTTAAAAGATAATATCACTTTTTAGTTAGACAATTCCCAAAACCCAAAGGCAAAAACCCTATTTTCTCTTACTATGCATCAACACAAAGATCAAAAATAGTGAAAAAATAAGTTTTAAGAACGTCAAATTGTCATCAACGAATTAAGGTTTTCTCTTTGCTTTTCTCCCTTGTCTCTCATCTCTCGTCTCTTGTATCTCTACGGTTTATTCTTCATATTCATATATAATTTTAGATTTCGAAGTTTGGAGAATCAATCGGAGTTTCTAAGTCGAACTCATGTTCAAATATTGATATAGTTTTTATGCCTACAATGTGTTTGTTGTAAACTTGTAATGATTCACTACGACACTAACTATTTCTCTTATCTATTCTTATGCTATATTTTTTTATTATATTGATAGGTTGCATTCTGCTAGTTTTTCTTTTCGTTTTTTTATATTCTTATGAAATCAATTTCTATCTTTCATATTATTGTTCTAATTAGAATCTTTGTTTGGCAGTTCAGTTTCAAATCCAATGAAAAGATTTTTCTCTCCAATATCATCCAAGTTACCACAATCAAGTTCATCTTCTCAAAATGATTTTCATGTGGAAGAAAATTTGAACCAATTAGAAGAGAATCAATATTCTGCTAAAAAACTTTGCAAGGAGTAAATTTGGATTCTTTAATGGAAGATCTAAGGAAAAGAATACCCATTTTGAACTATCATCCAGATGAACGTGATGAGATTAGACGAGCATATATTCAAAGAGGACCTCATCAACCGCGAATTCCCAAGTTTCCTCAAAGAGATATTTACGGATTAAAACGTCGTTTTAATCGTAAATGGTTCAAAAAATATCATGATTGGTTAGAGTATAGAGTGATTGAAGATGCAACTTGTTGTTTGTGTTGCTATTTATTTCAAGATGAAAGCATTCATCAAAGTGGAGGCGAAACATTTTCAAGTATAGGGTTCAGGAGTTGGCACAAAAAGAAAAGATTAGATATAAATGTTGGTGGACCGAATAGTGCTAATGACCAGGCAAAGAAGAAGTGTGAAGATCTAATGCAACAAGATCAATCAATTCAAGCTGCATTTATTAAGCAATCTAATCAAACCAAGCTAAAGCACAAAATTCGTTTAAAAGCTTCAGTTGAGGTGGTGAGACTCCTTTTGAATCAAGGATTAGCATTTTGTGGACATCGAGAAGACCAATCATCATTAAATAAAGGTAACTTTCTTGAAATTCATTCATGGTATGCAAGTCGGTGTGATAAAATTAGAGATCTTGTGTTGAAAAAAGCTCCAAAAAATGATCAGTTGACTTCTCATAAAATTCAGAAAGATATCATCACTGCGTGTAAGCTTGAAACAATTAAAGCTATTATGGAGAATCTAAATGGTGACTATTTCTCATTGTTAGTCGATGAATCTTGTGATGTGTCACGTAAGGAGAAAATGGCAATTGTTTTGCGATATGTTGATAAATGGGGATTTGTGGTTGAAAGGTTTATTGGGATTGTTCATGTTCGTAATAATAGTGCTTTATGTTTAAAAGAAGCAATTGTTAACTATCTTGCTCAACATTCTTTAAGTGTATCTCATATACGTGGGCAATGCTATGATGGAGCAAGCAATATGCAAGGGCGATTAAGTGGCCTTAAAATTTTGATTCAACAAGAAAGTAAATCAACTCATGCAATCCATTGTTTTTCTCATCAACTTCAGTTGATTTTTGTCGAGGTATCTAAAAAATGTCTTCAAGTTGGAGAACTTGTATTGTTGGTTTCTAATGTCTTAAATGTGGTGGGAGGTTCTTTTAAATGTATGGATGAACTTCGAGAATCTCAAGCTAAAAATTTTCAAGAGGCACTAGATATGGGTGAGGTTGAAACTGGTAAGGGTTTGAATCAAGAACTTGGTGTTTCTAGAGCTACTGATACTCGTCGGGGTTCACACTATAAATCTTTTAAGAACTTCATTAGTATGTTTGACTCTATTATTGATGTTCTTGGTACAATTGTTGTTGATTCTGAATCTGTTGAAGAAAGTGCTAGGGCAACAGGATATCTTAAAGTTTGTCAAACATTTGAGATTGCTTTTATATTGCATTTGATGAGAGATATTTTGGCCATCACAAATGAGCTTAATGAGTCCTTACAAAAGAAAGAACAAGATATTACAAATGCCATTTTACTTGTTAAAGTGGTGAAGAAACTATTGCAAAATCTAAGGGATGAAGGATGGGATTCACTTATCGAGAATGTGTCTGCATTTTGTGTTAAGTATGATATTTTAATGCCTAATTTTGATGAGTTCTATGTTAATTTTGGAAGATCTCGATGCAAAGTTGCTGAGTATACTCTCTTACATCATTATCGTGTTGAAGTTTTTTTCAAGATTATTGATTGGCAACTTCAAGAACTCAATGATCGATTTAATGAGCTGAGAACGGATTTGCTTATTGGAGCTGCTTGCTTGAATCCAGTTGACTCGTTTTCTAATTTTGACATCAAGAAAATATTGAGAATGGCTGAATTATATCATGATGATTTTGGTGAAAACATGATGGTTACTCTTAAGAATCAGTTAGAGACTTATATTGTTGATGTCCGTGATGTTGATGAAAGGTTCTTTAACCTAAAAGGACTTGGTGATCTTTCTGAAGAGCTAGTCAAGGCAAAGAAGCATTTAAATTATCCCCTAGTATTTCGCCTTGTAAAATTTGCATTGCTCCTGCCAGTGGCCACTGCTTCAGTTGAAAGAGATTTTTCGGCAATGAAGTTGATCAAAAGTGAATTGCGAAATCGAATGGATGATGACTTCATGAGTGGAGGTATTGTGCCTTATGTAGAAAAAAATATATTTAATATTGTTTCTTATGATAGTATTATGAATAGGTTTCAAGAAATGAAAACTCGCAGAATACAATTGTAATGAATATCTTGATTACTTAAGCTTTGTTTTGTTGTTATTTTATTCGCTTCATTTAATACTGCTTTATTTTATTTTATATATATACATATATATTGAACCCACTTTGTAAAATTTCTGGGTCCGCCACTGTCTTTTACAACCAAATTAAATATATATATATATACAACACGTCTAATATGAAAAGAGTCATTATAAATTGGACATAGTCTAGTCTTTAACATAGTAACAACTTTGGTATTAGCAGAGACATTATCTAATGCGACACTCATCACTTTATCACAAAGTAGATAAAATTCTAAAATTTCTAAAATAGTTTATGCTATATAAGCATCAGTTTTTTCTCTACACATTGTTTATAACCTAAGATTCTTTTTTGCAAATTTCAGTTATGATCAATCTAATGTGTTGTACTAGTTAAATAATCATTACCATTAACATTACAATCCATATCAGAAGTTATAAACACTCTACAATCTAATATGTTAAATATACAATGAAGATATTGACAAAGTTTAGCTTGAAAATCAAAAACACCATTTTACACTATATTTCTTTAAAAACCTTTAAAAGGAAGATTGTAGGCTTCTTGAATATATGAAATAAAATCGGGATGTGAAGGAAACCTAAGAGGCAAAACACAAACAACAATCATCTTGGTTAAATTTTTGTGATCTCTTTCTTTACTATATTTACGTTGTGTAATTGGACCACCAGGGTCAGAAGGATTTAATGTTCCCCGAACCATGTTAAAAGCGCCTACCAATTCAACAGTAGTGTCATTACCATTGCCTTTTTTGTCGGGTTTAGCTTTAGCCTCCAAATATTCTGTTTTTCTACAAGTCAACAAATGTCTATTTAAACTCCCCCGTCCCACCTCTATTTTCACCAGTTTGATGCTTAAAACATTGTTTACATTTATTACAAATAGCTTTAGATGCTACTAGATCATGAGTCATAAATTGTCACACAACAAAAATTTTAAGGTGTTGATACTTCATGTTACCCTCTGCAGGAGGTATGGGGGGAGGGGAGGAGATGACTAGCTTCTTGTTGAGTTGGAGCTTCAATCGTTGAACTAGTAGGTGTAGGTGTATCATCTAATTCATCTTCTTCTAAATCTACTTTTACTTCTTCATTTAATTCTTCATCAAAATTAGTATTACCATAAAGTCATTCTAAAATCTCATGGTCAATTTAAGTATTTGTATCTATACTACAATCAGTGGAAAAAATAGTATCCTCAACATACGTAGATTCATTCATATTAAATTGTCATGATCCAACCCATCAGACGGTGTGGGCACCTATTCTCACATCTAGATAGGAGAACCCTTACCACCAAAATAGAATTAAAATATGCGGAAAAATTAAAGGTTTTACTACTAAAAGCTCATTAACATCATAACTTTAAGAAAACAAAACTTTGATAAACCTTTTTTATAAAAGACTGAAAAACACCCCCCCCCCAATGGGCTAGTCTAAACAGGTACAAGAGCTACAAAAGAAGTATAATTTATATATAAAATGAGACACAACTTTCACCATAAAGAAGGAACATGAAAGCTGTCAGAGATCATTATTGTCTTCACCTATGAAACATCACTGATTTTTTGCAACCAAACTATGCCAAGTGGCATAGCAAGTGTAATATCATTACAAACAACACGTACTGGTAGACATCATTGGTAGACCCGAGCCTATCCCATAATATAATGTAGATAATTAGAAAAAGATCATGCAATATGAAAGTTACACTATCCCACCTCTCTATTCACATACTCATACCCTCCCAGGTAAATACCATGACTAAGCCTCTTACTTATGTTATGCTAAGGTTTTCCAAGCCTACTTGTGATGTCACAATAATACACAATCGTAGCCTAATCTTTCTACCACATTAATATTCATGAATACCAGGCTATTACCAGCCCTATCAACTAACCTGTTATCTTTTACAATACTCATGTCAACTTCCTAGCCCTTTTTAGAATAGTAAATAAAATTGGCGCCTTAGACAAACTCATCCTTAGCCAACTAAACCCAGGACCCATTACAAAGTCAATTTCATCATGACTAACACTAGGCAACTAAAGAATTGAGCCTCCATAAACTCAATCAGTAGTTAAGACAATTATGCAGAATAATCTCTAAGAATTCAGTTATCAATGACCACTTAATATACCTCAACCATCGCAAATAACACATAACCCAGACTCCCAGTCCTTAACCTGACTTACCGTAATGTGATCCATATTCCACATGGTAACATACAAGCCAGACCTTAGATCAACTCTCTTTTCAAGTAATCCAGACCACTCAGAGATCCAACATGCAACAATTACATCATGCAAGAATAAATCAAGTTCACTCATGGAACTCTAAACACATACTTGGTCCTTTCACGAAATCCAAACCAAACTGTCACTATATCGGCATGGTATCTGAGCCATCCTTAGTTAGTGGACCGACATGGTATTCGAGCCAATGATATATGGATATCCTCATACCAGGTGTGGTACCCGAGCCAACCGTTAGTATATACAATTCGTGGTATCCGAGCCAACCATGAGAATATTTTTGTCACGACCCGAGTTTATACCCTGGACGTGGACGGCACTCGAAAACCATTACTGGTCCCCAAGCGAACCCTCATCCTGGCTGACTACAAGTGGAAGACTAACTCAAACATACACAAGCATCAAATTGAAAGAAATGCTAAATCAACTGTTTATTTAAATCTCAAAACTCTCTAAATATACTAAGTATGAACATATGTTTTAAATAAAACGTCTAAAACTGAAAGACTTACCAAAACTGTCTATTTATGAAGCCTCTACTTTATAAAGATGAGTGTCGAGACAAGACCCACGAGTCCTAAAAAAACTAATACTAATAACTCACAAAACTGGAGTCCTCCGGAAGCAAGGAGGCCTCAATCAAAAGTTGACGAGCGAATGAAGTGATCTCAATGGACTGTTGTTGAGGATTCTAAGTACTTGTATCTCCATCATTAAAAGATGAAGGTCGAATGACGTCAGTACATTGAATGTATGAGTATGTAATATAGCTGAATTGATAAATAGCTTAACTAATAGGGCTAAAAGAATACTTACCTCAACTAAACTCAATACAAAGCTATAACAAGAGATGAAAACACTTAAAGCTTCATAAATAAAAGATACCACTCAAGGATGTATATAAAAATATAATAAAATACTTTTTACTCATATTTGGGAGATTCTCTAATCAACAACCATCACTATGAGCTACGTGATGATATAACATCTCACCCACACTGTCAGATTTATCCTATACCGTGCTAGGGTATAGAACCTCTCAATTAAGTGGATCCACTAAGCTATAAGGATTCATCTAAGAAGTATGATCATGTACCCATGTTAGCAAGACATAGTTTATAGGGATTTTGAGTTGTCTGAACTCATCCCCATATCGGTGCTCAATACTACTCCCAATAATATACTCATGCTCAAATGTATAAAACATACTCTTTCTTTGTTTTAAGGTAATTACTCAAAAGAACATCTTAAAAGAGGTAATTGCTCTGAAATATCTCTGAACTCATAAACTCTTTTTAGGAATCAAAGTTTCTCTTTTCTCAATGTGAAAATGATACATTTGGGAATACTTAGTTCCCTTATACTTTTTCTCAATCATGTCTAAAACTCTTCTCAAAACTCATCTTTGCTTTCTCAGAAAATTAGTTTAAGACCATTGTTTGGTCAAAAAGGATTCTCAATGATAACTCAACAATAGGGTTCATGCTGAAATTAAATATGAACAATCAACTCAAGAATCTCAATGCATAATGTATAGAAACTCAACAATTTGGAATAGGAACTTAGAACTCATTATCAAACTCATCTCAAGAATACTCAAAACTAAGGATAAAACCAAAGATTATCTCTTTTACTAATAGAAAGTGGATGTAGGGCGTGAGGATGAACTAGTCCATCATTATGATAGCCTTATATACTTGGAAGAATGAAGTTCTTTGGCGAAATTGAAGAAACTTGAAGAAGACTTGAACCCTAGCTTTTCTCCTCTTGGAACCTTTCTCTAATGTCTTGAAGTGTTATTGAACGTAAAGGAATTGATTAACACTTTCTAAGCCCTTAATTTGGTGTGAAACGATGTAGTTTAGGCTTAGAATAGGGTTAAAACGACGTAGTTTGGGGTACCAAACACTTTGAAAAAAGACCACAATGACCCTAACTTAAAAACTAACGAGGTGCCTCACAAGAGGGGCTTCACGAGCCGTCTAAGGCTTCACGGGCTGTATAGCCGGTCGTCAAGCTTCACCTACCTGATAGTGCTTCACTAAAATGAGCATAACGTTTTACTCCGAACTTCAAATGGAGTAAACTTGGTGGCATTGGAAAGAGGACTTAAAGACCTTTAATATGATAGCTCATGGGCCACCTAATTCATTTTGTGCTGAGAGATATGATCATTCGAAGTTGAGACAAAACTTAAAAACTGATGGGTCACTTGTATGGACCCCTAGGGGGCCGTCCAAGTCATCACGGCCCGTCTAGGGTCCCTCTAGGTGACCCCTGCCTAGGCTGCCTTGGATGGTTGTTCATGATGCCCAAGATGGGTCGTGGGCCCCTTAATGGACCGTATAGGGTGTTGTGAAGGGTCCATGGTCCATTTTGGGTTCGTGGACTTGCCCGTTTCCCCTCTTTAGCCCTTTTCAATGTCCGAGGTGTTACATGAATGATTCAAATCTTAAGAGTAGAGTTGCGAGGTGTTATAGAATGATTCAAGTCTTAGCTTAGAAATTTTTGAGGTGTTACAATATCTCCCCATTGAGATCATTTGTCCTCGAATGACGGCTGGACTAAGAATGGAAAGGAAAGGAGTTACTCTTACTATCTTTCTGACTTCTGAACTTGCCTACTAACATAGACAGAACTGATTCATACTAAGAGTTTGGAGCTGTCTAAAGCACATAACTCAATAACGATATTGTTTTGAACAAAGTCACACTCTATTTGAAGTTATCTTATATGAATCAAAGGAATCTGGGCATGAAGTAAGAATATGACTATTATGCCTTAAGCAAAACAACTGCTAGCTTCAAGCCTAGCAACACTTCTAAATCATGAACTCCTTTATGAGTACCGCACCTCATTTAGCTGTAACTCATAACTCCTACAAGGGTTTATGACTACTCTTACCAAGGTCTAAGTTAGACTGTCTGCTCTCACTGTGTTCAAGCCTAATCTCCAAATCACAAGATTCAGGTTTTATGCAGGAAATTTCATCCCAAGAATACTACTCCTTACCACTACATTCAACAACACTTCAAGTCCTAGTCAAGAAACACCTAATGCATCATCCATTTACCACATGTTAACAACACCACATTCAAGCCTAATATTATAGCCAATCCATGGTCTCCTACTAACCAATCCTTCAAAGAATTCCTCCTCCTCTTGTCATCTCTATCAATTAAAATTTCATGCATTACTATTAGGAACTAACTAACTACTCTCACCTAACTATTACTCATAGTAAAACTCCATTCATCCTTCTTCCACTTTTATAACCTTAGATGAAATAAGCACACTAATGCTACCAACATACGAAACATCAACCTTCTCCTTCTATCATCACTCAACTACTATCCTCAACATCACTCTCTTAACTAAAAAGGATCGCTGAAAGAGCTTTAGGGGGAAAGATCATAAGCACGATTCATTCGAGAATTCTAATATAAGAATATGCATGACATAACATTATGTTGCTAGCCATTGAGAGTAACTCATGAATTCACGAAACTGAGCATACTATGAGATATGATGTCACGCCCCGAGGATACCCTCTAGGCACAACATGGTGCTTAGTGTCACGAGTGACCCTAAGCTAACTCCGAGTATGGCATGTCACAAGCATATTGAAATAAAACTAAGTAAGCGGAAGCATAACTTTTAAATGAGTCAAAATAAAAAGGACTCCAAGCAGAAATATATCTGAATATCCATGGGAAACAACCCCGAAAACACTGACTTTATTTCTGAAAGCCTCTAATACTGATGATGATGAGTTGTTGAGACAAGCTCGAGCTAACTCTATAAGTCTGAAACTGGAAAATAAAGATTGAAAAGTAAAGCATGTCAATCATCCTCGGTCTATGAGGACTCACCCCTGAAGCTACTGAATAAGAACTAGAAGTCGAGCTAAGCGCAGTCTGAATGCTGAGCGCCTGAACCTACATCATGAAACGATGTAGCGCAAAACTATGCGTCAGTACTTTGAATGTACTGAGCATGCAGGATATAGGTACTAAGTTGAACAATATAACTGAACAATATAAACTGAACATGGAAATAGGTTGTAATGAAGTATAACTGAAAACTAGACTAGATGCAATGACCAAGTACTAATTATGAAGATAACATGATGAACTGTATACTGAAGTAAATGCTGATAACATGGTCAATGCAATAAGAGTATGACTGTGGGAGCTACTGTTAAGCGATATAGACCACGTGAGCTAAACGTGGAGTTTGATGTATACGCCCCATCGAGAGGACCCAATATACCTTGTCAGGGTATAAAGGCATAACTGTGGTGTGATCACTAAAATGGATGCCCAACAGAGGGGACTTCTGAACCTATGTTGGCACGTAGTTCTGGGACTTGGTGCGTACGCTAAACCAGTCCAACTCGGTGCTAAGTCTACTCCCAACTGAATATGCAAAGCTAAAATGCAACTGATATACTGAGTAGCTCAAAATACTGACATGCTATTTGGGAATGCACATAAATATACTGAAAGATATGGCATTCAAATTCTGAAGCATGTTTTTCTGTCTGATCTGTCTAGCTAGTGTAATTCATGAAATGCTGATAATTAATACAAGCTAGGGTTCTGAGTTCTATACATGGTACTATGCAAATTTTCCAAGAAAACATGGTATTTAGATCATGGAAACTATAGCAGCTGAAATCACAACGAATCTACAAGGTTTTGGAAACCCTAGGTCTAAACAATTTATGAGAAATTGAAGAAATGACTGAATTGTAGGGACCTAATGGGTGAAAGGAACCCACTGGTGAAATCTCACATACCTGGTGACAAAAACTACGGAAAAATCCTTTGGATTTGGAGGTTGAACTTAAAGAACACCTCTGCTTGTTCTTGAGAGAAACTGTCGCTTCTTTCTCTTCTTTTCTTTCTAAGTTGAATGATTTTGGAGAATGAGGGTTCTAGGTAGTTTCTGACAAGGTTATTAGGCTTAAATTGAGTAAAATGATGTAGTTTAGGAATCAAACGACGTAGTTTAAGCGTCCAATGCATAAGGGAAAAGACCAATATGACCCTGACTTAAAAGCTGACGCCTTGACTTCAAGACACCCTTCACGAGTCGTATAGTGCTTCACGGCCCATATAGTGGGTCTTGAAGCTTCAGCAGTCTGACAGTGTTCCACTAAAATAGGCATAATTTTTTACTCCGAACTTCAGATTGAGCAAACTCGGTGGCGTGGGAAAGAGAACTAAAAGATCTTTAATTTAATAGGTCATGGGCCACCTAATTCATTTTGTGCTAAAAGATATGATCATTTGACGTTGACCCTAAACTTTAAATATGATGGATGACATTGTACGGACCACTATATGAGCCGTACAATGCACCATGGGCCGTTTAGTGGCTCGTGGTGAGTGACCCTCACCTTGGCTACTTTGGGAAGTCTTTCACGATGCCTAATACGGGTCGTGGTCCCCTCCACGGGCCGTCTAAGGTCTCGTGAAGGGTCCATGGTCCACTTTGAGTTCGTGGACTTGCCCGTTTGCCTTTTTTAGCCCTTTCTTAAAGTCCAAGGTGTTATATATGAGGGCTTATATGAATAGATTCATATCATGAGGTTGATATCCATAACTTTATGGAGTAAGTTTGAGATCAATGGGCTAAAGTCTTTGCCCCTTATTCTGGAAACTGGGCATAAATGTGAATCTCTCTGAAGTGTATGAGCACAAGTTATGGACACAATTATGATATTAGAAACATCAATAAGATATTGGAATGACTGAACTTTGAGGAATACGCAAGATTATGAATGGATCGATATATCATTTTAACTCTTTTTGAACACATCAATATCTTATTCTTAACACTTGACTTGATTTCTCCTCTTATCATCTCCCCCTTAGGTCTAAAGTTGATACTTTAAAGTTATGGATCTATTCCATCATCTCTAAATTGGTCTACATTCTCTTTACTCTAATACTTGAGAAAGGCTTATCTCATGGCTTTTGAACCCTCCATGTGAAGGTACTAGGGTTCCTTCTAAGACCTCTTTCTAAGATGCTCCTCTTAACCTCTTCCCATTGGCTTATAAGGCCGTTTTATCTAACTCCTAAGGGAAAAAAATAATGCTTACATCAGCCAATTCCACATTGACAACTCAAATATACTATCTAAGCACACATGAAAAATTATTAACTTAATTAGAACCTCATCCTACTACGTACGATCTCATGTACACCTCTTAATGCTCTTGTTAATCTAATGACTTGGCCACACTTCCTTGCTCTCATCTAAGATTCATAATACCACACTTGTACCACTCACACTTATCAAAAGTAATACCTTAATTTCTCACCAAATTTATGTCAAATTTAATAGATCAGATCTCGAACTAACATCATCACCCTCATGTTACCATCCCTTTTTTAATCACGACACTCATCTCAAATTTAAGCTTAGTGTCTATTACTAAACACATATATCAATATAATTGCTCTCTTACTATACTAACTTGCAACTACTAGATAAACTTAAGAGACACTCACCCACTAAGATCTCATGACAAGTAGTCAATCTTTATCTCTTAGTCTACCTATTTACAAACTACTACCACACTTCTATTTCACAAATTAAGTACTACTTACTCATTCACTATACATCATTGCCTAATTAGTTCTATAACCCTCTGAATATCATGGGGCTCTCCTTTTAAAAAAAATCATAGGCCTAGCTTAAATCTATCGCATCACGAATACTCGACTCTTCTATTCAACACTCATACTTGGTCGATACCAATGGATTAACACCTCATCATAAAATTCTCTCTGGTTAAAGTATACTCTAACTCATCTATACTAGTAACTCTTACTCTACCTTCTATCATGAAATCTACTCCAACTCATCACTTCTTAGTCTACCCATAAGGAAAAACTCCTCATTAATAACTTATTGGGTGCATGACTTCAAGAACGTAATTTACCTTATCACTATCTCCCTTTCTTAGATTACTATACCTCTGCATGCATTTTTCTAACTTTGGGCACTTCTACTACTACTGGTTCATAACATCGTAACTCATACTATCTTTTCGGGTGAAAATACTACCCAAGTTCTAAAACACACTTCCTCATAAGGGAACTGAAACAAGGTTTAGAGAAGAGATTCTGGGAGTACATTTCGCTTTTAGCTCGAACGCATGATTCATATGAATAAGAGTGCATTCTTTCGAATCTCAACACTTAAGCTCACTCACGGGCTTCTCTCAAATCCCTCTGCAGACTCATGACTTTCTGAAGACTTTTGCTAGAGAAACTCATCTATAAGGATCTGGGCTTTGCTTTTCTTAAGCTCACTCATGGGCTTCTCTCAAGCCCCTCTGTAGTCTCATGACTTTCTGAAGACTTTTGCTGAGATCAACTCATCTATAAGGATCTGGTCTTTGCTTTACAACCACCTTGATTATGAGGGGTAGTCGAATGGATCTAAGAAACGTACGAGTTTGAATAAGTTCCTTATGACACAGTTCTAGTGCACGATTTAGAGTATGAAAGAAGAGAAACTTTTCTTAAATGTATGCAATCCCTCATTTATAGAAGTGGGGCCCTCGCAACCATAAATAAGATCCTACTAACACGGCTTCATAGAATCCCTAGGATACTTGAACTCTGTGCTCTGGTATCAAATTTGTCACGACCCAAATCTACACCCTGGACGTGGCCGGCACTCGAGAACCATTATTGGTCCTCAAGCGAACCCTTATCCTGGCTGACTACAAGCGAAAGACTAACTCAAGCATACACAAGCATCAAGCTGAAAGAAATGCTAAATCAACAGTTTCTTTAAATATCAAAACTCTCTAAATATACTAAGTATGAAATAGGTCTTAAATAAAATATCTAAAACTGAAAGACTTTCCAAAATTGTCTATCTATGAAGCCTCTACTGTATAAAGATGAGTGTCGGGACAAGACCCACGACCCCTTAAAAAAAACTAATACTAATAACTCACAAAACTAGAGTCCTCCGGAAGCAAAGAGGCCTCACTCAAAAGTTTACGAGCGGATGAAGTGATCTCAACGGACTCTTGTTGAGGATTCTAAGTACCTGTATCTGCATCATTAAAAGATGCAGCTAGAATGACGTCAGTACATTGAATGTACGTGTATGTAATATAGCTGAATGGATAAATAGCTAAACTAATAGGGCTTAAAGAATACTTTCCTCAACTCAACTCAATACAAAACAATAACAAGAGATGAAAACATTTAAATCTTAATAAATAAAAGATGTTAACTCAAGAATGTATACAAAAATACAATAAAATACAATAAAATACTTTTTACTCTTATTTGAGAGATTCTCTAATCGATAACCATCACTATGAGCTACGTGATGATACAACATCTCACCCACGCTACCAGATTTATCCTATACCGTGCCGGGGTATAGAACCTCTCAATTAAGTGGATCCACTAAGCTATAAGGATTCATCTAAAAAGTATAATCTTGTGCCCATGTTGGCAAGACATGATTTATGGGGATATTGAGTTGTCTGAACTCATCCCCATATCGGTGCTCAATACTACTCCCAATAATATACTCATGCTCAAATGTATAAAACATACACTTTCTCTGTTTTAAGGTAATTACTCAAAAGAACCTCTTAAAAGAGGTTATTCTCTTAAATATCTCTAAACTCATAAACTCTTTTTAAAAATCAAAGTTTCTTTTTTCTCAATGTGAAAATGATACATTTGGGAAGACTTAGTTCCCTTATACTTTTTCTCAATCATGTCTAAAATTCTTCTCAAAACTTATCTTTGCTTTCTCAGAAAATTAGTTTAAGACCATTGTTTTATTAAAAAGGATTCTCAATGATAACTTAACAATAGGGTTCATGCTGAAATTAGACATGAACAATCAACTCAAGAATCTCAATGCATAATGTATAGCAACTCAACAATTTAGAATAGAAACTCAGAACTTATTATCAAACTCATCTCAAAGATACTCAAAACTAAGGATAAAACACAAGATTATCTCTTTTAATGATAGAAAGTAGATGTAGGATGTGAGGACGAACTAGTCCATCTCTATGATAGCCTTACATACCTGGAAGAACAAAGTTCTTTGGCGAAATCAAAGAAACTTGAAGAACACTTGAACCTTAGTTTTTCTCCTCTTGAAACCTTGCTCTAATATCTTAAAGTGCTAATGAACGTAAAAGAATTGATTAACACTTTCTAAACCCTTAATTTGGTGTGAAACGACGTAGTTTAGGCTTAGAATAGGGTTAAAACGACGTAGTTTGGGGTACCAAACACTTTGGGAAAATATCACAATGACCCTAACTTAAAAACTGACGAGGTGCCTCATAAGAGGGGCTTCACGAGCCGTTTAAGGCTTCACGGGCCGTATAGCCGGTCGTGAAGCTTCACCTGCCTGACAGTGCTTCACTAAAACGGGCATAACTTTTTACTCAGAACTTCAAATAGAGCAAACTTGGTGGCGTTGGAAAGAGGACTTAAAGACCTTTAATTTGATAGGTCAAGGGCCACCTAATTCATTTTGTTCTGAGAGATATGAATGTTTGAAGTTGAAACAAAACTTAAAAACTGATGGGTGACTTGTATGGACCCCTAGACGGGCTGTCTAGGTGACCCCTGCCTAGGCAGCCTTGGATGGTTGTTCACGATGCCCAAGACGGGCTTTGACCCCTAAACGGACCATCTAGGATGCCGTGAAGGGTCCATGGTCCATTTTGGATTCGTGGACTTGCTCGTTTCCCCTCTTTAGCCCTTTTCGAAGTTCGAGGTGTTACACAAACGATTCAAATTTTAAGAGTATAGTTATGAGGTGTTATAGAATGATTCGGGTCTTAGCTTAGAACTTTTCGGGGTGTTTCAATTTTTTACCAAGCGTGGCACCTGAGCCATTCAGCAAATACAGACAATCATGCACAATCACAAATAGCATGAACAATAGCACTTGAAACCACAAGTCACATAATCGATTCGTTGCATGGGATTATCAACAAGTTGTTATTACATATGCTTCCTATGTATTTTTTACCATGCATTGCATCAAAGATGCCTCAAAATTGTAGACATGCATACATACATAAATTAGGAGCACACTACCATCCTATCAAGGAAACTCAAGGCTAATCAAGAACTAGAGCACCACCCCCTATCCATTACTTCATCTCTACCCTAACAACACATAACAATAATCTCTAACCATCCAGACTCTGTGTC
The DNA here is from genome assembly GCA_018342035.1 of Solanum appendiculatum. Taxonomy (NCBI): domain Eukaryota; kingdom Viridiplantae; phylum Streptophyta; class Magnoliopsida; order Solanales; family Solanaceae; genus Solanum; species Solanum appendiculatum. The sequence goes on along the minus strand of JAGDQO010000816.1, from coordinate 1,174,783 downwards.
TGAAAGTCTATACATGTCATCTCGAACATCTACAAGATATAATGCTGTAAAAGCCAGTCTAAATACTTAATTGAAAGAAATCTAGCCTATCTGGACGCCAAGCAACAACTGATGAACCTTGCAGATGAATTTAACTCCGCAAAAGCAACCTTTGATGAGCGAGCATTTGAAAATCTATTGACTTTCACCTTTCTTGCATGGTAATTCTCCCTCCTTCACTGCTCCCTTGCCCCGCGTGCCTTTGGAGGATTTTTGGAGCAGCCCTCATCTATTTTCTCATTTCAAAAGTGGAAGAAAAATAAAAGACAACGCATAATTAGGTTGTTGGAATTCGACATCCCGCTATAGTGCCTCTTAGACCGCTATAGCAGGAAGGCTCCTACGTCAGCCCACCTCATAAATTAATTCAAGCCAAAATTCATCGTGCTCAAATTTTAAAAATTATTGCCCCACCCTTTTGTACTTTCGGGATTTCACACGAGATGCCCTTTAATAAAGACAGATCGGGTCGTTAAATAAATCTAACTCTAGGCATTGATTTAGAAGAGCTAACACATTTACCTTTATCTTTACTATTATTTTTAGAAAAATTAAACACATCAGAAATAACTTTTGTTATTTTTTCGTACCGAAACTTTTTTTTTTATTACTAGAATCAATATTAAAACTAAATAAAATGTGAAATGTAATCTAAAAATAATAATAACAAAAAAATTAATTGCGAAAATTAAATAAATTAAGAGATAGAACGATGTTCCAAACGTCTGCGTAATAGTAGACAGTTATAATCAAAACTTGACACTTTAAGCTTGCTCCAAAAATATTGTTGTAACTTGATTACTTGATAGCAACAATATAAATAAATTGAATATAGAAATATTATGATAGTAATTGAGAATTGAGAGTAGATTAGTAGAATGAGAGAATATAGATGAGAGAGTAGAGAATTTGTGAGAAATAGTCAGGGATAAAGGGGTATTTATAATATAAAGGTGGACTAAAATGTATTTTATGAAATTTTAGGATTAAAATAAAAATTTAAGGGGTGGGGGGGGGGGGGGTAAAACAATTGAAATAGCCGTTGGCTAACGGTCCCCAACAACTACTTTAATTTTAATTTTTTTTTTTTAAAAAAAGAAATTTGCGGGACCGACCAGGTCAACCGAACCAGAATCGGGACGAACTAGGATGGTCCGCGGGTCCCGTCCCATCCCATCCCTCCATCCCACTTGAACCCTGGGATCGGGCCAATCGATACCGGACTCAGGCCGGGCCAGTACATCCCTTCCCACGTGCCACCCTTAGTCATTACTGACAAGCAAGCTGTTCGTTTTGTTCACCAAATCAACATTAATTTGTTAATTAGTAATTCTAGTTCCGTAAATATGTCCGCTTTTTGTAACGTCCTCTCAGGAGAGCGTTCCTTTAGTTCAAATGCTTTTGAAAGTCAGTTATTAGCGGCTACTCTAAGCGTCATCACGGATGAACCCGCTTTCAGTTCGCTTCTTGTTTGACTTGACTTTTCCTTGTTCCGATGGTTGCTCCTATAACTCGGGCGACAATTCTCCCTGTATACTTAACTTTTAATACTAATATTAATATTATAGTATATCTTTTTGACACAAAAAATAAATAAATATTAGTCATTGGCATTTGACACTAAAGAAGGACCTAATGGGCTCAAATTCAATTGATTGTCTGAGCCCAACTCATAGATTTTCAAATGGGCTACTGGGATATATTATCAGAAAGAATAGCCAGTATGATAAGTTGGACTTTTACTGTATATAGCCTACAATTAAAATATTCTCTTGTTTTTTCTTAAAGCATTTTAGTCTTCTACTATTGAGATATTATTTAGCTACATACTTATTTGTAACATTCTAGCCATAGGCGGAATCATGATTTGATGTTTTCGAATTTTGAACTTTCAATTGCAGTTATAGTACAATTAAGTTACTGGTAATTCATAATTGACTTATATTGAAGCTCGAGTAAATTTAAATTTACATTAAAAAAGTATCACCTTAATTAAAAATAAAACATTTTCTACAAAAGACGATTGTATAATCAGATTTTAAATCCGAAATCTCTGGTTAAATACAAAAAAGTACATTTGTATAGCCTTGAAATTCTATAATCCTTGAATTACCTAATATTAGTCCAATTCGAAGATGTGAAGAAAAGTCAAAAAAAGATTTACAGTGCATACAATGTTTATAGACTTGCTGTCAATTTCCAATCAATTGTTTATTAGCCTAAACAGATACCATTAGTAAGGATTAGAATAGTCAAAATAATTACTAATCACTTAATTGCACAAAAGTGATAAAGTTGCTTTAATTATAAAATTATACTTGTCTATATCGAATTGGATAATCATACTTTACCTATCAGTGAATAATATAAGTGAAAATTTGTGATTACAAAAATATATATCACTAAATTATCAACAAATATCAAAGTTCTAACTTGTAGTTTTAAAATACAAGAAGTTTAATATTAAAAATAATATATATTAAATTTATTAAATTTAAATCTTGAATCCAGATCAATTTTGATAGGAACTTCCACCAATTTAACTTACGTTCTCCTATGATTAATTAGACACGCAAACATAAAGAAAAGTCAAGATTTTTAGTGACACAACTTTGTCCATGAAAGACTAATAAAGGTTCAAATATGTATTGACAAAAATACTAAGATAACTTTTTCATATTTTGTTGGTGGAAATATCATAAAGTAAAGTTGAAAAATAAAATAAATAAATACTTAAATTGAGGCGTGGATATCTCAATCTCTTTAAGAAAATTTAAGTTCAGTGTGGTTTAATCTTCCCCTATCTAACAGTGTAACTCTCGTCTTGTCCCCTTCAGGATGCAACAACCATAACGTCGTGTGATTCAAGCAACTCCGGACTAGTTAAGCCCAAAACTCCACCAACATGATACATTCCTTCAACATTAAATTACTCTTTTTTATGGTTAATAAATTAAAGACTGAGAATAGTTTTTTTTTTTGTCTCAACTCTTTCTTTCACTACACTAACCTCAAAATATAAACACACTATAATGTTTTTTTTCATATGCATCATGATACTAATTATCATCTATTTCTCATCCATAAAACACAAGGAGAAATTCATCCTTTATATAGTCGTAGGATTTCTTCCGCAATAATCAAGATAATGAATAATAATTTGAAGTATATATAGTAGGGTAATTGATAGAAAATAATGGAGAACATGTCATGGTGATTACATAAGATTTAATGAACGCTTTCTCCTCTTTATGTCCACTAATATATGCACTTTAAATATTATGATTTTAATATTAAAATGCACGTATAACCAGGGGCGGAGCTACCCTATCCCCAGGTGTCTAATTGGACACTCCGAAATACCAAAGAGGGATGTAGTGTAGTTGGCAACATGCAAAACTCTCATATAAATAGTTAGTATAGCTTGGTGGTAAATAGTGTCAAACTTGTGTGGAATGTCCCAAGTTCATGAAATTCCTGGCGTGTAATTTTCTTATTTTCACTTTACATTTACTATTCAAAGTTTGGACGCCCTCCATGAAATTCCACTTTACATTTACTATACAAAGTTTGGACACCCTTAATGAAATTCCTGGCGTGTGATTTCCTTATTTTCACTTTACATTTATTATTCAAAGTTTGGACACCCTTCATGAAATTCCTGACGTATCCTTATTTTCACTTTTTATTTACTATCCAAAGTTTGGACACCCTTCATGAAATTCCTGGCGTATCCTTATTTTCACTTTACATTTACTATCCAAAATTTGGACAACCTTCATGAAATTTCTGGCTACGCCACACTTTAACAGGTAGAGTTACTCAATACTATACTAATAAATGATAGAAGCTATCTAGTGAAATAGTCAAGTACTCACAAACCGGCAAAGATATCACCATTATAAAAAAAGAAAGAAAAACAAAAAAATAATTGAGCTCTATAAAAGATAGGAATTAACAATGGACAACTTCCATTGCTAGAAACAAAGTTAATCCGTTCCTTATCCTATTTAATTATGGATTAACAATAAATTTATCAAACAATCTGTTAGTTTTGAGCTATTTAGCGACGAATTTTATATCAAGTTCATTGACTAGTCTAAGATAAATAAGAAGTAATATAGTTGGATTTCCTTTTCGTGGCTGCCACGCACAACATCAAATGTCTATTTTTTCTACATTTAAAATATATTACCTTGGACACCAAGAATAAACATGTTATATAAAGGGATTCATCATCATTAATTTCTAACACCTCAAGAAAAAAACCCCTTTTGTCTTTGTGAATCAATATTGTGAAAATTAATATTTCTAAGTTCTTGTTTCTTTGAAAGAAAACAAATTATGAGTTATAGTAAGAAGAAAAATAGTGGTTTCTCTTCTTCCTTAAAGTCATTTCTTTTGTGCTTCTATATTAAAGATGATGATACTAGTAAAGTTGTGAAAGATTCAATTTCTAGTGGTTCAAATGGACCAGAGGAAACTATGATATCTGCAGCCAAACATTTCTCATCACCTCACAAGGTTCGGTTGATCTAGAGTCGATTTTATGAATTTGATTGAACACATTATTTTCGACTCAAGTCTATGTTGTACACATAGAAAAGAAGATTTATAATGCATGTATACATGTGAGAAGATCACACTGAGTTCTAAATTCACTAACTCTATATTCTGAATTCAGAATTCACGCACGGGTATCCCTATAAATGGTTATGGTATTGTATACACAAAGAAATCATGAAGTTCTTTGTATTCTATTTGGCAAAGTTCAGCCCTCAGTTAGCATAGGGATCTTTCTGGAAATAAAAACTTCCTTTCTCCCACATATATGTTTTTGGAAGATATAATGTAATTTCATAAGTTCAAATGTCTTTTTGTTTGTGTTTTCAAGATGAACAAGCTTAAATTAAAGTGCAAATTCATTAATTAGTATTGTTGATTTGTTATAAGAGTGGAATTTTTAAAATGATATGAGCGTCTTTTATGTTTGTTTCTTTTTCCATTTTCTTTTTATCTTATGATATTGTGGAAATTCCACCTTATATTCAAAATTTCAACCTAATTAAACTTATGATAAAAAAACTAATATTATAATTTATTAAAGAATAGCTAGTTACTAGTATTGATTATTTTTTTTAGACCAATGAGTCTTTATAAAATTATATATATTTGAAAGCTTATAATAAAATATAATTGCAAATATTTATTTATAAAATTATAGAAATACGGAGATATACAATTTATTAATGCGGCGCCGTAGGATATTTCAGTACCTTGTTTATGAATTATGATTTATTTATTTATTTGACTAGATTATATAAGAGTCGATTTTTTTTTGATAATTTTCACAAATTACAAAATTTTCATGATTTGTGAAAAGAAAAACACCATTTTAAAAAATCCCAAATCACTTGTATCAATAAAATTTTATTTTCAAATTAACTTGATTTTAAATCACTGAAATAATGTAAGTATTACAGAACCAAGTCAAAACAAATTTAAAATGTTTATTCTTATTAACAATTGTAACTGATATAATGTGTCAGTATCAAGAATACACAAACACAATCAATACTAAATAATTTAATTTACATTCTCCTATTATAATCAGACACGTGAATACAAAGAAAAGACAAAAAAATATTTTTCTAGTGATAAGTTTATTTACTTTATGCCAAAGAATCAATTACTTTTCAAAATAAAAAACTATTAAAAGTTACTTTCAGGGCCCCTTCTTTTTTCTTGGCTGCCACATAACATAAAATATCTCATATACTTTAATTTTCTGATTCCTCTATTTAGCTAGTGTTTTGCTCGTATATTTCCCTTAGAAAATAGAAAATACAGAAACTTAAGAAAGAAAAGTGAAATTCTAGAGGAGAAGAGAGATGACTGAAGTTGTATATTTTATTTACAGAATACATAGGTTACAAAGCAATTAAGACCTAGTTCTAAGGCATTAAATTGTAATCCATATTATGTGGGATCTAATTTACACTAAATAGGAAAGTGAATATATAACAATATACTATTTCTTAACACTCCCTCTCAAGTTGGAGAGTGAATATTATGAAGTCCCAACTTGTTGCGTAGTGTCACAAACTGATCCTTTCTCAATGCCTTAGTAAATAAATCTGCCAACCGAAAGAGTGTAGGTACATATGATGAACAAACCATTCCGGCTTGCAACTTTTCTCGAACTATATAACAATCTATTTCAATATGTTTTGTATGTTCATGGAAGACAAGACTCGCTGTAATACGCAAAACAACTTGATTGTCACAGTATAATTGTGCAGGAGTTAATTGTGGGACTTTCAGATCTTGTAGAATATAGCGTAGCCATGTGAGCTCCAAGCATGTGTTAGCCATAGTTCGATATTCTGCTTCTGTTGACAACCTTGAAACATTCGATTGTTTCTTGGACTTCCGTGAGACAAGAGAATTTCCAACAAAAATGCAATATCCTGTAACTGATCTCCTCGTGGCACTGCACCCTCCTCAATCTGAATCACAAAAAGTCTTCAATGTAAGATCATTGGTGGAATATTATAATATGCCTTGACCTAGAGTACCCTTAATATATTTAAGGACCCGTACAACAGCATCCCAATGAGGTTTTTGAGGTTCGTGCATGAATTGACTTAGTGTACGAATGGAGTAGACTATGTTAGGTCTTGTAACCATAAGATAAATCAGTCTACCAATTAATCTTCTATACTTGGTTGGATCATTCAATAACTCACCATGTATAGTAGTAAGTTTCACATTTTGTTTCATTGGAAAATTGTCTGTGCGCCCCCCTAGATGTCCTGAGTCTTGTGAAATGTCTAATGCATATTTCCTTTGAGACATGAAAATACCTTTATGTAATCTGGAAAAGTCAATATTGATGCATAAGCGTTTGAGAAGAAGCTTTTTGAGATGCTCGATTTCTTTAAGATCATTTCCTGTGAGAAGTATATCATCAACATAAATTAAAATTGCGGTAAATGAAGTACCATGGGCTTTGGTGAAAAGAGAATAGTCAGCTTTTGATTGTTCATAGCCAGCCTTTCGAATGGTTTCTAAGAAGGTGAGAAACCAATTTCTTGATGCTTGTTTGAGACCATAGAGGGATTTGTGTAGCCGACATACAATCTTCTCCCTCTGTCGGCGAAGTCCAGGTGGAGGTTCCATGTATACTTCTTCATTCAAGTCACCATGAAGGAATGCATTTTGGACGTCTAGCTGGTAGGCGAACCACTTGTGTAGCAACAACAGTAAGAAGACAACGAAGGGTAATAAGTTTGGCTATAGGAGAAAATGTTTCTTGATAATCAATACCCTCTACTTGAGTGTACCCTTAAGCAACAAGACGAGCCTTATATCTTTCAATGGTACCATATGACTTGTACTTAATTTTGTAAACCTATTGGTAATCGATGGGTTTATGTCCAACAGGAAGAGGTACCAAACTCCATGTATATATATTATTCTGCTAGAGTGCTTCTAATTTTGCATTCATGGCTTGTTTCAAGTAAGGATCAATGATTGCTTGATCATATGAGGTAGGATCGGTATGACCTGTAATGTTAGCTAAAAGGCACAATGTGTAGATGATAAACGAGAGTAAGAAAGAAAATTGGAAAGAGGATAATGAGTACCTGATTGAGAACTTGGTGGTGGGTTTGATTGATTGACTTTTGATGACAGTATGTAGTCTTTTTGCCATGTCGGAGGTTGTTTAGGACGGAGGGATTGTCTTATGGGAGGTTCAGAAGGATTTGTTGGGGTGGAAGAAGGTGTTGTTGATTTTGTTGAAGGGTTTATTGTAATGTCTGGTGCAAGAGTAGATTCAACCGAAGGTGAAGCTTCAGAATATATGGGTTGGTATTGTGATACTTATGATGCTTCAATGAGTTCGGCCGGAGATAATGGTTGGGAGGATGTGGGCTTATGTACGTCATGTATTGGGTTAGTTGAGGTGAAGTATTAGGGGAAGATGGTGCATACTACCAATTATCTGTGTATCCTGAAGAAAATTTATCAAACATAGAAATGTTGATTTGGTGAAGTTGAGAAAGAAAAAGTGATTTCCAAAAATTTGACATCTCGGCTAATAAAAAAAATTTTAGTATCCAAATCATAAAGTTTGTAACCTTTTTGATCAGTAGGATACCCAACAAAAATGCAATGTTTTGCATGAGAATCAAATTTATGAGCAGGATTAACAATTGTTGCGTAACATAGACAGCCAAAAACTTTTAAGTGATCAAGAGATGAAGGATGATTATATAATAACTCAAAAGGTGATTTAGAAGATAATAGTGATGATGGAACAACAATCAACACACATTTTCCCCAACTAGAGAGAGGTAGGTGAGACTGAAATCGCAATGCTCTTGCTACAACTAGAATATGACGATGCTTGCGTTCAACTACTCCATTTTATTGAGGTGTAGAGACGCAAGTCCATTGACATTCAATGCCTTGAGATCGGAAGAAACTTTTCATAGATAAGATTTCTCCTCCATTATCTACCCTTATGGTTTTAACTGAGGCATGGAATTGAGTACGTGCAAAGGCAATAAAAGATTTTACTAGATTTTGTCTATCAGATTTTTTTCATAAGAAATACCCAAGTGCATCTTGTAAAATCATCCCCAATAGTAAGAAAAAAAGGATCCCTCGAATGTGTGGATACCCTGTGCGGACCCCAAATATCAAAATGCAATAAATCAAACAGATTATGACTCGATATTGAACTTAAAGGAAATGTAAGTCTTGTTTGTTTCACCATAGGACAAATAGTGCAATTATCATTAAAAGAGAGATTATGAGAAGACAACAATGAAGAAGCTAATATAAGACGAGACGGTGATGGATGACCAAGCCATAGGTGCCATAAATTTGACGGATGAGAAACTTGGTGAGAGGTGGATATCTTTTGTAATGGAATGTAATAAAAACCATGTTAGTTCATACAACCAACCATCTTCCCTGTAACCTGTTGCGTTTGGATAGCAGCAACAATAGAGAAATTTTCCAGTGGTAACATCATAAGAACATTTGAAAGTGCACTATACGATCTTCTTCCATTTGTTTAGAATGTGCTTTCATCTGATTGCAAGTGGGTATAGATCTGTGCGTATCTAACTCATCCCAAAGACTTTTGAGATTTGTAAAGTAAGTGGACTGTCAGTGTACCTTGTGAAAGAGATGTCAATGATTTCTGGATCTGCTAAATTGCTGGTGTGTTCTTTTGTGAGAATTAATCCCAAGGATCTTCCCACACTTGATGAGCAGTCTTAGCATGAACAACCCCCTTGGCTAAATCTGATTCCACTGAGTGTGTAAGCCATGACAAAATCATACTGTTACATTGATTCCATTGAACATATTCGATTGGTTGTTCGGTTTCCGAAGGTGGTTTGATAGATCCATTGATAAAACCAATTTTATTTTTGATCGTGAGGGCATGTATCATGGATTTACTCCATGATGGATAGTTGGTGCCATTCAGTTTTGTTGGAACGAGTAGATGATTTGGATGATATGAAGGATGAATAAAGTATGGGTTAAATGGCTCCATACCGGCACTTCGCTAACTGGTATTTGAAGTGCTGGAATTGCGAGTTGTTGTATTGTCTTTGTTGTTTGGCATTTTTTTGGAAAAATTAAAGTCTACTCTAATACCAACTTAATGAGAAAATAGAGAAACATATGTTACAAATCAATTAAGGCCTAGTTCTTAGGCACCAAATATGTAATCCCTATTATGTGGGATCTAATTTACACTAAATAGGAAAGTGAATATATGACAATATACTATTTCTTAACAATTTCAGATTAGATAATTGTGATGCATCAACCAATAAGAAAGCTTCACTCAAGCCTTAAAATATTAAAATCAATGGTCATCGTCCACATGATAATTAATATCCTTAGTGATGCCAATTAATATTTCAGCCATGTTTAGATGGTCTGTACAGACTCGTATGCGCACCTGCCCTTTCTTCTCTCTTAAGTTCATTTCTTTCATGTTTCTTCATTAAAAATGACAACAAATTTCCTTTCTCATGGCTGCTACATAACATCAAATATATCTATACATTGTTTTTCTAAATTTAATTGCTTAGATGAAAGAGGCTTTGTTGCTTCACAATATATATAAAAATAGTGATTTCTAGTGGTTCATGTGGACCAGAGGAAACTATGATATCTGCAGCCAAGAATTTCTCATCACCTCACAAGGTTCGGTTGATTTAGAGTCGATTTTTCAAGTATGATTGAACCTATATATGTTGTGGGAACTCTCCAACAATATTATCGCATCCATGTTAGAATCTAAATCAAAGGATTCATTGATTTTGCCTATCCTGTTTTTACTGGCAACGAGTGTGGCATGCAGGTCCAAAATTTGGACCTTTGTGGTTCTATATTATTTTTGGTGCACGTAGTTGAATTTCTATCATTAGCTCTTCCAATATATTCACCCTTATAAAGTAACAAATTCATGTTCAAAGTTCAAACCATCCATAAAAGGAAGTTTGAGTAGATACTAAAAACATATTTTTTGTTTGTAGTCTGCCCAACTTGTCTCTGCTTGAGCCGCGTGTTTCTTTGAATCAAGAAATTCAACTGATCCCAGTTCTTCCAACCTAGCTTCTGAGGAAGAAATTTCTGTTTTCAAATTCATTTCTTGTTCTTCGATTGCTCTCTTATTCATTTCTGCCTTTTTTAATAAGCTGCCCTTCAAATTTGAGATGGAAGCATCGATTCTATCGAGATAGTATTTAAGTTCATTGTGACGCTCCAGCTTTTTAACAAGATCAGTGACCAACATAAACATCTTGGCAGCTTTTTGTAATACTCGTCCTGCTGCTTCTTTGCCTCCTGAAAATTTGTGAGTAGAGATGGAAGATTGTTTTTGAGTTCCTCCAAATCACGTGCTTTCTCAATCGAGAGATCGGGTGATTCAGCATACATGGGAAGAGCAGCCACTAAAGTTGAATAATTTTCCGAGAGAAGCACTTTTTGCAATGGCATCATTTGTAGCTTCTGAATTTCAGCTTTAACTTTCTCAAGTACTTGTGCAGGTGGCTTGCTTACAGGAAGGACCAGTTCCCTCTTTGCATTTTTCGAAGGTCTCTCGAGAGTGTACATAGTAAATTTATATATGAAGGCAAAAGTTTCGTACAATATCTTTGTTCCTCCTTTTCTTGGTTGCTTCTCCAGCAATAATCCATTCTAGGATCTCCTCAGCTGATTCAGTCCGAGTTTTACGTATATAAGTAGACCACCAGGACTCAAATGATGGCGTACATTTTCGATTGGCATGAAATTGGACAACTGAAAAGTTTCTCTTCAATTGAACAAATCTTGAATCCACTTCTTGAATACAACTTACTGAATTGAAAATGATTCTATCGAGTGATGAAGCATTGACTGACTGATGAGGAGGTAGAGGCACTGTCTGTGTCAAGCCAAACTGTCGCGCAAGTTGATTTGGAGAGTAATATTCCACTCCAGCTTTGCCAACACTTGAATTGCCCAATGCAAGGCCATGCTGGAGGTCTCGAGCAATAAGGAAACTGGACCAGATGTCGTTTAGCGCTTGCTTACTAGATGTAATATGCAACGACAATCTCAGCCATTCAGGTGAAAATGGAGTGAACTGGCTAGGAGTTATGGAGGAACATGAATAAAAGAATTTAAAGCATTCTCGGAAGCTGTTCTGTTTTAACTTGCCTTGAGCCAGGGCAATCCCAAAAGTTGGACAATTTTGTGAATCGTAAGGCAAAGGTCTATATTGCGGAAAATAAGACTGCAGCCAGGGCTGTAGAATCCAGAAGGGACCCCCTGCAGTACCAAACCCTCTGGTAACTACATTTCTACAGCCTCGATATAGATGAGATAGTACGAACGGAGCCAAAGCAATCTTCCTGGCCGAAGCAAGAGCAATGGCTAATTTGCTATACTCCATTGTTACCCTTGATGAACCATTGCAAAAGACAAACTTGCAAAGCCACATAGTTAGGAAAGCGAAATGTTCATCCTCTCTTTCCATGTTGACCTTGATAAACTCCTTATAATATATTTTTTTATTTTTCTCGCTCTTTGACAAAGAAAAGCTTGAATTCTGGATGTCAAGGATTGCACTAGTCGACTCACCATGAGGTCTAATCCCTGTCAAAGCAGAAATGTCCAATACTGTTGGACTCATCATGCCAAAGTTGAAATGGAATGAGTTACCTGTGATTGACCAAAAGCACAATGCAGCATACAAAAGATCGCCATCACAGGGTATGTTGATTTTAGATAACTGGATGGCATCATATATACCAGCAGTTCTCCATGTCTCCCCTTTTACCTTCTCCATTCGATCAACCCAATTGATCCATCCTTCAGTTACATTTGGCCACGACTTTCCATGTGTTGCTTTTTTGCCAGCCAGGTTGCAGTGTGTGTAAAAGGAGCTTCTCCCCTTCTGCTAGTGGATAACATGGCTCGAGCTCCAAAGGAAATCCATCCTTGAAGCACGGGCCTAATATAAATTCCGAAGAACCTGTAGAATACGGAACAAAAACCTCGGGAACAAGAATGTCACTATCCAACTCCTTTATTTTCTGCTCCATAGTGGTGATAAGTGACTCGATCGATTACAAAGTATTTCTTTGTCTTGCAAAATTCAACCGAGGGTGGCAAGAAGCAAAAATGGAAACCTGCATATGGTGAATCAAATTTTTAAATCTTGCAATGTCTTAAAATTTAAACAAACATTTAATCCAAAAAAAAATTAAAGAACCAAAGAGGAGGTCTGAATAGAAGCCAACATTTGCGAACACTATAAACGAAAAAGATTTAAAATAAAAGCATGAGTAGAACCAATAAAATTCATTCTTGGAGAGCCAACCACCGAATTCACCATGGATGAAGTTAATGAATTCAGGATAGAGGCAGGACTACATCCAGTGGCGGACCTAGGATTTTGTTCAAGTGGGTTCAAGTTACAAAGAACCATGACGAAAGTCGATAATAACAATTATCGTTTTTTTAAAATTTTTATTATATCCTTAAAAAGTTTTTTTTAGGTGATATTTCCTAACAAAAATATATTCTATTAAATTTTTATCTACTTACAAAAAAAATTTCCACATATTTTTTATTTAACATGCTACTTATTACTATTATGTATAAAATTAAACTAGAGCAATTTTAAAAAACCATAAATAAATAAATAACTTAAATTTAGTAAAAGAATAAATAAATAAATAACCCACCACTTGAGACTTGAAAATACAAAAAAGAACAAAAATTATGTCTTCACTGAGACTCGAACTCGAGTATGAAGGGCAAATTTGAACCCCTACACCAGTGAACCACGCCTTTACTTTGCGTAAAGTGGGTTCATTTTATTTACATATACAATTTCGCAAATAATTTATATACGTATAACGCAAAAATTTTCAACAAAGGGGGTTCAGTTGAACCCACTTGCACCAATGTAGGTCCGCCCCTGACTACATCAAGCCGTTATTCTGAAATTTTCTTATGGAAAACCAGATTTAGGTGAGTTGTGTAAGGTTATTCCGAAGCAACTTCATATTAAAGGTCATTGTAACATCGGGCAACTTGAGTTTTGTCATCTCTTGATCAGGTTTAATTTATATGAAGACTTTGTCCAAGTTTTTGTTGTTAATCTGTATTTCAAAAATATTTAGAACAACTTTGGAGAACTTAATTGGTAAGAAACAACAAAGTTTAAAAAATATACTTTGGAAAATTTAGTAAGAAACAATAGAGTTTAAAGAATAGTTTCAAAACCAGAAACTTAAAACCAATAAAGAAAACAGAATGTGAAACAGATTAGGAATACTATTAGGAGAATATTTTTCTCAAAGAAGAAAATCGAATCCATTGAATGCATAGTGTGTCCTTAAGGAAATCATTCCCCCCAACTACCCGAATTTAATGGAATATATTCTCCCTAGATAGAACGATCTTACACACCGGTATATTGATACCTAAAATCACGGTGTTCAACGAACCACTCAAAGGCAATAGAGTACTCTAGAATTTGTTTGCGCAGAATAAGAAGTACAGAAAATTCGATTCGATATTGAAAAATAAGACGAAACCCATTTATTTATAAACAACACAGGGTAGTGTGAACATATGCTTATTGTGCCTTATCAGAAATGCCAAAACCCTTTAAAAACGTCACAACTTTACGGAAAAACTGTAACTTTTTATAAAAGTCACAACTCTTCAGAAAAGTCACAACTTTACGGAAAAGTCACAACTTTTCCTAAAAGTCACAACTCTTCATAAAAGTCACAACTCTTTATAAAAGTCATAACTCTTTAGAAAATTCACAACCTTAACGAAAAGTCAAACTTTTCAAAAAAGTCACAACTCTTCGTAAAAGTCACAACTGTTCATTTTCAATTTACAATCAAATTCAGTAGTGAAAGATGGAGTGTTGGGTTTGCCTAATGTAGTGGTGGCTAGACAAGGCACCTCCATTGCAGAAATTTCCAATTACGAATGGACTTTAGTCTCACGTAAAAAAGAAATGGCGGTTCTAAGTCCTCCAGCAATCAGATTTTGCACCAAAAAAATTCTGCCCACATTGAGTTTGATAGAAGCAACATTATAGTTGAATGTACTCAATTTGACATGTTGCAAGATGAGAATATTGGACAGAAAAAGAGGCTACATGGTACAGATGAATTATCTGCTGAATTTGGGAATAGTTTAGGCAAATCCCAATCTGTAAAGGGTGTACTTCAGCACACGCAAGGTTCTGCCGAGTTTGACAAAGTCATTAATAATTTGGGTCTTGTTACACGAGACTTGAATAAGGAGTTAATATCTTAAAATGTTATTAAACTATAGGAAATTATCTAACAAAGTCATTGAACTTTGTTTTGTATCACTAAAATCACTCAACTGAAGACTTTTATCTTTAAAAATCACTCCGCTACATTTTTCATTAAAACAAATTTTAGATGACAAATTAAATTATTTTTATGTCATATAATTATAATTATGAACTCAACAAATAAATAAAATTATAAAATTTATTTATATTTTTGAAAGGAACTTTAAGTCTCAACACTATGAGACCAGAAAGGAACGGTAAATGTGATCCCATAATACACAGGATGCTTGGCATCAATTGTTGGGAAACAATTAAAATTTCACAATAATAATATAACTTATTATTTAGCAAAATAATAATACTGAAAATTAGATAAATATTACTACGATGATGATGATATATAAGAATAGTGGTGAAAATAAATATTTGAGTCATGCTGGACACTGTCCTAAGAAACCATTTCTGCGATATGAAATATTTCTCCAGAATTAAACTAGTCTTCCCTATTTAAATAGAGAATACATGAATCAGTAAATTAGATCAATACCATCAAGTTAATAATGGAGAAATAAAAGAGTTAAAAAAAAGGAAAAGAAAAGAAGTAACGAGATGGGAAGGTAGAGAGTAGAACATTAGTTCTTCATTTTGTTTTCTCTACCTCTTGTTGAAGATAAAAGGGGATATATATATAGTAAAATGTAAATGGTAAAAATTTGTCAAGTGTAGAGACAAGTGTCATCAACCACACAAAATCTTGCCACCTATTCTTGCACTTACCAACTTCTCCAAGTAAAAAATAGCTTCTTTATCACATTTTTGAAGCTTTTTAAAGACACTTCAAAATAATAATTTTCTTGAAATAAATAATTCACTTACATCAATTAGCTGCCTGAGTAATTAAGATTAGCCAGTACATAATGATAAGCAACAACAAAGTACGAAAATAAAGATGCCAAGAAAGTTAGCAAAGAATCTTGGTAATTCATTATCTTTGAATAAGAAGTCGATTGAGATCGAATTTGTTGGAAAAAAATTTCAATTCTCCCGATTTGTTCAAACAGAGGGCACAGAGTGAGAGAGGGGAAAAAATGGGTATAAAAATAAATAAATTTTATAATTTTATATATTCGTAGAGTCCATGATTACATGACGTAAAAAATAATTGAATTTGCCATTGTAAAAATTATTTTAATGATAAATGTAGTTGAGTGATTTTTTAAGATAAAAGCTTAAAGTAGAGTGATTTTTTTGATACAAAACAAAGTTCAATGACTTTGCTATATAATTTTTCATAGTTTAATGACCTTTTAAGATATTAACTCCTTGAATAAGCATAGCGATCATGTTGATCAACAAGCTGTTTTGACACATGGAAAGGATTTCATTGTTACAGAGGATATAGCCGGTAAAGAAATCAGTCCAAATACACCTATCATGTTTGTTTCAAATTCAGAAGAGGCTAAAAACGATTTGCACGTTTCTAAAGAAAAATAATGGGAAACGAGTGTTTCTAAAGGGGAAGATTAAGTTGTGGAAGAGGAGAATATGACTTCACCTCCTAGGAGTAAGTTAAGTCATCAAGCATCCGAATTTGTGCCTACAAGTAAGGCAAATTCATGTATGGCAATGCCAGGTACTTCTTCAAATTTAAGTGCTACAAAAATAAGCTTGAGTAATAGAAATATCCTCCATGCTCTTGTTTCTCATTATATGGATATATTTTGAGTGCAATGATAACTTTAAAAAAGTTTGGCCGTTAACTCCAAGAATATGGGAGTATTGGCTAAGAGTCATGATCTAGAAGTTATAATTTTAGGACTTAGTCCCACTATAGCTTATGATATATATTGACTTGGAAAATGAGATGTCCGATGAGGATGATATGCTGGACATATGTTTTGATAAGATGGACAAGGAGGGAGATCTTTCACCTAGGTAACGAAGAAGTGGAAACAAAAAATCACAAAGAAGACACATGGAAGGAAACATAGTTGGGATGACAAAGTGATTGAGGAATTTGTTTTAAGGTACCTACCAATTCGACTGGCAAAGCAAATTCATATGACAATGTCAACAACTTTAACAAAATTCAATAAATTCAAGAAGAATTGATGAACTATTAAGTGTTGTTGGACATATTTGAAGAAGATGACGAGAGGAAAAGACGTCAGGTTACTTTAGACGGATAAACTATCTTTTTTATTTCTCTCTCTCTCTCTCTCTCTCTCACACACACACACATATTGAAGTTTGAGGTTGATAACTTAACCTTATCTTGACTTTTATATCTTTGCATTATGTAATTAGTATCTTCATTGTAATATCACCATAGAGAGTATTACAAACACTATGATAATCATAAAATACCTGATATTCTCTAACTCTTATTTTCTTCATACTTGTTAAGTAGTAGAGGTTTGTAGCGTCATTATGATTAGTAAGATAAGGTCTATCCGCCCTTGTTTGTACTCTTTTCTTTGAGGTAACTATTTTTATTTATTAACAAAAAACTATCCCTAAGCACCTAGTCTAGCGGATTAGAAAAAAGAAGAAGAAAAAGAAAAAGAAAAAGTAGGAGACTCAATACAATCAGTGTTTTAAAGCCAAAACTCAGTAAGGAATCATAGATATTTTAATACAATTCATGTACATTTTTTATAAATTCACTGTTTCCACCTTTTTAGACGCAAAGCTATAAGTTATCCTTTTAAGAATTAATTAATTCAATTATTTCTTTTTAGGGACAAATAAAAATAATTTATTTTTACAAATTGAGTTTAAAATAGTATATAAAACTGTCATGAACTATAAACATGCACTCACGAATAACAAGTTAAATAATAAATGTAAATTTTTTTATGGTCTTTAATTCATGGGGGCTTAAAGTAGATGCTTTAGTGACCTTACTTTTGAGTTACAAGCAATAAGATATTTTTCCCATTCCAATGTTCTCACATTCCAATTTTACTTCTATAATTTAGAGTGGGGATTACCCAAGAATACATAAGGGTGTGCCTTTGTTAGCACAATCTCATCATATCATCATCATATCTTATACTCTCTTTGTCCAACAATACTTGTCCACTATTGACTTGGCACACCCCTTAAGAAACAATAAATAGAACGGTGATTTTACTATATTACACTTTGAATATAATAACTACAATGTATTGAAAAATGTAATAGGGAGATGACTATAATTAATTATAAGGGTAAATTAGGAACTAAGTGTAAAATTATCCATTGATTTCATCAGTGGACAAGTATTGTTGGACATCCCAAAATAGTATAGTGGACAAGTATTGTTGGACAGAGGGAGTATTACTAAAAGTGAAAAGCTTCAAAGTGCAAAGTTGAATTATCATTCTACCTCTACACTAGATTAAAATGTTATAAAATATTTAAATAATAAAATATTAAATAGTAAAATACAAATAAAATAATAATACTTGATGCTTAATATACTCAATTTAGTGGGGGTGAGGGAGTTAGTTTTCTCCATTTATTCCTCAATTATTTCATGACATCTCTACCCAATATTATCCTTTTCATTTTATAGTGAAAGTAATTTTTGTTTCATGAGATCTCTACCCAAGGTTATCCTTCTCATTCAATAGTTAAAGTAATCATGCACTTAAATCATTTTTGTAGTATTTGATTCATGCTATAGCTTGACTCAATGAAGAAGGCTCTTGAATTTTGATTGGTTATGGGAGAAGGTGTCGACAAGAACTCGAAAACTTATCTACTGATTTTGTAGTTCTTTTTTCATCTATATTGTTATGATTAAAGTTTTAAGAAGGATGTGTATGTTGTATTTTTTCTTTTCTATTTTTTTTTTGTGTTTTTTCTTTATTAGACTTCTTTAATTTAATTTTATATGGACTGTCATCGGTCTGTATTTTTATTTGGACTCAAATTAGCCGTTTGTGACTTTATTAGAAGTTTGCTAAACATTAAAATTGTTGGAAAAATGATTCTAGTATCTCAAAAAGAAGTATTCATATTTTATCTATATTCATTATATTAAATGGGTGTTAATGTCTTTCTAATTATCTTATAAATCAATATTCTCTTTGGTCAAAATATAGTCGTTACCAACATCAATTTCTTGAAATGAATTGCCTTTAATTCATTATGTCTTCAATGCCTTTAAGGAAGTATTTCAACCGTTGACAATAGTTGGCACTTGGCAGAGGATGAGAGAGTGTCATTATTTCCTATATAAATATTCTTCTATACTAATGATGAGGGAATAAAAAATAGAGAGCAGTTCTTCTTTTTCTTATTCTTTTGTTGGGTTTATATTATTAAATCTTTATTAGTTTCTAGCTCCTGATTTATACTAGAAGAGCTTGTTGAATTCTGAGGGATACATCTTACCGAGTGAAATATCCTTAAGGACAATGTCCTTTGACACGCCTCAAGCTATGGAAATTTTCTACAATGTTCGTAAAGAAGGTATTTTTCGTAAGATTTTCAACAATCATAAGGATACCTCTTATTCTATATTATTTAACTTGATATGTTTTGTGTAACCGTTAGGTCTAAAGTGCCAGGTACGCAGAATTGTACTAATACCTCTTCAATTTCAATTCTTTAACATTTATTCTCATGAGATAATCGAATTGTTCAATTTGAAAGTCAATTTCTTATCTGGAGGAACTGGGAATACATGATTTGATTAGAGAGAAAATTGAAAGCAAAGAAGCTGATGAGAAACTTTTCTAGCAAGCATGTGGTAGCTTTGGGAAGCAAGAATGAAGATTCGGAGAAATGATAATCCCGCTAAGTTAAAATAAATTAACTAAGCGGATGATATAAATTATTGTGGTCATTTCTCAAGTGAATCTTGTGGCCAATGTGAGAACTTGGGTGTTAGACTTTGGTATTGTTGAATACATTTGTGCTAACTAAAATTATTTTATGTTTTACACCCAAATCAGAAAAGAAGAAAAAATTGTCTATCTTGGTGATTCTAGAACTACTCAAGTTCTTAGAATGAAAAAGGTCTTCTTATTAAACTCACATATGAAAATATTGACATTATTTGAAGTGGTACATGAATTTAATATTTGTGCTAGTTGGATTCTCGTGGAATTGTGATAAAAGATTAAATAAAAATTTATTTGAGTTTGATAATGTGTAAACAAATATTGTTATGGACCATGAGTATATTAAGCATGCGTAATTTATTTGTGGCTAATATTTTTTAAGGTAAAAATGATAGTGCTTACATTTACTTGATTGATGCATTTGATTTGTGACATGTTAGATTTATAGTATACTTAATTATATTAAAGAGGAAAAAGGAAATGCAAGATCTTACTATTTAAAATGGCTAGATCTTGAATATGTAATTAGTCTTAATGGTCATTTCATTATTTGAATTTAAGGTGACTTAATGACCATTATATGATAGAAAACGTTTTCTTGTTTCTAATGAATTGGCATTTCAATATTAACATTTGAATTCAATTGTGGAGAAGTGTTTCTGCTATATGACCAAACCATTAGTTATGTTTTTTATTATCTGTTAATATTAAAATATTTAAAAGGTGAGATGATCTTTTCTTTGCCCCTATATATGCTTGGTTTTTTCCATTTTGGTGAGAGTATATAAATTATTATTTTTTGAATTTAATCTCTCTATTATGAAATATTTGAAAGTGTAGGGGTATTTTGTGAATTAGATTGTGCTATATGATTCTATAAAATAATCTAAGATTTTCTTTTATTATATGTTGTTATAATGTTGCATATATATAGATTCATGATAATCAATATTCAATAGTAATGTGATTGAATGCAATGTTTATAGTTGAAAAAAAAAATATTGTTGACTATGTTGAAAAATGTTTATAATTTTGTTTGATAATGGTATGAATTTCGTACTTTACTAAAAGGATAAAATGATGCAATGTGAATCTCAAAATTCACTAGTAATTATGAGTTATTATTGATGGCGGTGCCATAATATAAAAATCAACTAAATAGAGTTAGTTGTTGTGGAGTTAATTGGTGATGAGACTAAGTGGTTAAGACAACTATTAGTGTGTATTTCAATTGGAATAAAACCAACATTTTACATGGTAAAATTAAATATATGTATTTGAGACATAGTGTGATAAAGCAGCTGCTGTGAGATTAAAGTATTTACGTAAATTGTGTATACAGTCGGAGGTGAATCTAATCAATTCACTGACTAAATGAAACATCGAGGGGAGAAAGACTTTTAGTTATTTGAGAAGATCAACAATGATGGTAACCCAATCTATGCGATTGGAAATCCCATGAATTAGGTTCATATGGGTAATAACAAGTCATTAGTTGATCAAGTAAGCACTATAAAATTATGTCCCTCCTATGATGTGTGAATATAGTGCAACGATCTACAAGGCAAAGTGAGGCTAAGTTAAGCTCTTAATCCAAGTCATATCCTTATAGGTGGTGTATTGCTTTGCAGAATACACTTGATGATAGGACCTATATGCGTGTGAAGTGGTGCTGCTTCTATGAAATTGTGAAAAATTTCTAGAACACTCATGAATACCAAGGCACGCGCATGGCCTCTTAGCGCAAAATCGCGATAACGACAAAGATTGTGTGGGTATAACGTGATAGAATAAGACGCTGGACTTACAAAAGAATTACTGGTTCATAGAAGTTCTAAACTTCACCAATTGTTTTGTAAGTTTAATCTTGTTTTATCTAGGTCTGGTTCATAGTCTATAGACAGCAGATTCGATGCATTGTACTCATATGTGAAAACCCAACAAAACTTCTTATTTCATTATATTCCTTCATATTCTTTTTGAAATATGTAGGGAATTGTTGAAAAATGATTCTAGTATCTCAAAAAGAAGTATTTATATTTTATCTATATTCATTTTATTAAATGGGTGTTAATGTCTTTCTATTTATCTTATAAATCAATATTCTCTTTGGTCAAAATATAGCCGTTACCAACATCAATTTTCTTGAAATGAATTGCCTTCAATTCATTATGTCTTCAATGCCTTTAAGGTTTTGAAATTTCAACCGTTGGCAATAGTTGGCAGAGGATGAGAGAGAGTCATTTCCTATATAAATATTCTTCTATACTAATGGTGAGGGAATGAAAATCAGAGAGCAGTTCTTCTTCTTCTTCTTTATTCTTTTGTTGGGTTTATATTATTGAATCTTTGTTAGTTTCTGGCTCCTAGTTTTATACTAGAAGAGCTTGTTGAATCATGGGGGATATATTTTACCAGGAGAAATATCCTTAAGGACAGTGTCCTTTGACACGTCTCAAGCTATGAAAATTTCCTACAATATTCGTGAAAAAGGTATTTTTCATAAGATTTCCAACAATCTTAAGAATACCTCTTATACTATGTTCTTATGGAGAATACCAATTACAAAGAGATCTCACGAAAACATCTTTATTGAAGAAGATGACGGTAACAATATTATTTAACTTGATATGTTTTGTGTAATCGTTATGTCTAAAGTGTCAGATACGCAGAATTATACTAATACCTCTTCAATTTCAATTCTTTAACATTTATTCTCATGAGAATATAATTCGTTTCAACAAAAAAAAGGCCCCCATTTTTGTATTTCTTGTCACTCTTTTAAAAATTTATTTGTAATTGTTGCATTTTATCACTCATTACACACGTGTTTTCATAGAAATTTAATCATTCTCACAAATCTACAAAAAATTGCATGGAATATATGTGCAACGCACGTGTCCAGAAACTAATAGTTATATAACTATAAACCTAAAAAATTAGTGTGTTATGTCACATTAATTTCAGAATTTATATAACACGTTTGTGCCTATATATATGTTACTTAGCACTTCTTTTTTGTTCCTGATTTTGTGCGGCTGTGTGTAGTCCATCAATTTTGACGACATTTCTCATTTTCTCTCTCAATTGCTCTAATCCTATCTGTCTCTTGTTGTGACATTCAAACTTTATCATTTTTTTTCTTTTTGGAGATTTAAGATTAATTAACTAACCTAGGATCTCACAGCAAGAGACAGATAGGATTAGAGCAATTGAGAAAATTGATGAACTACACACCGCCGCACAAAATCAGGAATAAAAAAGAATTTGCTTAGTAACATATATAAAGGCACAAACGTGTTATATAAATTCTGAAATTAATGTGACATAGCACACTAATTTTTTAGGTTTATAGTTATATAACTACTAGTTTTTGGACAAGTGCGTTATATGCGTGTCTCATGCAAATTTTTATAGATTTGTCAAAATGATTAAAATTCTATGGAAACACGTGTATAATGAGTGATAAAATGTAACAATTTCAAATAAATCTTTAAAAGATTGACAAGAAACACCAAATGAGGGCGTATTTTAATGTTTAGCAAACTTTCAATAAAGTCACGAACGGCTAATTTGAGTCCAAATAAAAATACAGACTGACGACAATCCATATAAAATTAAATTAAAGAAGTCTAATTAATAAAGAGAAAACACAAAAAAAAAAAATAGAAAAGAAAAAAATACAACATACACATCCTTCTTAAGACTTTAATCATAACAATATAGATGAAAAAAGAACTACAAAATCAGTGGATAAGTTTTCGAGTTCTTGTCGACCTCTTCTCCCATGACCAATCAAAATTCAAGAGCCTTCTTCATTGAGTCAAGCTAAAGCATGAATCAAATACCACAATAATGATATAAGTGCATGACTACTTTTAACTATAGAATGAGAAGGATAACCTTGGACAGAGATATCATGAAACAAAAACTACTAATAACTATAGAATGAAAATGATAACATTGGGTAGAGATGTCATGAAATAAAAGATGAATTTATATAGATAAAAATGAAGGAATATTGTAATATCTCATTTCTTGTGAATTTGCTTTTAATTGTGAAATAACCATTTTTTCCTTCCTCTTAGCTTTTTCATGCTTAGTTTGGGTTGCGGGAATGGTTGGTGTGGTCTCCGATGTGATCGGGTGTGTTTTTGGTGATTTTGCCCCTTTTGAGTTGAGAATTTTTATATGGTTGACTTTGGTCAACATTATGAGTTCCGAGCGTCGTATGGGGATTCTATCAGTTTTATTGAGTTCGAAACATCGATTTTGATCTAGTAAGGTGATCGGTTAGAGTCCCGAGACCTTAGGTTGTGATTTGGATATTTAGGTAAAAAGTTGTATTTTTGGCCTAAATGGGTTCCGAGGGGTATTTCGTTCATAATCATCTTTTTTTTAAATTCAACGATTCCATTGGTTCCAAAAACATATTTTATGATGAATTTACACTATTGGTTTGTGTTTATAGGATTCCGAATGAGTTTTGAGGGTCAGAAAGATGTTTTCATGGTTGCTGGTACACACTTTTTATTGGCAAAAAAATAGACTTTTAGCGACGAAAAATGAGGGTTAGTGATGAAGTCGCTGAGTTAAATATCTATTCGAATCCATTTCGTATTTTTGACATTTTGGGAGCTAGAGAAGTCGGTTTGAGGCGATTTTTGATGCATTTTTCTTTCATAATCATTGGGTACGTATTTCTAACCCTATTTTGGCTCTTTTCCCAAGAATATCCTTTTCATATTACATGATTTCTATCCATTAAGTTGAGATTTTAAACCCCAAAGTAGAGAAATAAAAAATTGTTGATTTGAAAGTCAATTTGGAATGGATTTTCATTGATTTTTGGGATTTAAGGTCTTTGTATTGTGGGTAAACTGATTTTGACAAAGTTTTTCCGAAATTTCTCATTTTTGACGGCATTTCAAATGTGGATTTTGGGATTTTTCTCTCAAAGTTGGAAAAGTAATCTCTTGATTTAGAGATCGATTCTTGCTTTTTTGAATGGACTTTTCAACCACGAACTCCTCTTGGCTTGTAGAACTTGATTTTCAACTAAAAATCTGATTTTACCCTTTTGATTTCCAAATTGATTTTTGAGCTATTTTACACCCAATTTCAAATTCTATCAATATGGGTATTATTGGACTCTTTTTGAGAAACTCTTTCCATTCTTGATAGTTGAGGATCGTTTCGGTTAGCGTGTGGTTGAGGATTTGCTCCGGTAGAGTTGTTCGGATGAAGTTTCGGCCTTGAGGTAGGTTTGACTATCCTTCTCCTAGACTGAGATTGGGTAATTGATCATTCATATATCTTAGACTATGGGATGAGATCATAGCATGATTTTGGCCTATGAGTTGTATTGTGTTGCCCGTGTGGGGGCTTGTATGTGTTGTTTAGCCTATGTTGAGGCCTTAATTATTGCTCTATTTTCTTTGAGAGCAGATGATTCATGAGTTGCCTATGAGATAGGCTTGTAATGCTATTTGACTTGTAATGCCCGAGTGAGGGGCTGAGTTGGAAACTTTATAATGTTTTGAGTAAACGAAATGCTTTCTAAATGGAATTCACTTATTTCAAATGAACTCTTTCCCACTATTTTTTTTATATGACGGTGTATATCATGATTCGGCCGAGTTTTGAGAAATTTAGACGGTTGATGCATGTTGAGTTGATTTTTGCCTCCATGTTATATATGTGTTGTGATGCATCCATCCTCATATCAATTTCTTGGGAAATTGAGAAAAATGTGGAGATTCCTTTTGAGGAAGAAAATGAGACACCTTTCTATATCCTTGACCATGCTGAGGTGGCAAGTTGATGAGATATTGAGATTGTGATTTGGTATATGGACTACGAGTCCCCCATGAGTCCTTGTCTGGGAGCCTTAGCTCGACGGGGTGTATACGACATGTTGTGTGACAACCTTGATTCCACCGTACCACCACATCATTGCATCATCTCAGTGCATTGCATTAATCATTTGAATTGCTTGACTTGTCTGTGATATAGGAACTTTTGTGATCTTATGTGTTTACTTTACTCGCGCCGTTCATTATAAATTGGTGGCATCGATGCCGAAATGGGACTTTTCTGTATGCAGATGGAAGCGTTCCTTAGTATATTTCATAAGTTGATTAATTCCTTTTGCTCAGTCGGTCAAGCCGGTCAAGCCTACTGAATACTTGTGGATTGTACTCACACCCTACTTCTGTATCATTTCTGATGCAAATTCTAGTCAGGGTACTCCCCGCGGTGACTGATCGTTTCTAGCTTTGGAGATCTTTTCGGAATGGTGGTGAGATCCTGTTCCCGGATCACCATTAGCTCCATCCTTTATTTTAGTTTTTATTTTTTTCGGAGACTTGTGGTGTGTTTCATACTCTAAAGTTATATTAGATGCTCTTTATACTTATGCTACCAGATTTTGGGATATTCTTTGTTGTTTTTTTCTATTTTTTGTGGCATGATTTCCCTTCAAGAGTCTCGTATGTGTGTTATTTTTGGCGTACACACTATTTTTTTTTTGGGGGGGGGGGGTTGTTTGGGGTGTGTGCCATCATAACCTCAACTTTTGGGTCGTGACAAATATCGAAAGATATCTTAAAATTTTAAATTAAATATTTGAAGGTTATGGATATGAAAAGCATGAGTTATGAAAAAATAGTAGTTGATATGAGTTATTTCAAGTGAAAATATTTAAAGCAAATAAAGAAGGACAATAAAAAAACTAATGACTATGTTCTCTGTACTGCATTTTATTGACATGAAAGTGGATTGAAAAGAGAGGACTTGAGCATTTTGTTCTTTGTACTGCATTTTATTGCTACCTTTTTATCAATTATGTTTTAGAAAAATCATTTTGTGCAACTTTAATCAATAAAGACTTTTCATTTATTAATTTGGTGGTGAGCTGTACATATTCCAACTAATTATACATATTCAAATTATACCACATACATTGTACACTAAACTATCCAAAAGCTTTCAATGTGGAATATATGAGTAGAATTTTGATTCTAAAAAAGAGCTAACATGAAAATAATTGAGGAATAAATGGAGAAAACTAACTCCCTCACCCCACTGAATTGAGTATCTTAAGCATCAAGTATTATTATTTTATTTGTATTTTACTATTTACTATTTTATTATTTAAATATTTTATAACATTTTAATCTAGTGTAGGGATATATAGAATGGTAATCCAATTTTGCACTTTGGAGCTTTCCACTTTTAGTAATATATGATGATGATATATTTGTAAATTAAAATACATTGATAGATATTTAAACTTGTTGCGTGAAATGCTAGATAGGTACTAGTAAGTTAAAAAGAATACATTATACATTAACATATAATTAAATTTGTCGCATGAATTGTTAGATAGGTATTAGTAAGTTAAAATACACTAACATATATTTGAACTCCCTTCGTGAAATTTTATTTTTACCTGATGAAGAATTGAGTGATATGACTATAGGGAGAATCAATCACGCATCAAGCATTAAGTTTAGTTACAGGTTTTTAACGATCAATTTATTATATATTTAATGAATTTTTAATATAATATAATGTTTGGACAAAATTTACTGGGCTTTTGAAAATTCTTACCCAATACCATGGATCCGGCCATCTGTGTTTAAAACTCGAGAAGAAGAAGGAGAAGGAGAAGATTCAGAATACCGTTTCATTATTTAATTATCCATGTGAAATATTAAACATGTATTGCTACTCCATAATTGAGGGCAATATCCTTCTAAAAATAATCTAAATATAACATATTTCTTAGGTAAAGTAATCAAAATGACATTTTTTAATTGATTGACGGTTAAATGTGTTGAGTCATATATTAAGAACCAAAATTAGAATTTACTAATAACGGAAGGATCAACGAAGTTTTGAGGTTCCTAAGGCTCGATTTCTCTTTAGGATTAATCAACAAATAACAAAAAAATGGGCTGGCAATAATCTTAACAAAAAGTCGAGAGACCACAGGTATAAACTATGGCATGGGGAAGAAGATTCATTATTCAGTAAAGAAGAGATCATCGGGAAATCTCTGAATGACATACCGATGGATCATATTGTTTGTTAATTAGCACTTGGACGAGAAAATAAAATTCTTCCTTTTTCTCTTTGTAACTGTTGAGGCTTTTATTTCTTCTTTCTATTGCTACGTTGTTTTCTTTATCGTTTCGCTATTTATTTCTTGTCACTTGCTTGAAGTTAATTGTTCATATTGTTTTTATTTAACTTGCAGAAACTTTGCAAGAGGAATCAACATATTCGACAAATCAAATTTCTCATACTGAAGGTGCTAAGAGTTTGGCCAGAAGAAGAGCTGAAATGGTAGTTTAATAGGACGTGCATAGATAAGTATATTCCTCTGGGAGGAAAAAAAGTACATCTTAGATGCAGTGCCAAACTTTTCAAAAGAGTGACCATCTGGAATAAAAACACGTTTGGGAACATATTTCATAAAAAAAAATTTATTACGAAGATTAAAAGGAATACAAAAATCTATCAACTACACGTCTAGTTCCTTCCTCCAAAACCTAGAACTATAGAACTTAGCCAGGAATATAATCAAATTTTTCGTTTGGAGGAAGACTTCTGGAAACTAAAATCAAGAGTTACCTGGTTAAATGAGGGTGACTCTAACACTACTACCCTAAACAAAAAGAAAGAAAGAATCGAATAATCGCATTACAAAATGCATTTGGGGAATGGGTTTATGACACAGAGGGTATAAAAAGTTTATCACATAATTATTTTAATAATCTATTTTGTACTTCTTAGGAATCTTCAGTTCATAATAAAATAACTCCAATAACCAACCAATAATGGAGAATTTTAATAGCTCAGTTAGTTGTCTACCTGAACTCTCACCTTGTTGGTGAGAGTTTGATTCCCCACATTGTAATCCCCTCATAAATTCCCCACCCCTATTTTAAAAAAACCCAACCAATACTCATTAGACCTTCTGAAATTAGGGAATGAAAAATAGAGAGCAGTTCTTCTTCTTATTCTTTTGTTGGGTTTATATTATTGAATCTTTATTAATTTCTGGCTCATAGTTTTATACTAGAAGAATTTTTTGAATCCTAGGGGATATATCTTACCGGGTGAAATATTCTTAAGGACAGTGTCCTTTGAAACGCCTCAAGCTGTGGAAACCTCTTACAATGTTCGTGAAAAAGGTATTTTTCGTAAGATTTCCAATAATGTTAAATATAATCAAAATAAACTGATAAAAATCCTAAAATTTTGAGAAATAAGGATAAATATCGATAAACTTATTTAAAATTATTAAAAAAAACGTATTTTGAATTATTGAATGAGTGAAACTTAAAAGTATGAATTTTGAAAGTGTTAAGCCAAAATTGAGTGTCAACAGAATAAACTTGATGATTGGATCTATATGAGTGCGAAGTGGTGTCGCTTCTATGAAATTGTGACAAATTTTTAGAGCACTCATGAATACCAGGACAGGCGCATGATCTCTTAGCGTAAAATCGCAATAATGACAAAGATTGTGCGGGTAATAATGTGATAGAATAAAACGCTAGACTTACAAAAGAATTATCGGTTCATAGAAGTTCTAAACTTCACCAATTGTTCTGTAAATTTAATCTTATTTTATCCAAGTCTGGTTCATAGTCTATAGACACCAGATTAGATGCATTTGTACTCATATGTGAAAACCCAACAAAACTTCTTATTTCATTATATTCCTTCATATTCTTTTTGAGATATGGAGGGAATTATTGAAAAAATAATTCTAGTATCTCAAAAAGAAGTATTCATATTTATCTATATTCATTATATTAAATGGATGTTAATGTCTTTCTATTTATCTTATAAATCAATATTCTCTTTGGTCAAAATATAGCCGTTACCAACATCAATTTCTTGAAATGAATTGCCTTCAATTCATTATGTCTTCAATGTCTTTAAGGTTTTGAAATTTCAACCGTTGGCAATAGTTGACAGAGGATGAGAGAGAGTCATTATTTCCTATATAAATATTCTTCTATACTAATGGTGAGGGAATGAAAAACAGAGAGTTGCTCTTCTTCTTCTTATTCTTTTTGTTGGGTTTATATTATTGAATCTTTGTTAGTTTCTGGCTCCTAGTTTTATACTAGAAGAGTTTGTTGAATCCTGGGGGATATACCTTACCGGGTGAAATATTCTTAAGGACAGTGTCCTTTGACACGCCTCAAGTTAAGGAAATTTTCTACAATCTTCGTGAAGAAGGTATTTTTCGTAAGACTTCCAACAATCTTAAGATACCTCTTATACTATGTTCTTATGGAGAATACCAATTACAAAGAAATCTCACGAAAACATCTTTACTGAAGAAGATGACGGTAACAATATTATTTAACTTGATATGTTTTGTGTAATCGTTATGTCTAAAGTGCCATGTACGTAGAATTGTACTAATACCTCTTCAATTTCAATTCTTTAACATTTATTCTCATGAGAATATAATTCGTAAGATTTCCAACAAAAATACGCTCTCATTTGGTATTTCTTGTCACTCTTTTAAAGATTTGTTTGTAATTGTTGCATTTTATCACTCATTACACACGTGTTTTCATAGAAAGTTAATCATTCTAACAAATCTACAAAATTTACATGGGACACATGTGCAACGCACGTGTCCAGAAACTAGTACTTATATAACTATAAATCTAAAAAAATTAGTGTGCTATGCAACATTAAATAGCACACTAATTTCACAATTTATATAACATGTTTGTGCCTATATATGTGTGTGTGTTACTTAGCACTTCTTTTTATTCCTGATTTTGTATTGCTGTGTGTAGTCCATCAATTTTGACGACATTTCTCATTTTCCCTCTCAATTGCTCTAATCCTATCTGTCTAGTCAATTAATCTTAAATCTCCAAAAAGAAAAAAATGTTAAAGTTTGAATGTCACAACAAGAGACAGATAGGGTTAGAGCAATTGATAGAGAAAATGAGAAATGTCGTCAAAATTGATGGCTACACACAAGTGCTAAGTAACACACACACATATATAGGCACAAACGTGTTATATAAATTGTGAAATTAATGTGGCATAGCACACTAATTTTTTAGGTTTATAGTTATATAACTACTAGTTTCTAGATATGTGCGTTGTACGCGTGTCTCATGCTATTTTTTTTTTATAGATTTATTAAAATGATTAAAATTCTATAAAAACACATGTATAATGAGTGATAAAATGTAACAATTACAAATAAATCTTTAAAAGAGTGACAAGAAACACCAAATGAGGGCGTATTTTAATGTTTAGCAAACTTTCAATAAAGTCACGAACGGCTAATTTGAGTCCAAATAAAAATACAGACTGACGACAATTCATATAAAATTGAATTAAAGAAGTCTAATAAAGAGAAAACACAAAAGAAAAAATAGAAAAGAAAAAAATACAACATACACATACTTCTTAAGACTTTAATCATAACAATATAGATGAAAAAAGAACTACAAAATCAGTAGATAAGTTTTCAAGTTCTTGTCGACACCTTCTCCCATGACCAATCAAAATTCAAGAGCCTTTTTCATTGAGTCAAGCTAAAGCATGAATCAAATACTACAATAATGATATGAGTGCATGACTACTTATAACTATAGAATGAGAAGGATAATCATGGGCAGAGATCTCATGAAACAAAAACTACTTTTAACGATAGAATGAAAAGGATAACATTGGGTAGAGATGTCATGAAATAAAAGATAAATTTATATAGATAAAAATGGAAGAATATTATCAAAAGATATCTTAAAATTTTAAATTAAATATTTGAAGGTTATGAATATGAAAAGCATGAGAGTTACATGAAAGAGTAACAATTGATATGAGTTATTTCAGGTGAAAATATT
This sequence comes from Solanum appendiculatum, assembly GCA_018342035.1. Taxonomy (NCBI): domain Eukaryota; kingdom Viridiplantae; phylum Streptophyta; class Magnoliopsida; order Solanales; family Solanaceae; genus Solanum; species Solanum appendiculatum. The sequence goes on along the minus strand of JAGDQO010000816.1, from coordinate 1,143,134 downwards.
TAAAGCAAATAAAGAAGACAAGTAAAAAAACTAATGACTATATTCTCTGTACTGCATTTTATTGACATGAAAGTGGATTGAAAAGAGAGGACTTGAGCATTATGTTCTTTGTACTGCATTTTATTGCTACCGTTTTATCAATTGTGTTTTTGAAAAATCATTTGGTGCAACTTTAGTCAATAAAGACTTTTCATTTATTAATTTGGTGGTCAGCTGTACATATTCCATCTAATTATACAAATTCATATTATACCACATACATTGTACACTAAACTATCCAAAAGCTTTCAATGTGGAATATATGAGTAGAATTTTGATTCTAAAAAAGAGCTAACATAAAAATAATTGAGGAATAAATGGAGAAAACTAACTCCCTCACCCCACTGAATTGAGTATCTTAAGCATTAAGTATTATTATTTTATTTATATTTTACTATTTAATATTTTATTATTTAAATATTTTATAACATTTTAATCCACTGTAGGGGTAGAATGGTAATCCAACTTTGCACTTTGGAGCTTCTCACTTTTAATAATATATGATGATGATATGATATATGACATTTGTATAAATTAAACTACATTGATAAATGTTTAAACTTGTTGCATGAAATGTTAGATAGTTCCTAGTAAGTTAAAAAGAATACATTAAGATATATTTAAATTTTTCGCATGAAATGTTAGATAGGTATTACTAAGTTAAAAAACATTAACTATATTTAAACTTCCTACGAGAAATTTTATTTTTACCTGATAAAGAATTGAGTGGTATGACTCCAAGGAGAATCGATCAAGTAAGTTTAGTTATGGGTTTTCAACAATCAATCTATTATATCATTAATGAATTTTTAATATAATATAATGTTTGGACAAAATTTACTGGATTTCTCAAAATTTTTAGTCTATACAATGGATCCACCTGTGTTTAAAACTAGAAAAGAAGAAGAAGAAGAAAAATTGTATGACTGGACATGTATATTTATCCTTCAATTACTTGAAATACACTTTTAGTCTCTTTGCTTATAAATATAGACGAATTTTTAGAATATCGTTTCATTATTTAATTATCCATGTAAAATATTATACATGTGTTGCTACTCCATAGTTGAGGGAAGCATCCTTCTAAAACTAATCTAAATATAACATATTTCTTAGGTAAAGTAATCAAAATGACACTTTTTAATTGATTGAAGGTTAAAATATGTTGAGTCATATATTAAGAACCAAAATTAGAATTTACTAATAACTGAAGGATCAAAGAGGTTTTGAGGTTTCTAAGGCTCGATTTCTCTTTAGGATTGATTAATAAATAGCAAAAAGATAGGCTAACGATAATCTTAACTAAAAGTCGATAGACCATAAGTATAAACTATTGCATGGGGCAGAAGATTCATTATTCAGTAAAGAAGAGATCATCAGAAATCTCTGAATGACATACCGATGGATCGCATTGTTTGTTAATTAGCACTTGGACGAGAAAAGAAAGTTCTTCCATTTACTCTTTGTGACTGTTGAGGCTTTTATTTCTTTATTCTATTGCTACTTTGTTTCTCTATCGTTTCGTTGCTTATTTCTTGTCACTTGCCTGAAGTTAATTGTTCATATTTTTCTTATTTAACTTGTAGAAACTTTGCAAGAGGAATCAACAGGTTCGACAAATCAAATTTCTCATACCGAAGGTGCTAAGAGTTTGGCCAATAGAAGAGCTAAAATGATAGTTTAATAAGACGTGCATAGATAAGTATATTCTTCTGGGAGGAAAAAAAGGACATCTTAGATGCAATTTCAGACTTTTCAAAAAAAAGTGACCATCTGGAATAAAATCACATTTGGGAACATATTTCATAAAAATGGTTTTATTCCGGAGATTAGAAGGAATATTGAGAGGCCAAAAATATATTTTCTTATCATTATTTAGCTCATATTTAGTATTTTTATTTTTCCTGTTTTAGCATGAATTTTATGGATTGTGCTAAATAGTTTGATGTGAAGATGAAGAAGTTTGGAGCTAAAACTAATTTAAGATGAAGATTATAGAAGGAAATCAAACAGACAGCTTAATAAATTATATTTTATAAAATAATGTATAAAAGTGTTGGAATTGGAATTGCAAACCTGCCACGTGGCAGCGTCTGAAGAAGGGGTAGCAAATTATGTGGCGGCGGAAGTTGTAACTTCCAGAAGCACTGTTCACGCGGAATTCCTTTTGGTTTTGGATTTTCCAATTTATTTTGGATTCCATTATTTTATTTAGGGTTTTCTACATCTATAAATAGTGCATAAGAATATATTTTCTTCTTTTTCTTTTCTTAGACATTAGTAGCTAAAATCCTTTATTCTGGGATTGCGGCTACGAATGATTGTTTAATATTGAGTTTTATGGATTGAAACTGGTTATCGTATAAATTGTTCTTTTATTCTTGATTTAGTATTTCGTGATTGACCACCATTGAAATAAATGTATTGTCTGAATTGAACTCGGGAGAGGAATAGGAGGATCGAATGTGGAACAAAAGAAGCATGATCTTCTCTAGAATTAGGGTTGATTTATATCTAGGATAGGGATATACCTAGAGACCTTGCTTTGTTAATAGACAGGATGAAAACTTAATTCTCGGTAATTGCTTCAATCTATCCCCGCCCAACGATGTAGTTAGACTGCCAATTAAAGTAGGCGATTAGAGGTCGGGAGACCATGATCGTACATATAACCTTGTAAATCAATTATTTGATAACCAATTGAAGTCCATAGAAAAAGATTTTACGCTTGAATTCTAGATAGGTTGCAGCTCTGGAATTTCCTCAATCATAGTTAGGTAATCTTAGTATTTAATTCTTGCATTCTTTTATTTTTAAATCAAATTCTTTTAGCACTCTTGAATAAATAACTAGGATAAGTATAATTTAGTAAATAGTTAATTGACAAGTCCTTTGGGTTCGATAATCCGGCTCTTTTAGAGCCACTATATTACTTGTGCAACCACGTACACTTGCGTGTGCAATTGGGAGCAACAAGTTTTTGGCGCCGTTGCTGGAGACTTAGAAATTAATTATTCTTCTAGGTTACACTTTTTCTTTTTATTTATTTCATTTTTTTCTTTATTATTATTATTTTATTACTATTATTAATTTAACAAAAAAATTCCTTTGAATAAATTGATACGCTTATTGATATGGATGATTGGGATAAATGGTGGCTGGATGATGGGTATCCTTGTAAGTATTGTGATGGACCCCACTTGAATATTGAGTATATAAAACGTCATATATGTGGTGGTCAATATAGTCATTGAAATGATTGTCCTAACTCTTATTCCCCTCCCCCGAACCCCTATTATGATTCTTCTGTTATCTGTGATGTTGGCAGGGGTGATGAAGTGGAGAAAGTCGAACAAGAGGTGCGCAATATTTATTTGAAGCAAATCATGGACGTGTTGGAAAAAAATAATTTAACACTCATGGAACAACGAGCAAAAACTATGGAACTGCAGGCAAAATTCATGGAATTGCAAGCTAAGGGTGACGCTGATCAATTGCAAGTTACAGACCTAGCTAATGCTCAATTAGAGGAAGAGATTGAATCCCAACAAGAAGAAAGTTGTGAAGAAGCAGAGATAGTGAGCTAATCTTGGCTACAAGAACAAACTCAACTTCTAAAGTTTCAAGAGTCTATCTGTGATGGTCTGACATACATGACAACCCAACTAATAGAAGGAAGAGTTGAGCTCACACAAGAAATAGATTAATTTGGCTTAGATATTCATGACTTGGAGGATCACTTGAACAAAAAGATTGAGGCGTCTGATGTCCAATCACCAATTGTTGTGGATGATGACCAACTAGTGGAGCAAAAAGAAGAATTCCAACCATTCAACTATATCTTATTCCTTAGTGTAGATGTTGAGAAAGAGTACAAAAGTGAGAATGTTGTAAATAATGCTCTTTGGAGTTGAGGCATCGTGAATCTCATTCAAAAGTTTTTTCTACATTATGCTTGGATGACGACATGAAATTTGAGTCATCTGAACTAATGGATGAGTATATAGATGAGGAACAAGGACCTTACATCCTAAAGTTTTCTAGTCCATGTAGACAAAATGACATTCCTCACATAAGGGCCAAGAAGTTGTCACGACCTAAAGTACCCCCAAGACGTGACATGGTGTACAAGCCCCGAAAGGCCTTATACAAGCCACTTAGCATACATCATACAAGATAATAGCAATTTAAGAGTTCAAAAGACAGTTTCATATTTAGAGTTGGTAAAAACATAGCGGAAGTCTAACATAGTCTCAAAGCCATCTAAACATCACAGAATGAAAGTTGGGACGTAACCCATACAAATTCACAAGTAAATGACATGAAAAGAGTAACGTGGCAATGTCCTCAAACATATGAGGACTCACCGAGCTTTCAAATCTCTATATACCCACTAGCCACGAGCGGAATGAGAAGAATCGTCAAGCCCTACATTATGAGACAATGTAGGCAAGAAGTATGTGTATGAGACAATGTAGGCAAGAAGTATGTGTTAGTACATGGAATGTACCAAGTATGATAACTATGCATAAGGTTTAAAATCGTGACATAGGGCTATACATAAGATGCAATGACCAAGTTAAAAATCATAGGATGACATGATAGAAGACATGAGGTAAAAGAGCCATAATCAATGCAAGGAAATCATCTTTAAAAAACATATACTTAAAAAAGCCTTTAGAAAGAAATCTTAATTCGTTATTGCAGAAAGTGAGCCTCTTAACCGACATAGACCATGTGAGCTATAACATCGAATCCGATGTCTATCCCACACCGAAAAGAGGTGTCCTTACTTGCCAAGGTAAGAACCATAGTTTCTAGCTTAGGTGGATCCACTAGCTAATGTCTATCTAAGACAAACCTATGGTGGCACATAGTTATGGGACAAAGAGATTGCTACTAGAAACCCGGCCTCTACTAGCGGGAGAGCTTCCATCTCAATATCCACTCGGTGCTAAGCATAGTTCTCACGGAATAGTCATAAATTCATAACTTATCGGTAATCGCCTCTTGTCTTATCATTAGAATAGCTCCTTAATCTTGATTCAAAGTTTAGTTGAGAAAAACTTTCAACCTTTATGAATCCTTTATGTGAGAATATCCTTTCACATTCATAGTTTGGGTTATATGTGAGAAAACCTTTCACAACAACACAACAATAATACTTCACTCTCAAAGCAACTTCAATCTTCGTAACTTTCATAATTAAACATGTATCTTTTCATAAAATTCATCTTTTGATCATTCATAAACTTCATCATAGAATCATAGCTTAAAAACCATAGAGCATGCGTAAGTTCATATAACTTCATAAATTCCATACTTTCATAGTTTAAAACCCAAAAAAAAACAATCATAATCTAGAAATCATGGATTTCACATGGGCTCATGGGGATTCATCTTAAAATATGAAATTCAATTCAATTTCATGCATAAAGTCATAATTAAAGCAATTTGATCATAATTGATAAGAACCCACATGATAGAACAAAACCCTAAATTCAATTGAGAATTCCCACTTTGCAAATTGGGGAATTTTAGGAACCCTATGGAGGAAAGGACTCCATAGGTGAAATCTATCATACCTCAATGCCAAAAGCTTGGAATCAATGGAGGATTAGGAGACTTGGCCTTCAAACCCTAGCTTTCTTCTTCTTCAAGCTTTTCTAGAGAGAGAGTTATTTTGAGAGGGAAGATTTGGAGAGAATTTGAGAGTGATTAAGAATGGGTAGAATTAGGCTTAAAAGGTTTATATAGGGCCTAGGTTAAGAGCCAAACTGACTTAGATTAGGAATTAAACATCTAGGAAAAAGACCAAAAAGCCTCTTTAAAATAACTGTCAAACCCTCATCTACGGTTGGACCTACGGTCCGTAAGTCAACCTACGGACCGTCCTGTTCAACCGTAGATAGCTTTAGAGACTTTCAATTTTGGACCTCCAATGACGATTTCCATGTACGGTCTGTGGGTCCACCTACGAACCATACATTCCAGCCGTCGTTCTCAACTTAATGCTTTAAAATTTGACTAAGTCCTGGGATGACCTATGAGACACACCTACGGTCCATAGAACCAATGACGGACCGTCTTATTAAGTCGTAGAAAGGATCCTGAAACTTAACACTTTTCAAAAGTTCACCTTTCCACCTACGGTTCCCACTTACGGTCCGTCAGTCAACCTACTGTTCGTAGGTGGCCTCCGTTGTTACTGGCACCAGTTTCTGGAAACCCTTAAATTTTCCTTCCTTTCAATCCGAGGTGTTACAGAAGTGCAAGATGCGACATTTATTTCTTGATTCCTTTATCTTTATACCACCACCTCTTGAGCGAAACAGAAAAATTGGTGCAAAGTTAGGGGTGCAATTCATAAGTTCAAAGTGGAAAGAAAAGTAGTGAACTTAATTAGGTCATGCCGCGACGTTAAATCAGGTGTTTATTGTGAGGCAACCTATTTATAGTGTAGCTTTATATTTTATTTTTTTAGTGTCATTTTTTTGTGTTGTTTTTGCAGATTCGGGGAAGTCTGAGTACCCAAGAATTTGAAGCAAAGGAGCATGTTTGAACTTAAGTATGGGGCAATGACCCGTGATGACAATTAAGAGAACATGCGACTAGCTAGGCCTAAAGGCCTCAGGGAGTTTTCCTAACCCTTGTTTTAAAATTTTAATTGATGTTTTGGTGACATAGCATCTTTTCAAGTGTGGGGTAGGAATTCTTCCGCATATGTTGGTTAGGGTGCAGTGTGCGTTAGATTTGTTTGATATTGATTTTAAAAAATGAAAAAAAATTCGGACAGAAAAGTCCGTATCCAGGCCGCGTCGCGGACCTGGGTACGGAAATTTATTTTTTCGTAAAATTTTTTTTTAAAAAAAGAAGTTTTTATTCATTTGTAGAAGCACACTTAGCCTAACCCTTCATTATTTTTTATTCATGTCATAAAAAAAGAAAAAAAAATTCTTTCTTTCACTCTTAGCTTATGTTGTTGCATTGGGGACAGTGTCATGTTTTAAGTGTGGGGTGGTGGAATGAATTCCTAATTTTTACTGTTTTATTGAGTCTTTTCTTTTTTAGGATGGGTTCCTTGGCTTTTGTTTTCAGTTCTTTTCCTGATGATAGTCCCTTTGAACCGACAGAGAGTAAATTTTTTCCTTTTTATTTTTATTTTTATTATTTTTTTGAGAAGAAAATACCCTTTTTAGTTGTGTGATACGTGTTATTTAGGCCTAATTTTGACTAGTACTTTCTTTTGAATGCTTGATTTTTAGTAAAATTGCATACCCTTTGACACCTAGGCTCATGGTTGTGACTTTGTACATAGCTTATTTTATTTTGTAGTTTGTTATGATCATGTCTCTCTTAGAAGTGGAATTGATCCATCTTGATTGATACTTGTGTCATGTGTGGTGAGAATTTGTTTATTCTATGTTTTGCATCTTAGTCTAGAACTTGCCCTGCATGTTATTGGAGCAAAATAAAAAGTGTTGCTTGTTTAGGGAATGATAATACGCTTTCTTTGATTTGTCTTGTAAATTCCAACCTTTTCAGATATTATATCACTAGTTAGTCCTTTTGAGCCTGTAGCCTTTTGTTGGTAGCCATATTTTTACCTCGACTCTTTTGTTGAATCCCTAGTTTTTGCACCTTGCTTCCTTGAGCACTGTAGCATAGACTTATTATAATTGTTAATTCTGAAAAAAAGAAAGAAGGGATGATTGAGTAAGTAAGGTAATCAATGAGAGCTACAAAGTGTGAAAAAAACCCTCTTCGAAAGAATGTGACATGAAAAAGACAAAAAAAGGGAGAAAAAGAAAAAAAATTATTATTGTAAAAAAAATGATTGAAGCATTCTTTAGATGATGAGAATTACTTGTGAAATAATTGTTGAAAAGAGGGCTGAAAATAAAGAAAAGAAAATAATGGGTGATGAAGTCTAAAAGTGCAAAGTGCAAAGTGCTTAGGGAAGTGTAAGCCACTATTATATAGTTTTACTACCCGTCCCATAGCCTGCATTACAACCCGTTAAAGTCCTATTTGATTCTATTCGAACATGCTTAATTAGTGGAGATGTACATAATGGGCAAGCCTATGGTTCTTTGTGCATACATGTGAATTTTATTTGTGAGTGTGAGAGTTGTTCTTTGATGCTAAGTCCTTAATTTATATTCAATCTTTTGAATTGAGTGTGTGGACTATTTCTTCTTGTGAGGGCACTTGTTCATGATGGATATGTGATTTTATTAACTTTTTTTGACGAGAGCAGGTGAGCATGCTTAAATTCGATGAGTTCAAAGTATTTCCTTGAGGTTAGGAGGTTAGAGGTTTGTTGTTTATTTGGATGTCTTGCATAATGAGCGGGAATTGTACTTGAAGTTTTGAAATTTGTATATGGCCTAATTGTTTGTATCAACCAAAGTGATGGTGTTCCTAATATGATTTTTTTGAGATGAGCTATAATGTTTGCTCGAGTACGAGCAAATACAAAATCTATCAACTACACGTCTAGTTCCTTCCTCCAAAACCTAGAACTAGAACTTAGCCAGGAATATGATCAAAATTTTCGATTGGAGGAAGACTTCTGAAAACTAAAATCAAGAGTTACATGGAAAAATGAGGGTAACTTTAGGTTCTTCCACACTACTACCCTAAACAGAAGAAGAAAGAATCGAATAATGGCATTACAAAATGCATATGGGGAATGGGTTTATGACTTAGAGGGTATTAAAAACTTATCACATAATTATTTCAAGTCCAAACCCATTGGTGGCCCCTTAAAGTTGGCACCAACTTTCACTTAGACACTTTAACTAGGCTTCGTTCATTTTAGACAACTCATGTCATGTCTCACTGTGTCATTTTGACACTTTTTTTACCATCAGTCAAATATGTAAGGTGTGTGTAACACACTCGCCGATGACGTGTCAAAGTGACAAATTAAATAAAGACACGTGGCATATATACCAAAAAGAATTCTCAAATAATGATTTTTTTAGTAGAAAAAAAGTGGCCAATGACTAAATGACATGTTGAATTTTTTGTCCAGGATTTGTGATCGAAGAGGAAAAAGAACTAGGAAATGAAATGTTAGTTCTTGTTTTTGATTCACCATGGAAGGATTAGTTCTTGGTGTTGAAATTCATTTTTTTTGTATGTGGCATTATTAAATCTATTTCTCCATTGAAGGAGTTTAAGTTTTGGGAGATGGCGGCTTAAAAATGGGGAAGAAAAAGAAAAAAATAAAATAAAAATTGATTAAAATAGTCTTTCATGCACTGGTAAGGAGTGTATTACACTCACTATGCCATGTCAGCAAAAAGTGTCAAAATGACATAGCGGGACATGACACGAGGTGTCTAAAATGAACAAAGCTTAGTTGGGGTGTCTAAGTGAAAGTTGGTGCCAACTTTAGGGGGTCACCAATGAGTTTGGCCTTATTTCAATAATCTATTTTGTACTTCTCAGGAATCTTCAGTTCATAATAAAATAAATCCAATAACCAACCAATAATGGAGAATTTGAATAGCTCAGTTGGTTGGCTACCTGAACTCCCACCTTGTGGTGAGGGTTCGATTCTCCACATTGTAATTCCCTCCCCATTTGTCATACCCCCATTAAAAAACAACCAATGCTCATTAGACCTTTTGAAATTAGGGAATAACCCATCTACCAACGAGATCCAAACAACTGTATTTGCCTCTCAACCATATAAAGCTCCAGGACCTGACGGATTACACCATTTTTTCTTTCAAAACTATTGGAACATAGTGGGGGAATCAAATCAGTTGTATCTCTTTGTGTAAAAGCCTTCTAGGAGGAATGCATACCTAAAGAAATAAAGAAAACCCATGTATGTCTAATTCCTAAAAAGAAAGGTGCAAACACTCTTAAAGATTACAGACATATAAGCTTGTGCAACACCAATTATAAAGTTATAACAAAAGTTATTTCTAATGGCTACAACTCATTATGAATACCCTGATTAGTCCGTGTCAATCAAGCTTTCTAAAAAATAGACAAGTCACTGATAATGTTATCATAGTTCAAGAAATCATCACCCACTTTCAAAAGATGAAAGGTAAAAATGTTAGTATGCTTCTAAAAATTTATCTTGAAAAAGCCTTTGATTAGATTGAGTGGTCCTTCATTAGGAATAGACTTATATATTTTGGCTTCCTATATAATATTATCAATCTAATCATGTCATGTATCTCCAGTAGTAGTATATCTACACTTGTAAATGGGAAACCATCTCGGGGAATACGACAATGGGACCCAATGTCTCCATACATATTTATATTATGTATGGAAATACTATCTCGAAAAATCGAGGTGGAAGTTCAACTAAAAATTTGGAATCCCATTAAAATCTCAAACAAGGGTCCAAAACTATCTCACCTATTCTTCACAGATGATCTTATACTAATTGGTAGGGCTGATGCGAAAAACTGTGACATAATCCAAACAGTTCTTGATAACTTCGGTAATGAATCGATCTGGTCATAGCATTAACTATGGAAAATTTAAATTAATATGCTCCAAGAATTGCAACATATACCTTAGAAAAAATATATCAGACAACCTTAACATAAAATCTGGAAACTCCTTCGAGAAATACTTGAGGTTCCTCATTTTTAATTAAAAAAACTCAAGATAAATGATTACCAATTCATTATAGACAGTTTACAACAAAAAACCAGCTAGTTGGAAGACAAAATTCCTGAATATAGCAGGGCGAACAACCTTAGCTAAGTCCAGCCTTAATAACATACCAACCCATGTAATGAAATACATATGCCTCCCAACTGAAATCACCAAAAGAATAGATCAAATCCAAAGAAATTTTATTTGGGGAACTACGACTGCAAAAGAGAAACTTCATATGATCAACTTGAAAGTACTAACAAAGAGTAAGAAAGATGGAAGTATAGGACACAACAAACTAAGACAAAAAACAAAGATCTACTAGCCAAGCTAGCATGGAGAGCCTTCAATAACCCAAACTGCACTTGGGCTTCACTCTTAATCAAAAAATACATCGCTGATGGACAATTTCCAAGTGAGATATAGGCAAAACCATCGCATGGGAGAATCTGGAAGAACATTGCTTTGGATGGACCATATTTAAAGAAGGATTACAATGGTCAATTGGGGATGGATCGAACGATCTCTATGGTTCGACAATTGGCAACCTAACAATAGAAAGTTAAGAGATGTACTATAGGTCCCCTAACCTTAGAAGATAAGCAACTGTAAGTTAAGGACATCCTTACGAGCACTTGTACTTTGGAACAGGGGCGAACCTACATTGGGTCAAGTGGGTTCATATGAACCCGCTTCGTAAAAAGATTACACGGTATATATAAGTATATTTGGTTTGTCTTTTGAAAATTACACGTATAAATAAAAATATTGATCCCCTTTAAATGAATGATAGCCCTTGATCCAATGGTAAAGTGGGTTCAATTTGGGGAAGTGTGCCAGGTTCGAAACCAGACAACAGCACACTAATTTATTAGTTTTTTTGTGAATTTTCTTGTTCATATTTGAACCCGCTTGAAAAAATCCTAGATCTGCCACTGCTTGGGAATATAACAACCTGTCTTATGAACTCCCATCAACTATAAAAAAATATGATAGAAAGCATATAAGTACCAACAACTTCTGGAATTAAGGATAAACCATGGAGCCCTAACCCTCAGGGAACTCTCTAACTACTAAAAATGTTTATCACCATATTAAAGATAAAGGGGAGAAGCACCACAAGACAGACAAGGACCATACATATGGAAGCTACATTGCCCTAACAAAACTAAATACTTCTTATGGATATGTAATCACGAAACATTACCGATGTGTTATTATTTAAACTCCCTGGGAATAGATGTTAGTAAATCATGTCACATATGTAATACCCCAGAAACCATCCAACATATCTTCATTGAATGTAGTAATGTTAGAAAGTTGTGGACTGAGCTAGGCATTATCAAAAGCAATAACATATTCGTATCTAATCAGGATATGAACTAGTTAGAGTTCCTTAGGAACATCAGCATAGTGATTAAAAAACTCAACTGGAAGGATACCTATCCATTCTACTTGTAAAGTATATGGCTTACTAGAAATGATAATAACCACAATAATAGAAAAGGGAAAATAAATGCTAATATTCCATAAGTACATGCTATAGAATTTTTCTCACTCACGAACCAAAGGACCAATATAGGAAAACCTACAGCAGGGTATGTAAAGTGGAAATCTCCACACATAGGATGCAAACTTAACACTGACAGTTCTACCTCGAGTAAATCCTTCAAAAGCGGAATAGGAGTAATAAGAAACAAATATGGTAATTGGGTGGTAGACTTCATGAGGAACATATATGAAGCAACAAATATTGTTTCTGAACTATTAGTGCTCCATAAAGGTTTAACTATTGCACTAACCTACAATCTAATGTCACTTGTAATTAATGTAGGCTGCCAGCTGCCAGGATATCCTTCATTGTCTAGCAAGTGATCGTCCATCATACTCTAATATTTTTTCTGATTGCAGGGAACTACTACTCAAACTTGGGAACCCTCCGGTGCAGCATAGATACAGGGAAGAAAATCAAGTGGCAGATACCTTGGCTAAGGCGAGGTCTAGGTTGAAGGAAGCTAACTCCCTGGTGTTTTGAATAGCTCATCCATTGATTGTATCTAGCAAAATAGAAGCAGACAAAGTAGGAACGCTTTATGTTGAGCTAAAAAGGATGTCTTCTACTATGGAATGTATTATTGTGTTAACCCCAACCCCTTCCCCAAACATTATTAACAGGAGCCATATTCTGCCACTTACATGTATTGATGCATATTAAGTTATAATATATTGTCTTGTTTACCAAAAAAAAGTGTATTCTTTTTTTTGGTAAGTAAAATTTTATTTATCAAAGTGAGCAGTACAAACCATCAAAAGACAGCATGCTTGGACAAGCAGCCCCAAGATATGCTATGCATCACAATCTAGCAACACAAAATGTCAAAAAACAACATGCTTGGAAAAGCAGCCCCTAGCTTTGCTATGCATCACAATCTGTCAACTATCCTTTCTTTCTATCATTGATACTAGGGATGTATATTAAGTTGTTGTATCCTACTTCCTAACTTGACATTCTGGGATCCTCTTATGTGCACATTTTGTATTATCTGCCTGATGATAGTCTCCTTTTGTTTCTGCTTTTGCTGGAAAATTCTGTAGTTGTGGTACATCCATATGGTTCCTGCCAGTGCCATTCTATGTAGTTGTGCCACACTATTTTTGCCCTTCATATGTGCTAATGCCCATTGTACTTTATCATTCCATCTTAGGATAAGTCGCTAAATCCCTTGCCATGCCAGAATCTTATTCCACACCCTTGCAGTGAATGAGCATTCAAAGAACAAGTGTTCAATGTCTTCATCTTCCTCTTGACATAGTGGACATGTCAAGTTAGTAGTTGTCCCCTTTTTGCCAATCTAACCTTTGTTGATAATCTTCTGTTCAAGGCAAGGTATAGTATGAACAACATTTATGAGCTCCATAATTTACCCAGACTAGTTTCCTCCAGTCTACCCTATCCATGCTTCTCCTCATCTTCTTATAGACCTTCTTGATAGAGTAGTTTTCAATATTCAACAGTGCTTGTTCATTGTATCCAACAACCAAGAGATCTTTGTGTGCCTTAAGTATTTTGTGTATCATCCAAGAGGCTTGCTTGGCTTGTGTGCCCCGTATTCCTTCTTGCCCATAGTAGCTGTGGATCCACTCTATCCATAGTTTATCTTTCTTTTTGCACAAGTTCCACGGTAGTTTCCTTATTGCAGCTTTGTTCCAAGTATGTACATCCAGGAAGTTTATTCCTCCACATGCCTTTGGCCAACATAGTTTCTCCCAAGCAATTAATGCCTTTTTTGATGTTTCAACATTCCCCGTCCACATAAACCTCTTGCAAATACTTTCAAAAGCATGAATAATTTTTTTTGACAAGGCAAAAAAATTGAGCCCAAAAGATCTGAATGGCAAACAGTACACTCTTGACCAATTGAGCCTTCCAGCATTGGATAAAAACTTGGCAGTCCAGCTACTAACTCTATTTAGCATCTTCTCAATCAATGGCTAACATTGAACTATGGACACTCTTTTGGAACTCAAGGGCACCCCCAAATATCTAAAAGGTAATTCTCCTTTCACAAATTGTAATTCCTGCAGTATTTGGTCTTGGACAACTTGTTTAACTCCCCCAAAGTACACATTACTTTTATCTACATTTGCCACCAGTCATGATGCTTTAGAAAACAACATAAAACACTTGTATAGTCATCTCACAAACTTTAAGTCTCCTCTGCAGAAAATCAGTAAGTCATCAACAAAGCTTAGCTGAATTATACTCTACTTCTTACATCTGGGGTGGTAATGAAAATCAAAGTTGTTGTATAAACTTTTTAGAGCTCTTGTGAGATATTCCATGGCTAGTACAAACAAGAAAGGTGATAACGGATCCCCTTGCCTGACTCATCTCTTGGCTTGAAATGGTTTTGTAGTTTTCCCATTGACCTGGAATAAGTAGGATACAGTGGTAACACACTGAATAATTCATTTGATCTTTTTTTTAGGAAACTTCATCTCATATAAGACTTGTTCCAAGAAACTCCATTCAAGAGAGTCATAAGCTTTCTTCATATCCACCTTAACCATACACCTTGTAGAAATGTCTTTCCTACCATAGCATTTTACTAGCTCATGACTCAAGATGATATTATTATTAATTTCTCTCCTTGGGCGAAATGGTGATTGGTTAGGTTCAACTATAGAACTCATCACTGAGTCTTGTTGTGATCACTTTAGAGATAATTTTGTATATTGTTGTGCAGCATGATATAGGTCTAAATTCCCCAATTCTGATAGGTTTGCTCAACCTTGGGATAAGAGTTACTGTTGTACAATTGACTAGTGGATAGATGTCACCTATCTCAAAGAATAATAATGCAACATTTATTATATCTTCTCCTACTATTGGCCAAGCTCTCTTAAAGAAGACAACATTGAATTCATCATGTCCTAGTGCCTTCATATCATTTATGCTTTGTAGTGCAGTTATCACTTCCTCCCTTGTTACTGTTGTTGCTAGTTGAACTTGTTGTCCCCATTCTTCATTATAGTAGGACTCACACTAGGTAGATTTTGAGCAGCCTATCCCAGTAACTCTTTATAAAATATGCTAACTTTATGGTCTATTGCTTCCTGTGTATGGACTTCAATGCCTTTTGAAGTTATGAGACTAGTAATAGTGTTTTGAGTCACTCTATTCTTCATATGTTCAAAGAAGTATGTAGTATTTGCATTACCTAACCTCAACCATTGTACTCTGATTTTTTGTTGCATAGCACTTTCTTGAACCTACTCCACTTCTCTAGGTGTTGTTGTAATTCTCTTTGATCTTACCTGTTAGCTTCATTATCCTTCATAAGTTCCTGAACACATTGCAACTGCCCTCTAATATCTTTCACCCTATTGTTGACCCCTTTAAACTCTCTGTTGTTTAGCTGTTTGAGACTTGTTTTCACCTTTGCTAGCTTTTTCCATACTCCCCTCAAGTATCTTTTTTTTCCGTCCAACCATGTTGATTCACTCTCTCGAGGAACTTTGGATGTTCATCTATACAGTTGAAAAACTTGAAAGCCCTGCAGTTACCTCTGATTGCTCTATCTAATTCCAAGCTCAAAGGGGAGTAATAAGATGTTCTTGGATTGATAATATTTATCTCCATTCGAGGCATCGTCAGCATCCATTCTGCATTCACCACAGCTCTATCTATCTTGCTACAAGTGTGCCCATTAGACCAAGTATAAGATTTGCCTGATGATTTCAATTATGTCATGCCATTATCACTCATGAATTCATTGAAGTGCCTAATTTCTACCTCCTGGATTGGTCTTCCTTGAGGTCTATCTTCATCTGATAATATAGCATTAAATTCCCCCCTGCATATCATAGGTTCCTGAGTCTTTGTAACCATCCATGTCAAATCTTCCCATAGCTTTCTCCTATGTTGAATAGTATGTAGCCCATAGATTACTGCTAATAAGTAGAACACCAAGTTAGTCTTTTTTATTAATATTCTACCATGGATATATTGATCAGATTTGTTCATAGTCATGCATTCAATCACCTGACGATCCCACATCAACCAGATTCTACCCTTCTCAGTGTACTCATAATTTGCTACCCATTTCCAACCTTGTGATAACTTTTGAGTTACTTTTTTTGCTAATTGCTCTTTTATTTTATGCTCCAGTATTGCTATTATACCTACATATTTTCCTTCATAAAGAACTTGAGCTCCTTTAGCTTATGAAGTTAATTTATTCCCCTTGTATACCAAGTAACCAACTCCATTTCACCAGTTTTGGGTTTGTTTCTCCAGTGCTATCACCTCTTCTCCCCGAGTCCCTATATGAGTTGATTGTGCCATGTTCCTGAACTACCAGAGATTCAAACCTATTTTGCATTGTCATATGCTGTGAATGTATTCTTGAAACCCCTCTTGTTGCTATTTTTAGTCTTACTTGTGTCCATGTCTTAGCTTCCTCACTGCCTGTTTCCTTAGTAATTTCTGCATTGTTCTTGTTTCCTGTATCCATCCCTCCATCTACAATAGGGGCTTGCTTTTGTACCCACTTATTGACCACCTTAGGAGCTGTTTTGTTTCGAGGACCTTCCTTTGTGTGACATCTATGCACCACTTGCATACATGCAGTGCAACCCATTCATACTGCACTACCTGCTCAAACATTCTTCCATTTGGATCTTCTACCTTGAGTTTCTTTGGTAGCTCCCTTGCAACATCCATTTCCACTAGCACTCTAGCATAAGAGATCATATCCACCTTAGTAGTGCATTCATCTGCATACTATGGAACACTTTGTCCACTACTGATTCTACTCAAGGAATTCATACTACAACAATTCAGAGGTAAGTTTGGGTATTTCACCCAAATAGGCACAGTTTGTAATACCTTTTTGTTAAAATCAAAATCAACACTCCACACCTTAACAATTATGGGTTTGGTATTCAATATATGTGGCCCTGCGTAAAACACTTCATTCCTATCATCTAGACTAGCAAATCTTACTAATAAATAGCCATCATTATGATAGTATACCTTAGGCTTACTTGCAGTGTTCACATGGAGTGCAATGTACCTTTCAATTGCAGCAATTGTTAGGGAATCTCCCACCACATATAGGATTAGTGCTTATTTCCATTCCTCTGTTGCTTTTTCAATTTCATCTTTATTCAATTCAATGACCTTTTCCCCATTCTTCACGACTGGATTTATATAGCTCGAACTCATTTCCTTAGCCGACATCCTATTATTATCAAAAAAATTCGCCCATTTCTTAGTTGGCTCAGTGTTCATGTCCAGTTTTCTGTGTACAACCCCTTTCCCATCATTGTCCTGGTCTGGTATCTCGCTTAGTTCCTTCGTGCTCATCCCAGCATGGGATTTACTCCCTAGGTTTACTACTAGTATTGTTTCATTGGTTTAGGGGTCACCTCTTTCGTTGGTAGAGGTGGCCACTATTCCATTGCTTGCTTTCCATGTTTGTCCTCAAAACCTTTTTGTTTTTCCAAATCTACCTTCTCCTGTCCTTTTGGTGTTACCTCTGCCTTAGCTGCTACCTTCTTCTGCCATCTTCTCACCATTTTTCGGTCAGTGGTGCATATCACTTTAGCAAGTCACGCTATCATGCACCTCGAGAGCTTTTTTAATCCTTGATAATGAATTCCAAAAAAAAAGTGTGTTCTTAATTAATTACTAATGTTTTACAATTTGAAATTTTCAGAAGGCAAAGGAAAAAAAATGTTGATCAAGGCAAAATGTGACCGACTGAGACTTATAAGAGAAAATATGGAAGTTATGTAACTGAGGCGGCTAGGGAAATTGAGGTAAGTATTCTTCCTATACATGGTTACTCAAGTAGACTGAAGAAATGAATTCTTCTTTGGGTATTAATAGTTTGGTATATTTGTGAATATGCTCACTTAGAGAAGCCTTGTGTCTTCTGCAAACTAATAGTAGATTGTTCTTGTGATTTGATAGCTCTTTTTGATTTTAAAACAACAACAAATGAATTGATCTATTATTGCTACTAATAGATAGTGAGGATTCATGTAACCGACTGTAAGCTCATGATCAGACAAACATATATAGAGGTTTAAAAAAATGCTTAGTGTATTATTCTCATTGCCAAAGCAGTTTTTGAAAAACGTGAACCAGGTTCGAAATAATATTACATAATCACCCTTAAGGTCATTCTCGATCATGGAATGACAATTTAGAGGTGACAAATTGACGACTTGAACAGAATTTGGGCATGTAAAAATTGTCGTGTCAATGAATGGGTTGGACCCGACCCATCCAAGTTTGCTTATACATCTATTCATGGGAGGTGATTCTTTTGTATAGTTTTCAAGTAATTTGCTTATGTTCAGAATTTATAAATATGCTATATGTACCACTCATGCGTAACTTTTGACATTCTAATTAAGTTTAATTGTATTATGAGAAGTAATATATATAGAATTTCTAACGCGTCGATTTATGTCAAGGTCCAAATTGATAAATATAGCGCACTTTGTTGGCTAAACATCAGTTATTTGATATTGTTAGGCAAGATGCTAACGAGTTTTGTAATTTTCAAACGCGATGGCAAGGGAGATAGGACTACATATCAAAATGTGTTATATAATTATATGTAAAGTTGCAGATCCAATTTGTGCTAAAAGGGTATGTATATGTGGTGATTAATTTTAGACAATACTCCCTCTGTCCATTTTTAATTGTCATGGTTTTCTTTTTTAGAGTCAAACTATAAGAACTTTAACTAATATTTTACGTTGTATTTTTTCATCATATTGATATGCAAAAAATTGAAATTTATAGTATTTTTTGTGTAGTTTTGGAATATCTAAACTTTTTTGTTTAAAATATCGATTTAATATAATCTAATTTAACTTTGAAAATTAGTCAAATTGACTTTCGAAAAGCGCAACATGACAATTAAAAGTGGATGGAGGAAGTACTACATTTTCAAGAGTTGTATTAAATATATAAAGTGCCTCATTGGCTAATAAATTTAATGTTAATCCAGTGATGTTTACTTGTATATATACTAGAAATAAGTGATGGTAATAGATTTGCATTAAGTGTTTATTTAGCTTTTTGGTTTTGATCTAAAATAAGTAATTCGTTTACGTAATCAAAAAAGAATTTACTTTATTTTTCAGATTTGTCCTTAATTTACAAGAAGTCTCTTAAATTACTCCAACTTTCTATAATATCATTAATTAAGGATAATTTAGTCAAAATATCTAATTTTTTCTATGAAATATTGAAATAGTATTATTTTTAAGAGACGTGCTAAATACTAAATGGACACTTATTTTGAACCGGAAGAAATAATGCATTTTTTTTTAGGAGCCAACATTCAGGGTTGGGAAATTGGGTGCTTTAACCTTTGAAATATTGTTATCTATTGTGTGAACTTGAAAATTGAATATTCAAAATGATGGTATTCAATATTACTATACTTACGCCATGGTCATCAAAGGATGTTGTGTAGTGGATGAGGTTGTTCCTCAATCTCGAATTCGAATGTGGGTATCAAACACCAAAAAGAAAATTAAAAAAATTGATTTTTACACCACGAATAATCATGTAAAGATCTCAATTTTTAACTATATTGCATTATAAGAGATTTATAAAAAAAATTGAGCAAATCTCTAGACAAAAAGTGTACTTAATTGACTAATTACTTTCCATAAGCCAAAGATTTATTTGACCAAATTTAATTTCAAGAATTTGTTATTAAAACTTTTCCAATTGGGAATAACTTTCTCCTATGGAAGGGAAATTGGTAGGTTCTCCTACATATTTTTATAGAAATGAGTAATTTTATTTTATTTACTTAATTGCATTATTTTTTGGATCAAACAAAAAAATCACTTATATTAACATTTTTAGGTGATTTTGAAATTTTAAAATAGTGTATCACCTATAAATTATAATATCATACAAAATTGCTACATTTTACTTTCAAACTAAGTACGGAGTAAAAGGTTTTAAAAAATAACTACACCTTTGAGTATGTAAAATTGACATGAAAATATAATGAATGTGCTATAAAATAATTAATAGTTAAAGTAAAATTTCAATACTAGCAATAATACAAGTTGCAAGATGAATCAAGATAAATTTGTGTAGTTCAACAAAAACAATTATTTCATGAAGCAAAAAATTAAACGGGTAAAATAAAATTTACTCAAATATTACTATTTTAATCATGGTAGTAAATATTATTGATTCTTACACCATAAGTAATCATGTAAAGATCCCAGTTTTTAAATATTGCATTGTATGAAATTTGGAAGAAAATTTAGCAAGTCTCTGTTAAAAAAATTGATATTTATTTGACTAATTACTTCCCACGTCAAACAAAACAATTTCTCTAAAGCCAAATTTAATTTCAAGATTTGATTACGAAAAAAATTCTGATAAATCTCACTTGTATTTATAGAAAGAAAATTAACTATTAATGGACTAACTATTATATATAATGTGGTAAACATCAACACTCTAAAGTAAAAAATATAATTCTTTTATACAATATGGCCAAAACTTTGGTGACTTTGCTTTTGGTAGCCTCATTCTTGATTATTTCACAAGGTTAATACATGATCATCTATGTTCCTCTCTTTTCTCTATCTCTGTATGTATTATACAATCACTTATATATGCAAAATTTAAACATAAATTATACCTCATTAAAGTTTAATTAAGATGTGATTTTGAGTAAAAGAAAAATTTAAGAAGTTTTTTTTCAAGTGATGATGGTTTTTCCCAAATAACATGGTAGATCTAGGCTATAATAACATGTGTGGTAGCATTTAATGCTTTTTAATCACATGATATTTATGTAAAGGTGAAAGAAAATTATATTTTATGTATACATAATTAATTCTATCGCATTGTGTTGTTGATGTTATACGTTGTTTTTTGCATGTATTATTAGCACTATTTTTTTATTAGTTGTCATGTTTTCTTCTATTACTACTCTGAATTGCTTCATTTGACTTGAAAATCTTTTTGAAATAGTCTCCCTCTAACGAACTTTGTTATGTTTAGATGTGGAGACAGGACGAATGTGTGATTGTCAGACTAGTCAAGATTGTGATGTCTTGAAATGTCAAGATGCGCTTGGAACTTGTGTGGGTGGGGTTTGCGTATGTTCAGCACATTCCAACACACATTCCACCAATCACGAAGGTCCCTCCTTTCTCTTACTCTTTTTTTATCGTAGTTTTTGTCTCCTGAAAAACGTTGTTTCAACAAAAGTTATACTTGTTTAGTCCATTCTTGGCAAAAATGTCTACTTGAATTACACGTTTTCGATAGTTTAGGCCACACTTTTTTATTGCAATTAAAAACATAAAATATTATAGTCGTATACTCTAATTAGTTGTAGTTTATTAATTTACGTTCTATTAATGATGTACCCGAAAAGAAACTTTTTTTTAATTTCAATATATATGTATGATTCACTATTTCATTACTAAAAAATAAGATTGAACGATGGATAAATTATTTAGTTATAGTAAAATTCATCATTAATTCAAATTAATAATAAATTATTGAAAAATATATGTTTGCTATGAACAATTTAGCAATAGATTTAATTTCTTCTTTTTGTACTAATTGTTACTATTTACTCATACCATCTAGAACACTAGAATCATGACAAATATTGATTATTTGTGTTCTTGTTTTCTGAAAATCTCAGCTTATTTTATTTTTTAGCTTATGTTTTCACCTAATATATAATGATTGATTAAACATGAACAAGCATTTTATCTATTTTTATTTATCTCATTTCCAACGTGCACATATTTGATCCGACCCGTCCGTTTGCCGCTCCCTAATATATGTTATGAATTTTGTCATCTTCAGAAGGAGGAATGGAAGCATCCACAAATCCATGTCAGAGTAGAGAAGAATGTGATTTTTTGAATTGTGAAAGTGCTTTGCCAACTTGTGTTGATGGAAGCTGTGTATGTTTATGAGTGACTAATTACATCTCTATTTCATTTAAGACTAAGTTAAAATTGCATTACTTGGTTGCATCATGATTAGAATTTTTTTTTTCTATTTTTACAAGATAAGTGTTTGATGAATTTATTTTAATAGTGGAGTTGCAACATTTTTTTTAGTTCTTAATTATATAATGTTGCAATAAATAGGACTTTGAATTTTAATTAAAATAAACTTTCTTTTACACAATATTTCAATGTGTGTTTGCCTTCTTGATTCGAGTTAATTTTAAATTTTTGTGAATGATTTAGAATGAAATAAAAATAATTTTAATTTTTAGTGAGTTGAATTATGAAATTGTTTGAATTTTATGGTCAAACATGATTTATGTAATGCGACTCCAAAAAAAATTTTAAAAATTAATTATGATCAAATGATCACTTAATTATTTTTTTCGTTCAATCATACCCTCTTCCATCTCACTTAATTCTCATACAAAATCACTTTATAGACACAACATGTGAATACAAAATCATTTTTATATTACCTAGTTTTAAATAAATTTTACTTACATGTATTTAAATCTTGAGTCAATCCAACCTGACCAATTCAAAGATACTTTAAACATGGTATAATATTATTATGTCGTTTTTTGATCAAGCTCGCACGATTTTTTTTCCTCGAAAAATGCCATACAAGTAAAAGTATCACTACTCTTTTTCTTGCTAGCTATCAATGTAGAACTTTATTTGTGATATTCATCACTAACAAATGTAAAGGGGACAAATCCATAGATCATAACACATTTCACATTAACAAAAGACTTACTGATGCATTTATCTAACCAAACTGAGGCTATTTAACAAAAATTTCCAGTAGCGTTTTTCGAGTATATTACAATCTAATCAATCAAAAGCATGGAAAATCAAGGGCTGAAAACTTTTAGTTTAACAAGTATGCTTTGAAGTATAGTTCCTCGGTTTCCTCGTCTGTGGGAGCTCATTTTCACTTCTTTGCCCTGCTAAGTTAAGAATGTTAGTTATATACACTACGTCAAAGATTGTAACGACAAACATCTAAGTTGTGCCCGACTTACGTGGTTTTATCTTTGGATCCTTCTTTTGGTGAAACTTCCTCTGATGACTCTGGAAGAGCTGTCAGCTTACCAAATGACTCCTTAGCATCTCCGAAGAAGTCCTTCACCTTATCAACAACTGTTTTAAGCTTATCTGGGGTCGGAAGCTGAACGGTTCATATGAAGATCAGAAAGATGTCATCTAGCGAAAAGCATAATAACGTGCTACTATAACACTTAAGCAGATAACAAACAAGGCATATACAGATCATACTGAGAACAACAAGGTGGTTTAGAATATTCAACCACCTATAATTGTTGTATACAAAAGCGTTAGAATGGATGTCAGTTTCATACCTCAATCACATCTGACGTAGAAAGGGCAGCCCTTAAATTGTTATTCTCCTGCATATCAGACAGATTTTAAAAAAAAATTAGCTCTTTCTTTTACAGGTGTCCTACGAATTAGCAAGAATGCAAAATAAAACAAAGAATCAATAATAAATGGTGCAGAGACTTAGAATATTACGACAAGTTTGTATCCATATCTAAATTCTGTCGCGGACTTCAATACACGATGCTGTTTCATTGCCAATTTCTGTATTTCCTTCTCATCCTGTCTCAAGTAGACAGAAAGTTTAAGCATCACAGAAGCAATGTACCACAAAACTAATGTAAATAAACATTGCAATAATGTCAAGCGTATAGGCCTTGATCATTTACTCATCTTTCTGGTACATCTAAAATTTCAAGGTAGGATCAATATGAATGCTTTGCCTTGTTATAAACTCTCAGACTATGAGGCGGGCTTCCGTGATCAGTTTCTTTTGGATATTAATTCATTTACAACTACCTAGAACGATTTCAGAATACTCATCTATTAGGAGCAGACATGTTTGACTGACAAATCACAGGCACTTACATTGTAAATCACTGCTGCGAGATTCCTGGCTAGAGTATCTTTGTATATATATTTCCCAATGAAGGTGTCTTTTGCAGCAACCATAATTTTTGCAGTCGTGCCACCTGTTACAATATTGAGGGGGTACCAAAGATAAACCTGCCCAGGGAATATAACAAAACAAGAATCTGAATTTCCGCTAGCACAAATCTAAATCAACAAGATCTTGATTAGCAATGAAGGATGCTGAGTTAAGATGATTACAGGGGAATGTGAGGATTAACTAGTTGACACCTACTTAAGCATACAAATATTTTTTTATCAAAAGATTCAGTACCCTTAACTAATCATATTAAACAAGTTATATCAGTTGATTTCAAATCCATCAATCTAACTTTCACATTAGGTTTGAACATTCAACTCAAATCTTGCTCCTAGTTTAGGATTATAGCACACATACAAGTCTAGCCTTTTCTTCCAAGCATCAAGAAAATGGACATTTGTCCATTCCATCTCAAAAGATAGCTCATAAGGGTCGAAAACACAACAATCCACTGTCTCAACCAACGTGTGATACTTAACAACCCAACACACTTAAAGGACTAGACATCTAGAGCACGGACAACATAACAAGGGGCCCAACATTGGGTAAACAAAGAATTGAGATTAGTCTAACTCTGATATCATGTTAAAAAACAGAATAATTGGGGTTAAATAAACTTAAAAGCTAGCTCATGAGCCGAAGATGGATAGAGACAACAACTCATTCCCTCAACCAATTAACAAGAAGAATGTCAAAGGCACAAACTTTACTCACCGAACTGACAAAAAACTCACTAATCTTTAACAGCTATAAGCTCAAACTACATCAAAATAAAGTAGTACTTAATAAATACAACAACAATTTTATCCTTTAACTCTTATTTTCTTTTTAAAATTGGGGGACATAAGCGAATTACACGAGCAACTAACCAACCAACTGAGCAACTAAGATTCCCGCAACAATTGTATTCATTAAAGTAAGTAAAACTGAAAAGGGTGAAAGATATAAAGAGAACTAACATTAGCCATTCGTATAAAAATAACGAATTTAGGGTTTCCATCATCTTCAATCTTTGGCATAGGAGGAGCCATACGTTGGTACTGACGAGCAGCCATACCTCCTTTCCTTCCTTTTGCTTCAACCACTAACAAATTTCTCTTCTGGGTTGTTGTTCTTATTGTTCTTGCAGTGGAAACAACTGAATGTTTAAGAAGTGAAAAATCTTCATGGGTTCTTGAATTTGAAAGGGGTAATCTAACAAGTGGATTCAAAGACATACCCACTTCCATTGTTTCTATTTTTTTCTGCTACTATGAGTGAGTTTTTCTTATTGTGTAATGAGGTTTTTGAGGTGTTTTTGCAAGGTGGATGGAGAGACAAATCACTCACTACTCTTTGTGAGTTGGGAATTGGGAGATTCTTGGATATCACCTTATCCACAAATTTCTTCTAATTTTTTTGTTTTTTTTTAAATGAAAGCTACTACTAGTGATAAATATGTGGTAGGCTAACTTTTTTTTTATTTGTTGTGATCCATTTTAAATTAATTATTATTTTATAAGTTTTAACATCAAATTATTGTTTTTTCTTTAATCTTTGCTTTTGTCTCAACTCTTATTTTCACCCATCAACTTCATGATTATTATTTTTGAAAGTGTTTTGAGTTTGATTTTCAGTTTATTTTTGTAAGTTTGTTAACTTATTCTCATGTTGTTTGTTTTTCACTTATTTTTCATCTGTGATTTTCATTTACAGTGATAATGGAGTAATTTTATGAAGTTATGCTTTGTTACTTGCCCAATTGTAGTGATATTATGTATTCAGTGAAATATTTCGTTCTCTCAATTATATTTTAGATTTTTTAATGGGAGAAGAGGAATTTTGAAACCTTTTTACTTCAACTTAGGGATGATTTGTGTAAAGAAACAAAAAACAATATTCAAAATTACATTATCAAAGTATTCCTACTACTTTGGCGGCATGGTAAGAAAATAATTTCAATAATTGAGATATTTCAAAACGAGAAAAAACCAGTTTAAAATTCAAGAAATGCCGTCGGCGGCTGACAGCCAGTCATTGCCGGTGACTGGCTTGCTAACATTGACAGAATTTCCCCCACTAAATGAGAAGAGCTATGACGCTTGCAAAATAAATTCACCTCGCAAAACTCTATATGCTGATACAATTAGACCTCCGAGTACAATAACAAAAAATACAGAGCCAATTTTGATAAAACCAGTGACTATAGTTGAAAGTATACCAAGGATCAAATGGACCGAATCAGAAGTTGAAAGAATGAACATCAAACAGAATCTGAAATTTGCTATCATTGGCAAATTTTCATATGGATAGCTAGATCTAGAATTTTTAAGGAAGGCAATTCCATCTCAGTGTGGAATTAAGGGCGATTGCATGGTTGGCATGTTATGGAATCGACATGTTCTTATTCGTCTCTCATCTATGGAGGACTTTATCAACATAATATCAAAAGGGGTATGTTACATAACTTGCAGTGAAGGATATTCATATCCAATGAGGACTCTAATCTATGATACTAAGTTCAGGGTGGAGGAAGAAACATCGAGATCCATGGCATGGATTTCATTTCCGAATCTACTACCAACATTCTTCGAGAAGGAGTCCCTCTTTTCCCTAGCTTCAGCAGTAGGTATTCCTTTGCACCTAGATCAGGCCACTATTAACAAGACTCGGCCAAGTTGTGCCAGAGTGAAAGTCCTGGTCGATCTTCTTTCAGACCTGCCAAAAGAAGTTCACATGGGTATTGAGAATGAGAAAACAGGAGAAATAAGATCTCAAGCAGTTCACATCAGATATAACTACATTCCTAAATATTGTGAGGAATGTAAATTACAAGGGCATAATAAGCTAGAGTGTAGAATTTTAAATCCTGAACCATGGATGATTGACAATAACAGGAAGTTGAGGGAGAAAATGCATGGAGATAGTGCAGACAATGATAATAAGGACGGATTTCCTAGCAGATCTCAACCTCAACGATTTCAGAAAGGAAAAGCAAGGGTGCTGTCCAGTGGAAAAGTGGTGGGTGACCCCGGAAACTGGAAAATTATAAATGATAGAAGGCTTCCTCAAGCAGTTAGTACCCAAGTAGAGGTTCCTGTGAACAACATGTTTGATATTTTTAACAAGGATGAAGTTGAAGCCAACAGTACAAAAAGTCCCAGCAATGACAGTGAGCAAGTAGTTTTACAAGTCTCAGAGCAAAAGGAAAAGGAGGATAAGAGTGAAAGAAATGAGAAGCAAGAAGCAGACAAGGCAACAAGGGTGCAAATTAGATCAGTAGTGCAGGATTCTACGGTGAATGAAGCTATTGAGGCAACAAGTGAGGTAAATGACAACAAGAAGGGTAGTATGACAAAGCAACAACAACAATGTGATACCAGTACAAGCAGCTACATCGCTTCAGACAATGGAAATTATTGTACAACAAGTATCTTGTACTAAGGAGTGGATATATTCAGCATTTGCTAACCACAACCAAAGTGTTAATGGTGTGCACAGTAAAGATAAATACGATGCAGATGTGGTAAATGAAGAAGAAATTAGCAAAGGGTTAGGGGTAATTGAAATTCATCAATGAAACGATATGGTTACAAGTGAGCAGATGCAAGATGATAGAAGTAATGACAAGATGGCAATAGTTGAAGTCCCTACAGCAGTGCAAACAGATGATAGTCTTATGTTGATGCACACAGAGTCCCCTAGTTCAACTTTGCATGACATTCTCACTCATAGGATTGTTGAACCAGACCCACCAGAAGTCGCAGAAGGTGCTAAATTGATTGACAGTGCAATTGAATTAGAAGTTAATGAGGCACAAATATACAAAGATGCAGATGTATCACCTAGGGTTGCTAAAGTAGTGAAATCAGCTAGGAATGGTAAAAAACAGGGTAATGGAGACTCGGCCCAATTAATTAGAGTGCAACCAAAGAGGAAGGTGTTTTCTCAATACTCAAGATGATGATTAAAGCTCTTCTATGGAATATTAGGTCCGTAAAGACACAGAAAGCATTTCAAAGAGTGCAAATGTTGCACAATTATCATAAGTTTGCTTTTGTGGCTCTATTGGAACCTTTTCAACATGTTAGACTCATCAATAGATATAGAAGAAGGCTCAAAATGCCTAAGGCGGTGCATAATTGTAATGGGAAGATATGGATCTTTACTAACCATAATTTGGATGTGACAGTGGTGAGTGATTCTCATCAAGAACTCAATCTTTTGTTACAAAGTCAATCTCTTACCAGTAGCTTATATACTACTATTGTGTATGCTAAGTGCGATGCTTCTAGGAGGTTGGAGCTGTGGGATGACATCTATTCATTAGCCAATGGAATGAGTAGCCCGTGGCTAATTGGTGGTGATTTTAATGTTGTGCTAAGTGGAGAAGAGAAAATAGGAGGTCTTCCTGTGGTAGATTCTGATCATGAAGATTTCCGAACTTGTATTGAGTCATGTGAGCTTGCACAGGTGCATTTCAAGGGTAGTCCCTTTACTTGGTGGAATGGTAGGTCAGGCAGTGATTGTATTTTTGAAAGGCTTGATAGAATCTTGTTGAATTTTGAAATGCAAAACATATTTCCTCATTTTGAGGTAGATCATTTACCCAGAACGGGGTCGGATCATGCCCCCTTGTTACTCTCTTGTGAAGATAGAAGGATCAGATTAAGGAAGCCATTTAGGTTTCTTAAATTTTGGACAGAACATGCATCTTTCAAGGATGTAATTAGGCAGCAATGGGATACTAATTGCTCTTCTAATTCATTTTTGAACTTTAAGCTGAAGATCAAGAAGGTGAAAACTGCCCTAACTTCCTAGAGTAGGGAGACTTTTGTTGACATTTTTCAACAGCTTATCATTAGAGAAGAAATAGCCAAAATTAAAGAAAAGCTATTTGAAGAGGATCCTTCTAGGGAGCATAGAGTTGTCATGCAAAGAGCAAAAGCGGAGTATAATAAGTATCTACATTTTGAATAAGTTTTTTGGCAACAAAAAGCTGGATATGAGTGGTTTGTTAATGGTGATAAAAATACCAAATTCTTTCATAGTTTAGTTAAAGGTAGGAGGCAGAAGCTGAAAGTGAATAGAATTCAGAATTCACAGGGTGACTGGCTAGAGGAAGAAGGAGAAATTGCTTCAGAAGCAGTAGATCATTTTCAAAAGCAACTCAAGCAAGAAAGAGATGCTACAAGCTTTTCTTTATTATCTCATATTCCACAGTTGATTAGTGAAGAGGATAATCTTTTGTTGAGTGGGAGTCCTGATAGTGAAGAAGTTAAAGATGCTGTTTTCAAGCTTAATGGGGATAGTGCTAGTGGCCTTGATGGACTTACTGGTAGATTTTACCAAGTCTGTTGGGATATTATTGGGTCAGATATTGTAAGAATGGTAAAAGATTTTTTTGCTGGGAACACTCTTCCAAAGTCTATTACTCATACTAATTTGGTTCTCATACCTAAAAAGGATACCATACAAACTTTCTCTGATATGAGACCTGTTAGCCTGAGTAACTTCATAAACAAGATTCTTTCAAGAATTGTGCATGACAGACTAGAGGGCATGTTACCAAAGTTGATATCTTCTAATCAATCAGGTTTTGTCAAAGGAAGAAGCATTATTGAGAATGTTCTTCTTACACAGGAGGTGATTACAGATATTACCAAAAGAGGAAAACCTGCAAATGTAGTCATTAAGCTGGATATGGCTAAAGCTTATGATAGAGTTTCTTGGTTTTTCTTGATGAAGGTGTCAAGGAAGATGGGGTTTTTCTAATACTCTAGTTGATATAATTTGGAGGCTGATCTCTAACAACCATTACTCAGTTTTACTCAATGGGCAATCTCATGGTTTCTTTCATTCTACAAGGGGAGTGAAGCAGGGGGACCCTCTCTCTACTGCTCTTTTTATTATATCGGCTGAGGTTCTTGCTAGGGCTCTCAACTTTCTATTTGATGATCCTCAATATGTTGGATATGGGATGCAAAAGTGGAGTCCTAATCTTAATCATCTCTCTTATACCGATGACACCATTATCTTTGCTTCTTCTCATTCATATTCGTTGGAAAATTTTTTGGTTACTTTGCAGGAATATGAGAAGCAATCAGGACAGAAAGTGAATAAAGAAAAAAATTTCTTTTATTTACATCAAAATGTGGCTGCAGGGATCTCTCAGCAAGTGGAGCATAGCACATGCATGAGGAAGGGAGTTTTCCCTATGAAATATTAAGGATGTCCCATCACTCATGGTAGGAAAAGGAAAGAACATTATTCAGAATTGCTGAACAGAGTGAAAGGTAAAATTCAAGCATGGAAAGGAAAGATGCTTTCTTATGGTGGTAAAGAAGTTCTTCTTTCTATAGTTCTTCAAAGCACTCCTATTTATATCTTATCTGATATAACCCCTCCTATGTCTGTGATTAAGGAACTTCATAGAACTTTTGCTAGGTTTTTTTGGAGTAACAAAGAAACAAGCAGGAGCAAACATTGGTCTACATGGAATAAAGTTTGTTTTCCAAAGCAGGAACGTGGTTTTGGTTTTAGATCTATGTTTGATGTCTCTCAGGCCATGTATGCTAAATTATTGTGGAGGTTTAGGACACAAAGTAATTTGTGGTCCAATTTTCTCTGGAATAAATATTGCAAGAAGCAAATTCCTACTCTTGTTGAATGGAAAGGGGGCTCTCAGATATGGAAACATATGCTAGAGAACAGGGAGATTATAGAGAAACACTTGTGGTGGGAACCAAAGGGGGGTACTTCTACTATATGATATGACAATTGGTCTACTTTGGGACCTCTTCATCTACATCCTTTAGAGAGTCAAACATGTCATCCTATGAGAGATATTGAAGAATTTCTAACAACTGATGGATGGGACTTTGAAAGTATGAAGAATTATGTTCCAGAGTATGTGGTGAATCATGTCATGCTGAATTTGTATAATGTAAAGCTTAGCAGACAAGGTGATAAACCTTGGTGGACTAAAACTAGCACTGGAAAGTTTAGTGTTAAAAGTGCTTGGGAATTGTTGAGGCAAAGAGAAGATATTAATGATGATTTGAAACTTTTGTGGATGAAAGGATTACCTTTTAAATTCTCCTTTCTCTCTTGGAGAATTTGGCAAGGTAAGGTTCCTGTAGCTTCTATCATGCATTCATGGAATCATAATATTTCTCAATATTGCAGATGTTGTTCTATCCCGGAGAGAAAAACCATTGAGCATTTATTTCTAAAAGGTGAAATTGCAGCTACTGTATGGAATTATTTTGGCAGAGCCGCAGGCTTGACTGGCTCATTTGTTCAACTAAAGCAATCAGTGAAGAAATGGTGGGGTGAAAGTGGAAATTCAAGATTAAAGGTGGTATTTCAAGCTATACCTATGGTGATTCAATGGTTTATATGGAAAAGGAGAAATATTATCCTTCATGGAGGTTCTTATTCAGTTGGTAAAGTTAAATGGGAAATCACTGATACTATTTTGAAATTGCTTAAAGAGAGATTTAACTGGGATTTTGGTTCCAATAATTGGCCATTGTTAATAGCATCTCGGGAGGGATATAGGGCTAACTACATCAGTAAGAGTGTTAGATGGTTCCCTCCTCCTACTGGTTGGCTAAAATGCAACACAGATGGGGCTTCTAAAGGGAATCCTGGGCCTAGCTCTGCAGCGTTTTGCATTAGAGATCACAATGGAAATTTTTTGGCTGCTAAAGGAGTTAAAATGATTGATTCTACTAATTTAGTGGCAGAAGCAAGAGCTATTAGAGAGGGATTGTTGTAATAGATTTGCTAATGTATTGGTAGAGACAGATTCTCTTGCAATGGTTAATATCATAGAAGGGAGGTGGGAGGTTCCTTGGAGTTTAAGTTCGGAGGTAAACACTATCAAGGAGCTAATGAGGATTGTGTCAGCAAGAGTACAACATTCCCTCCGGGAAGGAAATACTCTTGCTGATTTTTTAACTAACTTGGTTTTTGTTTTTGCAGGTGACTTTCAATATAATCATTTCCAAGAACTACCAAGTGAAGTCAAAAGAATTATTAACCTAGACAAAATTGGCACTCCTCATATAAGAAGAAGGTCCACAGATTAACTAGCAATTCATCAATGTTTCATTTCATTTGATGCATAATTTTAATTATATGAAAAGAAGTGGATAGATAACAGTAGTCATTTTTCTAGAATACAAATAACAATGTCTGAAGAAATTTCATATGGTTATAGCATCATGCACCTGGTGAGAGCTTTGGGGTGTCCTTTTGATGCTAAATCAAGACTTAGTTGAGTTAATCTAGTAAGTTGCTACTGTCTAGAAGACGTTCCTTCTTCACCTGTATCAGATGTACAAAACATATTAGATCTTAATTTAGAGATTTTGGCCTAGAATTTAGTGTTTAGATGGTGGTATTAATCTCCTTTGAGATTCAACCCATCAGAATCTAGATAAAGGGGTAAAATCTACATCTTGAGATCTAGTTTCAGGTTCATAGTAATGGAGGAGAGAGCTTTGGTTCTTACACATTGTTGGCGTTACCGATGGAAATGGAGAGGCGATAGCGGTCAATTATTGCGTGTTGATGATTTTGACATGTTGGTTCCAAGCTCGTTCATGAATTTTTTCCTTTTCACCAATCTATGATGAAGTCGAAATGGATGTACAGATTCAAGAGGTCAGCTACAACAATAAAGAGACAAGATTATCAAGAAAAAAAAAAAAGAAGTGGAACGACCTGTAGCCTCTTCTTCTAGTTCTGTGTTGCTGAGCTTCTTTACTCTGCTCCGCCATGATCAACAGAGTGAGACTTCTGGGGATTGCGCCAGAAAATTCAAGCTCACCGGTGACTGTAAAGGATTCTTTAGAATGATTTTGTCTCTTCACTTTCCTAATTGCCTCTTGATTTTATCTCTGTTTATTTTTTTATTTTTGATGGGTTTTTTTTTTTTTTTTTTTTTTTAACTGTTGCAGACATTGCTAGTGGGGTTAGCACTTTAGGCTAGCCCACTTTTGTAAATATCTTTGCTTTTTTAATAAAAAATCAGACCCAATGGATCCTTTGAGTTAAAAAAAAAATCAAAACGAGCAATTACGGTGAAGAAGAAGAAGAAGAAATCTAAACGAGCAAAGAAATTGAAGAAAAAAAATGAATAGATTTGCACGAGTTTGAAGAACAAGAGTAATGGCAAAAATAAAAAAATAAATTAAGAAAAAATTTGAAGAAAAAAAATCAAGTGAGAGGCATGAGGAAGCTCACATTTTGAGCAAGAATGGTGTTCAATTGGGAAAGAAGATGGTGTTATAATGGTCAAAAATGATCATTTTTACCTTTTAGAAGGCCCTCGCACTCCTAAAATGAGTATATCTATAGAACGATGTCAAGTTAAAAAAGGTTTAAAATATTATGTTCTAATGAAATTAAGGGTTCAGTTGACAAAATGATGAGTAGGAGAGTCCAGCTAACAAATAGAGCCAAGTACAAAAGATTTCAGATTACACCAATTGAATCTTGCATTAATTAATACTTTCGCTGTTTTAATTTGTTTATTTGAATTTTATTAGGAAAATTAGCTTACATTATTTAAAATATTTTCTTTACAGTTTAATGATTTCGGATTATATGATAATCCATAAATTTGAGGCCTGATTATGAGTGTGATAATTGAATATTGGATTGTGCACATTATGGGCTTGGCAGGCCTAGTGAAACCGATGAGTATAGGCTTAACCCAATGAGACCCATAATGGGTGGGCCTATTAAGATTTCAATAATTGTAGCTAGATTTCCTTTTCTAACCCTAAATAAGGCGCCTCTTTAATTTTTTGGAATACTTACTAGAGATATATGAGAGTATGAGGCTGATATTTCATTGACGTTGATTTAACGATAAGGGTAATAAAAAGGAAAGTTTAGTCCGTTCTACAATTCATTATGACTTAAGCAGGTACGGTGCCATTTGATCCTACTAATTTTGACAAATTGTGTGTCCTATTATCATGTTTGATTTTGAATTGATAGAATGATATGAGAGACCCTTGTGCTTGGCTCCGTTTCCTCCTACACATTACATTGTTAACTGAAAATGACTTCAACAATTGAAACACTACAAGACGAGCAATCATGGTGAAGAAGAAAAAAATTGAACCAGCAAAAGAATTGAAGAAAACAGTTGACTAGATTTGCTCGAGTCTGAAGAACATGAGTAATGGCAGAAAAAAGAATTAAGAAAAAATTTGAAGAAAAAAATCGAGTGAGAGGCATGAAGAAGCTCACATTTTTTGCAAGAATGGTGTTGAAATAATTGAAAAAGAAGATGGGTGTTATAATGGTCAAAAGTGATCATTTTTATCTTTTAAGAAGGCCCTCACACCCTAGCTGATTATGCTACATGGGATGTCAAGTAAAAAAAATATTAAAATATTGTGTTTTAATGAGATTAAGGGTTCAATTGACAAAGTGATGAGTAGGAGGATCCAGCTAACAAACGGAGCCAAGTGTAGGGGTCTCTAAGGTTATTCCACCAATTTAATCTTCCACTAATTTATACCTCATTGTTTTAATTTATTTATTTGATGTTTGTTTTTAAAAAATTGGTTTATATTATTTAAAATATTTTCTTTACATTTTAATGATTTCGAATTATATGATAATCCATAAATTTGAGGCCCGATTATGAGTGTGATAATTGAATATTGAACTGTGCACATTATGTGCTTGGCAGATCTAGTGAAGTGACGAGTACAAACTTAACCTAATGAGATCCATTATGGGTGGGCCTATTAAGGTTTCAATAATTGTAACTAGATCCCCTCTTCTAATCCTATATAAGGCACCTCTTTGATTTTTTTTATATACTTACTAGAGATATATAACAGTGTGAGGTTGATGTTCCATTGACTTTAACTTAACGATAAGGGTAATAAAGAGGAAGGCCTAGGCCGTTCTACAATTTGTTATTACTCAAGTAGGCACATCGTTTGATCTTACTAATCTTTATAAATTTTGTATCATATATATATATATATATATATATATATATATATATAAAGAATCTGGAGTGATTAATAACAAAAATATTGCAGAATCAAAAGTGGCCCTAGTTTACGGTCAGATGAATGAACCGCCGGGAGCTCGTATAAGAGTTGGTTTGACTGCCCTAACTATGGCGGAGTATTTCCGAGATGTTAATGAGCAAGACGTACTTCTATTTATTGACAATATCTTCCGTTTCGTCCAAGCAGGATCCGAAGTATCGACCTTATTGGGTAAAATGCCTTCCGATGTGGGTTATCAACCGACCCTAAGTACCGAAATGGGTTCTTTACAAGAAAGAATTACTTCTACCAAAGAAAGGTCCATAACCTCTATTCAAGCAATTTATGTACCCGCAGACGATTTGACCGACCCTGCTCCTGCTACGACATTTGCACATTTAGATGCTACTATCGTACTATCAAGAGGATTGGCTGCCAAAGGTATTTATCCAGCAGTAGATCCTTTAGATTCAACGTCAACCATGCTTCAACCTCGGATCGTTGGTGAGGAACATTACGAAACCGCCCAAAGAGCTAAGCAAACTTTACAACGTTACAAAGAACTTCAGGACATTATAGCTATCCTTGGATTGGACGAATTATCCGAAGAGGAACGTTTACTCGTAGCAAGAGCACGAAAAATTGAGCGTTTCTTATCACAACCCTTTTTCGTAGCAGAAGTATTTACCGATTCTCCAAGGAAATATGTTGGTCTAGCAGAAACAATTCGAGGATTTCAATTGATCCTTTCCGGAGAATTAGATGGTCTTCCTGAATAGGCCTTTTATTTGGTAGGTACTATCGATGAAGCTACCGCGAAGGCTATGAACTTAGAAATGGAGAGCAATTTGAAGAAATGACCTTAAATCTTAGTGTACTGACCCCTAATCGAATTGTTTGGGATTCAGAAGTGGAAGAAATTGTTTTATCTACTAATAGTGGTCAAATTGGCATATTACCAAATCACGCCCCTATTGCCACAGCTGTAGATATAGGGATTTTGAGAATACGCCTTAACGACCAATGGTTAACGATGGCTCTCATGGGTGGTTTTGCTAGAATAGGAAATAATGAGATCACTGTTTTAGTAAATGATGCGAAGAAGGGTAGTGACATTAATCCATAAGAAGCTCAGCAAACTCTTGAAATAAAGGAAGCTGATGTAAAAAAGGCTGAAGGAAGGAGACAAAAAATTGAGGCAAATCTAGCTCTCTGACGAGCTAGAACACAGGTGGAGGCTAGCAATCCGATTTCATAACTAATCGATACGTTCGAATAATAAAAAGAAGTTCTCTTTCTAATCCTATTTAGATTCTGTCGGGTGAATACAATCAAATACAATCAAACAGAATCCAATTCTGATGCAAAAATGCAAATTAAAAAATGAAATAGAAAAGATACAAAATCAAAAAATAAATATCACTAAAGGTGGGTCGTAAACCTTATTAGATACCATTGACTCTGGTATCTAATAAGTTTTACCTACTATTGGACTTGAACCAATGACTCCCGCCATATGAAAGCAGTACTCTAACCACTGAGTTAAGTAGGTCATTTATCATCCCAAAGATAACCAAATGAAACCCATCCTGTCAATGGATTATAAATATCATATTACTTATAAGCAATACTAATCTAAGGAATACCACTCAAAGAGATCAAAGATTCTTGATGTTGGATCATGGAATATTTCTCTTGACAAGAATTTACCTACATGATAAAATATGTATCACAAGCACTAAGGGCTATAGCTCAGTTGGTAGAGCAACTCGTTTACACGCGCGCCAATGTTTTTCAAGGGAGTTCATCATACAATCAGAAAAATTGATCTTGTTGAGAAATCGATGTCTTACTCCATAACTTTGAGGGAACCATAGCCTGACAAAGGATTCGGTCCAATTTGGACACCCATTTAGGAGGTGCCAAACAGACCCCATCATTGATTTGAGATCTTGATAAGGTGAATACCCAGTCTATTCAATGCTAGGCATAATGAGTATAAAGACCTCAAAAAAATCTCTTTTCGTCATATGAACTTTAAGGTGTATGAAGTTTCATATTTGATTTTTTAAGCAGAACGATAGAGACTTCATTTAACTTAGGTTGATCTAGGCTAGAGACAGACCTACGTCAAGATAATCCCACCTTTGAAACACTTTGGTAATGCTCCCAAATAAAGAATTAGAGCACGTGGAGCCATTTCCTTATCTTTTTTTCTGTCAAGAAAAAAAATGGCAGACTAACTGATATTTAGATCAGTTAATAAAGGAGCCCAATGCAAAAACAATGCATGTTGGGTCTTTGAAACAGTTCAGATCATTTTAATAAAAATAAGTTTGATCTGTTTTACTGAGAAGGTCTACAGTTCGAGTCCGTATAGCCCTATAAAAATGAAAAATGCAAAAAAAAATTATATATATATATATCTAAGTATATGGTTCTCTTACCAGTTCTTTACCAGTATCGTTGGACTTACCTGTAAATTCCTAGGGATTTGAATGTCCGTCATGGCCAGATGTTTACCATTCCTTGGAATTCTTCTGGGAACTCTGTTTTATAGGCTTCCCATAATCCTTTTGTGGATTCTCCTAAGAAAGTTTCCATGTATCTATACATGGTTTCTGCATCTGTATCTTGATTTGTTTATATATAGTCTGCTACTACTATTTCTTTCCATATGTCTATTACTGAATTCCATAATTGAGGATCATGAGCTGCTATGTTTAAAAAATTTCCTTTATTGCCTCCTTCTTGGAATCTAATAGGTTCTTCTATTGGTAGTCTTTTTCCTTTAGGCCTAATGTTTTCTGTCTGAACTTCTGGATCTACTCTATATACTCTATATCTTGGTAGATTTCCTGTACTTGTCTGTACTATTTGCATTGAGGTTGTTTTTTGAAATGGACTGGCACTGCTTGAAGCGCTTTTCATTAATTCTTTTATGATTATCATGGTCTCACTACTTATGTCATCTTTTTCGTCTTCATCTGATTCTTCTATCCTATATCCATAATTATCTTGTCTAAATCTACATGCTCTAAAATGGTTTCCTACTTGATTGAATTCTAGTCCTCTTTGTTTACATCCCTTACATATGATTTTTTTTTTTTAACTATTATTATTGTATATTTGTTCTGCTCTGATTATTGCTTCATCTACTTTAAAATCTTCTTCTTCTATTATCTCAACATTCATTTGTTCTTGATTATCAGCTTCTTCGTCTACTTCTTTTTGATCTGTGTATGTGTAGTCTGTAAATCTTATAGAAGTTTGTCCTTTGCTATTAGTATACATTAGATGGTCTTTTGGTTTTAATATCTCCTTTTTACTTAAACTTTCTAAATTCCATTCTAATCCTGCATATTCTTCCGAGTCTATTTTTAATGGTTTCATTACTTTTATACCTTTGTCTCCCATTAAACCCACTACATCTTCTACTTTTAGTTTAAACTTTGTATTACTACTTGTTGCAATTTTTCCTATAAACCCTACACATATTAATAAGTTATTACCTCATATCATTTCTTCATATCCTTTTGTCTGAATTCCAATTTTTATGTGGTTTGCAAAATCAGTAGAACTTAACATAAAGTCTGTACTACAATAAAAAAAATCCTCCATTATTAGTCATGTCTACTTCTGTTAATCCGATTATAGATTTCTTTAATTCTGTCCACCTGTCATCATATATTCTGATTAATATTTTAGTTCCTAAATTTTTTCTTGTTAATACTTTTAAACCTATTACTATTAAACCCATATGCATTATATTCATATTAGTTCTTTTGATTTGCATTAAGGATTCCTTACTAATTAGACTGATGTTGTTACTCTATGTTCCTATTACACACATTTGTTCTTCTCTATAATGTTTATATAATTGAGCTTGTCCTGAGAAAAATCCTGTATTATATAGTATTCTAGGATTTAACAATTTTAACTTGTTCTGTTGGAAAACTTGAATATCTCTATCTACATCTATCACTTCTTCTAACTGTTGGCTTGTGGTTGCCACATCTTTTGAAGAGTTTAGAATTTTTGCCAAGATACCACTTCTCAAGCTGTCTTGTGAGAAACTTGCTCTTGGTTTGTCTGTTCTTCTGGGCTTAACTGTAAAAAGTTCCATGGTTGCTTATTTTTTATTCTTACTATCTTATCTTCTTTTGGAGTTACTTCTATTCTTTTTAATTGTTCTATTAGTTCTTCTATATTATTCTCTTGGATAGTTTGTTTCTGTTCTGTTACTTTTTCTCTAATAACTCTTTCTAGTTTATTATTTATTTCTAATAATAATAATATTATTGTATTATTTTGCTTTATTATTGTACTGTCCGATTTTCCTTGGGGTTGATGGTCTGACAATCCTTCCGGATTTGGCTGAATTTTTTCTGTTCTTTTTAAAATTGTCTGATAAAGCGAGTCATTCATGAAAGAACTATCTTCTTTATTTGTCTTATTTCGTCTTTTAATTCTCTTAATTCCTTGCTTATGCTACTATCTTCTATTATCAAATTTTTATTTCTTTCTAAATTATTATTTACTTGTATTTTCTTATCCAGATCTGTTTGTTGAGTCTTTAAATATTCAAAATTCTGTTCTAATATTTCTAATAGCTTATTTTGTTTTTCTTGTAGCTCAGTTACAACTTCTATAGTTTTTACTATTTTTTCTTGGTCTAATTTAACGGTTTCTCCTAAATTAATGATTAAATATGTGATAGTGTTTAAATGTTGGTCTGAGCTATGTAATAAATGTTCTCCGTTAGTGAAATTACACCTTATCAATGAATCATCTTTCAGTCTTCTATACTTCTTTTCTGGTATTATTTTTAAGTCTAAGTATTCTAATTCTTTTAATTTAGCTATTGTATTTTATTCTTAATTCCTTTATATATTTTGCTTCTAGCTTAGATATACGCTTTATTAATTTATTTAACTTCTTGTTATCTGTCTTACTTTTGTTTAAGCTTATGTATTCTGGGTATAATAAATTAATTCGTTTTCTTATCTTTTTTACTTTGCCTTTACTCATTTACCCTAATGATATCCAATATGGTCTACTTTTTAGGAAACTTATTCTTCTCCTTGTATTTTCAATCTTTCCCTTCAATGATAATATTTCCCACGAGATGTTTGATCTTAATCTTTCGGCTATTTCATCTATGGTTACAATTCTTTCTACAAATTCTGTTTGTATATTTTGTATTAATAGTTTTTCTGTTATTTGTTGCAAATTCTTCAGATATTCTATCTTTCTTTTGTTTTCTTTTATATACTGAAGATTTTTATGGAATAACCAATAATTTATAGCTATAAGTTTCGTAGTTGGGTGTCGTTTCATGCACTTTTTTTTTATCCTAACGGGTAGTATTTTATTGTTTCTATAAAATGTTTCTTATGTCGTAGCTTATACTATGTATTTCAAATAATATATAATTTTTTACTTGGATAATCTCTGAATCTTGTTGATCTAACTTTTCTTCTATATTTTTTAAGATCTTTATAAAATCACCTTTTTACGTCTGTCCTTCTTTCTTCAGGTCTCTAGATTGTGTAAGGCGATTGAATCGAAACTCATACCCGAATCATCGTCTTCATTTGGGTCTTGGGCAAATTGTTCCATTGCTGGGTTATTGCTTTCGGAGCCTTCCGATTCTGGTCTTGGATGTTCCAAAATAACTTCCTTTGTTTTTTCTTTTAACAATTTTTTAACTGTCTTATTTATCAAGTCTTCTATCTTTTTTTGTTTATTTTTTCTCAAAAAACTCCTTTTTTCTGAATCTTTGTATTTTGTTTTGAAGAGGATTCTTCTCTTTCTGTCTGGAAACTCGCAGGGAGTATCCTTACACTTTTTGGCAAAGTATCAGCCATAAAAGGGTTTGTTTTGTCTTAACCAGTTACCGTTTGAACTGGACTAGCTGTATCTTTATCCGATACAGTGGATCTTTTTGCATTCTTTGGGGAATGCACACCCTTCTTATCCATTTTTGAAGGAGATGGAGAACTCTGGTCTTGAAAATTCTTATTTATTTGGTATAATTCAAAGTAAAGGGATTTTTCTTTGTCTTGTAATATCTGGATTTTTTCTACTAGTTTCTCTTTTTCTGTCTTGAGCCTTTCATTGTCTTGGTTTAGTCTTTTGAAAGCTTCAGTCATAGTGGAACAATGGTCACAAAATATTATTTTATCTGTGTCTTTCTGTATATTGTATTGGGGAACTTTTGTATTAATCTGTCTGAGAGCTGGAATGATAAAATAGTTTAGCCCGATGTTTCCTCTGGCATAGTCTAAAGCTTCATTAAAATCATTAAATCCTTTGAAAAGAAGAGTAGGATAATTTTTTATAGCATCCACTACCTCTATCCATGTCTGAAAAACCCCTGGAATGCTGCCGTTTATTACAACATAGAATTTAAATTTTTTGTCTTGGTTTTTGTTTGTAAAATAATTGCTCAATGCATTTAAAACTGAGATAAAATAGCTATTGTCTCTAGGATTCTTATTATAAGCAATCCATAAATTATCTATTAAGCATTTTTGTTGTTTGTCTATCTTACATTCTGCTTTTAATCTGAAACTCATGTTACATTGAGGGTAACATATTAAATTTTAACTTCCAAAATTTATTCTTTCTAACTTTGGGCTGTCCATCATAGTTAAGGGTCTATATTGAGTATTATTTAAAAGAGTCTGTAAATACCTGTTTTTGTCTTGGGAGGAGGATTCTTCCATCTTTCCCTTTGCTGTATTCATACGGTAAATATCATGTTAGTTGGTAATAAGTCTACTTAATTGATCCGCTAGATTATTATCTTTCCCCTTAATATGTTCTATTTTTATATTATATACTGAGGTAGCATCTAAAAAATTTAATCATCTTCTTTTACTACTTTTTTTCTCATTTATTTTCTGATAAAATTTTACTATGGCCTCACAATCTGTTCTTATTAATATTTCTGATTTATTTAAAATGTGTAATCTAAAACTATCTAAACCATAGATTACTGCTAAGATTTCTGCGTCTATACTACTCATATTTCCTTTTTCTCTATACTTACCACTTTGATAAGCACATATTCTTTCTTCTTTTTTGTCGCTATATCTGTTATTTCTTGTCTTTAAAATCGCTCCCCATCCTTCTAAACTACCATCGGTTTCTATTATCAAATAATCTGTTTCTAAAGGCATAGCTAAGTCTGGAATGTTTTTTATCATGTCTTTGAATTTTTTGACTAGTTTTATATCTTTCGTATTGAACGTCTTTTGTCCGGTTGATCCTGTCTTAG
Source organism: Solanum appendiculatum (assembly GCA_018342035.1). Lineage (NCBI taxonomy): Eukaryota > Viridiplantae > Streptophyta > Magnoliopsida > Solanales > Solanaceae > Solanum > Solanum appendiculatum. The sequence continues at coordinate 1,100,614 of JAGDQO010000816.1, read as the reverse complement.
AATATAATGGTCCTGCTATTTTCCCTAAGTCTTTTATAAAATGTCTTGCATAATTTAGTATTCCTAAGAACTTCTGTAATTCTTTAGTTTTGTCTAGTTTGTCTGGCATTTCCAGTATCTTTTTGGCTATATGAGGCTGTAACTTTATCTTTCCTTCTCCTATTATTACTCCTAAAAATCCAATATGGGTTTTACATAATTCCATTTTCTTTTTACTAATTATTATTCCGTGGTCTAAAAATAATTTAAAAATCTTTTGTAGATGTCCTAAATGTTCTTTTGTATTATTACTAAATACTAGGATATCATCCACATATACTATAACGAAATTTTTATAGTCTCTAAATATATTATCCATCTTTCTCTGGAAAATTGGCGGTGCTGTTTTTAATCCAAAGGGCATTACTAACCATTCAAAATGTCCTTCTGGACAGGTAAACGCTGTCCATTATATGCTTTCTTCCGCCATTTTAATCTGTCAGTATCCTGATTTACAATCAAATTTACTAAAAAAATTTCTACCCTGTATTCTATTTATTAGTTCCGTTTTGTCTGGTAATTTATAACCATCCATGTTGGTATTATCATTTAGTCTCTTGTAGTTTATTACCATTCTTGTCTTTCCTCTTACTATTTCGCTGTGGTTCCTAACCATAAAGGCTGCTGATCTATGTCTTGACCTTGATCTTCTTATGACTCCTAGTTCTAATAATTCTTTTATTTGTATTTCAAAATCTAATAAGTCTTGATTCGTTGCTTCTATAGAGGCTGTTTTTACCGTATATTCTGGGTTAATTATATCTAATTTACATTTTATTTTATTTGTTTTCCAATGTATTAAGGGTTTTTCTCCAATTATTTCTAATTCATATAGGATTTGTATTATTCTTTCTAGTATATATATATATATATATATATGCAGATAAGGAAGCAAGTCATGAACGACATGCCTGCTTCCAACCAGGGTTATATATGATATTTTATATTTTCTAAGCTTTAAAAAGATTGTATCTTATTGCTTCATAAGTGTACTTTTTTTTTGTTGGACATAAATACCATTACACGTGTTTTCTTTTTACCTTTTGCTGAGACTCTTTTGGCCTTTATGGACACTTGCTTAACTTTGTTTTTAATGCTTATGAGCCCTCCCATTACTTCTATATATCATTCTATTTCTCTTTACACAATTCACAGCTTCTTAAATAGTATCAATTAATAATCTATAAAACATGATAATAAACTCAGATATTATTTTTCATTTTGTTTTAATTTGTTTGATTATTTTTTTCGCATGAATTTTTACAAAATCAAGAATATTTTACAGTGTAATTTTAAATTTAAAACATGTTAAATATATCAAAATGTCTTTTAATATACTGATCTTAAGTATATTTTTATGCTTTTTCTATTTTAATTATTTTATTTTATTTTTTTATCTTTTGAAAATTAATTTTAAAAAATTCTATAGATCACAACAACTAATATTTTCCAATATTTAAATTCAAAAAGATATATAAAAATATTCGATTGACTCAAAATTTTATCGGTGCCACATAAATTGGAACAAAGAAGTGACAAATATTATTTATAAATGACGTAAAAATATTCTATAAATCACAATAAGTAACAATTTGAAATATTTGAAAAAATATATTAAAAAATTGTTGATTTTAAAAATTATATCTAGCCACGTAATTGAGACATGGAGAATAATATATATTATATTAAAATTATGTAAAAATTTACTATAAATCATAATAATTAATAACTTCGATTATCTAAAAAAACGTAATTTTTTAAATGATTCTTCAAATTTCAACTGTGTTACATAAATTGAGACTGAAAAAGTAACATGCATTGGGTCCGTGCTGGCACGAGCTTCAATGTCTAGTGTATAAACTTAATACTCTTAATAACATTTCAGCTCAAAGCCTCAAGCCAGGTCTTCTTAATTGGACCGAAGAAGGCAATTTCTAAAAGAAGACTCTGAAAAGTTAGATGTGATAACTTTATCTATTACCATTTTACTCCAATGCTACAGTGTAGTAGACAGCACCTAACAAAGGAAGTTACTTGTTTTCATCCAATTTATAGAATGTTATAGTGCAGTAGACATGTATCTAAAAGGGGAAGTTACTTGTTTTCATCCAATCTATAGTTTATGAACATAATTGGCCATAAAATACAAATAACTACATCAGAAGTAAACTAGGAAAAGTCTTATCTTCTAGTTATCCTTTTTTATTTTTGAAAATTGAAAAAGTAATATCTTTTTGTTGTCAGTTTGTTATTTCTTTTTTATCAGATAATATAATGATGGTTGGAAGAGAAGGAAAAGATCTCACTTTATGATCAGAAGGAAAAGGTCTCACTTTATGATCAACCTAATTTGTTTATCTGAATTTTATAGAAAAATTGGCTTACATTATTTAAAATATTTTCTTTACAATTTAATGATTTCAGATTATATGATAATCCATAAATTTGACGCTCGATTATGAGTGTGATAATTGAATGTTAGATTGTGCACATTATGTACTTGGTGGATCTAGTGAAGCGACGAGTATATGTTTAACTCAATGAGACCCATAATAGGTGGGCTTATTAAGGTTTCAATAATTGTAGCTAGATCCCCTCTCTAACCCTATGTAAGACACCTCTTTGAATTTTTTTCTATACTTAATAGAGATATATGAGAGTGTGAGGTTGATGTCCCATGGACGTTGATTTAACAATAAGGGTAATAAAGAAGAAGGTTTAGTCCGTTTTACAATTCATTATGACTCAAGTAGATACGCCGTTTGATCCTGTTAATATTTATAAATTTTGTGTCCTATTATCATGTTTGTTATTGAGTTGGCTGAATGATTTAGGAGATCCATGTACTTGGATCCGTTTGTCAATTGGACCCTCCTACTCATTATATTGTCAACTAAACCTTTAATAATTTATCATAACATAATATTTTAAATATTTTTACTATTGATCGAACCTATATCCCATATTCTTCTTTTTCGTTAAAAATACTTATCACACACTCTCTTTTGCTTCTTCTTCATTCCACTCTCCTCTTTGCTGTAAATTAACACCTCACCTCTAATCCCTTCGTTCTACCCCTCCCCCTCCAAATCCTTCTAAATTTTTTGATTTTAAAATATTGAGATCATTGTTTGTGTTAATTGGATTCAAAGAGGAGATATGGATATGTGTTAACATAAAGGGTCATGGTGGATATTAAAAAATTTAAAACTCTATTGATAAGCTTGAGAAAGTTGAAGAACAACAAAGGGGTTTTGTTAACTTGTGAAATTAATTTAAAATTGTGATTGAGACTCATTAAATTTGTATTGATGACCTTGTAGTGAAAATTTTAGGTAAAATGGAGAAGAATTTCATCTATTTGGTAGGAATTTGGTGCACACATTGTGAGAAAATATGAAGAAAATGATTATTTATTTATTTATTTTCAGAATTTGCAAAAGTGACATATTTAATTTTTTTTTATTTTTTTTAGTATTTAAGTTTTTACGTGTCATTAAAAAATGACGTAAAATTACACGTGTAATTGATTGAATTAAACACACACTAATCAAATGAGAAAAGAGTTTAATAATATTGTGTTTTAATGAATTTAAGAGTTTAATTTGCTAAATGATGAGTAAGAGGGTCCAACTGACAAATGGAGTCATGTACATAAGTCTCCTAGATCATTTCGTTATCTTGAATTCATCTTATTGTATTATCTAACATGTGGTATCAAAGCCTAAAAATATAATTTAGAATTAGAATCTCATGATTAACAAAGATAAAGTTTTCATAATCTCGAATATGATTGTTGTAATTTCATGTTGAAATTTTTGAAAATTAGAATTGGACCTAAGTTAATTTTGTTCTTCTTGATGAGATCTTCAATTTGATAACTTTAACTACAAATATAGAGTCTGCTAAGAATTCATTCAATTGTGAATGTTTCATTTCAGATAACTTCCTAATGTATATGTATCTATCTAATATATTTCTTAAATATTGTACTAACGTATTTTTTAAAGATTGTAAACAAATGGTTTGTACATCCTATAAACGGGTATTCTTCACCCTTGTGAAAGAGACACTTGAAGAGAATAAAACAAGACTCTCTACATTCTACTCTCGATATCATTTTGTCTTAATTTTTTGTTTAGTATATTTTTATACTCCTCTCATTTTATAACACGCTATCAGCACGAGTCTCTAACCAACAGAGATCCGCTTAAGTCGGAATTATCCTCTTCTTTTTTTGTTAAAAGTTAATTAATTTTCTTCCCGATTTAGGTATACATTTATATGTTTATAACATCTCTAATAGGACTTTCGTGAGTCTATAATTTGTAATTTAATTACTCCATATATGACTTGCTTTAGGTATTATTATGATACTTTACTAGGTATTATATTCAATATGTTTAAGATTTAAATTATTATACTATTTATATTCACTAACTAATAACTCTAAATTAAATACTATACAATAATGATAGCATGCTAGTTGGATTACTCATAAATGTTTTCTTGTCATACATTTATGATTATTATTTGTGCGTCATAAAGAAGAAGAATCTATATATATAATAAGGCGAAATGTAGACAAGGTGATGTGACACTTCTCTATGGCCTCCATTCATATTTATCTTTTTCTTTTTTTTAAAAAAAAAATGTCCTTCATTTTTTTTATTAAACAATTATATATTGAATAATTAAATAAATTAAAATATTTACTATATCTAATTGTATTTCATGAGTTACAAAAGACCTCTATCTATTTGCATTCTCTACTTAAATAACATGTCTTCTCGACTTTCTTCTACCAAATTTTTCATAATTTAATCCATCTTTAAATAACAATCTTCTATGGAGTTGTTAGCTATTTATTTTCATTTTCTCCTTTTTTATCAATATATCTTCTTCCTTTTTTATTTTTTCCTTCATTTGATTCATGAATCATGTGGTTAATAATCAAAACAAACGACATAGAAAAAGTGATGTGACACTTCATGATCACTTTGATGAAGATCATAGATATATTCTTCAAAATTTCTTCTTATGTCATAATAGTCAAACACAAGTTCATCAAGATGAAAAAAAATGTTTGATAGCAGTGTAAGATTCACCAAATATAAATGGTCAGATTAAGTTGATTCAAATTCATCAAGATATGAAGAATGAAGTTTAATGATGTTGGCGAAGATCGTCAAGAATGATAGTCAAATTAGTTTGATAAAGTAGAAGTTTAAATGATTTACAAATATATATATATATATAATGACGTTGACGAAGATCATCGAGAGAGATAGTCAAATTACCTTGATAAAGTAGAAGTTTAAATGATTTAAAAATATATAAAGAGAGACTATCTCTCTTGATGATCTTCGCCAACGTCATTAAACTTCATTCTTCATATCTTGATAAATTTGAATCAACTTAATCTGACCATTATATTTGCTTATTTTAGTACATTTAAATAGTTATTTCTCCAAATACAAAATGTGTATCCACCAAGAAGAAGATGCTATTACAAATTTTACACTTTGCTTATCAAAAGCAATAAAAATGGTCTTTAAGTGATGGAGGGAATCATTGGTCAAATTTTATATAATTTTTAAAATAAATATAATATAATAAATTTATCAATTACAATATTTTATTACTTCGGATCTCATTATTACCATTTATTTTATTTTCTTATTCCTCTCTTGATTTATCAATTACACTTTGTTATTTTTTTAATCTTTTTTCTATTATTCTCTTATTTTCTAATTAAAGGATTAAAAGAATAGCAATAATACTATTTATTTTTTTTCAATTTCTTTGGCCTTTTTCTCTCTTTTTTATTAGTATTTTGTCCTTTTTTTGGTTTATTTTTTTTTTTGCTCTTTACTCACTTTTTGGTTAGTAAATTACTATGAAGTTCATTCATTTATTATTTTTAAAGAAAGAAATGATAATGGTTGTGCCCAATCGTTATAACCTTCTCATGTTCCATATTTATGGAATGCTACAACCTTTTCATATTCCACTTTAATGGATGATAATAATTTCATTATTAGATTCTCTACTCATCTAAAAGTGTCGCGACTAGTAGTCCATAAAAATTTCAACAATAAGTAACAAACAAATTTTTCTGGCTAAAAAAATTTCAAAACTGTTATATCACTATGAGTAGATCTATATCACAATCAATAGTGGTAAAGATAAAAAAAAAAAGTGGAAGTAAGTGGAGAAACACAGTAATTGTCTAATGGATATACAATTTTTTTAAAAGCTTAGGAGTTGTAACATTGAATTGATATTACACCCTATTTAGGAATTGATATTACACCCTATTTTATGAAAATAAGGGCAATGCCTTAGGAGAAGAAAGGTTAGAGAATTTTTATATATATATATAAAACATAACAATAAAACGAAGTAGTAAAACTTAAAATCTAAATGGATTTGAAATTTAAAACAAGAACATTTTAAAATATTTTTAATTTTCAAATATAATAAAAATATTAGTTTGTAAATCTAATGAAAATTTTGTAACTGCGCCAAGCGCGGCTAAGTTTACTAGTATTGTATGAAAATATGAATTATAATTCATATAGAATTATGGCATTAATATCTAATGAAACTAGTTAATAAATATTGTAGAAGAATTAAAGATTTATTCAATTTATAGTTTCAATACTCCATGAATTCACATGCATTCATATCATTCTATGTTCCTGCATATAATATATTTTATACTCATATTATATTTTATCATTTGAAATATTAATTTACCATTTATTATGAAGAAATCAACATTATAATATTAACTCAACTATTTATGATGTTTTTCATCATGTCAAATTTGTCAAAGCTTGAAATAATGACACGTGACATTTCTGAAAAGTTATTTGCTATGGGTACTTGATGTTGAAATTCACCTCGTCGCTAAGGATTTTGATGATACTATAATCAAAGGAAATGAAGCATCAAGTCAAGATAAAGCGAAGGCTATGATTTTTCTTCGGTCATCATCTGCATGCAAGCCTAAAGGTTGAATGCTTGATAGAGAAAAAAAATTACGTGAATTGTGGATATATTTGAAAGGAAGGTATGACCATCTTAAGGCAACATTATTACCAAGGGCTCATTATGAGTGAATGCACTTAGGGTTTCAAGGTTTTAAAATGTGATTGAGTATAATTCTGTTATATTTAGAATAACTTTCCAATTGTAATTGTGTGGAGATAAATAATGAGAACATATTGAAAAAAGTCACTTATTACCTTCCATGCCTAAAATGTGATATTACAATAGTAATACCGTGAAAGAGATTCTCAGAAATACTTTAATTGGTGTCATGCCTTCTGGCGACTGAGCAATATAATGTCCTTTTTAATGAAAAATTATGAAGCTCGTCTCACTAGAAATGCTCCATTACCAAAAGCAAATGTAGTACAAGCACAGAACCAGTCTGAAATAAGATAAAATAATTGGGGTCATAAGAATGTGTGTGAGCGTTGTTGTATTTTAAAAGGTGTGAATGGAAAATAAAGGGTTGTGACTTTTCTGAAGAGTTGTGACTTTTCTAAAGAATTGCGACTTTTCTGAAAGGTTGTGACCTTTTCGAAAAGTTATGACTTTTTCAAAGAGTTATGACTTTTTCGATAAGGCACAAACACTTGTTCATACTACCCTTTGTTGTCTATAAATAGAGGGTTTCCTCTCATTTTCCAATGACGAATTTTTTGAACTTCTTCCTATTCTGCATAAACAAATTCTAGTGTACTTTACTGTCTTTGAGTGGTTCGTTGATACATAGTTTTAGGTACCAATATCCCAGTGAGTAAAATCATTCTATCCTGGAAGGACATATTCCAGTAATCTTGAGTACTTGAGAGGAATAATTTACTTAAGGATACACTATGCATTTAGTGGGGTTTATTGCATATTGTTATTTTTTTTTACTGTTTTTGAAAATATACTTTAAAATTTATTGTTTCTTACGAAGTTCTGCAAAGTTATTGTTCTAAAAAATTTCATAATACATATTAGACAACAATCTTCAAGAAATTATTTTTTAATTAATAATTTGTATTCTTTTTGGAGACTAAAATCTATGTGATTTTCTAATCTATGTGAAATTTGATTGTGTCTGATTTTGGAGACTAAAATCTTTTGATTTTCTTCTCCTTTGGTTTGAATAATATAAAAACTTCATGAAATAGATTAGACGGTGCATTTGCTTCGAAGAATATAAAAACTTCACCAATTTATTAAATATTCTATTTGAATGAATATTCCGACTTGAAGAGTATAAAAACTTCGTCAGGAATATTAAAGCTTAATGATTGTAAAAATATAAAAACTCTATCGGTAATTAGAAACAATGTTGTATTTTAAATTTCTGGAGATTAAAGCCTTTTGATTTTTTACTCTGTCTGGATTTGAAACTGATTTGAAGTCATAAAATTTCATCAGCATTCAAAGTTTATTCGGTTGACTAAAAACAAGTTGTTTAAGAATTCAATCTTTATTGTTAGTATTCTAAATACTAAGTTGTCTGTCTAATTATGACAGAAAAATGACTAATGAACATAAAGTCAATGTTGGAACGGTGAATGTTACGGCAATAACTACTGCACCTTCTGTCACGACCCAAGCCTAGGGCCTAGATGTGACCGGCGAATGGGGAACCCGAAGGAACCCCAAACAAGCCTCATAGCGTATCATTACACATCCTTGGTCGCGGAAGCAATTAAATGACCATAAGCGATAAGCATAATCAAGGGGGAAATCGGGACTAAGGGAGCAAGAAAGAAAAAAAAAAGAAATGATACATAAATACCATAGATGAGTCAAGCTCAAGCATAATACACGACTTGTCCAACACCACCTCTAAACATGAGTACTTAGCGGGGGCCAAGACAAACTACCGGGCTCACCCTCATAGTCAAAACATAACTAGAAAGGAAAAGTTTTATACATAGCAAAAGATCATGAGCAACGTCCCCGAAATGGAGGACTCACCAATAACCACTATAGAAAATCGTACTAGCCACGCGGAGGAGGATGGTCAAGCGGTGCTCCGGTCCCTACATGGTGACATCATGTAGGCATAGAGTATGCGTTAGTACATTTGAATGTACTAAGTATATGGGATGCAATGCAATGCTACATTAGATGGACATCATAGGGAAAATGCGTAATCATACCCAATAGATAGCATATTAATGAAATGATATGTATAATGATGCTTACATAAAAATCATATTTAGTGGGACGTAGTACATGTGTGGCGAGTGACCATCAATATAGTATTTCCAAGGCCTACCACCCCCTTGGAGAGGCGAAAGAGGTACAAACCCCTCAATATGGTTACACGGGCCTACCACCCCCCGAGCTAGGGACCAAGGTACAAACCCCTCGATATGGTTATACGGGCCTACTACCCCCCGTACTAGGCAACCAAGGTACCAACCCCTCGATACGGTTATACGGGCCTACTACCCCCCGTACTAGGCTTGGTCGACTCACAACACTTATATAGAGAAAATCATATACATGTGTCCATTTCATCATCATTTCAGTAATTACATAACCATCCGACTCATAGGACGTACCTTGGACCTTCCCTTTCCTAAGAATTCTATAAATGGGCATTTTATCAAACACAAGGTGGGCAATTGTTCATGTAAATGAAATCATGTATTTCAAGAATACTAAGTCCAACCAATTCCAAAATCCATATAAATCAGCCCACCAACAACATACATATATATATCAACCTTCATAATTTGATCATGGAAGCATGTAAACCATAAACATCACATAATAATTCCATTTCATGATAATATGCAAAATGGACCATAATAGGGTGTGTAGTAGTAATTCCATAATTCAAGAGTTCATAAATAATCATAAGGACCCATAAACTTGAAGTAGAAATAGAGGATAAATGGTTGGACTTGTGGAAAGGAAGGTTTCCACAATCAAACCCACATACCTCAACTTTGGAGAATCCTTGATGAAGATTGGAATGGAGAATCGAAGCTTGAGATTGAGTCTTGAATCCGGAATTAGAGCTTGAGATGTTTGAATTTGGTTGAAGATCTTGGTGGAATTTTTGGAGAGGGCTTAGAGAGTGTTTTTGGAGTTAAGAAAAATGACTAAGTATGGGACATATCCCCTTTTTATAAAAAACGTCTCCAACCCGCCTAAAAAAAATAGCTCACTGGAAATTGCAAATCTGCACAGACAGGTTTTACGAAAATGGTCATAACTCCCTCATCCTAACTCGGACTAAGGTGAAACCAAGTGCGTTGGAAAGCTAACTCAAAGAGCTTTAATTTAATAGTTTGCAGCCCTTCCAGTTCCTTGTGTGCTAAGAGATATGCCCCTTTAAAGTTGACCCTCCAAATCGCAATTTTTGCGATTTTCGAATTTTGATACGGTTGCTCTAAAATTCGGGTTAGACCCATTTCCCACTCAATTTGACCCCACAAATAAGAATATGAAGTCGAATTTCCGAAATCATGCACGGATTTTGAGATGTTTCCGAAGCACATTTTCGGGCATTTTTGGGGTCGTTTCACCTTCAAATCGTTTGAGTGATGCCCCTACTGTGGTACCGGCTAAAAAATCCAAAAAAATTTCTGGTATTGATTTCAAGAGATGACAGTAAAATATGTTTTCTACTTTGACTATCCTAAGTTTGCAGAACTTCATTAGTGAGAATGTTTTTATCTTGTCGGAGGAAACTCCAAAAGATGAACGCTTATTAGTGACAGATGCTTGGAAGAACTCAGATTTTCTATGCAAAAAAACTACATTTTGAGTAGCCTACAAGATGATATGTACAATTGTACAGTAGCTTGAAAACCTCAAAAGAACTTTGAAATGCTTAGAAAAAAAAGTACAAAACGGAGGACGCTGGAATGAAGAGATTTATTATGGGAAAGTTCCTGGACTAAAAGATGGTAGACAGTAAAGATGTTGTTACCCAAGTTCAGAAGGTGCAAATCATAATCCATGATCTCCTTGTCGAAGGGTTGGTTGTGAATGATGCACTTCAAGTTGCTGTTGTAATTGAGAAGTTACCCCTTCTATGGAAGGACTTCAAAAGCTACTTGAAGCATAAACACAAGGAGATGACAATCGAAGATCTCATCGTGAGATTGAGAATCTAAGAGGAAAATAATGTTGAGAAAAAAGGTCACATGGAAACTCAGCAATATCTGGAGAAAATATTGTTGAAGAAGATCCCTTAAAGTCAAAGAGAAGGAAGGAAGCGTCTGTGTAGAAAAACAATCCTCCTAAGAAGAAATTGAAAGAAAAATGTTTCAATTATGGCAAAGTTGGTCACAAGGCTCCTAATTGTCGGGCTCCTAATAAGGATAAGAAAAAGGATCAAGCAAACATGATTGAATCCAAAGAAGAAATGGACAATCTTTGTGTGATGCTTTTAGAATGCAACCTGATTAGCAATCCAAAAAAGTGGTGGATTCTGGTGCCTCCTGCCACATGTGTGTCAACAACGAACTATTTGCATCATATGCACCAGCTCAAACTGATGAGAAACTATTCTTGGAAGACTCCGCTAATGCAAAAGTTGAAGGAATTGGCAAGGTTTGCTTGAAAATGATATCTAGGAAGATGCTCACTTTAAACAAAGTTCTTCATTTTTCGGAGTTGCAAAGGAACTTAGTTTCTATACTAGTTCTGATCAAGAACAAATTCAAGTAAGTCTTTGTTTCTAACAAAGTTGTGATAAGTAAGAATGAAATGAGTATAGGAAAAGGCTATCTCACGGAGGGCCTTTTTAAAATCAAAGTAACTTCTATTGAAATGAATATAAATTCTATTTTTGCTTACTTTCTTGAGTCAAATTGTGGCATGAATACTTATGACATGCCATAAGTTTTGTGAGACTTATATTCCATGCCTTCAAATAAATTTTCACGTTCACCTTTAAAATACTATTCGAAGAAAGTGGTCTGAAAATGCAAATGAGGTTGGTGTTCCGAAGAATTAAACCTTTTTTGATTGAATATTGTAAAAGATATGTGTTCGCAAAGAGATGTTCAAAATTAGCTAAAATCAAAATAAATAAAAGAAAAAACAAATTTAGTGATGAATATTGTCGAATATAATTTTATTGTTCTCTTAATTTTAATTTTCAAGATTCTTCGTGCAACCTTCAATATAGTGGTTTTTGAATTGCAGGATGTTTTGAACCTCTTAGAAATGTGTTTGATCTTCATAAATGTCGAAACACTTCGTTGTTTCAAGTTGATCCCCAGACAGAACTTCTTGGTTCAATCCTTTGAAGAATTATATAGTCGACCTTGATGCTTTCTTCAATGCTTGCAGAATGTCCTCAGAAAATTATGTGTCCATCCTATTTATAGTTGTAGGGGGTCAACGTATAAATAATCTCTCGTCTCATTTTGTTTGAACTATGTAAGTCATCAAACTTATCACAAATATTATGTGATAAGACTTTTTGTGATTGGTCAAAATATATCATTTCGAACACTTGACTATTCTGACTAGTTCTTGAATTTAACTGGGATTGTCACATCATTTGAATACATGGTATTATTTTGCTAATCTTGAATTTGATCAGAATGTCAAGTCACCTTGACACGTGACATGAATCTGGACTTCAAGGTGAAATGAACCTTAGAACTTGAATTTAATAAAAAAAACTTATTTATTTGTAAAACTCAAATTAATCATTCAACTCAAATATATAATAAATATGAATTTATCTAAAGTTTATATGAATTTAATCCATGTCAGCGGCTCTGCGGTATGTTTTTCTATTTGGAAACTAGTTATAATTTGAAACAAGGAAAAGAATAAAAAATAAAACCAGCGAAATCAACAAGGGCAGACGACTTTAAGACATTTGAACGTGCCCCATGAATAAGTCGATATCTGTTCAAACACACACTTGACAACTGGGATGAAATTGCACTATAATATTCTGCTGTTATTTTAAGTGGCGAAATCAAAAATTTTGTTAAGGGTCCAAAATTTAATACTCTATATACGTATAAAAAATAATAATTTTTGACCTATATATTTTAGGTATATAATTTTCTATCTACATAGTATAATTTTTCGATGAAGGATGTTTGACTGATCACCCTGAGCTATATATGGCTAGTTATTTTCTAGAAGATTGATAGTTTGAACCATTCTGCAAACTAAGGTTACAACTGCAAAGAACATAACGTGTCAAACAACAAAAGTTAATTTTCCTCTTTGTTGATGAATAATTTAAACACATTATGTATTAATTTTCAGCAAATTTGAGCTGACTAAACTCAGCAGTTTCTATTTGACTACACAATGAAATTCAAGAATGTTCACCTAGTAGAACATTCAAATTAGAAAATGGCATATTTGTTTCTTGATCTGGCTGCATATTTCTGTAGTCAACTCTTCATCTTTTCAGATTAACCAACATAATGCCAAACTCTCATCTGCATTAATGACACAATATCTTGTTCAAGAGTATACATTCTATACTCTGATAATGTCAAGTATAGAATTAAAAATGAAGATATTCGAGATAAGTTGGCAGTGACTTTGGTGGAAGACAAGATGTGGAAGTGAGGTTGAGATGGTTTGGATATTTGACGAAGTCACGAAGAGATGCACAAATGCCCTAATACGAAGGTGTGAGAGGTTGGCTATGGATGAATTCAGGAGAGACAAAGGTAGATTAAAGAAGTATTCGGGAGAGTTGATTAGATAAGACATGACGCACTTGCAACTTACCCAGGATATGACCTTAGATAGGAAGGTACGGAGAACACGAATTAGGGTAGAAGGTCAGTAGGTAGGAGTGTATTATCTTGTTGCCCTTACTAGTAGTCGTAGTACCACTCTTTGTAGTTTCTTATTCTTTGGTTTCGATTTATGTTACTATCAGTTGTTTCACGTAATTCTATTATATGATTATTGTTTTAGTTCTTTTCTGCTACTATTTGTTGTTTTTATTATCTATTACCTCTTCTACTTTCATTACGTCTTTTTCTAAACTATATTTGTCTTGAATTGAGAGTCTATCCGGAGCAACCTCTCCACCTCACCTCAGAGATAAAAATAAAATCTGCATACATCCTACCCTCTCCAGACTCTACTCTGTCGGACTACCCTAGGTATGTTGTTGTACTCTTGACAGTGTCAAGTAACCAACTTCGAAAATAAGGCACACCTTAAATACACTGATGGTGTAAACATTTCCTTTTTTACAAAGGCAATGGATATAAGTTAAATCCTCTCATCAAATGGTCTCCAAGGCAGCTGAAACCGAAAAGGGAAACACTTTACATTAAAGAGCAAATTTTCCAAATTTACATTAAATTTCAGTGTTTCCTCTTTAGTCTTAAGCTATGTACATCACTACAGTCTACATATTGTATATAAAAGAATGATCATGAACTAATAAATGAAACAATTTAACCCTTAAATTCTAACAGGGACAAAAATTGAAACAAAAATCTCACTTTGAAACTAAATATGTAATGAAAGGAGGTTGGCAGATGCTGAAAGAGCAGGAACCTGTGTCATCTCCTCTCTGATTCTGAACTCAGTATGAAAACTCATTGCCTCTCAGGGATATATATTTTTTGACCCATATCGACATGTCCTCTAAGCAAGCCTGAGCTTTAGGCGTTTTCTGAAGGACGTTAAGGGTAGCAAAGTCATGCACAGAATCCTTATAATCAAGAAGAGGGGCATCAACATTCACTCTTCGAAGTTCTTCTGAATAAGCAATAGCCCTGTCTCGCATCCAATCATACTGTGCAACCACTGTAAGCGTGGGTGGCATATGCTTTAAGTCCAAGGGTGTCTCTTTTCCTGGTATTAGGGGATTTGCAGCTAGATGGTCCAGATTGAAATCTGTTTCCGGGAGGAAAAGTTTCCAAGCAAGAATGCTTGTAGCTTTGTCATAGAGGTAAGAGTTTGCCAGTTTCATC
The DNA here is from genome assembly GCA_018342035.1 of Solanum appendiculatum. Classification (NCBI taxonomy): domain Eukaryota; kingdom Viridiplantae; phylum Streptophyta; class Magnoliopsida; order Solanales; family Solanaceae; genus Solanum; species Solanum appendiculatum. The sequence goes on along the minus strand of JAGDQO010000816.1, from coordinate 1,085,612 downwards.
TCTGAATGTGTAGGAATATTTCCAATGAAAAAAGGGTACATTAGAATTTGAGCAACAACTCTTATAGGATCCAAAAGTTTCCCTGCCTCAACAGCATATCGTGCAACATAATTCGCAATGTTGGCTCCGCAGCTTACTCCAAGGAGGACACACCTATAAAATCAGATTGAACCAGAGTTACAAACCACTTTCTAGTATATTTCTCCTCAAATCATACGATCATTTCATCAGCCATGAGCAATTTAATAAATTGACATGTATAGGTGTGGAAGGAAAGTAATTTGGTTCATTTTCGCTTCTAAAGATCACCTAATATACAGACAATATTCAAAAGGAGAAGCAGGTTTTCGAGGAGGATCATATATCTTAGTTATGATTTCATACTAGAGTCTCGTCTTCCAAACTGAATTTATCACACCATCTCACTAAAACTCTAATTTGGCCTCACAAAACTCCCTGTTTCCCAGGTCTGGAGACTTAAAACACCATCACACAGTCATATCTGTTTAGCTTACAGCTCAGGGAATTAAATGTAAACATCATTCAAAAGTCAGGGCGGGCATAATTAGATGCGTATTTTTGCATAATCCTAGAAGATGATGTGATTCATACTAAGGAAATTATACCTTAAACAACTACCACTTCTATCCAAAATAGAAACCGAAACTACTTAGCTTAGCTGGTTGGTACTCCCTCCGTTCTATTTTATGACACTTTTAGTTTGTCCAAAACAAAATCACACATTTCTATATCTAAAACCTCTCTAGCTTTAACTTCTCATTTTATCTTTAATGAAATGATCGTTCCTCCATAGAAATGTCATGGCATGTCTAAGATCACAATTTTATGCACTACACTTTCTTTCTTTTAACTCCGTTAAAACCACCGAACATAAATGAACAAAAGAAGTACTAAATCAAACTATATAAATCAAGAAACCAAAACTACTAGTATTGATTTACTATGCCAAAAACATAAATATTAAACAACAGAACGAATTAGTAACCGAAAATTATACCTTGAAGGATCTAGATGAGCTGCTAACCAAGGCTCAACCATAGAAGCCCCAAATCCATCCACAATATGCCTTCCTCTATGCTTCTCACCATTAACAATCCTCTTATCCAAACTCGACCTACTACATTCCGCCAAATTAGCTTGCTTCCCTAACCACTTAATCGCTGCAACCCCATCTTCAAACGCAGCCGGGAACCGACTCTCCGGGGCCAACCTATACCCCACAGCAATCACAATAGCATCACAAGATTTCGCCAATTTCCTACAAAAAACATCATTAGAAACCGTATCAATACCCCCAGTCACCCAAGCACCACCATGAAACTGCAAAATCACCGGCAATTTCTTACAATTTTTCCCATTTTTCTCCGGTACATAACCCCGATAAACCCCTTCACCAGATTCCGAATTTCTCAACGAAACGAGTGCAGATTGAGGGAGGTAAATCCTGAGAGATAGAGAAGTCAAAGAATCAACATGCAGGTCCTTAGTTGCAACTCCGTCGGTAGAGAAACTAGGGTTAGAAGTGACAATCGATTCATCGGCGCGTGAGACGACACCGTTAAAAGGGTGTGAAATTGGGGATTGGATTAGTGTTTGTAATCGGCGATTAAGGTTGTACTTGAAGAGCAAGCTGTAAACGTTGACAATTAAGCTCGGCATATCTACTCCGATGAGAAGAAGAAAGTTTCAGCAGATTTGTTTATGTAAGAATTAAGGGAAGGCGTTGAAGATTAGAATGGTTGAACAGCCGGAGAGGAATTTAGTAAAAGTTGGAGAAATTCAAGAAATGGAAGGTTCCATTAATGGAGTTGTTGTTATAACGTGTGGGCGTCAGCCATGAATCACTATGAATATGGCGCCGGATCTATTTAATCTTTCCAGATAACGCTGCTAATATTTCTACTGACTTATCCGTGGATAATTATGTTTAATGATTCGACTTAACATGGTTGTTACGTATTATTTCATAATGTATTGTATTATATTGTGTAGTATTACATCGTATCGTATTATTTTAATGAATAAAATGTTAAGATAGATTGTATCGTTTTTCATTGTTACATAATATCACATATCCAGAATTTGAATGATAAACGTATAAGAAAAGTAGGATATGAGATAAAGTTACTTTGAAAAAGATAAGGTAAATGATAAAATAGAATTATTAAATAGTAAGTAATGACAAAATAAGAAGAAAATATTAAGATAACGACGCGATCACACCAAATGGATCGTTACATAAAATGAATTTTGTTGTTGTTATCTAACAATGTATTTAAATGATACGATACAATATAATTTAAATAATAATCAAAACAATCATTGTATTTAAATTAACAATACAATGCGTAACAACCGTCCAAACTAGGTGTTATTCAATATCAATTTTTAAATATACTAATTCGCTAATTAATTAATAAGATATATGTTGATTTAGTACTGGGTTGATAATTATTGGATGATTATCGAATAGTATATCAATCAAATATAAGAGATTTTTTCATTCCCTAACGTATCTTACCGTTGAAGTAAATCTAAACTAAATTTGGCTCCTAAATTTCGTTAGATGAAACTAATCTTCTTCTTTTTCATTCAATCACAAGTTGCTTATAGCACGGATCCACATCTTAAATATTATTATTATACCACGTGTCTAACAATAGTTATTCACTATTGACTTGATAGACACCTTAAGAAACAATAAATAATAAGATAATATTATTATATTATTCTTTGACTTTATTAAATTTAATATTTAGAAAAATGTGTTAGATGATAAATAGTATTTAAAAGCAAAGATAAAATAGACACAAAAAATAAATTATCTCTTAATTTTTTAAACTGAACAAGTATTAATGGATAACTATTTTTAATATAATGGACAATTATTGTTGAACAGAAAGACTTATTCTTTCTCTACAATTAGAATTACAACAAGAATAGACTTATCATTGCTTTTTCCATTAAATATATCTTGAGATCTCTTCCAAAACAAGAACAAACTAAAAGTCTCTATGTTACACTAACTAGAAAAAAAATTAGAAGTGACAAAATGTTTTGCTAAAAGTAGAGTGAATGAGGCTTTACCTTAGTTTACAATAGATAATATATGTATGTGGAACAATATAAATATGCTAATTTTTAATGGATTAACAATTTATATGATAAAAAATTGAGTAATTCACCCCGTATTGATAATCATTAATTATAAAAGAATGTCACTTTTATGCTATTAAAAATAACTGAACTTTTTAAATTAAATAGTGTATAGCCACAAAAATATTTAATGCTTATTTAGATCATAAATTTTTTAATAAATTATTTATGTTTTTAAATTTTATGTCAACACAGAACTACAACTCATATTATGTGTACCCCAAGCCCAGTCAGAAGTTCCAAGTGGATAAAAGAGAAATATTTCATATATCAACAATTTAAGATCTTTTACTTTATTATAACAATAATGAGATTTAGTTTATTATTATTACTTGAGAAAAGACATAAAGTGACACCTGAAGTTGTTTCGAATTTTCAAAAAGACACCTTAACTATGCGGACATCCTATTACCCCCTAAACAATCTTGAAATGATATTATTACGTCATTTTTTATACATCTGGCATGGAGAGTGTATGCACTCTCTTTAAAGAACGTGAGCGACCTAAAATAATAAATATAACTTTATTTTAATAGGTATTTTGTCTTGTTTTTCTTATTATTTTAGCTTTTTTTTCTTTGTTATTTTTCCTCTTTCTTTCTTCTTTCTTCTTTAGAAATTCATTGTCATCTCCGTTAAAACTCTTTACTTTCAATGTCACCATTTTTACCACAATTCCGCCCTTCTTTTTTGTACTGTTATTAATTTAAGTCTCTTTAATTTTAAACCTTTATCTAATTTTCTTTTTTTACATTTCGAACAATTTGATAAACCCATTAGATTTCAAGATGATTAACTAGTATCATTTAGCCTTTTTATTCGGATTCCAATCAAGCTCTTTCAATTTTTGGGGAATTCATTGATTCTTTCAAACTTATTATTTCTAATTTTGAAGTTATATGAAAAGAAGATAAATTAATTGATGATACTTTCGAAATTTTGAATTTTCTTAGAAAAATAATTAATTTTGTTATCACTAACCCAACAAAGTTTAGCAAAATAATATGATTTTTTAAAAGAAAAAAATCACTGGAAGAATGAAATTTGATTGAAGAAGAAGAAAAAAAATGGGGAGGGATGCAGCTTGAAGAGGGTGGGGAAGTATGAGCGTGAGAGGTGAAGAAGAAGAATGAAAGAAAATGGAGGAAGGAGGTCAGCTTGAAAGTAGGGGTGTGTGGGGTGGAATGGAAGTTGAAGTAAAATGTAAGATGAAATTAAAATAAAAGTAATAGAAATAAAATGAGTCAAAAAGTAAGAGAGAGAGAGAAAAAGATAAAGAAAAACTTAAAATGAAAAAAATTATATTTTAAATTAAATTAACACGTGTCATGTAATGATTGATGAGTGATAACACTTGCTTTTTAAAATATGAGATTGGTCAAAAAATGATGTAATAATATCACTTAAAAATTGTTTAGGGGGGTAATAGGATGCCCGCATAGTTAAAGTGTCTTTTTGAAAATTCGGGACAACTTCAGGTGTCACTTTATGTCTTTCCCCTCTTATTAATTTACTTTACTTATATTGTATGGGTGACATCAGGTCGGGGGATTGGTTTTTGTGTTAGTTTGTCTTCTCGGTCTTTTTTGGACCTTTTTTTTTATATATCTTGTATCACATTACAGATTTATGATATGGTCCATTCTTTTATCCTATTTCTCTTTACGTACAGTTCCCCTGTTTTTCACGCATATTTTTGCATTTATGAGGCAACTTTTAAAAATTACCCAACTTTCACCGTTTTTTGTGTGTATTAGATGATGGATCTGGCGCCTTTGGCGCACCCGAAATTTTTGTCTGAAAAAAACTATATGAGGACCTCCGTAATGACTTGGGGAAACGTTACGTACAGTTCCACCATCTTTTTCATGCATATTTTCTCATTTACGAGCCAACTTTTAGGAATTACCTGATTTTTGCCATTTTTCGTGTATATTAGATCATGGATATGGCGCCTTTGGGGCACCAGGAATTTTTTTCTATAAAAACTATATGACGACCTCCGTAATAAATTGAGGAAGCGTTACATACAATTCCAATATTTTTTCAAGTATATTTTAGCATTTACAAGCCAAATTTAGAAATTGCCGACTTTCACCGTTTTTCGTGTGTATTAGACCATGGATTTGGCGCCATTGGGCACCCGAAATTTTTTTCTGAAAAAACTATATGAGGACCTTCATAATTAGTTGGGGAAGTGTTACGTATAGTTTCACAATTTTTTTCACGGATATTTTCGTATTTACGAGGCAACATTTAGGAATTACCCAACTTTCACTGTTTTACGTGTGTTACCCATTAATCAGGCGCCTTTGGGTCACCTTGAAATTATTTCTGAAAAAACTATATGAGGACATCCGTAATGAGTTGGGAAAGCGTTACGCATAGTTCCACCATTTTTCACGCATATTTTCGCATTTACGAGCCAAATTTTAAGGATTACTCAATTTTCACCATTTTTTGTATTTATTAGCCCATGGATCTGGCGCCTTTGGTCACACAAAATTTTTTTCTAAAAAAACATATGAGGACCTCTGTATTGAGTTGAGGAAACTTTATGTACAGTTCCACCATTTGTTTCACGAAAAAATTCGTATTTACGAGGCAACATTTAGGAATTATCCGCTTTTCGCTATTTTTCGTGTGTTAATCAATTAGTCCATGGATCTGGCGCCTTTGGGTCACCCAGAAATTATTTCTGAAAAAACTATATGAGGACCTCCGTAATGAGTTGGGGAAGCATTACGTAATGTTCCACCATTTTTTCACGCACATTTTTGCATTTACGAGCAAACTTTTAGGAATTATCCGATTTTTGCAGTTTTTCATGTGTATTAACTAATGGATTTGGCGCCTTTGGGGTACCCAAAAAAATTTTCTGAAAAAAGTATATGAGAACCTTCGTAATGAGTTCAGGAAGCGTTACGTAAAGTTCCTCCATTTTTTTCACGTATATTTTCGCATTTACGAGCTAACTTTTAGAATTACCAACTTTCATCATTTTTCATGTGCATTAGCACATGGATCTGGCGCCTTTGGGGCACCCTAAAATTTTTTCAGGAAAAACTATATGAGGACCTCCGTAATGAGTTGGGGGAAGCGTTACGTACCGTTCCACCATTTTTTCACATATATTTTCGTATTTACGAGCCAACTATTAGGAATTACTTGATTTTCACCGTTTTTCGTATGTTTTAGCCTATGGATCTGGCGCCTTTAGGGCAACCAAAATTGTTTTTTGAAAAAACTATATGAGAACCTACGTAATTAGTTGGGGAAGCGTTATGTATAGTTCCACCATTCATTTCACGCATATTTTCACATTTACGAGCCAACTTTTAGGAATTACCCGACTTTCACCGTTTTTCGTGTGAAGCTCATGGATCTGGCGCCTTTGGGGCACTCAGAAATTTTTTCTGAAAAAATAATATGAGGATATTTGTAATAAGTTAGGGAAGCGTTACGTATAGTTTGACTATTTTTTTCATGAATATTTTCGCATTTACAAGCAAACTTTTAGAAATTACCCAATTTTCACCATATTTCGTGTGTATTAGTCCATGGAAATGACGCCTTTGGGACGTTCAGAAATTATTTCTGAAAAAACTATGCGAGGACCTCCGTAATGTGTTGGGTAAGCGTTACATACAATTCCACCATTTTTTCACGCATATTTTCGCATTTACGAGCCAATTTTTAGAAATTACCCGATTTTCGCTATTTTTCGTGTGTTAATAGCCCATAGATGTGGCTCCTTTGGGGCACCCAGAAATTTTTTCTCAAAAAATTATATGAGGACCTCCGTAATGAGTTGGGGAATCGTTATGTACAATTCCATTATTTTTCACTCATATTTTTACATTTACGAGCCAACTTTTAGGAATTACTTGACTTTTATCATTTTTCATGTGTATTAGCCCATGGATCTGGCGCTTTGGGGCACCCGAAATTTTTTTCCGAAAAAACAATTTGAGTACCTCCGTAATGAGTTAGGGAAACATTACGTATAGTTCCACCATTTTTTTCACATATATTTTCGTATTTATGAGTCAACTGTTAGGAATTACTCGATTTTCACCGTTCTTCATTTGTATTAAGCCTATGGATTTTGTGCCTTTTGGCCACCCGAATTTTTTTCTGAAAACAATATACGAGGACCTTCGTAATGAGTTGGGGAAGCGTTACATAAAGTTCCACCATTTTTCCATGTATATTTTCGCATTTACAAGTCAACTTTTAGAAACTATCGACTTTCGCCGTTTTTCATGTGTTTGAGCCCATGCATCTGGCGCCTTTGGGGCACCCATAAATTTTTTCTGAAAAAGCTATATGAGGACCTCCTTAAAGAGTTGGGGAAGCGTTACATACAGTTTCACTATTTTTTTCATGTATATTTTTGCATTTACGAGCCAATTTTTAGCAATTACCCAATTTTGCCATTTTTCGTATATATTAGCCTATGGATCTGGCACCTTTGGACACCTGGAAATGTTTTCTGAAAATTTTTTATGAGGACCTTCGTAATGAGTTGGGGAAGCTTAAAGTACAGTTTCACCTTTTTTCACACATATTTTCGCATTTAAGAGCCAACTTTTATAAATTATTGACTTTCACCATTTTTAGTGGGTATTAGCCCATGGATCTTGCGCCTTTGGGGCACCCAAATTTTTTTTCAGAAAAAACTATATGAGGACCTCCGTAATGAGTTGGAAAATCATTACGTACGGTTCCACCATTTATTTCAAGTATATTTTCGCATTTACAAACTAACTTTAAGGAATAACTCGACTTTCGCCATTTTTCGTGTGTTAGCCCATGGATCTGGTGTCTTTGGGGCACCCGAAATTTTTTTCCAGAAAGAACTATATGAGGACTTCCGTAATAAGTTGGGGAAGCGTTACGTACAGTTCTACCATTTTTTCACACGAATTTTCACATTTACGAGCTAGCTTTTAGGAGTTACCTTATTTTCGTATGTATTGACCCATGGATTTGGCGTCTTTGCGGCACCCAAATTTTTTTTTCTTAAAAACTACCGGAGGAACTTCGTAATAAGTTGGAAAATTGTTACGTACAGTTCCACCATTCTTTCACGCATATTTTCACATTTACGAGCCAACTTTTAGGACTTACTCGACTTTCACCGTTTTTTTTGTATATTAGCCTATGGATTTGACGCCTTTGGAGCACCCAGAATTTATTTTCTGAAAAAACTATATGAGGACCTCCATAATGAGTTGGGAAGCGTTACGTATAGTTTCACTATTTTTTCATGCATATTTTTGCATTTACGAGCTAATTTTTTAGGAATTACCCGACTTTCGCTATTTTCATGTGTTCCCATGGATTTGGCGCCTTTGAGGCACCATTTTTCTGAAAAAAACTATATGAGGACTTCCGTAATGAGTTGGGGAAGCGTTACGTACAGTTCCACCATTCTTTCATGAAAATTTTTGCATTTATGAGCCAACTTTTAGGAATTACCCGATTTTTGCCATTTTTCATGTGTATTATTAGCCCATGAATCTGACGTCTTTGGGTACCCAGATTTTTTTTTTGAAAAAACTATATTGTAACACCTCGAATTCGAAAAGAAGGAATTTCTGGTTTTTCAAGTCTGGTGCCAGAACTAACGGAAGCCATCTACGGGCCGTAGATCGACTTACGGAGTAAATATTTTGAAAATGTCAAGTTTCAGGATCCATTGACGGTTCGCCATGACGGCCCGTCACTCCATGTACGAGTTGTAAGTAGGTCTCCTAGGTCCTTCAAAACTTAGTGAAATTTTGAGGGTTTAAGGGGTGGACTGACGGCTGCCATGTACGGTTTGTCAATGGACCTACGAACCGTAAATTGGGTCCCGTCGTTTGAAGGTCCAAAGCAATAGTTTTTGAATCTTTCTACGGTTGGACAGGACGGTCCGTAGATGGACCTACGAATCGTAGCAATCGTAGCAACCGTAGGTCGGGATCCGACAGTTATTTTTAAGGGCTTTTTGGTTTTTTCTCTAATTAACTTATTCCTAATCTAAGTCAGTTAAGCTCTAATTCTAAGCCCTATATAAGCCCTCTAAGCCTAATTCTACCCTTTTCTAATCACTTTTCAACTTTTCCCAAAAATCCCTCTAATTTCCTCTCAAATATTTCTCTCTCTAGAAGATTGAAGAAGAAGAACCAGGTTCTAGGGTTTTCATTCAATTCTCCTAAGTTCACCATATATTTTAAGCTTTTGGAATCAAGGTATGAATGTATGATAGTCTTCACCTATGGAGCCCTTTCCTCCATAGGGTTCCTAAATTCTCTAATTTTTCAAGTTAGAAATCTCCAATTGAAGTTAGGGTTTTCTTCTATGTTATGGGTTCCCTTCAATGTTGATATAATTGATTGTTTTATGAACTATTATGCATGAACTGAGATAATTCCATGCGTTTTAAGATGAATCCCCATGAACCCATGCATCACCCATGTTTTCTAAGCTATGATGATATAATGTGGGTTTGAACTATGAAAGATGAGTTTGTGAAGATATGCATGTCTTTATGAAAGTGATGAAAATGATTTAAGATTGCTTTGAGAATAAAGCATAAATGTTGTTGTTGATGTGAAAGGGTTTCCTTGCATAAGGATTCTTAGAGTTGAAATGTTTTCTCAACTAAACTTTGAATCAAAACTAAGGAGCTATTCTAAATGACGTAAGCTTGGACTAGTCCATGGAAGATGAAACGTCAATACTAATGAGCTTTAGCTTGGATTGGTAACTCTACTTTTACCTTTCCATGGATAATGAGATGAATATGATTAATGATTATTCCGTGGGATTTATGCTTAGCACCGTGAGGATATTGAGATGGAAGCTCTCCCATAGCTTGAGGCCAAGTTTTTAGTAGCAATCTCCTTATCCCATACCTATGTGCCCCCATAGGATGATTGTCTTAGATAGACATTAACTAGTGGATCCACGTAAGCTAGAAGTTCATGGTCTTACCTTGGCAAGTAGGACAACCCTTTTCTCTGTGGGGCAGACACCGAATTCCATATTATAGCACACATGGTCTCTATGTCGGTTAAGGCTACTTCCCACAATAATGATGAACTAAGGTTAGTTCAAGAAGTATCTCACAAGTGTTCAAAGATGAGTTTTACTTGCATTGACTATGATTACGATGATGTTTTCTAACCTCTTATTTTATGGTTTTAACTTAGTCTTTGCATGACATGAAAAGTCCTTTTTAGCATTATTTTATAACTCTATGCATTGCTATCATACTTGGTACATTTTTGTACTAACGCATACTCTTGCCTATATTGTTTCCCAAATATAGGGCGTGACGACTCCTCTCCATCCATTCGTGGCAAGAGATTGCCTTAGTAGACATTTGAATATTGGTGAGTCCTCATGTTCCGAGGACCGAACTTTATTTCTTATTGTCTTTACTTCCTCTCAGTATTGTACGTGATGTATGGGTTACATCCCGATCACTCTTGATGTACTAGATGACTTTGAGACTATGTTAGATGTCCGCTACATTTAATAAACTCTTACGATTATAAATTGCCTTTTTAAATCACTTGGTTTTCTATTAACTTGTATGATGTATTCTAAGTGGCTTGTATAGGGCCTTTCGGGGTCTTGTACATCATGTCACGTCTAGGGTGTACTTTGGGTCATAACATATATGAGGACCTCTGTAATGAGTGAACGAAGCGTTACATACAACTCCACCATTGTTTCACACATATTTTCACATTTACGAGCCAACTTTTATGAATTATTCAACTTTCACCATTTTTCATGTGTATTAGCTATGGATCTGGCGCCTTTGTGGCACCCAGAAATATTTTCTAAAAAAACTATATGAGGACCTTTGTAATAAGTTGGAGAAGCGTTATGTGCAGTTCCATCATTTTTTCACATATTTTTGCATTTACGAGCCAACTTTTAGGAATTACCCGATTTTTATCGTTTTTCGTATGTATTAGCCCATGGATCTGGCACTCTTGGGGCACCCAGAAATTTTTTATGAAAAACTATATGAAGACCTCCGCAATGGGGAAGCGTTATGTACAGTTTCACCATTTTTTTCACGTATATTTTCGTATTTAAGAGACAACTTTTAGGAATAACCTTATTTTCGCCATTTTTAGTGTGTATTAGCCCATGGATTTGGCGCGTTTAGGGCAGCTGGATTTTTTCTGAAAAAACTATATGAGGAACTCTGTAATGAGTTGGAAAATCGTTATGTACAATTCCACCATTTTCTCACGCATATTTTCACATTTACGAGTCAACATTTAGGAATTAACAGGCTTTAGCCATTTTTCGTGTGTATTAGCCAATGGATCTGGCGCCGTTGGGGCACCCAAAAAAAATTTTCTGAAAAATATATGAGGAATTCCGTAGTAAGTTGGGGAATCATTACGAACAGTTCCACCGTTTCTTCACACATATTTTTGTATTTACGATCCAACTTTTAGAAATTACCCGACTTTCACCGTTTTTCATGTGTATTAGCCCATGGATTTGGAGCCTTTGGGGCACCTGAAATTTTTTTCTGAAAAAACTATATGACGACCTCCATAATGAGTTGGGGAAGCGTTACGTACAGTTTCACCATTTTTTTCATGCATATTTTCGTATTTATGAGCCAACTTTTAGGAATTACCTGACTTTCGCCATTTTTGATGTGTATTAGCCCATAGATCCGACGCCTTTGAGGCATCCGGAAATTTTTTCTAAAAAATCTATATGAGGACATCCGTAAGAAGTTGGGGAAGCGTTACGTACAGTTCCACAATTTTTTCACACATATTTTAACATTTACGAGCCACTTATTAGGAATTACCCTATTTTCACCATTTTTTGTGTGTATTAGCCCATGGATCTGCGCCTTTGGGGCACTTGAAAAGTTTTTCTAAAAAAATATATGGACCTCCGAAATAAGTTGGGGAAGCCTTACGTATAGTTCCACCATTTTTTTCAAGCATATTTTTCATTTACGAGCCAACTTTTAGGAATTAACTTATTTTCACAATTTTTTGTGTGTATTTATGCCCATGGATCTGGCCCCTTTTGGGCACTCGAATTTTTTTTCTGAAAAACTAATATGAGGACCTCCGTAATGAGTTGGTGAAGATTTACGTACAGTTCCACCATTTTTTACTCATGTTTATACATTTACGAGCCAACTTTTTGGAATTACCGACTTTCACTATTTTTCGTGTGTATTAACCCATGGGTTTGGCGCCATTGGGGCACCTAAATTTTTTTTTCTAAAAAACTATATGAGGACCTCTGTAATGAGTTGGAGAAGCGTTACGTACATGTCCATAATTTTTTCCACGCATATTTTTGCATTTACGAGCCAACTTTTAGGAATTACCCGACTTTCGCCATTTTTCGTGTGTATTAGCCTGCCCTTGAATGAGTGCATATAGTTGTCAAGCTTTGCAAAATCAAGAGGATGTTCTACCCTAAACGAATTATACATCTAACAAATTAAATAATTAAGTAAATCATCATTAATCAATGTATTATATATGTCTAGGAGAAAAAAGAACTCACAATGAGTGGTCAATGTTATGGATTAAACGAGAAGAATCATTTTAAAATGAAGTAACAAAGCATAGAGTGGTCTGTAACATTGCAGAAGTATTCTAAACAAAACATTAATTTCAACCAACTAATATGCTTGAAAATTCAAATCTTTAGCGAAGCAAATAATAGATAACTAATCCAACACAGAACAAATGTAACATATAATGATCAAACAATCACTTGGCTGGAAATAAATACAAAATTAAACTGATTTTCTTTTACGTCACCACTTCTTCATCCTCAGCAAAAAACATTAATCCTCCGCAAAGAAAATATGGAGATTTCTTCAACATGTCATGACTTAGAAAAGAGGCAATCATTCTGTCAGACATATGTGATGTGCTAATTGACCTATGGCCCTTCATACCAGAAGCCAACTTTTTGGTTTTCTCCAGAATCATATTCTATGATTCCCTTAATTACTGCTTATGCCTTTGATTTTCTAATTTTTCTCTTCTTCCTTATCCTCCTCTCTGTTTAAAGCAAACAAACAGGTTACCTACAAGGACTCACGCTAACCAGATTCTTGCCTTTTCTCTGCACAAAGACTGCTTTCATAACGTTGGCTCAGAGGGGAAACTATTGAAGGAGGTGTTCAAGGGAACCTTGGCTGAGAAGGTAGGGGGGAGGCAGAGGGAACCCTAGCAGAGATGGTGGGAAAGAGATGAAGAAGGATGGGACTCAAGTGGATACTAAGAATTCGTAGGAGGCGGAGGTAGATATCGATTTCTCATCGCAGAGGGCACGATGGGGGAAGAGTTGAAAGAGGTGGGGACGGACGTGGATATCAATTTATTATCGGCGAAGGGAATGGTGATAGAGAAGGTGGAGTAGGAGATGAAGGAGGAGGGGGCGGATATGAATACAAATAATATGGTCGAGGCGGTGGAGGAGGATCGCTCTGGTATGTATATGACGATCCATCATTCACCCTGTAACCCTAATTCTGCCCGAATTGGGACGAAATGGTGGAAAATGAAGCAGTAAATTTTAGTAGGAGAAACTAAAACTTCTTTTGCCACCACCATCGTCGTCCCAATTCAGGCAGAATTGAGGTTACGGGGTGAATGATTACCAGAGTGTTCCTCCCCCGCCGCCTCCACCGATTTATTTGTATCCACATTTTCTCCCTCCTCCTTCATATCCTCCTCCACCTTCTCCGTCACCGTGCCCTTCGCTGATAAGAAATCCATATCCATCTCCATCCCCTCCTCCTTCGTCTCTTTCCCTACTGTTCCCTCCACTGATGAGAAATTCATATCTACCTCCGCCTCTTGTGGATTCTTTGTATCCACCTCTGCCCCCTCCTCCTTCATCTCTTTCCCCACTGTCTTAGCCACCGTTCTCTCTGTCGATGAGAAATCGCCATCCATTTCTAAGATCAAAGAGTCAACAAAAACCCTTCGCTCTTGATTCTCCTGCACTCAAGAACCACAAGAATCTTAAGTTAGAATGAGATTCCAACTTTGACTAAAAAAATCAATCAATCAATTAATAAAATGAATCTATACCATTAATACTTATCAAAATCATTGGGAAAGAAAATCGCCATCCATTTCTTAGATCAAAGAATCGGTAAAAACCTTTCGTTCATGTTCTCCTGCACTCAAGAACCACAAGAATCTTAAGTTAGAATAGGATTTCAACTCTGGCTAAAAATATCGATCAACCAATTAATAAAATAGATACCGAAATCACTGGAAAAGAAAATCGCCATCCATTTCTAAGATCAAAGAGTCGACAAAAATCCGCAGTTCGTAATTCTCCTGCACTCAAGAACCACAAAAATTTTAAGTTAGAATGAGATTTCAACTCTTGGCTACTAGGGTTATGATAGAATTAATCAGAGAACTTACAAAACAGACTGATATGTCACTGAAATAAAATGATTTTTGTGTCTCTTTTTTTTCTCGAATTCTGAGGATGAGCCAGTCGATCCTAACATTATTTATAAGGAGCCAGAAGGTCATTTACCCGGCGATGCCCATAAAAAAAATGCAAGTTGTGCAAGAACTAAAGGGAGAATACAAAAGAAGTGGTTCGTGAAAATATATGACTCTAATACTGAAAATATGTAAAGAAAAATTTACAATTAAACACCAAAAGGTTAGCCGAGAATTAGAGAAAATAACAAATAAATTTTAAGAGCATAAGTTTATTATAATCATATAAAATATAACTTCTTAATATTTTATTATTTTAAATTTAAGTAACTTTAACTTCATTATTTTCTTTTTTAAAAAATCATAAAAAGGATCAACTCAAAATTTGAATATTCAAAAAATAATATTTTAATTTTGATTTATGACTTTGTTAGAAAACAAATAGATAAATAAAATTTTATTGTTGGCATGTTTCCTTACTTGCTAAACTTATTTTTACTTATGACAATTTTTAATATTTTATTATTTTCTTCTTAAATTTAAATAGTTTTAACTTTAATTTTTTTTAAATCATGAAAATCATCAATTCAAAATCTGAATATTTAAAACATGATATTTTACATTGGATTTATGCCCTTTTCAGAAAATAAATAAATAAATGAAATTATCATATTTGTTAACATTCACCTGTTATAAGTATTTCCTTAATTGCATAAATACATTACTTATATTTCCTTTTTTAAATTTAAGTAGTTTTAACTTCGTTTTCTTAAAAAAATAACATAGAAAGAATCAACTCAAAATATGATGTTTTACTTTTGATTTATGACTTTTTTTAGAAATAATTAAATAAATAAAATTGTTATATATGTTAGTATTTATCAGTTATAAGTAGAAAATAAATAAAATTTTCATATCTATCACAAGTATTCTTTTACTTACATAAATTATTTTTACTTATAATAATTTTCAATCTTTTCTTTTTCTTTTCCTTTTCAATGTAAGTAACTTCATCTTTATTTTTAAAAAATCATAAAAAAGATCAACTCAAAAAATGAATATTCTAAACATGATATTTTATTCTTGACTTATGATTTATTATAGAAAATAAATAAATAAATGACGGATTAGATTAAACAAACATGAAATTGTCAAATTATATTTTTAATTTTGCAACACATTAATTATTAGTAGTCCATCATTAATTATGGAATTGACAAATAAATTAATATATTAAATAGTCAAAGATTCTTTTTTATAAATTTGTTGATTAGATTATATAATTAATGATAAATTAAATTAGATTTTTAATTTTCCAACACTTAAAATACTAAGCTGCATTTGAATTTTTAAATTAGCAACACTTTAATTGTTTGAGAGTTAAATAAGTGAATGATGTCATAAACATCCTTCCTTATTTTACTTTAGAAGAGGCTACGGAAACAGTTATTCGTCAACATGCTTGCTTTCATAACCAAGGTAACAGGAACAATTTTTTAATATTTTTCTAATGTTATGCTTAAAGAATATTGTACTTGACTGTTTTATAATTGTCCTTTCTTAATATAGTTAATAAAAACTCTTCTACATTTTGCTTTTCAGCCGCAATATTTGCCCAATTTTCAAGGCATGTGGGCCATTTTTTTTCTCCCTTTTCCCTCTATTTGTTAATGCATATGGGTCCCACTTCTTATTTTTGAATAGCAATTTCATTTCCTTCACTTTGTTATTTTATGGCAAATTCGTTTTTTAAAATCCTAATTACTTTATTTGTTACTATATTTTTTTTGCAAAATCTTTTGCGTTTAAAGTAAAAAAATATCGAAGATTGAAAAATTATGTCTTTTTTTTAAAGTTTGTTATATAATTGAAAATTACATAAATAATACTATAAATCACAATAATTAACAACTTAAATATTTAAAAGTTATATAAAAAAATTAGATTGACTTTCGAAATTCTATTGGTTCCACATAAAATGGGTTAGATGATATACATATATTGTTTGAAAATGACGTCAAAATTAATATAAATCACAATAATTAATAATTTAAAATACATATAAAAATATCACTTGACTCTAACATATATTATTTGAAAATTACGTTGAAAAGATGCTAATTACAATAATTAACAACTTAATATATTTAAAAGACATATAAAAATGGTTAATTTTTGAAATTCTATATATGCCACATAATTGGAATAAAGAGAGTAATATATATTATTTTAAAAATTATGTAAAAAAAGTACTAACAACTTAAATATTTTTAAAATCATATAAAATTTGGATAACTTCTCAAGTTCTATGATATCACATAAATTGAAATAAAAAAACTACATATATTGGACCTCGTGCTGGCACGGGATCCTGTATCTAGTATTCATAGAAATGTATGAAATTTGTATAAATTCAATTTAGTCGATAATAATCAGTGTTTTTAAAAGGTGGCGATATAAAGTGGACATTTCATGTAGTACGTGGTGTGGTGTAAGCTACGCAACAGAGGGTGTTATTAGTCTCATGGATATGATATCTCATGCATCTTCAATTTTATAATTTTATTACTAAAAAAATAAGTAAAAATAAACTTCTCAATAATTTTGCCAATAAATTCAAATAAAACATTAATAATATACAAAATATTATAATTATTAATTGAGAAAGGTAACAATAATAACAACATACCCAATGAAATTTACTAAGTGGGATGTGGAGATGGTAGAGTATATGCAGATTTTACCGCTACCTCGTGAAGGTAGAGCGGTTGTTTTCAAAAGACCCTCGGCTCAAGTTAGGGCTGCATATCGGTCGGTTCGGTTCGGTTTTGAACATTATCGGTTTTGCTTATTGGTTATCGATTTGTAGACGTGTTAAACCGTTAAAAACCATTAAGTTATCGGTTAATCGGTTATCGGTTATCGGTTAATTGGTTATTTACCCTTATCGGTTCGGTTATCGAGTTAACCGTTAAGATATCACACAGTTTTTTAAAATTGAAAATCACATGAAGAATTGAAGACTGAAGACAATGCAATTAAACTCAATATGTAACTATGTCAAATTTCCAATCACCGAAACAGAAAGGCAAAAGCAGTTTGATTATATCATCAAATACATAACAGTTCAATACCTATCATCTAGTCATAACAAATGAAGATTAAGTTGTAGTAAAATAATTTTCATTAGAGATATTGAATCATACAAACATACAATGCGACCAAGTCATCAACGAATTGGGAGAAGAAGTGAAGAACTATGAAATTTCAAATTCGACTTACAACCCAACTAAAAGATGCTACAAACCAAATTACACAAAACATTCCTTTTCCTTATCTACTCGAACAAATGCTAAACTCATTTACAAAATCTTTCTACTAGCCAACACTCAACACAGCTGCAACAGTCAACACCCAACACTCAACACAACACAGCAACACTTATATATTTACAATTGAGCAGTGAACACCCACCACTCAACATAGCAGCAAGCCAGCAACTCATGTCTCATAGCCTCGCACAATATCACAATTCATTATTCAATCACTTAATACCCAACACTCAACATGTACACTGTACAGTAGTACACAATGTCACAAATCACAACAGCAACAGGCCAACAGCCACAACACATCAACACTTAAAGAAACTTCTCAACACAAATAACTGAATAAAACAGCAGCACTACAAGCTGCAACATTGCAGAAGTCAAATGTCGCACAACTTAAAATTGTCTAACTAACATAAAGCCTCTGCAAGTCTGCAACAGCCCACAGCCCCACACAGGCACAAACATAATTTCAAAAATTCAAAATAGTAGTCGCACAACCTGAAAATTAAGTCCAAACTCCAAACATAATACTAATAGTTCATGTTCAAGTAAACAAAATAATAACTAGTCAATCCTTAAGAGTTGACGATTCTGGTTCATGTTTTCCAAACAACGCTCAACATGCCTCCTCAAGGAGGTAGTCCCAGTATTGTGCGAATGGTAATAAGTAACACGACCACAATGAATACATTTTACTGTCCACGATCCATCTTCTTTTTCTTCATGTTTTTCATAGTGATTCCAAACAGGTGATCGAGCATTAGAACCATGACGTTGAGGCATGATGAAATCTGATTAACAAAGAAACAGAGAAAGTATTAGATAATGAAAGAGAAGTCAAGATGAACTGATGAAGAACACCAAGTTCTACTGAGAGCTTGCTTTGCACAAATATTTGTATTAACCATAATTTAACACAATGAAAGTCCACCTCTATATTAAGACATCTACCTTCCTTCTCCTTTAGTAGAGTTAGTGAAGGAAACCTCCAATTTTACATGTCATCAATGCAAAGTTCTTTTCCAAGTTTAGCCAAATCTAAAGAGAAATAAGATAACAAGTCAAGTCTCAAGGCTTAAACAATAAAAGTATTAAATAAACTATTCACAATCTTTCATCAATGAGGTTCTTTTCTTACCTTGTTCAAGTTGCTCAAGAAAATCTAAATCTTCCTCAATATTTATGGGTTGTGGCTCACTCCGAAGCCAATCTTAAAGGCACACTAGAGCTTGTACCAATTTAGGTGTTAATGAACTCCTAAACGAATCAAGTATGCGCCCTCCGGTACTAAAAGCACATTCATATGCCACACTTGAAACAGGAATAGCCAACACATCTCGAGCCATCTCAGAAAGAGATGGATATCTAGGTGAGTTAACTTTCCACCAAAGCAATACATCAAAATCTGGTTTTCCAATTTTAGTATCTTCTTCAAGATATTTAACTAATTCTGACTTTAAACCTGCTCCTCTTTCTTTAGATGTATGTCTATCTAATTCCTCAAAAAAGTTCCCAAAATCTCCTACTCGTGCAAACCTTGAATCAGAAGTATCCACCTCATTAGAAGAAAGTAGGCCGCTTTTATCATTTGAATCAGGCTTTACATACTCATTAAACAAAGATTCCATGTACGTTCGCACACCACTTTCTATAGCAGCCCCTTTGTCTCCAAACATCTTCTTAAGTGCAAAGTGAAGAGTGTTAAATTTATGACGAGGATCCAAAACACATGGTATGAAAAGCATCTTATTCATTTTTTCAGTATCACCCAATATTTGTCAAATTTCTCCTTCATATTTTCTGCCATTTTAGCCAAAACACGATCTTCATTTGATATCAATTGATTCAAGTAAACACCAACTTGACAAATTTCAAGAAAATGAAAGTTTGATGTAACATATCGTGATCCAGATATCTTCAAAGTAAGATTAAAAAACATTTCAAGAAAATTTGTAATTCTCTTTACACTCTCCCAATCACTACTCAAAAGTGTACCTGTAGGATTTTCATCCATAATATCAACCAACTTAAGATGTAGTGCCAAGCCAATATCACGATCGGCGTACTCAACAATTGCACCTTCATATTCAATAACCCTACTCAACATCATGTAGGTGGAATTCCACCTTGTAGGAACATCCAAGCATAAAGACTTTTTAACAAGATTTTCATCTTCACAACATTCTTGAAACTTTTTCCACCTAGCAGGATTGCCTAATGTATCTCACTACTTGCCTAACTTGTTCAATAGACACATTTGCTTCTTTTGTACCATCTTGAACAATAAGATTTACAATATGAGCCATACACCTTATGTGAAGGTGACTACCACCCATTAGGTTGGTCCCCCACTTAGTTAATTGCTTAGACAACTCAGTTATTGCCACCTATTTGAACTAGCATTATCAACTGTAACCGTGAAAATCCGTTGCAATCCCCACTCATGTAAACACTTACTAATACACTTTCCAAGATCTTCACCTCTATGACTAGAGATTGGACAAAAATTGATAATTCTTTTATGCAAAGTCCAATTTTTATCAATCCAATGAGCAGTAATGACCATATAATTGATTCTTTGTATGGAAGTCCAAGTATCAGTGGTTAAAGACACCCTTTGTTGTGTTTCATTGAAAACAACCATCAGCTTATGTTTTTCTTCATCAAAAAGATTAAAACAATCACGAGTCACAGTGGTACGAGAAGGAATGTGGAAACAATGTTGTGCTACTTTCATAAATTGTTTAAAACCTTCTTTTTCAACAAATCTGAAAGGAAGTTCATCAAGAATTATCATACGACACAAGGCCTTCCTACACTCTTCTTGATCAAATTTCCATGGAACAACAGCTACATCGCCCTTGTTACCCCCTACCACTGATTGAAATGCTAATCTTGATTGTTTGATATCAATATTATGAGGCATCTTCGGGCATCTATTTAAATGAGTAAGCATTGCCGTCGTACCATGTTCTTTTGTATTAGCAAAATATTCTCTCTTACAATAGTTGCAAACACCCTTTTCACTTCCATCAGAATCATTTTTACGAGTAAAATGATCCCACGCACGAGATCTTGTTTTCCTTTCTTTCCTTACTTTGGACTCAACAGTTTGAGTTTGACTTATTGCATTGGTATTAGAAGCTCCACTTTCACCAACAACCTTATCAATTATGATATTTTCAGCCATGATACTTTCACCAAAAACTGCGAAAATATATAAAATAATTATTTATTGATCTATTTTTTATAAGAGGATGATGCATCCCTAGAACTGTTGAAGGAACTAAACAAAGACTAAGTAGTTTGTTAAAGCAAGAACTACAAAGTACAAATAGTAGGCTAAGTAGAATCAGAAGTTACACACATGACAGTAGACACATCACACAAACCAGCAAGTAGAAGACAACAAAGTTCAAACAAATGAGCCAAAATGCCAAACTAAATGCCAATTCAAAGAAAAAACAGTAATGCCAATTTAACTATTTCAATTGAAGTTTCTCATTAATCAAATCCAAACGTCGCAATGAAATCGTGAAATGAAAGTGCAATTTAGACTTACCAGCTGCAGATATTGAGAAATCGTAAGCGCCTGAGCAGAGCAGTGAGCACTGAGCAGAGTTCTATCTGAGAGTGAACTTGTGAGCTTCTGAGTTCTGAGTCTTCTAACTTCTGAGAGTGGAACGAGACAGTGTGAGAGTGAGCGACCGAGTGTTCTAAGACCTAATTAAGAATTCACAATCATTTTCTCATAAATCAAATCCCAACATCACACTTCATAGTGAAATCTTGAAATTAAGTGAATTTAAAATTTTGACTCGTTGAGTTGTCGTCCTCACCTGAGACAGTTGATGAGGAGTGAGACTTGCCGTTACCTTGCCTGAGACCCTGAGTGACTGGAGCAACCGTCGCCTCGCTGGACGTCGAGCAGTGCCGCTTTGTATCTTTGAACTTTGGAGAAACGAGAAGAGCGGCGCTTTGGAGAACTGAAGAAGTCCAAAAAACCCTAACTGAGAATTGGGAAATAGGAAATAGGAAATGCAGGAATAAAATTTAAGGGGTCTTATTGGGGTATCGGGTAACCCAAAATATTTCCTTCCCAACTCGAGCCCCGAACCGATAATCCAATAATCTTAATCAGTAAACTGAGCCCCGAACCAATAAACCAATATCCCGAACCGTTAGCCCAATAAACCAAAAATTGGTTCGGGTTAACGGTTTGGCCCGAATTTTGCACAGGCCTAGCTCAAGTGCATCAAACCCAAGTAAAAGAAGAAGAAAACAATGAAGAAAGCATAACAGTTAGTAAGAAAAAACAGTGTAAAGTCTACAAGAAAGAATAATATCAACAATATATAGTGTAATATAATCGAAACACAATAAACAACATATGAACAGAACTACAGGGGTATATCTAGTGCTACGACATGCATTAACAAGCTTAAACCTTCGCAAGGCAACACAATATTCTACCCCTACTAACCTTCTATCATAATACACAACCGTCACTCCTTTCTATCTAGAGTCTTATCCTCGTTAATATGAAGTTTGTTCATGTCTTATCTAATCACCTCTCTACAATATTTTTTTGGCCTACCTTTACCCCCTCACGGCCTACACCCAACCTGTAGCACCTTCTCAATGGGGCGTCTGCGCACCTCCTTTTTCACATGCCCAAATTAACCATTTCAATCTTGCTTTCCTTATCTCGTCCGCCATAGAGGTCACTCCCACCTTCTTCCGCTCATTCATAATCCTTTTACTCCTAGCTTAGTTTGCCCACACATCCATTTCAACATCTTCATCTTCGCAACATGCATCTTCTAAACATGTGAGTTCTTGACTGGACAACAGTTCACTCCATACAACACAGACGGTCTAACAACACAAAAAATGATAATAGTCGAGATATTCTTTAAATGAAATCATAGCCATTTCATGATCGATCTCCACATCTATTAGTCCTTCACATCCTCAATTAATATTCACATTGATTGTTATTTATATATTTCTAAGAAGGAGAAAGAAAAAAAGTCTAAGAACAATGACAAAAAATGAATAAGGTTTTCTTATAAACATAGTTCTATGAAATCTCTATCCTATCAATTTTAAGCATGATTATCTTTTAAAAAAAACTATTTCTGACAATGTATAATGACCCGAAGGTCATTTTTGAGAATTTTGAACTATTAGTTTAACTTTAGTTAATTAATTGATGAGTAATTGTAGATAATTAACTTAATTAATAGTTAATGGGCTACTAAATATGTATTTTTAGTTGGATATAAAAATAATTTATTTTGTCATTAGAAATCGATATCTACCTCCTTCATGGAGTCCATATTTTTATTACATATAAAAATAATTTATTTTGTCTTGTTTTATTTTTCTTAATACTAAATTTAGTAGAGTAATTTTATTGATAGAAAGTTTAGGTTGAGCAATTTTATTGATACAAAGACCTAAGTTGAGTAATTTTATTGATACAAAACAAAGTTTAATGATTTTACTCGATAAATTCTTAAAGTTGAGTGACCTTTTGAGATATTAAATCAATTTTTTAGTAGTGAAATACTTTGTTAAAAATTATAAGAATTAAGATCAAAACTTATCGATAATATTTAGTATAACTTACTTAAATCTCATAGTGTAAGGAGTAAATTACATCATATCTCCACTCTTTTTCTAATTACAATAATCCTTAAAATTTGTACCTTCCGGATTCATAAGTCAGAATCCTTCTGTTGCACTAAAAAAGTGAATAAAATCTTTTCTGTTTAGCTTTAAAAGGAAAAGAAACTTAAAATTAAATATCAAATTCACAAATTGCGCAATCACGTTTTTGTCAAAATCTCTCTCAAATCAGTCTCTCCCAAATCATAACAGATTCAAAAAATTCAAAGTTTAAATTTCTTCTCTCAAATCGTAAAAATCCTTTCAAATTTGATTCAAAATTGTTAGGGGTTTGAAGAAGTTCTTGAGCTTCTCTTAGGGCTCTCATCCTCTCCCTTCGCGCAGCTGCCGCCGCTTCTATGGCGTTTTCCTCCTCCGTCGATATGAATGGATCGCTGCCGCTGATTTTATGGCGTTTTCCTTCACCATCGACATATACAGAAAAAGTAGAAGAACACAACATTGTTGGAGCAACTGGTTGGATTTATATGTATTAGCTTTTTGTAAATTTTAAGTATAAATAGTTTGGTAGAACACAACATTCATGTATCATGTCCATAAAATTGTGCATGATACATTACTATTTATGTATCCACTTCTGCCGCCTCTACGACGTTTTCCTCCACCATCGACATAAACGGGAAAAGTAAAAGAATACAACATTGATGGAGCAACTGGTTGGATTTATACGTATTAGCTTTTTTGTAAATTTTAAGTATAAATAGTGTGGTAGAACACAACATTCATGTATCATGCTCAATTCATGTATCATGCCCATAGAATTGAGCATGATACATTATTATTTGTGTCTTGTTCTAATTGAAAAATAATGTTATTTATAAAAGATATATTATACATGTAATTGTTCTCAATAGCATTGTTTTGTGACTACTACATAACAGTGTGATTAGTTGATACATACAATAAAGTTTGAAATTTGTTGAATTTGATATACATTGCATTAAACAAGTAGTGCAACTATGTCTGAAACGGTTACTCGAAAGACTACTGATACATAACAACATCTGATACATAGTCAATGATATAATTAGACATAGTTATGTATCATATACAAAAAAACTATGAATATGATACACATTGATAACTTCCAAGCATGATACACATTGAAAACATTAAAGGTGTCTAGTAGATACACAACTATCAATATATTATATAGGCAAAAGGGCTCATTACCCCCCTGAAGTTGAAGCTTTTTATGTAGTGTACACCTAAACTATAACCCGTTCTAAATACCCCCCTGAACTTCTTTATTCATCCGTCGCGTGAACCTTTATTGTCCACCTGGCATAGAAATTGAGTATAAACTCTAGCAGGCGCGTGAGGAAATAAAATATCTGCCACATCACAAAGCTCCAACGGTAAAAAACATAAAAATCTCCATTTTTCATTATTTTTTGGCCTCTTTTCAGAACACTCTCTCTCTATTCTCTAACTATTTATTCTCCCCAAACCCTTTTTCCTTTTCAAATTTCAGAAATTTCTTTTTCGTTTTTTCCTTCTCCATCTTTGCCTTTTAAAATTGAATTTGCTAAATTCATGAATTATAATAGGAGACTTATTTGTTTATGTGGAACTCCTCCAATTCTGAGAATTTCATGGACAGATGACAATCCTGGACGTAGATTTCTCGGTTGTAGGCACTATGGGGTATGTATTATTTCGTAATTTTTTTCTTTTAATTTGTTATTATGTAATTTTTTTAACTTTGATTTTATGGAATGCAATCCTTATTTCGAAATCCTTGTAAGTTTTTCGATTGGTATGATCCAGAATTTCCAGTCAGGCGAATGTTGTGATTTTGGGTCTGTTAAAGAAGACCAACAAACAACAAAAACAACTGAAGTGTAGAAGGATGTTAAAACTAATTTTGTGCATTAGTTTGATATGTAATGTGATATTGTTCTTTTATTTACTGTGTCGTTTACTCGTCACTAGTGATGTAAGGACTGAAGGTGTTATTGATATGTTAGGACTGAAGGAGTTATTAACGTAATGACTTAAGGTAATTGTTTGGTTTGGTGTATTTTTATAGCTAGATGACTAGTGATGTATGTTTCCACTGATATATATATATATATATATGTTGGTGTATGTTCAATTAACTTGTCCTTTTTTCATAAAACTACAGCTAGATGGAATAGGTAATATGTAACAAACACACAAAGATGTAGTGATAACAACAAAGGTAATAATGACATAAAGGCATGACATAAATAGTGCTTTCTTGATCATTAAACACAAACATCATAGTGCTTCATTGTTTCAACCAACAACCACCAATACACAAAACAGTCACTAATTTAAGTTTGGTTGAACAACCACACAACCACCAAAACACAAAATAGTCACTAATTTAAGTTTGGTTGAACAACCACACAACCACCAAAACACAAAACAACCACAAGTACTAAATATACGAAAAGTACATTAACAACCACCAACCACACATATTATCTAAGATGTTTTCTTTGAGGGAGATTTTCCCTTGGCTTGTGCCCTAGTCTGAATTCCAACAGCTTTTGATCTGGTTTGAATACGATTCATAACTCTTTGGACTTGAAGTTCTCTTTGAGTAATGGCATGTTTGACTTTTCACTTCAGTCCCTTGGTAGGTTTATAACCAATATCACCTGTCATATGTGCAAAATTCACCACACCAGTATTAACCCTCCTACTGCTAGCCAATCCTTGCTGAAACACTAACAACTTAGTTATTTTTGGACTCACATTTAAAAATATAATTTTGACAATGTTAAAAGACACTTACATTAATACAAGTATATCCAGTATCAGAAACAAATACACTTTGTCCCACAACTCTTGGCCTCTTCCTGTAACCATTTCCTGCACCTCTTCTTGTACAGGTATTGTTGTTGCTTGCTCTTTCATATTGACCTCTACCCCTCTTTTTTCCGGTGGAGGACTATTTTGAGCAGAAAAAGAATAAAACAAGAGACTAAATTAACAAGTAACCTAATCTAATTTATAAAAGTCTAAGCAAATTAATGTGATTATACCTCTTGAGTGGGTGTTTGTGTAGACTTAGGTTTAGGATTTTTTAGACAATTTCTCTTGTTATGATTTGCTCTTCTGTAGATTGAACATGTCATTACTGTCCCCAGTTTTGGCAGCTTCCCAGCTTTTCTCACTTCACCAATTTCTCTTCTTCTGTTCTTTGGTGGCTTACCAGGCATTTTTCTTACCTCAGGTGGTTCAACTATTGGATGTCTACCTTCAAGCCACATTTTCATGTTTGGGACTGGTTGAATAAAATGAGAATATGTCTTCCGATATGTCTCTTTTTTATACCAGCTTGAAATTGCTTGTGATGCATCCATGTTCAAGGGGTTCATTGTTGCTATACCATGTGCACATGGAATACCTTTTAATTCCCAAGATCTGCAACTACATTTCTGTTGACCCAAGTTCACAGTATGCTTGTATGCCCCTTCTAACACTTCAAATCCTTCATCATCATTCCAATCAATGTTGCACTGTATTGATCTTTCTACATTGGCATTGAATACCATCATTGCCATTGGAGATATTTCATCTGTCCAAGAATCAGCAAATGTTCTTCACTTACTCACCCTACTCATCACCTTGATTCTAATTTCTTCCAACATAGAAACAATAGTCTTGTTCCTAGGTCCCAAGATCCAAGCATTGAAACTCTCTTCCATGTTGTTATCTATACTGTCACATTTGGAAAAGGTCTGAAAAAAAGTTTTACACCATCTCTCCTTGTTGTATTTGATAAGGTCTTGAACTATACCTTTTTCTAGATTGGCTAGACCATTTAAATTGTGCCTCAAAAGTGACTCTAGCACAAGCCCAGAATTTCTTCCTTCTCTCTATGCCTCTCCAATTTTGTGACCAATTAGCTAATATATGTCTAGCACACATTCTATGCTCACATTCTGGAAATACTTCATCTGCAGCAGCTAATAGCCCCTGTAGTTGCCAAATAAAATAATAAAGATAGTTAAATTTTGCTCAAATTATATTAAAAACAAATAAAAAAGAAATTGAGTTACCTTTTGCATATCACTAATGATAGTGATCTGGGAACCATCTCCTAAATTAAGATCATCTTGCAGAATGGTCATTGACCATTTCCATGTGGCCTTACTCTCAGTACCAATTACTGCCCATGCTATTGGATACATTTGGTTGTTTGCATCCTTAGCAACAGCTACCAAAAGTTGACCTTTGCAAATTCCTTTTAAAAAATACCTATCCAGCCCTATACATCTTCTGCATCCTTGTTGGAAACCTTTTTTCACAGCATCAAAATATATATAAAAGGAGTGAAACTGTTTCATCCCATTTTCTGAATCAGTAAGCTTCACAACACAAGTGCTACTAGGATTTGTTTGGAGTAACACATCCTTGTAGTCTAGGATTCTGTTAAATTTTGCCGCATGGTCCCCCATAACTTCCTGTAAAACTATTTTTCTTGTTTTTAAACAAACTGTCTTGCCTACATAAAGATTCAACTCTCTCCTTACCCAATCTTGTATTTCCCAACCTTTTATACTAGGTTGAGAAATAATCATATCTTTAAGATACTTAGATAAAAACTTTGAATTACATAGGAAATTATTATTGGTCCTGGTACATTTGTGCCTTGGGTTGTAGGTCTTGATACAGAAGTTCTCACTCCTCCCTTCCTTGCTTGCATACAACAACCATGGACAACCACTTTTACACTTGACTCTTACTTTGGTACTCTCATTTACATACTTGTCTAACTCAACCTCCTTCTTTATAGCATATTTTGTAACTGTCTCCCTAAATTCCTTTACACTTTCAAATACCAAACCACACTGCCATATTACAACATCACAAGTAGAATCATATACCACTCTATTACTCTTCTTTCTCCCCCTTAAATTCCCCCTTTCAAGTTCATCATTAGAAACAGGCTCATCATCACTTTGAAAACTATCACAATCAGAACTGTTATAGTATGGCTTATCCTCTGTTAGCCTACCCTTGAATTTTTTTTTGCCTTTTTCAATATCTTCATACCCTTCATCAAGTCCAACTTCACCTAAAAAAACCTTTTGTTTTTTCCTTCTTCTTTTTCCTCCTATTTTCCCTTAACTTTCTCACATCTTCCTTCACAATCCTCAACTCCTCATGCACATCACTTCCATAGTCAATAGATTGGTCAGAACAAATAGAATCATTGTCTATATCTTGCTCTACATTTTCTTGGGCACTTGGTTCAACTTCTTCTGGAACAGAAGGTTCAGTTTTTTGTTGAACAGAAGGTTCAACTTCTTCTTCAGAATCAGTCTAATCTATTGAAGAATAACCATCATCAGTTTCTTGTTGGACACCTGCAACCCCTTCATTCTTAACCCTTTGACTAGATGGAAAGGTAGAAGAAGAACCTAACCCTAGATCTTGATTTTTTACTTGTGCAGTTAAAGAACCATCAGATTCCCCAAGTGCATTAAAAGACTCAACAACTTGACTTAAAGATTGACTAATTTGGCCTTCAGTGGGACCCACATCCTCCAAAATAGAGTCATGACACACATAAATATCTATTGTGTCCCCATCATGCAAAAACAGTGCAATATCACAAATGTCCATGTCATTTTTCAATTTAACCAGATCACCCCCTAGAGATGGAACTGCATAAGTTTTTCCTAACTTACTAATCCCAAAAGACTTAGCATAATCTGCAAGTTCAGGAATTGACAAACGATCTTCATCCACATTAGACACATATTCAGTCCTTCCCCCAAAATATATTGGACCTACCTCACTCACCAAAATACCCCCAAATTTGAACCTTAAATTGAGGTACTTAGTAGCCATAGTGTAAACCTATAACCACAATAACAATCAATCATATAACAACACCAAAACAGAGGCAGAATCTAAAATATTAATTTTACTCATAAACATACAATTATACAAGGAAATTTACATAAAATTCTAATATTTAACAATACCAAAACAAAATAGATGAATTAGAACCCTAAAAATCCCTAAAATATTAATTTTACTCACAAGCATACAAATATACATAAGGAAAT
Organism: Solanum appendiculatum; assembly: GCA_018342035.1. Taxonomy (NCBI): domain Eukaryota; kingdom Viridiplantae; phylum Streptophyta; class Magnoliopsida; order Solanales; family Solanaceae; genus Solanum; species Solanum appendiculatum. The sequence continues at coordinate 1,055,876 of JAGDQO010000816.1, read as the reverse complement.
TACAAAAAACCCCAACATTAAACAATACCAAAAGAGAATATTGAAATCGAAACCTGGAAGCTTGATTTTACTAAAAGGCCCTAATTTTTTGAACTAATTACTAGAAACCCTAATACTCATGCATGCATAACTTGAACAAGTTCATAATAATACATTCAGTAAGTAAAAACTCTAGTTGAAAACTATCAAATCCCTAATCAGAAGCTCAATCGAAAACTATGGCGAAACCTAAACGAAAAATATGAAAAAATAGAAAGAAAACAAACAATAACACATTATAAGAGTGGATAATCACTTACTTGGTAAGAATTTCAGACAAGATCGAAAGAAAATAGACCAAATGCTTCACGAAATCGAGCAAGAGCTTCACGTCCAAGAACTGCAACTGACCCAAATCGAGCAAGAGTTTCACGAAATCCTCCGTTGATTACACTTCTTAGTGAGCCAAAATGTTTAAAATCTGCCCTTTACTTCGTCGATTTTCCTCTGTTAGAGAGAAGATACTTCGTCGATTTTCAACTGTTAGAGAGAAGAGTAGTGAGAAGTTTTGAGAAGTGAGAAGTTTTGACTATTATTTATCTAGGTGGGCTATTATTTATCCAACTGGAAATACACATCAGCTATTTTTCCAACATGTCGTGCGCGTGTAGACACGATTGATGGAGGTGGACAATAAAGGTTCACGCGACGGATGAATAAAGTAGTTTAGGGGGGTATTTAGAACGGGTTATAGTTTAGGTGTACACTACATAAAAAACTTCAACTTCAGGGGGGTAATGAGCCCTTTTGCCTTAAATATAAACATGATACATTGCATAAAATAGAGATCATTATAGTAATGGTGTAACGAAACATTGATACAACTAACAAAAAGCAAATTTAAGAATCAAAATAAACGAGATACATTGAAAATTTGTGTCTTTGGTAGGCAGAACCAATTTTCCCTCCCTTTTTTGGGCATTTTTTACATAATAGATTTAGAAGTCAAGATCCTTCTTCGACTTTGTCTTCTCCAACTCCAGATTCTTCATGAATAAGACTGAACAAACATCAAAGAGTGCAGATACATAACACAAAATTGATTTTGGTACTGTTTATATAGCCTTTTAAATTTGAATACAATTGAAGATACATTATAGAACTTGATACATATAAATGATACATTCGGCAGTGTTTATGTATCAAGTACATTTATATTGAACATGATAAACACTAATCGAAGATTCAACAACATTAGGGTCATGTATTAATACCGTAAATATGAACATGATACATTGCATAACAACGAAAGCTACTGTAGCAGTGATGTATCAGATCAGTGATAACAATAACAAAGGCTAATTTAATGTATCATAAAGTTAAAACGGAGGCATTATACATAAATTTATGAATCAAAATCAACTGGATACATTAAAAATCTAAACCTTGGGTAGAGAAGGGTGTTTAGCAATATGTTCTACTCCCTCCTTTTTTTATATCAGAAAAAGTTGAACAACAAAATATCGAAAAAAATCAACAATCTAATGTGCTGAAATAAAAAAATAATTGTGAAGAAATCCTTCTACACTTTCTCCTTTGCTCTATATCAACTCCAATAACTTTTTTTCACTTTCAACAATGACGTCACCCATGGATCTCGACCCAAAGTCCTTATTGGAGCAACCAACAACTTGATATTTTTCTCCCTTTTTGTGTGTTTTTTTCACGTAGTCGAAAAGAAGGAGCATCTTCCTATGTATCAGGACTTTGATGATGAAAACTAAAAAAAAAATAATTTAAAATAAGGATGGACCATAAGTTGGAGAAAACGAAAAACTGCATATTCATGAAATTGAATTCGATTCACCGGAGAGAGAAAGATTTTGAAATTCAAATTGTAATGAAGGAAGTAATTGATAAGATTGTGGGAGTGAAAATAGGGAGAGATTGAAGGAGTGAAGATAGGAAGAGGAAAGCGTGGCTTTGGGAGTTGATCAGTAATGTATCCGGTTGAGTTTGGTTTTGGATGAAAAAAGAGGGATTTTTATAATATTTTGAAATGGTAGAAAATAGTAAAAAATATGGTAAATAAAGATATGTAGATAGATAATTTTTCCTAATATTTGAGGGTAAATACGTGGATTTTTTACTACTTTTTTATTTTGAAAATAAAATATGCTCCAAATAGTATCCACCGCAACATCATCCAATTAGGATCCATAAAGGTCAAAATAGCCGGTTGGATAATTCTTCCTTGTAATCCTAAGCATGACGCACAAAATTTATGAATACTCAAATATTTAAATGGAAATATAAGATAATGTATCAACTCAATCCCCAAGGAGAAACAATATAAATGGGCCATAAAATTTAAAATAATTACATATTTATTCTCCAATTCAAAGTAATTCAAGAAATACTCATTCCTCAAAAAATAATTACAGTTCATACTCCCAATTCATTAAGGTTGATAATTTTTGCTTAATTGATACTAAATCAGTATCATATACTGTGTTGGTATCATTAAGGCTAATAATTCTGCTTAACTGATTCTAAATCAGTATATATATACTGTACTGGTATCATTAAGATTTCTTGTTCAGAAATTACTCATTAGTCAATGATACTATAAGAGTATATGTGTATTGTTGTGGTATCATTAATGTTTCTTGTTCAGAATTACTCATTAGTCAATGATACTATAAGAGTATATGTATATTGTTGTGGTATCATTAAGGTTTCTTGTTTAGAAATTACTCATTAGTTAATGATACTATAAGAGTAAATATATATTTTTATGGTATCATTAAGATTTTTTGTTCAGAAATTATTCATTAGTCAATGATACTATAAGAGTATATGCATATTGTTGTGGTATCATTAAGGTTGCTTGTTTAGAAATAACTCATTAGTCAATGATACTATAAGAGTATATATATATTGTTGTGGTATCATTAAGGTTTCTTGTTAAAAAATTACTCTTATAGTATAATTCACTAATGAGTAATTTCTGAACAAGAAACCTTAATGATACCAATACAGTATATATACTGATTTAGTATTAGTTAAGCAAAATTATCAACCTTAATGATACCAATACAGTATATGATACTAATCTAGTATCAGTTAAGCGAAATTAATTTGGGAGGTATTTAGTGGGGTATGAATGTAAAGGGGTATATATTCATAATTACTTTGCTTTTATGGGTATTTGCTTAGTTTCCCCATTTATAAATCATATGCTTTTATCGAAAGGTCCACTAGCAAGACAATCTTGAAGTTATATTGATTTAGCGGTCGTTTCATTTAATGTCTTAGTTATATATAAATTATACATGGATTCATATGGGAATTAATAATACAAAAATTGTTATATGACAACAAATAATATAAAAATTATCGTATAAATTAATATATAAATTTTTATATAGCTTATACTCGTATTAGTTATAAAGATATATGATTCCCGAAATCGAAATCCGCACCACAGCTTTTTAACGTTTGACTTACTATGTTTATGGACGAATGTGCATTTTTTGAATAGATATCACAATCCATAGTTTGCATTGCTAGCATGTTTTTTATATTTGCCATTTCATTAAATCTTGTGTACCTTTTTGGCCTACTAAGGTTTTTATACTGATTTATTCCACTATTAGAAACATAATTTTTTTTTCTATCGCGAATGAATGAGAAATTTGTGCTATAAAATATAATTTTCCCACGTTATTCCCATAGAACCAATTAGCTCACTCTGAAAACGCATGATGGCAAACAGATTTCCATTGAAATGTTGAGTATAGTCATTAAATATTTTTTTCTCATTGATTCAATCAAAATAATTATGAGAATAACCACTAAACATTTTTCAAATAGTAGTGCTAATTTCCTATTCAAGTCATGATAATCATCTCTTTAGGACGGCCATAAGAGCGAAATTCTAAAAACTTGAAGACACTGCATTTATCATTTTATTGATAAATAACTTAGTTTTTGGTCTATTTATTGTCATCAAAATCAGTGTTATTTCACCAAGGAGAAAAACACTACTAGTAAACATTTTGAAAGAATGAAAATTGAGATAGAAATCATCTCCAAAATGACAATCAAACCATCTTCACCAACCCCACATAAACTTCACAAATACAAACTTTCATATCTTAATCAAATTACTCCAAATATTTTGATGCCCCTTGTTTTTTTCTATCCAACAGACAATAACTTCACCAACACACACATATCAAACCAACTTAAGACATCTTTATCACATACCTTGACCAAATTCTACCCTCTTAGCGGATGTCTAGACGTGGACAACTCCCACGTCAACTGCAACGACGAGGGTGTTCCATATGTAGAAGCCATAGCCAAATGCAGTCTCTCAGAGTTCCTTCTTGATCCACTTCCAAATGAACTTAACAAGTTCATACCTTGTGATTTACATGATGTTAAAGATTTTTGCTTATTAGTCCAAGCAAACTTTTTTCAATGTGGAGGAATGGCTATTGGTATAGCCATTTCTCATAAGATAGCTGATGCATTGTCGACGTTCATGTTTATCAATACATGGGGAGCTATTGCAAGAGGGAGTAGCGACGTACCTTGTCCAAGATTTGATTCTTCCATACTGTTTCCACCAAGAGATACAACCGAGTTCAAATCAAGCGTCATGATTGAGAAAGACAACATTCTGACTAAAAGATTTGTATTCTCTGTCTCTAAAGTATCAGCACTTAGAGATAAGTATACTGAAAAGGACAGTGAAAGTACGAGACCTCCCTCGAGGATTGAAGCTTTATCAGCTTTCTTATGGACACGTTTGATGGCAAGTATACATGCTGAAAGGGATGAAACTAAGATTTATGGCATGGTCCATAGGTGAACTTACGTACCAGAAGTAATCCTCCATTGCCTGAATCTTTATTCGGGAATGTAATACTAGTAGTCGTTACAGTACCAGCTATGGATAATAATAATAATAATAGTACTAATGAGGAACATGATTTTGAGCTAGTGAAAAAAGTGAGAGAAAGTATAAAGAACGTAAACAGTGAATTTGTCTCAGGTCTCCAGAAGAACGATCAAAACCACTTGAGTTTTATCAAAGATAAAGCAAATGAACAGAGGAAAGGTGGGCTAGTCGTGTTGAACTTCATTAGTTTGTGTCGATTGCCTCTATACAAAGCTGATTTTGGTTGGGGAAAACCGATATGGGTAGGATCGGCTAGCCTTGTTCTCAAGGATGTCATTGGTTTTCTAGACACAAAGTCAGGTAACGGTATAGAAGCCTGGGTAAATCTAAAAGAAGAAGACATGGCTACATTTGAAGTTGACAAGGAATTGCTTTCTTGGTGTAGTGACTAATTCTAAAATTTCGTCTCTTAATATGTTATAATGTTGGAAGTTTGTTTCTTAAATTCATCTTTTTGGACTCTATTAATCATCTTCCATATATATATTGATGAACACACCATCCAACTCCTACGTCTGCCACGAAACTAAACTCTGAAAGGCTATAAGGAAGGTGAATTAGGTTGTACACACACTTTAGGCTAAGACAGTCCCTTGGTTAAGAACATATTCCTCAAAATAATTTTAAACATGTTTCACTCAAACAAAGTTCTCACACACAATCAATTGCAATTAACAGAGTCTGATAAGTCTAAAAAAGGTAGATTACCCAACTAGAAACTCATTCACACAGAACAATATATAGTTTTTTTTTATGACAAGGAAAACCTGCATCCACTACCCTTTGGATGCGCACAGGGTAAAACCCCGCTCCTATGCAATAGCTCACAAACCACACAGGAGAGGTAACCCGCACTGGGCTTCTCAACCCAGAAGGCAAACCCCTTGCTTTCGTTGGCAAGGGGTTTCGAATTTGAGACCTCAAACATGGAAGTCCCAAGCCCAAACCAATGGGCCACCCTGAAGGGTCAGAACAATATATAGTTTCAGTCAACAATATGCTACATGTAGGATAATAAGTTCAATAATCAACTAGAAAGAAACAAAATATCAAGTATCGAATATTTGGCAGGAGCTTTAGTACACCGGGCTGCCCCTTCTTAGTTAATCATTCAAGAGAATCACAAAACTAAGGTCTATCTCCCAAGAAATGGATATAGTTAACACGCCATATAAATAAACTCTCAAGAAAGAAAAGTTAAATGGCTCAACCTATTGAAAAAATATTTAAGGAAATAGCAGTTAACATAAGGAGATACGTTTGAAGACGATGTTAAGCATCCGTTTGATAAAATAAAAAGGGGATATTTCAATCAATTGGACTTTGCAGATACTATCTGGATTTTACCTTCAAATTTTTATTTGTTATTATTATGATTTGTTCTTTTGTAGTTAGTAGTTAGTACTTAGTAGTATATTATTGTTTTGCTTTTGGCTCATTTCTCCTATAGCCAGCTAATGCTTACAAATGGACTACCCTAACAAAATTTAGTTCCTAAGTACACGAAGAAATTACAAGAGTCACCACATTCAGAACCTCTTTGTTCACATCCATTTGCTGAGATCCTTCAGTTCCACAAAAAGCCAAATGAGAAACAAACAAACAAATAAGTAAAACTTTGATTCCATAAGTTACAGGCTTCCTAAATGACTAGTTACAACCTGCAAAGTTCATTCCAGCAATTAACAATTTAACTTTGTGATATTCCAGTTAGACCAAACATAAGCGACTAAACTACTATTCCCTATCAGCTTCTGTAGGTTCTCTATTTGGAATGTATGCAAAGAGTTTCTTGAGCACAATGCCAAACTTACAACATCTTATAATCTATACCTCATCTTAAGAAATAAAGCATTTGTTGAAGAGTGGTATTTGCCAAAAGTTAACCAAAAGAATGAAAGTAAATACATTCAACGAAGTATTATTTTGATAAAAATAGCTGCTCCCATGTCATTTCCAAATTGCCAAAGTTAACATGTATAAACAAATTATAGTTACAACTACAGCTATCAGGATGAAACTGACCAGGGAAAAAAAGCCAATGACACACAAAATCCCTTTTCCCCTTGATAAATTCATTGCTTCCAAAATGTAAATTTAACCAGAATTATGAAAATTAAGAACAAGGAAGAACAAGCATATCTTAATATTAAGTTCGAGAATGCCCGGTGGATGGCACAAGCACAGCTTCATTACTTGTAGTATTTTTGGCAGCAAGTTCTTCTAATCGTTTCCATGTAGCTTCACGTTTTGATTTAATCTCATCTTCCTTCAATTCATCTTCTTGAAACTTGTGCAAGCACTCCTTGAATAGCTCAGGATCAAGATCATAAAATATCTTCCGAATATTCAGTGACAAACTGTGAACAGCCTGATTCCAATGGTTTCTGGCATTTCTTTCCAGTGCAGGAAAGATGATAGGCAGTATCACCTTTCGGTGTTGCTTTATCAAATTCTCAATATGATCGTTATTCCACAAGAATAAAGCCCTCTCCGCCACCTATAGTGAACACAAACAGAGTCTTCTGAATTGACAAATTTGAAAATCAAGCAGAGCAAACAAAACAAAATTATATTTGTATCCAAGTTAACTCCTGAAGCAACATGGTAAACACACGAGGCCCTGATCTTCTTCTCATTCCAAACATTCTATGAGTTCAGTCAGTTCACAAGAACAATATCCGTCAATCAACAATTTGTGAAAACTCATTATGCAAAAACATCAAATAACTGAATTTTCATCCAGATTAAAAAACCAAAATAAATGTAAGGGGACCTCTATACTACAGCAATCTATAGTTTTCCAAGATAGCAATTAGGTATATGATGTTTAGAATCAATAATTTAATAAAATAAAATAAAAAGAATTAAAGAGGATGAGAAGAAGAATAAGACATAACAGAAGAGGAGAAGCAACTTGCACTTTAAGTCCCTCAACTTACACAAAACAATACACTGACCTCCTAAATCCAACTAAGCATATTTAACCTTCAACTAACTGACACTAGCTTTTTGGTCTGCTATGCATCAACATGCAGCCACACTACCTGACTTCAATTCCACTTTACTGAAAAGTTGATCATTCTTGTTGTAACACAACTTTAAGATTACTCAAGAAGATGAAGATAGTACGAGAGAATAAGTACAAAAAAAAGTGAATTTGTTTAGCTATATTCCTATGGCCTATACTAAAGATATGGAGCTCACAAAGTCCAAAAAGGTGTCACGTGAATCTATAAGGGCAAAAATTGCAAAAACTACTCTTAACTATAAAAACATAAAAGACATTTAGCCTTGAGAGAGTGAGTGGGAGTTGATATTCCATCAAAATACCTATGGTTCCTTTCTATCTAGACACACCAAAATACAGGCAGGAACCTTTTTCCAGATTTTCCTCATGGACCTACCAACTTTCCAGGAACTCTAGTATATAAAGGCATCCTTGATATTCACACATCCACAGGCATGACCCAACTAAGTCCAAAAACTGAAATGACCATGTCCCAAAAATCTGCAACAACTGTTGGTTTCTATGCTTTGTTGATACATATAGCATCTGTTGACAATATGTATGTTCCTTCAGCTGAGATCGTCTTGACTCAAGCATGCTTCATAAAGTATTGTCCAGTTGAAACAAATCATTATTGAGGGTAATTGTCTTTTCGAAATTAGCTTCCATAGCCAATTATGCACCAGCTCATTTTGGGCACAAAAGGATGAACATTCTGCTTCTACAGAGTATAGACTATCAGCTTTATTGCCCCATCTTAGTCTGTCTGAAATTTGTTTATTGTTTGTGCAGTTCCCAAGTCCTTCAAGTAATTGAGTAGTTCATCAAGCTCTCAATCCTGCACCATTCCTTTTCTATTAACTGGACAAACAAGTATAACAGGGTAAATAATGTTCTATTAGCATACACTGTCAAATACCAATTACCTTGGGTCTAACTCAACCCCAAAAACTAGGTCAAAGGGAAGATTGTCCAAGCCTTATAAGGAGCCCAGGGTTTTCGTCCTTCACCGATGTGGGATTTATCTGGGTAATTGGTCTGCCTATATGATTTTGGACAATCCACCCCTCGTGAGCTAGCTTTTGGGGTTGAGCTCGGCCAAGATCCATTTCTTATCATGGTATTAGAGCCAAGTCCACCCCAATTCTTTGTTCACCGATGTTGGGCCCCCCACATTATATTGTCCACGCTCTAGTTAAAGAGGTCTGGGTATGAGGGAGGTGTTAAAGTCCCACATCGGGAAACTTAACACATGGATCATGCCAGTCCAATATGGCTATACTATTAAAATCACAAATAGAAACTAAATTCAAATCTGGTAACTCAGATGTTTGCAGTATTATTAGTGCAGCAAAGAAGTAGATATCATGTAAACCCAGATATGACCCAAATTGTAGCCACGTAATCTGAATTATCCCTTCTTTTTGTTATATAGAGGAACTATTTCTTCTTTGCTGCAAGTAAAGTTCGTCTTACTAATTGATTATTACCTAATTTTGCTGATATATTAGTACAGAGATCCTTTTAACAGAGTAATTTGTCTCCTCCATTCAGCTTCCATTGCTACCACTCCAATCATCAGACTCCCAAATAAAAGGTTCAGTTCATATCTTACACCCTCTTCTTCCAGTTAATTCTGCTGCACTACTATTCTAGCTCCCGTCTAACTTCTTAAATTGAAGGCCTTATATAAAAGAAAATATGATTTTGAATTTGCTTTGTCTCACTAGCCTACATACACCAGGCATCTGTACAGTGTAGAGCGATAGTACTCCAGAGACTGCATTATGACATGTACAGCATGTTTTTTCCTTGCTTTTTTCCAGCACCACTCTCACATGAATTAGGTAGGAAGCACAAAAGTCACCCATGTGTTTGACATCAATGTACCAAGATTAAAGATCCTAGCGGACCATGCATTTGCATGATTAGACGAATAGAGGTTTTCATGAACAGATGATAAGAAATTCCTCTAATTCTTGTCCGAGCAATATTACTGTGTTTGGTATTATACAATCAATACTGCCTAGAAATTGACATAGGAAAGGTACTGAAGCTTTTCCATTAAGGCATCCCGTAGTTGTTAGTTGTTACAAGAGATTAGAGGTAGGTCGGAAAATACATTTTGATGGAAATAAAAATTCTCTTTGAGCACAAGTCTGCAATACTCTCTGAAGACTAAACATTACCTTTTGGCACTACAGACTAATTTGTCTTAGGTAGATTGGAGCTATCTATTATTTTACTCTGTCCTCACATCACATCACAGAATAGGCAATGCAACCATATGAACAAAGTATGGTGAAGTGCAACGATGAGGAGTAAAATGCATTGCATAATAGGAGTGCAGTAAAAGATACAACCAGAACAACTAATCAGGAATCTTTCCATGGAGAATAACATAGAACTTTAAAAGAAGTAGTGTACATCATTTTCCTAATACACAAGCGGGAGAGAGAGGGAGGGGGGGGGGAGTAACATGTATCCTGCATTTTAACTCGAGTTTTCTGAATCAAATGTAGCATGGTTAAAGGTAGAGTATTTTACAGATCATTTATCATCAAGGAGAAAGCCTAACATGCATGGAAGAGACCCCCACTCCCGCACACACACAGAGAGGGACTCTAAAACATCAACTCCCTCAGTCTCACTTTATTTGTCATAGTTTGACTTGGCACAAAATTTAACAGAGGAAGAGTTTTGAAACTTGCTATTTTAAATGTGCCATAAAATTTGTGTGGTTAAGCACGTGGAATTTTTTTTAATTATAATAGATCGCGGTGAGACTCAAATCCAGGACCTCTGCAAGCTCTGGTACATTTGAGTGACATAAAAATATAAAAGAAAAGCTAGTGTATAACTACATATACGGGGAAATCATGTTGAAGTGTGTGACCCTCTCATCTAAAAACTTAAGTTGTTGGAGGGAACACACTTTTATTTACTAAATTATGTCTTCAATAAGGCCTAACAAAGTCGACCGGAGAGAGTACTTGATAGTCAGATGCACCAAATAACACATCATCTTTTACTTTTATCATGCTATTATAACGTATGACCAAACCAGCCAAAATTAGTTGCTTCAATGACCACATTTCATAGGAATGAACAAGAAGACTACGCTTACTACAAAACTCCAAAAATGCAAGCACGTAAAATAAATGTCAAACCACAGCTTCAGATCTTCATGCTATTCCTCACCACTTGACTAATAGTCAGTACAACCAAAAGGGACTCAGTGTTTTCAATCTGATAAACAGCCAAAATCCAAAGATCCAATATCAGTAACATGCTAGGGCCCAAAGCCCTACCTTTAACCTCAATCCATAAATGGTTGCTCATTGAACTGATTGAAATGAGGAGATACAACATTCATATCTGTCCATGAAGCTGCACTACAAGAGTAGCACTGGTAAAGCAGAACTCTCTGGGATTTGTTACAGTTTTACTAGTGCGGAAAAACCATTAAATGATTCATCCAATATCCCCGTTAAAGCTAAATGTGGTTGCAATGTTTCAAAATCTTTACTTGTCATCTTTTATGGGAAATGTTCAGGTTCCTTTTCCAATAAGCCCTTTATGAGAAATAGTAAAATCCACCATCATCAGCAGTGGCAATTGTAACCAAAGATTCAAAAATTTTAAAAAAACCAAATCTAGTATTTTTGAGCAACTTTCGCCACCACAAAATGTTATTTCTAGGATATATATATATATATATATATATCTAAAGTAATTTGCTTTTACTCTACTACACATTGCAACTTTCGGATGAAGGGGGTTCAACTCCTTACATGTGGCCGCCTCTGATCAGCAGTTGATAAAATAGTTTAAACACATAAAGGTACAAGACATCTCAGCACAAGATAGAAACAAGGAGAAAAACTCTCTGCAATTGACAGGGATGGATATCAAAAGGGGCACAACAACAACATACCCAGTGAAATCCCACAAGTGGGATTTGGGAAGCATAGAGTGTAGGCAGACCTTACCCCTACCTCTTGAGGTAGAGAGGCTGTTTTCAAAAGAAAATCAAAACAGGCACAAGCTCAAGAAATTACAGAAGACCTTTTCTTCTTGCCGAGTTTCTCTTTTTTGCTGATATTTTCTCTATTTTAAGAACCTGAACTATATTTCATATTCTTTGTTCTATAGAAGAACAGAACTACAGCCAATAGATCATAATTATGAGGCTAGTAAGACTAGAACACACGACCTCAAGGAATTTTCGCAACATCTTAACCACTAGACTAAGCCTTTAACTTGTGCCAAGAGGTGTAAATACATGTATATATATTTATTAAACCAAAATTTGACCTCTATATACAATGTAATCTTCCGATGAAGGGGTGTCAGCTTGACACCCCTTACCCAAAGGTGGGTCCGCCCCCGATCCCAAGAGCCTTTAAAGCTCCTGTACATATGGCTTTTATGCTAAAGTTAGTTACGTCATTATTATTAAAACAAAGAAAAATATGCTAGAAACTTTTGACATTTTTTATGTTTTTAGTTATTCAACAACTATAGCGTTTTCTTGCTGTCTTACTGTATAAACATCTGCCAATTGCATCAGAATAACAGACAACTAATTTAGACAATTATATTCACCTTCTTATGATGGAACTAAACTACATTACACAATTTGGGTTCCCATGCAAAGGTACCATGAATTGGCAGCGAATAAACTAAAATAAATTCGGTATCATACCATCTCAAACTCAAAGGGTAGCAGCTCCATAATAGGCTCGGATAAATACTAATGCTATTTACTAATTTTCAGAATATTTGAGAAACCTGTCACTGCACAATGAAAGCTTCATTTACCATAACCAACAACTCCCCTACTGCATAAATCATAACTCACCTCTAGACACCATAAGACATGTTGCACATTCACATAATTGGAAATACAAATAAAACTATGACTATCACAACATTGTGCCCTCAAACAACCACATAATATAAATGCCTCATCCAAACGGAAGGGGAGGGGGGGCAAAATGGTATGGGGAACTTCCAGATCATCCTAAACCAAAAGAAGAAAACTGGCTAACTACAAGAAATTCAGTCCCTTGAAAAGAAAATTGTCTACTTGAAGAAGAAAACAAGCTTTGGAAGGAAAGAGAGAAAGAGAAAACAAACTAGAAGAATTGCATATCAGTCAATTTTTCGAGCTTCAATAATTTTCTATTTTCTGTTTTACACCAGACAACACATGACCATTGCAAGTTATGAAACATAAACATAATGTACACAAAGCATACATAAAAACCAACACCGCCTACAAAGATAAGAGATTACTGTTGTTCTATAATGCACATCATACATGCAAGTACTTCAATACGTAATAAATAGAAGAAGTATATCTAGACATCGCTTACACATACCTGAAAATGCAAGCTAGTCAAACATTGAGCAATTCGACGAAACAACGGCACCATACACCTTTGGAAATCTGCTGGTTGAGTAGCTTCCAAGATTTCCTCCAACTCACCAAGGAACATGACTTCTTTTGAGCTATTTGTTACTGGCCAATACTTTAACAATCCCCTAATAACTGTATCAGCAAGCTTGCAGTCTTTCTCCACAAACTGTGTCATACAATAAGTCAACTGTTGATGGTACATGGCTAAGCATTTGGGTTTATGCAAGGGAATCAATGTCCGTACAAGAAAAAGCTTGTGTTCTTCTTTTAGTGGCAAAGCAAACCCATTGATTATGCTGCCAAGAATTTCCAGAAGCTCCGCAATCCCATTATGTTTTTCAGTCTCAAAAACGAAACGATAAAATATGTTATTAATAGCCTTCCTGATGTAAGGCCGGTGTACCATAAACTTCCCATAGACACGGTGCAGTATTATTTTCAAGTACTCCCTCTCCCTAGGATCCTCAGAGTCAAAAAGATCAAGCAATCTGAGAACAAAGGAATGATCTATATATCTTTTGGCAACTTTTGCATCAGTTTCAGGTGATGCAACAAACCTCAGAAGGAACTCATACACAATCTGCAGATGTGGCCATGAAGGATCCATTGCAGGTTCATCCTCTTCCACATCAAAGGCCAACGTCTTGTTCTCTCGAGGCTGGGGCATCAGTTCCCTGAACAAATTTGTAGACATCATCTTTACTACTGCTTGCATCACCACTTCAGTAAATTTCACATTTGCAGACGTGACATACTCCACGAGCTCCAACAATGTCTGTCGCTTAATCTCCTTTTCTTTAAGGTTCTTTGTAGGATCAGTAAAATCAAACAAAACACAACCCATGTTAAGCTTCCTAATAAACAAGTTGTGTTTCTCAGTATTGGGAACATCCCTAAAACTAGGCAATGCTTCGTAAGAAGCAGCAATGAGATTCCCGTTAACCTTTAAACTCCCATCTCGAACAAATTTATCCCCCGTTGAAGCTGAAACAGAATAAGGAGCTGAAATGACAGTATTAGCTGATACCCCAACCTTTTTACTTCCTCCATCACTTTTCTTTGAACTAGTTGAACCAGCCGTTTTCGACTGCTTCTTCTTACCAAATATCTGCTTGATCATATTTCTCTTCAACCACCAACTTTACACAAACAACTAAATATATATCTATATATTCAACAGTAAGAACAAGTAAAACTTAATAAAGTCATCAAACTACAATCAAGATTTCCTCCTAAGCTAAAACCCACATGCCACAAACTCAGAATTCAACAAAATAATGCATTAAAACAACCCCTTTTTTTCAACCTCAAAGAAATTCCAACTCAGATCAAGAATCAACCAATACCTGAATCAAACCCATGTGTAAAGTTTGAACCTTTTTGACTTAAAACTTAAAACCCAGATGTGCAAAGATAAATTATATCAAACAAACCCCACCCTTTTCAACTTTCTTCTTCCACTACCAAAATGGGGTTTACAAATAAAGTATATTCCCACACGCTCTCTTTACTTTACCACAAACAAAGTTTAAATTTTTAATAGAAAAATTGAAATATAATTGCTCTATCTTTCTTTATACTTACAGAGGAAGATGGAATTTGGTGAATCAATTTTGGGGTTCTTGATTTTTGTTGTTGTTGTTTGTTGACTGAGTAAATATTGTTCTTGCAATTGTATGATATTCTGACTTGAACCAAAAGACCGAAAGCCCAGTCTAATCTTCTTAATTCTTTCTACTTTCTTAATTGGTAGTAGTTTGGTATACGTCAAATGCCCAAACCGGAGGAAAGCAACTAACAATATTCAAATGTTTTAAATATTTGCTAGTAGTAATATTTAATATTTATATATAAAAAAATAATATTAGACACTTTGATTTTATCATTCACAAGAAAAATTAAAAACAAATTGCAATGTAATGGACTTATTCTAACTACATAAAGGTCTGTAACGATTCAATCCGTTGTTATTCAAAGCTATCACGTGTGGAGTTCCAAAAATTTTGAAATAAGGTGCCAAATTAAAATTGGATACACGGCGATTTTGATAGAAATTTGAATTAGTTCGGGCTGACATCATTCCGCCATAGTAGGAAGCCTCCCGCTATGGCGACATCGTTATAGCGCATGTATGGCCGATATAGCGGGGCTGAGGGAATCAGACCCTAGATAAAACAATGACTTTTATTTTTCCTCCCACTTTTCATAAAGAAGACCGGTGAGGGTTACTCCGAAAATTCTACTAAACCATCCTTAGCTTGGGAACCATAGAGGGAAGAAATTTCAACGCCAAAGAGGGTTAAAACCCAAGGATTCCTGGTCTACATTCGTCCAAATTCGCCCCCACTGAGCCAAAAGTTTGTGTTCAGCGTTCTTCAGCAAGTGTCTGGCATCCAGGTAGACTAGATTTATTTATTGAGTAGTTAGACCTGTCTTCTATTTCATAATATTCTTCTAGACTGACGAGAGATTTCATGTCTAGGCTTTCGGACATGGAGTCTAGATGATTGAATATGTGGTTAGTTGTGGTTTAGGTCAATGATGGTCTGACTAATTGTGGTTGATTGTATGATATGCTTGGGTGTTATACTGGAAAGATAATTGTAGTGATTGTATTATGCTTAGGAATATTTGGAAGAAATCTTTCGTGTAGGTGATGGTTGTTTGTTTCCAAGTTATGTAATGTGTGCATGTTAACTGCTTTGTAGAATTATTTATGCAATGCATGTGGGGAAAACTAAAAGGCTAATGTGAAATGACACATGTTGATAATCTTATGCAATGAACCTATTTATTTACTTGTGGTTTCAAGTGTTGTTGTTCATTGTGATTGTGATTGTGCATGTTGTTTATGATTATTGGTTGGCTTGGGTACCACGTTGATACATGATACTAACGATTGGTTCAGATACCACGTCTGATATATACTAACAATGATTGGCTCGGGTACCACATCGGTGCACAAACAGTTTGTGTGTGGGTTCCATGAGAGAATCGGGTTTACATGTTGGTTCCGTGAGGGGACTGAGTTTCCTTATTATTTTATATTTACCACATGTTGGTCCCTCAGTGGCGGGGTTGGTGTATTTTAATGCTGGAATGATTCTTATGTAGATTGAGATTGCATGTTAAGCATTGTAGATTATGTCTTAGAGGATCCTTGGATGATCCGAATTACTTGAAAGGTGAGTTAGAAGACTCAGGTATGAATTTGTGTGTGATCATGTGGGACATGTTTCATATGTTTGGTTAGGTCTGGTTGATGGCCGAGAGTCTTGTTCTTAGTTGATTTACGTGGGCAGTGTGTCTGTTAAGGTGGTCTAGGATGTATCTGATCAGGTAGGCTTGGGAAGCGATATGGTGGTATAAAGGGTAGGTTGGGAAGCCTTAGAATGGCAAGAGGGTCGAATGTTTAATGGTAGAGTTGACAACAGAAGGAGGTAGGAAGCTAGGACCAAAGTGTACTAGTTTTTGGACATTATATCTGGGATGGTAAAATCATGTGGATAAAGACTTGGGGTCGGTAACTTTCATACTGAATGTTTTCTTCTAAATATCACTTTATATTATGTGGTAGATTCGGGTTAACTAATGACACCTACCAGTACGTTTTGTTTGTACTGATACTACTTTTGCTATGCCATTTGACATAGTCTGGTTGTAGGGTCAGTGACTTTTCCTAGGTGAAGATCTTCGATGATCTCCGACAGCTTCTACTATTTCTTTTCTCTAGGTGGAAGTTGTGTCTTATTTTCGTATATTATACTCTCTTAGTAGTTTTTGTACATATTTAAACTAGTTTCTTGGGAGGATTTTCCGGTTAATTGTAAAAATATGATTGTCACACTTGAATTTTCATGATTATGTCAATTTATTAAAGAGATTTCTTATGTTTTATTAATTTTTGCATTGCTCTTTTTAAATTGGGTGATAAGGGATCTCCTATCTAAGTGTTAGAATAGGTACCCGCACGGTCCGGTGGGTAGGATCGTGAATTTGGTATCAGAGCCCAGGTTATCAATCTACCAGTACTAGAGCAAATGTCGAATAGAGTCCTGAGAAGACGTCTACATTTAATCTTCAGGGGTTATGAAATATTCTAGAAAGTCGTCTCACTTCTTTACTCCTTTCATGCGGTCCGTTACTTGTGGTATGGGTTGAGTTCAATTGGTATCTCTAAATTTCAATTGGTATCTCAACGAAGTGAACTAGATGTCATTATCACGGCTTAGGGGACAAAATAAGGAAAGATTGGAATCGGGAAGGTTTCAATTGGTATATGGCCTTCTAGGTCATGTGAATGCATGGATGGTCAGTCAGTGGTCATCCATCATGCGAATAAAATGTAATGAACTTGATTAATTTTGTCATAGATGTTGATGAATGTGATTATGTGCATGATAATTGCCTGAATGACTGAAATTGCATGAAATTATAATTGCCTGAGGTTTTTGTGAAATTGTGAACAAGAAAAAATCGTAACTTGATTATGTGTGATGATTGAATGATACATTGATATGGCCTATATGATTAACTGATCATGTTTGGTATAATCTAGTCTTGGGGAAATCTTTTGATCATGTAGAAAAAAGACCATCTTTGTATGATAGCAGAAATGTGACGTAATGAATAAGTTTGGGTGTAATTCAAGACTAATTTTATAATAAGGTGGTGATAATTGCTTAATTATGTGTTGTTGGGTATGATAATGGGGTCTACGTTGAATCTATGGTCCAAATGTCTGTGATACTCTTGTCTAGGAATGATCTGGGATTATTTTATAAAGTATAGTTGTGTTTCAGGACCGGTATGAATATGGAAATGGGGAAACCTTGCATAATTTTGAAATTTCTGAGCTGAAATCGTCGGGGCGTCATAGCGAGACTGGGCCGCTTTAGCGGGCAGGGCGAGACAGAACCAAAGTCCTATTTTCGCCTTCACTCTTGAATATTTAAAATCGATGGTTTCAGTTCATATGAATGCGAAAACAACATAAATGCAACCAAAAACAACCATAACATATATTACCAGTGATTAAGTAGTTAAAACAAGCATCTATGTGCTATCAAAAACAAAGGACAATAGAAAAAAATGTCTTTATGCCCAAACGGGACAAATCCAAACAATTACCAAATATCCAAAAGAAGGGGGGTGGAGAAAATCCTAAATGCATGCTCGATCACTATCATTGAGTGGGGTCCCCTGCCACGGCCTCGCTCATAAATAGGAAAATATGTAGGTCCTCTGGCTCCAAATAGGGAAACTCATGTTTTGGAGTGATGCAGTTGAACATGACATTCATGGTGTTCCATATGTGAGCAAGCAAGCAATCCCGAGAGTGTCCCTCTTCCTCTCAGCATCAAGCTCCTTGTAGAGCACAGATATGTCCTGGGCAGAAGTAGGTGGGGCTAAGGTCCCAACATGATCAACCTTCATGTATCTCCTAACTACAACCAAATCTTCCTCCAAGCGGCCACTAGGTATCAAGAGCTGGGACTGGATAAGAAGGGCAGGAGTATCCTTATCATCACCATCATCATCGAAATCCGCTACGGCTTGGCTGCTCTCTGCCTCGACTACCTTTCTTTTCTTAGGTGTGACGCATTTCGCACCCATTAATAAGACTTTACTTAGTGTGGCTATTAGACACCCTAGGATACTTTGAACATAATGCTCTTATACAAGTTTGTCACTATCTAAAACTATTCCCTAGTCATACCATAATACTTAGAGTTACAAGTGACCCCAAGCTAACCCAAGGTCTGGCATGACACTGAATTTATTTAATTAACAACTGAAGATACTGATGTAGAAGATGAATCTAAATAGATTTAAATCCAAAACACTAAATGGAACATCAACATAAGCTTAAGCTACTCTCTAATCGTATGAAAGTCTCTACTAAGATGAGTTATTAGGACAAACTCCCAACTAATTCTAACCGTCTGTGTTGTCCTCGAAAGATGAGGACTCACCAAACTCTATTGTTGAGCTAATATGGAATCGTACTAACTATGAGTTGGATATAAAGTTGAATTACATGAACTGGTGCAATGACCAAGTCGTAAAAGATATAATGGATAAGTACTGAACTGTAATAATCTGGATACGAGGTCATGCAATATTTGAGACTCAACTGTAAGAGCTACTACTATTGACATATAACCATGTGAGCTAAACATGGAGGTTTGATGTATAATCTCAATCGAACAAGATGCAATATAACTTGTCAGGGTATAAAGGCTGATTTACGATAATGTGTTACCACTATACTGATGTCCATGAAGGACTAAGGTGTCAATCCTAGTTTGATGGGTGAATCTTATAATTCTATGGTGACACAAAGTTCTGGGACATATGGGCTTCTACTAAAGGTCTCTGTCTTAAAATGACAGATGAATCTTCATCCCTATGTCCACTCGGTGCTAAGTTATACTTCAATGAAATGTATGCTGATAAACTGATGATATTGATAAACTAAATATACTGAATTATGCTAATAAAATTGATGATTTGAATAACTCATGAATGTTGATAAATTGATAGGAACTGATGGACACTTTATCTGAAAGCATCTTGAATCATGAGAAATTGATAATCTGACATATGTTATCTAAAACAACATAGTTCTGAGATGCAAAATATCTATGTCATGAGGGTTTACGAAAATACCATTTAGAAATATTGAATTATAGATGAAAACACATAATCAAGCTATCCATGAAGAAGAATGGAAAATATAATGAAAATCATACATTTCATAATAACCCTAACTTCTGTAGAAATCATTAACTGAAGAACTATGTTTACTTCGGGGCTCAATGGGTGAAAGGATACCCATTGATGAAATTTCACATATCGGTAATGAAAAATCATAGCTTGAATCCTTGAACTAGAGCTTGAAGGTGAAAAATCCTTGTTTCTTACTTAAGAGGAGTTTGATTACACTATCTGATAATTCTAAGTGTTTGGCGTAAACATAAGGGTTTTAGTCGACTAACTTCCCCTTAATTATATTTAGAATAGACCAAAATGATACAATTAAGAGTTAAAAAAGTGGAAAAAGACCATAACAGCTCTAAAAGAAAACATGTTGGCAGTTTCCACAATGGCCATCTACAGTCCATGAATTGATCTACGGGTTGTAGATCCCTTACGTAAAAATTAGGCTAACTATTGAGTTTTTGAGATTCCATCTACGAGATCAATCTACGGTCTGTGGTTCAATCTACGAAACGTAAACTTAGTCCGTAAAAATTAGGCTAAAGTTAGGTTTCAGAACTTTGTTTCATGAGTTCAATCTACAGTCCGTAAAGTAATTCATGATTTGTAGACTGAATTCGTAAGATGCAGGCTAAGATCCATGTTTCTAAAGTTGATCTACGAGCCTCATATATTGTCCGCAGTTCCATATAGGACCCGTAAATCCCAAAATTGTAAAATTGTCAACCATTTAACTCCTAATGATTTGATAGGCATGGTTTGATCTAGAATTACAACTTTTGAGGTATTACACGGCCTTAATAGGATATGCACTCTTAAATAATATGTTCACAAAATCTTCCAGATAAAAAGGCATAAGTATAAGAATGTTTATAAAGAAGCCACTTTTTTCAATCACCTTAAATAACTTATTATTTTGAAACCTATTTTCTTAGATCCTCAAGATAAGGCCAACCATAAAATATTTACCAATGATTACATATTGTAAATTTTCTATGATGTTCATTCGTGAAACTTGGATATAGTCCACTTCATAATGTTGAGATATATACTATTAACCATATGTTTAGATATAATATTATTATAGAAAAATTATAATTATTCAGTTTTAATAAAAGTTTTCATAGATCATATATTCGTTTATAGTGTATGTTTACTTATATAGTAGATGATTTAGTGTATAGAGTTTTAGCTTATACATAGAGAATTAAATCATCGGTTATTATAAGTATAAAGTTTTTTGTTCACAATCTAAGATGGAAATTGAACATGTCATCGGTAGGATTATAGCACGAGATTATATACAATTTATCTTGATTATGGGAATAGTATAGTTCCAACTTCTTGTGCTAGTGCATTTTATACGTATTGAACGGGACCGGATAGAGATAGTTGTTTTAGACTGACTCACAAAAGCATATTCTCTAAAATGTTAAATGTACTTATATTTTTAATCCTGATATAACTATTATGATCTATATATATTAATTATCGTTTGATTTATTAAAAGATGAGATTCTGAGATGGGTCAATATGTCTGGTAGATTGGATGATAATAATATATATTGGTGAAATAATAAATTAGTTGATGGAATCCATGCCTCAATATAGAGATTGATGATATGCCTTTTTGAGAAGCTCATAAGTTTTCATCGTGTCAAATCTTGCAAGCGGATTTATGAATCCAGCACATGAAATAAGTTAATTAAGCGGTGCTCTAAAGGAAATTGTTCATTGAATTAAATTCGTCAGTAATTTAATTTATTGATTAGTATTTGTAATCTTAACATGGGGAATTACATAAGTGTTTAATGAGAAACTTTGAAATATAAATATAGGAGTGCAATTATGAATTTCTAGTAGAATGATTTGTAATTTATTATGGTAAGAATAATTCAAATTAATTATTTGAAATTATTTCCATAATAGGAAGCCTCAATAATTAATTATGTGGTCCCTACAGTGCTCATATTTAACTAGAACTCGGAATTCTATTCTAAGGGGAAAGGGGAGAAGTAGCATGTCTTTTTCTATTCTAAGGAAAAGGAGAAGCAGCGTGTCTTTTTCTATTCTAAGGAAAGGGAGAAGTAGCGTGTCTTTTTTTACTCCAAGGAAAGGGAGAAGTAGCGTGTCTTTTTCTATTCTAAGAAAAAGGAGAAGTAGCATGTCTTTTTCTATTCTAAGGAAAGGGAGAAGTAGCGTGTTTTTTTCTATTCTTAGGAAAGACCGTGTGTTTCCTCTCCTCCTTGGACTAGGAAGAAATCTCTATAAGTAGGGATTCTTCTAACTCTAGAAATAGAATAAGTTTTCTATACGATACTTGCCCACTCAAGTATTGAGAGAGTTCGGAAGTGAACTTGGGATCACTGTAGAAGACCGCAGAACTGTCGTTCAGTTTGTGGACTAGCTTGTGGATTCGCTTGAAGGTTCTAGCTTGTGGATTCGCTTGAAGGTATCTGCTCATGCTTCAAGAGGTAATTCTTGAATTAAAATTCAGAAAGTTTGTGCTCTAGCATGATTGTATGTACTCTAGCATAAACATATGCGTTGTCTATTATTCATGTAAGTAGTATGATTCTGGTATGCTTCCGCTGTACATATAGCTTTCCAACACATAACTGGTACGACATCAATGAAATTGATCTGCTCAATGGAATCATTTCAATATTATAATTTTTACTTGGAGAGACATCATTGAGAAACGAGGATTGCATTAAAATTGTATAATTAATCACTAACTTAAGCAAAATATTACATAATTAAAGGAATCCGATGGATTGAAGGGTGGAAAATGATTTGTAGAATTAATATGAATTGCATATCAGAAGTTTTATTGAGATTGAAATTAAGTAGGTAAGAACATATGATCACCCTCTCCTTTGTAACTTTTTGATGATTTGGGATGGTTTCGACAATAAACTGTGAATTTTTTCTTTTTAAAAGAAAGAATATTGAGCACTTTAATGAAAATAAAGAATAGCCTTTTAAATTCATCCAGAAATAATTTTCTATACGTCTATATTTTGCAATGATGATAAATAAAGAACAATGTCAAATAATCTCCAATGTTTAATTGTATTTATTACAACGTATTTTTTTACATGACAAACTTTACCTATCATTTTTGTGAAAAATAGTCATGTTTAAGACCAAATAAATCGGATCGGACGATAGAAAAATACATAAGAACTATTATCTATAAGAAAATATAAGGTTAGATACAGTTAGTTACACGTTTGCACCTCGAAATATTAGGTTTGATATATATATATATATATAAAAAGAGGAACTTTCACATATAGCCACTCAAAATATTTTAATTATGCTCCATAGCTATAGTTTGATAATTACAATTCATAGCTACATGTTATAAGGAGGAGGGTGGCGAGCGAGACTGGGAGAGAGAGGAGAGAGGCGAGCGAGAGAGGACAGTGAGTGGAGAGAGACGAATTGTATATGTATAACTGTCAAAATAATGTATAAATGTAACTGATATACATATGTATTTGTATATCTGGTGAGCGAGACTGGGAGAGGGAGGAGAGAGGCGAGTGAGACTGGGAGAGAGTGAAGAGAGGCGAGTGAGAGATGGCAGAGAGTGGAGAGAGGCTAATTGAATAAGTATATATGTCAAATTATACATATGTATATATGTCAAAATAATTGTATATATGTATATGTATTAAGTATTATATTTGTATATCTACATATAATTTGAATTCGCATACAATTGAATCGAGTTAAAACATTTGTATTGTATATCCAATCTCTCTCGCTTTTTACAAACACAAATTATACATTTGTGTTTGTATAAAGCGAGAGAGAGAGATAGACAAAAGAGAACTGGCAGGGCAAAATCCAATCTCTCTCGCTTTATACAAACACAAATTATACATTTGTGTTTGTATAAAGCGAGAGAGAGAACTGGACAGCGCAAGATCCAATCTCTCTCGCTTTATACAAACACAAATTATACATTTGTGTTGTATAAAGCGAGAGAGAGAGAAAGACAAAAGAGAACTGGGCAGGGGAAAATTTGTATATGTATAATTATAAGTGTATAGGGTGGAGAGATATGTATATGTATTTGTATATCCTGTCTCTCTCGCTTTATACAAACACAAATTATACATTTGTGTTTGTATAAAGTGAGAGAGAGCTTGACAGAAGAGAAGAGAGAGAGAGAGATTGGGTAGGGAGAGGAGAATGGTGAGGGAGAATTCCAGAGAGATGGGGGAGAGGCGCGAGAGAGAGAGGAAGAGAGGAGAGAGGCGAGAGAGAGAATGAAATTATACCTTAAAGTTAGTTTCGAATTGTAATTAATGCAAACTATATCTATGGTAGATAATTAAGTAGTATAAGTTTGCTTAGCTACTTAATTTTCCATATATAAAACTTTCATTGGACTTCTTCCTAGTTCAAGTGAACAAGTGACTATATGACTACCCACATTGAACATTCACAAAAAAATCTATTATCTTTTCGTGTAAATTAATTATTTGAAAATTTACTTAAATAATATGGATACTATTTACGATGACATGTATTTCCTGAATCGACAACCACGTGCAATTCACGTGCCGAGAGATTAGTGTTATAAAGTAAATCAATAAAACTTGTATAACTTACCTAAATCCCATAGTATAAGACCTAAATTACATCATATCCCTACTCTTTTCTATTTTACAAAAATCCCTTAAAATATTTGTCATCCAGATACACTAATTGTGATGCATTATAAAACTTGTTTGTTGCGCTTAATATGGAATATTAACATAAAATTGATTTTCTTTCCCACAAATCACGCAAATCTGATTGATATCAATTCATTCCAATCTGTAATAGCTTCATAAAATTTAAAATTCTTCTCCCAGATCATCGAAGATCCTTTCAATTCTGATTCAAAATAATTCAAAATTTTGAGATTCAAAATTCTTCTCATAGTTCATCGAAGATCCTTTCAATTTTGATTCAAAATTGTTGAAAATTTTGAGATTCAAATTCTTCTCCTAGTTCATTGAAGATCCTTCTAATTTTGATTCAAAATTATCAAAAATTTTGAGAAGATACATCATCAAAATTAGTGCATGATATATTACTATTTATGTATCTTATTAGTAAAAGATTGTCATTGATATGTATAATATACCTATTGTTGAATCTGATACACAGTTCTCTAGTTATAGAACATTACGATTTATGTATCACGATTGAAGATACATTATATAACTTGATACATTAGGTAGTGTTTATGAATCAAGTACATTTATATTGAATGTGATAAACACTAATCGAAGATTCAACAACATTAGAGTTATGTATCAATACCTTAAATATGAACATGATACATTGCATAAAACAAAGGCTATTGTAGCAGTGGTATATCGGATAAGTAATAACACTAACAAAGACTAATTTAAGAATCAAAATAAACGAGATACATTGAAAATCTGTATCTTTGGTAGTGATGACCATGTAATGACATATCCAACTTTTTTCCTTCTTTCTTTGAGCGTTTTTTCAACAGTAGATTTACAACTTCGAGTATGCATCCTTTTTTCGACTTCTCCGGTCTCAAATTCTCCATGATTAACATATCGTTTCGTTGATTAGATCTATTTTCATGAAAGTTTTCATTATTAGAACCAAATACACAAGGTACCATATCTCTAGTAGGTGAAACTAATTTGGGTAAACCCAATACTAAAAGAGGGAGTAGAATCCATATGTATCAGAAAATTGTATATGAAAAAGCTAAAAAAAAAAAATTTTAAAATGACAATTGAAGAAGATGACAATGGAGAAGACGACTGTACCTATTCAGTGGTTTGAACTTGATTGACTGGAGAGAGAATCCTTTTGAAAATCAAATTGAGATGAAATTGAAACTGATAAGAATGTGGAGTGAAATTAGGGAGAGATTAAAGGAGTGAAAAGGGGAGTGGTTAAGCGTGGGTTTTGGTTGGGAATATTTATGTATCCGTAAGTTTTAAGAATTTGGGAGAAATAAGGAATTTATGTAATATTTTAAAAAGGTAGGGAATAATAGAAAATAAGGTAAGTAAAGGTGTATACATAGGTAATTTTTCCATAAAACTTTCATTGGACGTCTTCATAGTTCAAGTGAACAAGTGACTAGCTATATGACTACCCACATTGAACATTCACAAAAAAATCTACTATCTTTTCGTGTAAATTAATTATTTGAAAATTTGCTTAAATAATATGGATACTATTTACGATGTCATGTATTTTCTGAATCGACAACCACGTGCAATTCACGTGCCGAGAGATTAGTGTTATAAAATAAATCAATAAAACTGAATAACATATAAAAATCAAAGGGATGATAATAACTTAAGTAATATGATTTGTTTTCGAAATTTGGAAACCCCATTTAATTGGTTTAATTTTCCTTTTTAGAGAAAATTTGTCCCAAATCAAACCATGAATACCATTAGTAGTGAGTTGGAGATAAAGAATAACATAAGTCTACTATTTGACTAATTATCTACTATTTGCAATAAATTTTAAATAAATGCAAAAATAACTCAATCATAAATTAAAAAAAAGGTCTGAAATATATTTGAACTTTTACCGAAATTGTTGTAACAATCCCAAACTTTGGGCAGGATCTACTATCCCCATGCACTATTTAATAGTATATTTTAAAGATATATAATTGTCCAGAGACAAGTTATTATTTATAATGATGCAATTTTATGATGTCCACGTGGGCACATATATATCTTTAAAATACACTATTAAATAGTGTAGGGGTAATAGGTCCTGCCCAAAGTTTGGGATTGTTACAGCAATTTCGATCAAAGTTCAGATATATTTCGAATCATTTTCCCTAAATAAAATCTAAAGAAACAAGAATATTTTATTGATAAAACAATATGGGTACAATTCTGTTTCTCCCTTAATTCTTCTCTCATAAGATTTATCTATGATTCGAGGGCCATTAGTGGCGTATTTCTCGAACTAGGATGATTTGAATTTAATCATTATGAATATTTCATGAATTTGTAGAATATTTGAGATACCTCTTTAAAGGAATATAATACCTTTTATGTAGCCATAAGCTAGGGTTTAGGGTTTGAGTAGCCTCCAAGAATTTTAACTAGAATCGAATACATTTTATAGAGTCCCAACTAGAATTGAACGCGTCTTGTAGAGTCCCACAAATTTTCAATGTCTACAAATGCTCCCTGCTTCAAGAGGCTTGTCGGAGTAAAGACTTGATGAAACTAAAAGACAAGGCTTGAAGTACTCTTTCTTCCACCTTTGCAGTTTTGTGGCTCCAAATTTGCAGATTTGATTTGTGAGAGAAGGGATGAAGAGCTAACTTGGTCCCATTGGGTGTGCCAATTTGTTTGCAACAAATTTTAAATATATGGAAAATAAATCAACCATAAATAAAATCTGAAGAAACAAGAATATTTTATTGATAAAATAATATAGGTACAATTATGTTCCTCCCTTAATTTTTCTCTCATTTGATTTATCCTTTCTATCATTTGATTTATCCATGATTTGAAGGTCATTAGTGGCGTATTTTTCGAACTAGGATGATTTGAATTTTATCTCATTATGAATATTCCATGAATTTGTGGAATATTCGATATACCTCTTTAAAGGAATATAATACCCTATATAGGCATAAATAGAACCGAATATATCTTGTAGAGTCACGACTAGAATTGAACGCGTCTTGTAGATTAGTCCCCAAATTTTCTATGTCTACCGCTACCATCATATATTAATCAAACTTGATCCATTACACGCCATAATATTAATTGCACTATATAACACTAATTATTTTGCTTCAATCTATCCAAACAGAAGTCAATTATACTCCCTCTGTCCAACAATAGTTGTCCACTATTGACTTGGCACACTCCTTAAGAAATAATAAATAATAGCAGCAATATTACTATATTATCCTTTGACTTTATTAAATCTCATGTTTTGAGAAATGTGTTAGATGGTAAATAATAGTATTTAATAGCAAGGGTAAAATAGTCACAAGAGGTAAATTATCTCTTGATTTTTTAAATTGGACAAGTATTGTTGGACATCTATTTTTAGTATAGTGGACATCTATTGTTGGACGGAGGGAGTAGGGGTGTGCATCGGTCGGTTCGGTTCGATTTTATGTATTATCGGTTTGGTTTATCGGTTTTAGATTTTTAAATATGTTAAATCAATAATCAAACTAATAAGATATTTTTATCGGTTTTCAGTTTATCGATTTTGGTCCTTAACAGTTCAATTTTCGGTTTAACCAATAAGAAAATGCTTATAAAACAAATATATGACTTCTCTAATAAATTTAATGCGACGAGACAATAATGTAACTTTATAAATGCTCATAAAATAGAAACAATAATAACAAACATGAAAAGAACTATACAAGTGTTACACAAAGAGAAATTGAGAGGAATAAGGTTCTTACTTTAGGTTTTGACATTTTGTATAATGTGAAGTTATGAACTCAAAGTCACAATGAAGTGTGAATTGAAGGCTAAGGACAAAGACAGTAACTAGTAAGATATTGAGATTAATATTTAATATTTATGTATAGGTAAAAGTTGTAAATTCCTAGTCTTAATGGGTTATCGGTTTACCCAATAACCCAATATAAAAAACCAATAACGAACCGATAACCCGATAATTATTTTTTATATAACCATTAACCCAATAGCAATAAACCAATAACACTTTTTTCGATTCGGTTTATCGGTCGGTTCGATTTTTGCACACCCTAGGAGGGAGTATTAAATTTTGTTGATCATATTTAAATTCATCTCATATCATTATTAATGCACATAAATGTGATTATATCGGTAAAAATAAATTTAGAGTCATTTAATGCATATGATATAATAATATCTTTGTAAAAATAAAATTAGTCAAAGATTTTCAATTTGACGTTTATCATAGTTTTGTGCTTAAGTACTTGGGAGAAATTACTATTGCAAAACAAATACGTTGCATTAATTATTTTTTCAGTATGTAATAAATTCGATTGCTTAAAGACCCCTTATAAATTTCTTCTTCTGCTACTCCTTAATTAGCATATTATTATTCAAATTCTCATGGCCAATATGATTCATAAACTTTCTTTAATCTCCATTATTATGATAATTTTCATATTAATGGCTACAAATGAGACTTTTTCAGCAAGAATTCATGGTAAAAAAATATTTTTGATAGAAAAAATCAATTGGAAAATTAGCAGTGATAGTATTGATACTAATCGCCGTGTTCTGAAAAAGACAGATCCACCATCCGGTCCGGGTCATAGGGGTCACAAGCCACCATCATCTTTTGGTACAAAGCTATCATCTATCGATTGAAGTTTTTCTTAAAGGCGGAATATATATTTATATCGATTGAAATTATGTGAAATTTAATTTCGATTTGTTACTATTAATAAATGTGTGTCTTATGACATGTTCAACTTGCAATGTTTCAAATATAACATGGAGAGACCCTATTTTCTTGAGATATATGTTTAATTTTAATTTTAAGTTTTTGTAAAGATAAATTAAACGTATTCCTAATCAGGCCAATTGAAATAGTTTTAAGTTTGAATTTAAATAAAACTTGAGTTGAAATGAACTCCAAAGTTTGAATATGACTACATTATATAAATGCATATTCTATTTGATGATAATTCTCTTATAATCATAAGGAAATTAAACGATAAACAATCAGATTGAGAAAATCAAATGGCAAACTACTCAATTAGTACAATGTTAAGGCTGAACTAAAATCAAATGGCAAAGTATTGTTTTTTGTTGGTAGCTTTTGTTCAAATCAGTAAATTAAAAAAGTAGAAAGAAACAGAAAAAATATTCTGAAGGCCACAAGTTATTTGTGTATTCTTAAGGGATTATAACCATCTTACTATATATTGCCAAGGACTTAGGTGATAGAATGAAGGGTATATTTGTTCTATTTCGAATAGTTGAAGGGTAATTTTGGCCCTTTTTCGTAGATAATAAGAGGGTGAAATGAAGAGGTGTAATTCAAATGGTACTTTTTGGTACAACCCAAAAGTGCCTTTTCCCTTTTCCCATTCACGCATTCAAAATTCCAACAATTTTTTCATAGGAATATGTTCATATTGTATTTGTATATAATGAAGAGAAAATTATAGCTATGACAATTAAGTTTGCTGATGTACATTGTTACATGGCAGAGAAAAGAGACATGGAAAAATTCAACCTGCATTCACATGGGAAAAAGTTCGAGATAAAGTCGTATAATGAAACTGTTGAGAATCCAGTGTTGCAGATGTCGGAGGACAATTAACAACTCGTATGGTTCAAGTGCATATGTTCCATAATTGTCATTGGCTTCCCACCAAGTGTCTGGTACACAAAAAAGGGTGCAACTAGTCTTGATTCACGTCAGGAAGTTCCACTTTGGGGATAAAATGTTTCCTACCAAAGACTACTCCATTCCTAGGGCTCAAACCTGAGGCTCTGGTTCGAACATAATTCTGTTGAAGTACACTTAGTAATGCTAAATATGACATATTTAGTAGGTCAATAGCACTGACACTGTGTAACCCTATAACAGTACTATTCAAGCACCATTGCAGCTTTAAGTCTAAAAAGTGGAGATCTTACTATATATACATTCAAAAGTTTGTATTAGATGATCAGTTTTGCAAAGAACTTAACTAATTCTTGTATTAGTTACCATATATTCTTGCACAAATGGTAAGTGGTTTGTTATGTTGGAAACTAGAATCAAGTACCTTTACTTTGATAGGAGTAATGATTGTTTGAAATTGAACCTTGCTCCACGTTATATGAAAAACTTCATCGGTAAGGAAGGCTTTCACCCCAACTATGTGCTAGAGTTCCCTTAGGACCTTAATTCACATCAAACATACTTTCCACATACAAGATTTTACCTTTTAACCTAGATGCAATCGAATTCGAGTCTAATCCCATGCATAAACGCTTCAACCATAGCCAGAAGGTACGAGGTGTTACACTAAAATATTTTTTTTCAATTCCATTACCTCCCTATCTTTTGTTCAACAATTCCCTAAACTTTAGGAGAACATATCTCCACTAATACCAACTAAAGAACTATATCACAAGCTAAAAATTAACAAAGTATCAACTAAACGCTAAAAAATAGCTATACTACAGACTTAGTCAAATTCAAAAAAAGGGTTGATGTATATAACTTTAACAACCTCGTGGAGAAATTATCTTAAATTGAACCGGACTGATTTTTTTTTTCATTGTTTCACCATTAAAATTCTCAAGCTCTGGCTCTTAATTTCATCCATTCAACCCTATGAAAAAAATCATTCGGTGGAACTAAAGAAGGAAAAACTTTGAGTTCATGAGGTAAGTATACTTCTTGAAGTAGTTTATTGAAAGTTCATAGGGAATTTGTTTGAATTCAGAACATTGAAATGATTTTCATTATCCGGAAAGTGATTAAGGTATTGAAATAATGTCCATTATAATAAGTGTCTATTTGATTTTGTATTATTATTTCACCATTGAAATTGTTGAGTTCCAGATCTTGGTTCTAGTCCTTCAACCTTGCGAAGAAGTCACTCGGTGTAACTTAAGAAGGTACTACAGGTGGTTGAGGTAAGTATGCTTCTTGAAGTGGTTTGTTGAAGTTTATAGGGAACTTGTTTGAATTCAATACATTAAAATAATTTTCATTTCATTGTAATGAATTCAAACATGTTCTCTTTGAACTTCAATGAACCATTTCAGCAAGCATACTTACCTCAACTACCATTTAGTTTCACCGAATGATTTCTTCGCAAGTGAATGGCTGGAATCAAGATCTAGAACTCGATAAACTTAACGGTGAAATAATGATAGAAAATCAGATTGACAGTTATTACAACGGACATCATTTCAATATGTTTAATCACTTTCTGGGCAATAAAAATCATTCAATGTAATGAATTCAAACAAATTCCCTATGAATTTCAATGAATCACTTCAAGAAGAATACTCACCTCATAAACACAAAGCAGTCCATTTCTGGCATGTTTACATCAACCATGAAAAGGCTGAATTCGTCGATTCATTTTCACACAGAATGGACAGAGCTAAAGTTGCTAGTTATTGGTAGTTACTGTGAAAACAGAAAATCAGACTAAGAAAATGTTACAAGGAAGTTATACATTGTTTAATACTATTAATTAGTCTATTAAATTCATTTTTATTTAAAAGATAGCTACATATCTAATACGATTGCAAAATTCACTTCTTTTAACTACATATTTTCTTCTTTATTGCTACACTATTGTACAAAATAAGGAATCACATAATTATGAAAAAAATTACTACTTGATTAAGTGTGATGGTAGAGATAATAGATTTGGAAAATTTAACCTTTCTAGTCAAACAAGAACTAGTGCAAATTATATCTTAGCTAGCAAGGGAGACAATGACAATTAAGCAAGATTTTGACAAGCCACCTTTATGTTCAAATTAATTTATGATGCAATATCAAGTCTCGCATAGACAAGTGAAAAATTCATAATTTCACCAGCAATAAACCAAATGATATACACAGTTTTCTGAGCAAAACCTGTTGCAATCTTAATTATTGACACCTGACTCGTGGAAAATCATCATAAAATTGGTGGAGCGTCTTGGGCAACCTAACAATTCTGCAGCAAAACGTGACGAATACAAGGACACACAGTCCTCTGAACAGTTCCAGCATTCCTTTCTCTTTGGTATGGTAACAAACTTCTCCAAAACAACTGCATTCTTCAGCAGAAACACAGAAAGTTTTAAGAGCTTATCATATGACCCAACACACATCCCAGTGGAGTAGATAATCTTAACCTTCTTGAGATTGGGAAACGAAAAGTTTGACATCCATCTATCAAAATCGATATCATCTCCTCTACGCAAATAACTTGACTCATGGTAGCAGTGAAAACATTTATTCTGAGATTGACAATATAATGTGGATCAAATATAGGTCCAACCCTTAATGAAACAGATCTTATACATAAGTGACAAAAAAATGCAATGGTAAAAGTGTCTCTTACAGAACAGATTTCAAAACCCACGAATATGGTTTTCAGCAAATGATTATGACACCATATTCCTATCTAAAAGACTAATGGAGAAGATAAAACAAGCGAAGAATGAAATATGTTGAGTTTGTCAACTATCCGTTTTCTTTTCAGAGTCGTAAAATAAAAAGTCCTGACCATATTACTATGTAACTTTATAGCGACACCTAAATTGGAGGAGGAAGAGAGATAACATCAAAATTATTTCTAAGCTTTTGATGGAAAAGCTTAAAAGTGTGATTAGCAAATTTGGTTGATAGTGCACAAATGGCAATCATAAGGAGTAGACAAATTATGGATGTAGTCCTGATAGCTAATGAATATCTTGATTCGAGATTCAAGAATGGTAATCCAGGTATTATTTGCAAGTTAGATGTGGCAAAAGCATATGATCATGTTAGTTAGAGCTTATTTGGCAACATTATTAAGGAAATGGCCTTCGGCAACAAGTGGATAAAGTGGATCTCTTGCTTTTTTTTGTGTTAGCACTGCCATAACCATTAATGGTACGCTAGAAGGTTTTCTGCAGCACAAAGAGAATTGAGACAGCGCGATCCCATCTCACCTTTTATCTTCACATTAGTTATGGAATGTTTTAGTAGGATGTTGTATACAGCTAGTTTGCATGACAGGCTCAAAGGCTTTAGAGTGGCACGGGCCACGGAGGATTCCTTTTCGTTCGTGTAGATTTCACATTTACTCTATGTTGATGATACACTTACTCTCTATGATGCAAATGTAGAACAACTGATGCACTTGAGACTTATTCTGGTGGTATTTGAAGCTTTGTTAGCTACACATAATTGGAGGAAAAGCCTTCTCTATCAGTGAACAAGGTGGCGCTATGAGATTTGCAAGTACTCTTGGTTTCAGATTGGTGTCTTGCCAACAATTTATTTGGGTATTCCATTGGGAGAAAATCATAAATCTGACAGCATTTGGCAGAATTTCCTGGAAATTTTGCGAAAAGAGACTAGCTAGCTGGAAAAAAACAGTATTTATCAATTCTCTTTGATGAATAGTGTATTGGATTCTTTACCTACTTATATTATGTCCTTGTTTGCTCTACCAACAAAGACTTGATAAAGTGAGGGATTCTTTATGGCATGGTATTAAGGGCAAGAAATCCTTCAACCTTGTCAATTGGAAATCACTACTCAAGCAGAAGAATGTTGGGGACTGGGGATCAAGAATCTAAGGATACACAATAAAAGCTTGTTAATGAAATGCCTTTGGAGGTTCAACATAGAGAAGCAAGCTTTGTGGAGGTTAAATACAGCTTGAAGGTTATTGGTGCACTAAACCAGTCAAAAACTTATGGAGAAGGATAAGGAACCTATGGCCTGAATTCAAACAACTCAAGTATTGGAGATGAGCAAAACGGTTTTCTGGCTGGATGAATGGATTGGTCATAGTACTTTGAAGGACCAATTCCCAGATCAGTACAATGGAGTTTTGTCTTATAATGCTACCGTGACTGACTCTAGAGTTAATGGCACTTGGTGAGTTTTAGAAGAAATATGAATGATTGGGAATGTCAGAGAATATGTGATTTTCATCACTTACTGGAAAGCTTTCAAGGTCGCACATCTGGTGAATACAAATTGAAATGGAAAGGCTGCATGAAAGGAGAATTTCCCATAAAGTCTTGTAACAGAATCCTGAACAAAGAAGAATAACATCTCAAACCATGGACGAAACAAATATGGAAGTCAAGTGCTCCTCCATGCAGACTCTATTAATCATCTCTGTTTGCATTGTCCTATTACAGACCAATTATGGCAGCTATATCTCAACTTGGTCGGTATCAGATGGTCTATGCCGGGGAATACACAAGATTTTTTGCCTTGTTGGTATAGGCAAGGATTGGACAAAGCAAAATCTAGTTGGTAGAAATCAGTGCAGACGATTTTAAGTTAGTTTGTATTATGTTATTTCACTTTTGGGGTAAAAAGGACAACACAAACAATGCAATAACTTTACTAGAATTCTTAGAGTCTCTATTCACCTGTACAGAATCTTAGCACTACACCTTTGTGCTTTTTATAAATACAATTATTACCATTTCAAAAAAAAAGATTTATATGCATCAAAATGTCAAAAGATGAACAGCTGTATGAAAAAGAGCAAGGATATCGGAAATTACGTAAGATTCCATGTCTATGTTGAGTGTCTCCACATGAGGCAAGGCCTGCAAAAGACTAGCAACTCCATACAAATTATCCTCTGATATATGAAACTTTAGTGTTAGACATTTGCATTTCAATTCTGGAATATGCACTCCATCTAGCTGCAGCATGAATAGAACCTGGTGCAGGAATCCCAATGAAACTAGTAAGGAACAGAAAAAGAGAAAGCAATAAAAAGAACATAGATCATGATAGTCCTATGACAATGGTAGATGTCTAAACACTATAAGCAATATCAATGTATGAAATGCTACTTCACAAAGTCATATTTTGCCAGTATGACAAATATCTGAATTCAAAAGTTGACAGAAATTACACAAAGATCAGATATATTCATCTTTACAAAAGCAGTCAATTGTATTATACTGCATTCTGCAGCTGTTAGCTAATAAAGTAATTTTGAGTCAGTAATAAACCTCTACAAACCAGGTTCCGATTGTTAGCTCTGTCACATGTCTCAATTTGTGAAGATAATCTTGCACGAGCGTCCAAAACACACGATGATAATTACGGCATTTGTCAAACTCACCATACTCGTAATCATCCTGAATGTCACTCTCACATCTGATCTCAAAAGTAATCTCAGCGGTGACCAAGGAAGATACATTCACTAGCCTACACTTAAAATCATCAATGTCGCTTGAAATCTCCAAATGCTGAATATATGGTGCAATAATTTCCAAAGTGTGATCACCTTCTTCATACTCCGGCCAAATGTCTATCAACTTTAATATCTTTAAATTAGGATTATTTATTTCCATCCGGCGCAAACTATGGAAAAGAGACAATTCTAGAGATTCTAAAGCAGGACAACCTGACAATAACTTTACAATGACTTCATTGTATAACTTCACCGTCTTAAGTTTCAGTGTCTTCAGAGATTTCCATGATACAACCGCTCGTAAATCAAATGCACAATCAGACAAAGATAATGTTCGCAACGACGAGCAAGTATACAACACTTGAGGCAATGTGTACATGTCAACAAAAACTGACTCCAATTGAACATCTTCAACTTGATTTTTTATAACATAAATAAGCCATTGATTAACATTCAAGCTGTAACGAGCAATGTAACAGAAATCTAGATGGAATTTTCGGATTTTGGAAGAAGAACGTTGAGCAAATGCGTAGTCCACGAAGGATACAAAGTTTTCAGCTTCCGAATGCTTGTTACAAAGTAAAACGAGATTATCAGTACAAGTCCAAAGATGTTGCCACTTTTTTGAGACGAGAGATGTTTTGAAAGCATCCTTTATCGGCAAAAGAGAGATAATTTGAACCAGAAGCGACTCCGGCAGCTTGTTGATTTCGTCTAGGGTTTCCTCATCCGCCATTTTCTTAGGTTTTTTCCACATTTTGTTCTTCTTTGGGAAAATTTCCTGGCGATACAAAATTGTGTTGTAATTTAACACTTTGATCAGTATTATTTAGTTTACCAAATATACCCTCTATTACTACCAAAAATGCTCACACAGTTGGGTGAAATCCTTCTGTTCATTGATCCTCAATTAAAGCAAGATTTTATTTTGACTAAACTACCTTATTAAATATACATTACTACCATATACACTAATTTTATTTATAATTTTAAACAATTACATATATTTATACAGGTTTTGTACCAAATATTGAGAAAGATATATTCATATACACGTATCCCTAATAATTAGCCTAAATTAGTTATCTACACAATTAAATCATCCCCAATTCAAACTTTCATGTTAATCAATTCTCTCTCTCATCAACTTCCATCTCCACCACTGTTTTCTCTCATTCTTCGTTTTCTCCACCACGAATTTCACCATTAAACCTTTAAAATAACAACACAATAATTTGAGGTTTGTGTCTATTTAATCACTAGGTAAATTACCCGTGCTTCGCACGGGATTGAACTATTTTATTAAGTTTACATATTATCATTCGATAGTATTTGTATTTTCGATACATACACTACATTGTCAAGAACATTTTATCTTAAGGCCAAGCGTTCCTCGAAATCATAAAGTGTTATATTTTTTTAATTTTCATTTTTGTTATACAAAAATTATGAGTTATAGAGAGATTTTAAGTATAAGAAAGAAGTCTAATAAAATCTCCATGGAAATATATGGTCAGAAGTAACGAAATTTTCTAAATTCCAAGAAGTTATAAAGAACAGCATCAGACATAGAGAAGAGACCATAAAGCCTCGAACAACAACAATCTCATGTAAAGTGAAACATCAGGTCCATACAAGAACATAATTAACTAAATTCTAATTGAGGACTTTCAGCTTCTTTCTTATGAATCTCCATCAATCTATTTTTCATTATAGTATGTCGTATCATGTATACGTTAAAAATAACCTTAAAATTGTTAGTATCATAAAAAAATTTCCTCATTGTCTCAGAATAGTCATTACTATTGCTTAGGTTTCATATCATCGGCCCCCATGATAATATAAATGATTTTGGAGATATCTGAGAGGAACATAACGTGCTGCAGAAAGCAGTCATAGATGCAAAGTAAAGAGCGAAGGAGAGTTGGTGTAAGGATAAGAGGATTATGGGATAAATTCATGACTGACACACAGTTTAAGTCTGGATATGGAAGGATTATAAGATTCTGTTAGATACTTGGCAAGGAAATATATCACTCTGAGAGCAATTCACAAATTTGTTTAATTTTACAGCTTTTCCTTATCTCAGTTTCTGAACCAGTACCGGTGTATGGGACATTAAATTTGGAAGAAATTGCCAGGAATGTGGGCAGACAGCTGGTTGAACCATAGTTATTGTTATGGTTATAGTATGTAGTTACAAAGAATTAATGCAATGATCAACCAAGAATTAGGTGGCATCTGAATGGAACTGTTTACAATTGATATTCTAAAACAAAATTTTGATACATAACATATTAAAATCTCACAACATAATTTTGTGAGCACTTGAACTCACAAATATCCACAAATAATAATAAAGACAACCTTACTTTCCTAACAATCAAGAAGAAAGAGGCACGTTGATTAACATATTTTTCAAAAAGATAGTCTGTCGGACTGTATCCAAGTTTACAGTTCACAAATTTAATTGAAAGAAGCCAAAATAAGGAGTTATCACTATAACAAAAATGATCTTTAACAACAATTAATAGCTTAATTGTCGCTAAATATGTATTTTCAAAGGTAATTAGTACTCTCTATAAATGTCCCTAAAGTCTATAGCGACATTGAATCTAATGACAATTAATTAATGTCGGTAAAGACTCTAGCACTCTTCTTAATGTGCATATTTATTGCAAATAAAAATTATTTTTATCATAGTGTATTTTGGGCATCTGTTAGTTTCACGAAAACTTGATCTCTTATTATGCCCAAAAAGTAGAGAGGAAGAAATATGACAAATTAGTCAACTTGCGATAAAAGAAGTGGACTAATTGTCTCTATACTAATATTCTAGGAAGAGTGCAATGGCATACAAAATGTTTGTATCTAAGATAAAACAATCAAAATAATATACTAACTGTGGCAAGCAAGAGAGCAATCTGTTTGGTTCTTTTAACAAACTTTACCATTGGTTACGTATTAATTATCACATATTTGTTGTTGTGTGCTATCAAATATAGCATAGCCCACAAGCAATTTTCCAAAAAAGTATATGACGAAACCTGTAGAAATGGACAAAAGAGAAGATCAATTTTCAATCATCCTTGCTGAAATTTTTAACAGAGTTCAAAATAAGTCACCAAAATAGCAAAAAGAAATTGCAATAGTTACATGAATCGCTATGACTTATAGTAAAAGATTAAGCTACATGAAATAGGAGGAAGAAAACTTTGAGGAATGAAACACACTTCATAAGAACCTTAATTAATGTATTTGAATTCGACTCCCCTATAGCGGAAAAAAACCGACAAATAATAGTGGCAGAAATAGAAGTTTTGTTTACTAAAGAACCAAATGTAATGAATTCAACCATTACAACAGCGTTGTGTTGTGGACTGAGAGGTGCAAAAGTAGTAATGTCGCATTGCAATTGAAATCAATTTTCTTTGTTTATTCTTTCTTCTTTTTGTGCCTTGGAATGAAGTGTTGGGTTTTAAAATGTGTGAATGAAAAATGAAGAGTTGTGACTTTTGTGAAAAGTTGTGACTTTTTCGAAAGGTTGTGACTTTTCTAAAGAGTTGTAACTTTTATGAAAAGTTGTAACTTTTATGAAAAGTTGTGACTTTTAAGTAAGGTTGTGACTTTTCTAAAGAGTTGTGACTTTTATAAAAAGTTATGACCTTTCCGTAAGGTTGTAACTTAAAAGAAGGACAGTTTCGAAAATAAATAAATAAAAAGAGAATCCTTGTTTCTGGTGTTGCACATCACCAGAGTTATCACATATTTATTGTTGTGTGCTATAAAATATAGCACAGCCCACAATCAATTTTTCCCAAAAAGTATATATGATGAAACCTGTAGAAATGGATGAAAGAGAAGATCAATTTTCAATCATCCTTGCTGGAATTTTTAACAGAGTTAAAAAAAAGTCACCAAAATAGCAAAAAGAAATTGCAATAGTTACATGAATCGCTATGACTTACAGTAAAAGATTAAGCTTCATAATATAAGAAGAAGAAAACTTTGAGGAATGAAACACACTACATTAGAAGCTTAATAATGTATTTGAATTTGACTCCCCTATAGCGGAAAAAAACCTACAAGTAATACTGGTAGAAATAAAAGTTTTGTTTACTAAAGAATCAAATGTAATGAATTCAACCATTACAACAACGTTATGTGTTATGGACTGAGAGGTGCAAGAGTAGTAATGTCACATTGCAATTGAAATCAATTTTCTTTGTTTATTCTTTCTTCTTTTTGTGCCTTAGAATTAAGTATTGAGTTTTAAAATGTGTAAATGAAAAATGAAGAGTTGTGACTTTGGTGAAAAGTTGTGACTTTTGTGAAAAGTTGTGACTTTTATGAAAAGTTGTGACTTTGTCGTAAGGTTGTAACTTTTCTAAAGAGTTGTGACTTTTATGAAAAGTTGTGACTTTTAAGTAAGGTTGTGACTTTTCTAAAGAGTTGTGACTTTTATGAAAAGTTTTGACTTTTCCGTAAGGTTATGACTTTTCTAAAAAGTTGTGACTTTTATGAAAAGTTGTGACTTTTCCGTAAGGTTATGACTTTTCTAAAGAGTTGTGACTTTAAGAAGGACAGTTTTGGGAATAAATAAATAAAAAGAGAATTCTTGTTTCTGGTGGCACCACGTCACCGGATTGAGGGTTCTCTTTTATATATATATATATATATATATGATTTTCAAAGTCATGTATCTGTGATAGAATTCAATTTGTTTTGTCATTTAATTTTTAAGAGTTAAGGTTAAACTCCATTGATTTAGAGTTTTCATATTTTTCTTTTATGACTAGTAATTCTCCAAATAAGAAGAAAGTTTATTTATTGTTGCTCAAAAAATGACATGAAAATTACCACTGCAATTTTCGATATTTTCTGCCGCTTATATTTGAAAATTAAAAAATGCAACAACTTTGATGAACAAAAGAGAAAGATAGTATGTACTTTGTTGCAAATAGGGAAGGCAATGGGGCAGGGTGGGGCGGTTGCAGGGCAAATTCGCATAAATCCGCTAAGATTTTAATCCGCCCCGCTCCACACAACAAAATTTTCTATTTATAACCCACCCCTAATAAACCCGCCCTGCACATAATTTACTATCTTTTTTGAATAATTTCATTGACTTCAAAATATTGATTAAAATGATAAAATTTTATATATTAATGGGGAATTTTTTTTCGTAGTGTTACTAGCTGTATACCGACTTTTTGAACAAAATCTCCCTTCAAATACAACTTTATACCTATCTTACATAAACATTTATTTGTTGTCTGTAAAGTATTACTACAACTTGTTGCTACAAACTGTTAACGTAGATTTAACAGTTATTTCAATTGCAAATTTGCAATTAAGCACACTCAAATACGTAAACATTTATTTTAGATTACATGTTGTTTTAATTTTT
The DNA here is from genome assembly GCA_018342035.1 of Solanum appendiculatum. Lineage (NCBI taxonomy): Eukaryota > Viridiplantae > Streptophyta > Magnoliopsida > Solanales > Solanaceae > Solanum > Solanum appendiculatum. Next base: position 1,014,471 of record JAGDQO010000816.1, on the reverse strand, counting down.
CAGTTCTCTGTAATATAATTTTAAGGTATAAAAAAGTGTTTACAATTTGTTTTAGTAAATACAGTTTAGTAGCAATTTGTTTCAGTATATATAGTAGAAATTTGAAAGAAATATAACTCAGATTATCCAATTTAGTTTAATTAGTAGGATAACTTGTCCCGCCTCGCATTAGATTTTCAAGAAAATTATTTCAACCCGCCCCGCTCCGCACCCGCATAAGATCAAACCCTCCCCACCCCGCATAAGGTTAAACCCGCCCCAATCCACACACACACCATCCCATTGTCATCCCTAGCTGCAAATAGAAAGAGGATTTATGCAGTAATTGTGATAAACCTTAACGAGGAAGAAGATGAGAAAGGGACTTTTTGGATCATATTAGAATTAATGATGTATCTGACACATTATTGAGTTAGATTATATGTATCTATTTTATCAGTGTATCAAATTAAGTGTACATGTATCTAAATAAATATATGCATGTATTGGAGATTTACGTATGTATCTGACATATTATTAATATATCTGACATATTTTTGATGTATCCTACACATTATTGAGTTTTTTTTTTTTTTGCTGAGAAAACATTGATAAAGATACAAAATGGGGGAAGCAAATTGAAGCTCCAATAACAACGAGAAAATCAAGCAGGCAAATCATGATAGTACAGGCAGAGAAATCAAGATTACGAGTTTTTGTTCCTGCTGTGTTTGTTCCTCAGAATTGAGTACTGTAGAGTTGTCCGCCGATCAAGTCTTCTAAGCCTTTAGTGCAGCTTTGTGCACCATTGTTTCTTTGTGGATCTGGTGGCAACTCTTTTCGACAAACTCAAGCAACTTCTCCAAATTAGAAGCCAAGGAATTCAAGATGTCATTGCTGTCTTTTGGGGATTGGAATTATATGTATATAGTTTTTTTTAAATCAATTTATCTGATTAAGTGTATATGTATCTGACAAAATATACGCATGTATCTGAATAATATTTCGTGAATCTAAGTTATGAAGTCTAAACTTTGCTGAATCGTCAAAAAAAAAGAAAAGGATTTTGATTTTTTTTAGGAGTTGTGATATGTCCAATCCTTTAAAGTTGTTGCAAACGTGATTTTCTCCTTAATTAATAGCTTTCCGTCATATCTCTTAATTAGACACACTCCTTAATTAATGACTTTAAATTATACCCCTTAATTATTCACGCTAATTAATATGAGATACGTGTATCTAAAAGAGACAGATACATGTATTCGAGACCCAAAATATGTTAAGAAATGTAATATTACAAACTAGTGTAATCTAAATAATTAGATCCTAAAGTGATGAGATTTATATAAGCTACCCTTTTATTTATTTTTTATTTTATTCAAAGACCACAGTCCACATGGGTCAAGATTTATTAAAGGAAAAATTACCTAACTACACACCCTTTTAAACATATTTTCTTTTTTTTCCTACCGTTTCAAAAAATATAAAAATCTCTTATTTTGCTCCTATCATCTCCTTTTCCGAATACATCAATTTGAAATCCATATCCAAGATTTTCCTTCCTTTTTTCACGCCACAAATATCTCCACAGTTACCTCCATTAATCAATTTTTGAATTTCAAATCTTTTCGCTTTCCAATTAATGATTTCAAATTATTCAAGAGGTAGATCTCTTTCCATCACTTCAATTTTTTATTTTTTTATTTTATTTTATTTTTTTCATCTTAAAAATAGCTGATACGTATGGTATCATGTTTAACTATTGGGCAATTTTTGTATCATGTTTAATTGTTGGGCAATTTTTGTATAATGGATTATTGTTTGTTATTTTTTGTATCATGTGTTACTGTTTGTTATTTTTGTATCATGTTTAACAGTTTGTCATTTTTTGTTCAATACAGTTTTTGTAATATGTGATCAAACAAATTTCAACACACTTTTGAGTTTGGTTCTATATACAACGTGTAACTTGTGTATTTGATTTTGATGATGAAAACTTTCAAGAAAATAGATCGAAACGGCGAAACGATCCATTAATCATGAAGAATTTAAGAGAGGAGAAGTCGAGGAAGGACACATGCTCGAGTTTAAATCTACTATTGAAAAAATGCCCAAAAAAGGAGAAAAAGTTGGATCTACCATTAGACGGCTATCATTATCAAAGATACAGATTTTCAATGTATCTCGTTTATTTTGATTCTTAAATTAGCCTTTCTTAGTGTCATCACTGATATGATACATAGCATTTGTTTTATGCAATGTATCATATTCATATTTATGGTGTTCACACATAACCCTAATGTTGTTGAATCTTCGATTAGTTTTATCATGTTCAATATAAATGATACATAAACACTACCTAACGTATCATTTACATGTATCAAGTTCTTAAATGTATCATCAATCTTATTCAAATTTAAAAGGCTATATAGATAGTAACAAATTAGTTGTGTGTTATGTATCTGCACTCTTTAATATTTGTTCAGTCTTATCCAAGTTAGAATGCGATGTATATGTACATATTACCCAATAATAATCTTGATACATAAACGACTTGGAACAATCTGGAAACATTAAAAAATTCAGTGATACATTATATGAAATATTTTTTTTCAATTTTCAAAGCAATAGCTATCTAACAACAAACTAACACATAGCGACACAGTTTTGTAACCATATTATAACATGTACCAGATACATTACAATAACCAATGATACAACCATTCATAAAAATCTAAGATTGATATATATTAATGTATCATCCACATTTTTTTTATCAAAACAAGTAATTTACATATCTTGATTGTTATACTATTTATATGTACAATATACACAATAATAGCGTGATACATTTATACAAATCTGTGATACACACACTCAATATTCAAAACGTATCTGATCCATCTCAATTGTTAATCCATTTATTACATGTATCATATACAATATATTATGATGATACATTTTTATACAAATCACATCCAGATACAAAAAAATGACCACATCATAATCCATAGATATAAAATTACAATCCACGCGCGTCGTTTACCACTAATGTATCATGACTTACTTATTCACATCAAAACGACAAAACAAAACTATAACCATGATACATTAAAAACTATATACCAATGGTGGAGAGGACAAAGAAAATGGTGGAGGAAGTGGTTGAACGGCCGGAGATGGATAAGGAGATAATACAAAAGATAATTTCATTGTCGGATAAGAAGCCAATGAATTAATGGCACAAACACCATATGACAAATCATTGTTTCTTCTTATATATCCATACCCCTCCACTCCCCATGATGTACCCCATGAGTTCTTGATTATCCAGTAGTCATCATCTCCTTCGGAACCATATCCTACTATTAGTACCCCATGACTCAAGTCATCTAGACTACTAGAGCAACTATCATAGATTCCCTGCATATTTCCATAATACAAAAGAATAAAGTGCATGTCATTTTGGGATTCTTAAGTCCATAATACTATTAGTAACCTTCATAACTCACCTCGCTTACCCGAATTCCTGAATCTCTCAATAAAATTGATATATTCATATTGTATCAGCCAATTTTGTCGAGTAATTTCAATTTTTCACGATTTGGGCTACAATGGCGGTTTGATGGAGATGATGGAAATTTGGGAGAGAATTGTTTGAAGTTGGGCGGATTTGGGAGAGAGTTGAGAGAAGAAAAATTGAATTTTGAATTGATTGAAGCTGTGACGATTTGGGAGAGATTGATATCAACTTGATTATCATGATTTGGGGAACTCACATTCAATTTTACGATTCCTTTCCTTTTAAATCGCAACTGAATCTGCTTTAATGTATCAAATTAATGTATCCGCCTTGTTTGCTATGTATCCGGATAGCACTTATTTTAAGGGATTTTTGTAAAATAGAAAAGAATAGGGATATGATGTAATTTAGGTCTTACACTATGCGATTTATGCAAGTTATATTTTATTAAAAGTGGAACAGATATGTACAATAACTTGTGGGTTGACCCAAAGTATAGAGCCCACCAAAAAAATAAAAGAGAAAAGTGTCAAAAACACATCTAAACTATCGTGAGTTTTATACCTAAATTATTGAGAGTGTGAATTTCATACTTAAACGATCATTTATTAATTTGAGAAACACATCTGGTGTGTGTAATACGCTCTCTCTTTTATTTGAAAAAACTTTGCCACATGACATTTCACATGGATAAAATATTTCACTTTCACAAAATTTAAATAAGAGTATTAATTAGTTAATAAGTATTACTATCCTCAAAAAAAGAAATTATTTTTAAAAAAAATAAAATTTAAAATATTTTTCTTACCGTACTCCACCACCTTCTCCCCCCATACCCCCTCCCCCCACAACAATGCCCCCATCCTTTTATTTTTTTAATTTCTTTTAAATAATCATACTTCGCCCCCTCCCCCTCCGCACTCCCCCCCCCCCTTAAAAAAACCCCACCCACTCCTTCCTAGAATTTTTTAATATTATTTATTTAAAAATAAACATGAAAATTCTACCTCGTACCATCTAATCCTCCGTTCCTAATTTTATTTGAAAAAATCTTACCACATGGCTAAAATATTCTACCTTGACAAAAATTAAATAAATTAGAGTATTAATATTAGTGAAAAATTAAAGATTAAAGTATTACTATTCTCAAAAAAAGAAATTTTTTGTTTTAAAAGTAAAATTTAAAATATTTTTCTTGTTCCACTCCACCATATCCTCCTTTTATTTTTTAAAATTTCTTTTACAAAATATTTTAGAAAAAATCATACTTCCCCCCCCCCCCCCCCCCCCCCAAAAAAAAACACTCACTCATTTTTTTTAGTATTATTTATTTTTAAAAAAAAAGAAAATTCTACCCCATCCCATCAATCTAACCCTCCACTCCTAATTTATTTAATTTTTTTTTACATTTTTATTATTTTGTGTTAGATATGTACATATAATTTTAGGAAAATATTTTTTTTACTTGCGTACCGAATATAACAAAAATAAAAAAAATTATTTTAAAAAAAGTCTTGCGGCAAGTAAAAAATATTTTCCTTAAAACATATGTATATTTCTAACTCAAAACGAGAAAAAAAAAATGGTTAGGTGGGTGGGGTAGAATTTTAAAAAAAAAATAAAAGTAATATCTAAATTATTATTTGAAATGGATGGGGGGCGGGGGGTTGAAAAGGGGGGAGGGATATAGTACGATTTTAAAAAAAAACTTTTATAAAGAAATATAAATTTTTTTGGAAATAGTAATACTTTAATCTTTAACTTTAACTAATACTAATAATTTATTTAATTTTTGTCAATGTAAAATGTTTTGTCCAGTGAATTGTGACAATTTTTTTTAAATAAAAGAAAGAGTGTAGTATATACACCATCAAGAGAGTATTTCTCAAACTAATGAGGGATGGTTTAGGTAGATACTTTCTAAGTTACTTGTGATCTTTCTTCGTTTCAAAAAATTTACCGACTCTCTAATTAGAAGAAAGATCACAAGGAACTTGGAAAGTATCCACTGTGTGTCACTGTGACAATGATCGATATGGCTTTGAATGGTATCAATATGAATTTATGTTACATTGTTGATTTTCAGGACTGAATTTTGGAGTGAAATGACCTCTAATTTAACCAAATGATGCTAAATTCACTTTTTTCTTCATGCACAGATGATATATGTTAAATTTTCTCCTTTTTTTTTAATTGGGGTGGGAAGGGAAAATGGAGGAGGCGATTATAATGTGGGAAATCGAACTCTCACCAACAAAGTGAGAATTCATGTAACCAATCAACTAAGTTACTAAAATTCTCCGATGTAAAAGTTTCTTGATTATCTTATGGTTATTTATATTTTAGATCCTTAATAAAATACTAGCTCCACTACCTTATAGACAATGATGACTAGCATTTATGACATTTAATTCAATAATCTAGTGATATTTAATTTTAAAAAGGGCACCTTTGATAAAAAGCTCTTTATCCTAATGTGAAATTTTCTGGCGTTATTCTTAGATTAGTTAAGTCACCGAGTGAAGAAAATGAAAGGGGAAATTTTGCACTATAGGTGTAAATAGCTAGTTCTAAGTTGCAGATCCCATTCTAGAAATAGAGATACTCACATAAATCGCAGGTTTGACTCCAGAATCAAATAGGTCGGCGGATAAGATTATTTGTCCCACAATAATAGAAACTACATTAGTTAACATGTACTTCCTCTATTTTAATTCGTTTTTTTTTTTACTTTCCTTTTTAGTCCATTTCTGAAAGAATTTCTCTTCCTTTTTTTTTTTTGCTAATCTTTAGTTTCAACTTTTTACATGTTTAAGGCAACAAGATAAAAAACATTTTGATACATTTTACATATCTTTAGTTTAAAACCACGAGATTTAAAAGTCCTTTTTACTTTCTTAAACTTCGTGTCAAGTCAAACTAGACAAACCAATTGAAATGAAAGGAATAGTATATTATATACTCTATTTTCCACTTATCACAGGCAGCTAACTACCCATAGTTACCTTTTAGACGACGTGATAAATGTAAAAATTTATTTACACATTAGAGTATAGAAGGTAAAACTTTTACATAAATATGTAGCAATAAGACTAATAAACATGAACTATACATGAAGCTCAAAAGATCAACTAGTCAAGCAAAAAAACATACAAAATTCACTCAGTATCTTCACTGAAATCAGGGCTTTTGCAGCTTCATAAGCTCCGTAGCAGACCAGATTTCGATTCTTGCAACTCCTCGGAGAGCATTAGCTGCAAATATCAATGCCAAGAATGTGGCCCGAATACTGAAAGAAGCTCCAACAGTCCTCTAATCAAACTGAAGATGTCTTACAAAGGATCATATATATGGACCTCAACAGAACCTCCATAGTTGTCTTGAATATCCCGTTGAATCTGCTTGGCAACAGACTCAGCAAGTGTGGTTATATCTGCAAAATCTTGAGGGATTGAATCCAATCTATAGCAACCTTCAAGAAATAGTCGTTCAAGGCATGGAAAGTGATCACAACTGCCTCTTCAGTACCGAATACTTAAATGTTTAAGTAACAAGAATTTCAAATGAGGGAACCCTTCGTCAACTACTTCCCACTCCTCGCCTATGCAGGCACTAATTCCAGCTTAAGGGACTCGACTCTTAGAGGAACACTGCATGGATTTTGATCACACGTCCCTCCGATCACATTCACAAAATTCATGTTTTGAGCTTCCCTCAAGCAGAGTTCACGGATCACATCGTGCATTCCACAACTCTTGATTTTTCCATCAAACCTCAAATGATGGATGGAAATTAAACTTCTATCTCTAAGATCTTTCAAACATTTTTCTGCCACTTCTTATATGCTTTTCATTTCATCTAACTTCAAAAATCCCTCTGTTGCCTATAATTCCAGAAGTCTATCGACAACAATCAGTTCATCTTCGGGGAAGATTGGAAAATATAGAAAGCATGGTTTGAGGTGATGAGGCAAGTAATGGTAACTCAATGCCAACACACTCATGCACTGGACATCCTCATCTGTGTTTACCATTGTACTTACATTCTCGGCAACACTTTGCCACTCACTCAATGCTTTGCCTATTTTGGAGAGAAGTCCGCCAATCAGAACAATTGCTAGAGGCAATCCTCCACATTTCAATGCAATTTCTTTCCCAAGATGTTCAAATTCAAGGGTAAAACAATCTTTCGCAAAGACCTTTTCATACAATAAACTCCACCTTTCGTCAAAATTCATGAGGCGCATGTGAGAAGGAGACTTACCTGAGCTAGCATATTCAGCCACTTCCACATTCCGAGGAGTCAAGAGTATTCTGCTTCCATTATTACAGTCTGGGAAACATAGTTTTATGTCATCCCAAGCTTCTGTAGTCCATATGTCATCAATGTCTACCAAGTATCTCCTGCCTTTCAGATGCTTTTGCAATCGGTCTGCTAGTTGATCATCAGGTTCGTAACTTGTAGAATTAGAAAGTAGTCGTAGCAATACATTTCTCGCACAATACTCTTGTGAAACAGTTACTTTTGCACGGATATCAAATCTAGACGTAATGCATGTATCACTGTATAGTTTTGTAGCCAAAGTTGTCTTCCCGATGCCCCCCTTCCCTACGATTGAGACAACTTCTAGTTCCCTTTCTCCACTAGCAAGGGAACTAGAAGTTACATTTCTTGATTCTGAGCAAACCATATCTTCTGTTGTGTATGCTACTTCTGCGATTTCAGCTTCCAAGCTTGTTAATGCCTCAACATTGCCTGTTATATTGCACGATTTCTCCAGAATACTTCTCAAAGATTCAAGCTTTTCGTAAAACGGTTGCAATTCACATCCAGTAAGTTCCATTGATTGGTGGTTGCTTCTCATAAGACAAGTAATAGCAGCATAAGCCATATCTTTAACTTGTACAACTTTTCTTCTTCTACATTTACTTTTAATCTCTAAGTTACTATAGTCTATTCACATAGCTATCACATTCAATTATTGTTCCATCTGCCAAGAAAGTGGTGGCCACTCCAGCACTTCTTTTTTTACTTGACTTTTTTTGCTCCAAATTAATTAGGATGTATTTACTCCCTCTGTCCGACAATAGTTCTTCAGTATTGACTTGACATACCCTTAAGAAACAATAAATAATAGAGGTAATGTTACTATATTATCCTTTGACTTTATTAAATTTAATGCTATGAGAAATGTGTTAGATGATAAATAGTATTTAATAGCAAGGGTAAAATAGACACAAAAGATAATTATCTCTTGATTTTCTAAACTGCACAAGTATTGTTGGACAACTATTTTTAGTATAGTGGATAACTATTGTTGGACGGAGGGAGTAGTATTATTTTGTTCATGAACTAGGGAAGTGAAAAAGTTATGATACACGTATTAAAGTAGGTACATAACTAAGATGCCAGTTTGTACCTTTGTTTTTTTTAGGCATAATACATAAACATGACTTTTAACTTGGCTTCAACTGATAATTATGACCATTAACTTTGGGTGTGCACAAGTAGTCACTTAAACTTGCATAAAATTTAAGTGTCTACTTGTGCACACTCACGTGTGTATTTGGGCTTACTTGTCCTTGGATTCTTTTGTTTTGTGAAAGAAGATATCTTTTAAAGAATAGGGTTAGCAATTTTTGGGAATTAGAATTCGGATCCTAATAAACGCGACACTAGGTGACATTTTACTTACCAAACACCAGAAAATGAGTAAGAAAATCATTTGTCTTGGTAGAAAAGATTTTCCTTCATACCAACCCCCACAAACTGTATCTTTCTTACAATGAACATGTAATCGCATGTTAAAGAAAATGGAGCAAAATGTCAGACATAGCTTATCTCGCTAGGTATCTCTTTCATCTTATTATTATCGTGGGATTCAGTTCTTTATGAATTCATGATTTTGTTACAAAGTGTAATAAGTGAACCGTAGGAAAAAGAGCTATTCTTTAACTAGAAAGTTTAGGGTTGCACAAGGAAGATGAGAGAGAATATTTGTAGAAGTGCGTAGTTTTATTAAATGGAAGACTCTGCCATTTATAGGCTTACAGATTCAGAAAGATCATCTCTATCCAAGACTTCAATTGACTAAAAAGTAGGAAAACATACCAGAAAAAGTTGCAACTAAATCAGAAAAAATAGCAACCTAACAAAGACTTTTTCACTCTAGTGAAAGACTTATTCAACTCACAGTAAAACATCCAATGCAGTAAACATAAAAAAAAAGAGACTTGAACCAATTTTCAACACGCCTCCTTGATTCAAAATCACATACACCAAGGCATAACATAAAGTAATTGTGCTTTGCTGGAGGAAGTGCTTTAGTAAGAATATCTGCCACTTGTTCTTTAGTGTTACAACCCTTCAACTCAATCAGTCCTTCTGCAACCAGTTCTCAGATAAAATGGTGTCGAATATCTATATGCTTCGATCTTCCGTGACAGACAGGATTTTTAGCCATTGCAATTGCTGATAGATTATCACAAAAAAAATTGATTGCCCTTTTTGTTCTTGGTGAAGATCAACAAGTATTTTCCTAAGCCATAATGGCATGTTGAAGATGCTGATGTGACATATTCAGCCTCGGAAGAAGACAATGCTGTTGTTGGTTGTTTCTTTGAGCTCCAAGTAATGGCTGCAGAACCAAGAGTGAAAAGGTTCCCAGAAACACTCTTTCGATCATCCAAACACCTTCCCCAATCACTATATGTATAGCCTAGAGATTAAAATTGGAACTTCGAAAGTACCATAGTCTGAATCCTGTAGTTCCAGCAACATAGCGCAAGATTCTCTTAGCTGCTCCAAGATGATGCTTTGAAAGCCTATGCATAAACCTTGAAATCATTCCAACAGAAAAAGATATATCAGGACGAGTGTGCGTCAAATAAATTAAGCCTCCAACTAAGCTTCTAAAATAACGTCCATCAGCTTTTTCAATATCATCATCAAGTTGCAGCATCTCATTTGCATTCATAAGAGTAGCCACTGTTTTGCAATTAAGCAAATTAAATCTCTTGAGAAGATCAATGGCATACTTCCTTTGTGAAATGAAAATTCCATCTTCTTGCTGCTTCACTTCAAGTCCAAGAAAATAGTGCAACACTCCCAAATCCGTCATTTCAAAATTTTTCATCATAATAGATTTGAAATCACATACAAGAGAGTGAGATGAGCCCATATAGATCATATCATCAACATACAAACACACCAACAAAAGATCATTTTTTCCATATTTCTTCACATATAAAGTTGGTTCATTCTTACTTCTTTCAAATCCATTTTCTCTGAAATGTGAGTCAATTTTGCTATACCATGCGCGAGGAGCTTGTTTGATCCCATAGAGTGCTTTCTTCAACTTGTATATTGTGTTCTCCTTTCCTCTCTCCACATAACCATCTGGTTGTGTCACATACACTTTTTCTTTCAAATCACCATTAAGGAATGCAGACTTAACATCAAATTGATAAACCTTTCATTTTAATTGTACAACCAAAGCTAAAAGGATTCTTACTATTTCAAGTGAGCAACAGGAGAGAAAGTTTCGTCAAAGTTAATGCCTTGTTGTTGTGAATATCCTTTTGCGACCAATCTGGCATTGTGTTTCTGCACGCTCCCGTCAGCATGGTATTTTGTCTTGAACACCCATTTTAATATGATAACATTTTTTCCATCTGGAAGGTCCACCAAGTCCCATGTCCCATTCTTCCTTATTGCCATAAGCTCTTCATCCATAGCACACCTCCATTCCACTTTTGTTGAAGCTTCCTTAAAGCTAGCTGGATCTGCACCAAATAAAGCAAAGGTACAGGTTTCATAAATATCTGACAACGACCTAAACTTCAGTGGAGGAGTTTCATCAGAATCTTCTGAGCCTGACACCATCAATGTTGGACTGCTATTTTTGACACCCAATTTTGTCCCTCTTTTCTTCTAATTTATTTCGTTGAGCTTCTAAATTGTTAATAAGTTGAATACTTTATATTTCGCTATTATTTTCGCTTATTACTTTTGCTATTATCAATTATTGTTACTATTATTTTCAACAAACTTTAATTATCATTTTCACTATTTTAAAATTATATTACTCCATTGCTTTATTGTCGTCTTCTTTAAAATGGATTGTCGTTACTTTATTTCAAATTTCTTACTTACTAAACCTTTTACGTAATGTATATTATAATAGAAGCTCCAAAGAATTAATTTAGAGAAGAAAAGGCCCAAAATATTTCAGCCAATTTGGCTATCCAAAAGGAGCCCAAAATCAAGCAAACCCACTAGAAAATCTGTCCAAAATAGGCCCAAACCCGGAAGCCCTCTTAGACTTCTCTTATCAGATTTTTCCAACTTGCAAACCTTAGTAGCAGCAGCAACAGCAACAGCAACGTTTCTTTTTCCCCTTTTAGCGTAAGTACAATCTTTTTTCATAACCATGGCAGCACTTTGAGTCTCTGGCTATACCATTTTGATAATCATATCGATTTCACACCAAAATGAGTCCATATTCACGAAAATGGCTTGTAACTTTTATCATCATTTTAAAAATTGGTTTGTCTCTTCTCCATCTCCTTCTGCTCAAATCTCTGAAGTATCACGTGAGCTTGACCAAATAACAACGTTCAAATTTCAAAAACACATCTTTTTCATCTCAAAATCCCGCCCACATAACATCCTAGAACTTTAGACTCTTCTATAAATATTTTCCTCTGTTTTAACAATTGAAGCAGAGGAGTTTTGGGGCTTGCAAAAGAAATAACAAAGAAGACTTGAACACTCACAAGAACACCATACTTTTACATTCAACATCATCATACAGAAACATCTTTTACTCTACTCTCTATTTGCTTGACTATGTCGGAGGAACGAGAGAAGATTCTTGATCGACATCCAAGTTCACTGCCCCACAAACGGTCAGTTTCTCTCACACTTTAACCTATTATACTTTCTTTTGTTGCTTAATGTGATATGAATATTTGGTTTTAAGAATAAATCATGGTCCAAGGACTACCATTTGGTACAAAGATTATGTTCTTATGATTGATATATTCTGCCTTTGTAAATACAAGTTCATCCCATTTGTCTTTATTTAAGTATGTTGAATATTAGTTAATAATGCTACTTAGAAGCTTAGAAATCACGTTTCAGTTGTTTATTATTGTTTTGCTTAAAAGTGTTATGATCAAATACAAATGCATTCTCTTAAGTCTTGGTTTGGTTTTGTTTATTGCTTATTTTGCCTATTTAAATGGATGAATCTGTTATGAGTTGGGTTCACAAAAGTTATAAAAGTACTCTTAAGTTGGTGTAGGTTGGATTTTTTCATTAAGTTTAATACTTCATGTTTTTGGGTCTTCTCCTTGGATAGATATATTAGATATCATGTTTTGAATTTTATAGATGCTAAGAATTGCTACCAGGAAACTTGGGTTGTATTTGACTTTTAGTGTTGGAGTTAAGGATCAATTCAAGTTACTACTATATTATGTTGATATTTATTGAATCATTGCATGATCTTAGGTTTACTTTAAATACATGTTGAATATTGATAGAATCCTAGTTTTACTTTACTTTACATTTTCTGCTTATGATTAAGGGATAAATTATTGCCTAACTCATGCGTCTCGTTCTTTTCTTTGTTTGGCATGTATACCACCAGAGTCGAAGAGTTCATTTTAGGATTCGACGTTACCGCGAGACCTTAAATATGCATCTACATCTTTGTGTGTGCCTCTTGCTCCCTTGAGCTACATCCGAGCAGAAAATGGAGAAGAAGCGAGGAAAAATGACAAACATTTGCTATAATCTTCTTCCTTTAGTTGCCTACTATGAACATAACGTCCTTGCTAGTTTCAGCTAAATTATTGTAATGTGTTTATCTTTGTGCTCATGTTATCTTGTATGTGGAGTATTCTCGACTTTATTTGATGTTTGGTTTGACACTTCGAGAAACACCTAGTTAATAATTAACTTTAGAATACTTTCAAACACCTTGGATTTAAATGTGATTTTCATAATATGAAATTATTTTCATAATGGTCCAAATGAGTCTACACTCAAAGCCTTTTAGTTTCAGACTATCTAAAAAATGGAATTTTGAATCTGTGATTTTAAGTAAAAAAAAATGATTTTATTTTAGTCTCTTTTGTTTCAAACTTTCTTGGCAATAACTTTGTTTCCATGGATTTGATAAAACAAGGAATAATTTATTTAAACTTGAATTTCTCCATTTAAGCTATTTTTAGACATAAAATTTTGTACCTTTCTTTTAAACTATTTTTATCCAAATACTCATTTTTATGCTAATATTTTATTTTGACACTTAGCCTAATTAATTAATCAAGTTCGACCGGTTAACCATTTTTAATGGATCTTAAAGGATGCCTAACCCCTTCCCTTCAGATTAGTTGAACCCTTACCTAGAATTTTATGTTTAGTAGACCTTAAAATAGAGTTAACTTTAGACCATGACTTTAATCAGTTTATGTGTCCTAATTCACCGTAATAATTAGATGGCGACTTCTTGACTTAGATAATTACTTTAGAAATCACCAAAATGTTGTACACTATTTTGACCCGGTTTAAATGGGGTAAAACAACTATCACTTGGGTTAATGTCTCTGGAATTTCCAAAAGAATGGCTTGGTATATTGGCAGGAGGCTGACTTATTGCTTCACCAGGAAAGGCTTCATCCACCACTGCAACTTGTGAGCTTTGATTGTTTCCTTCCCATTTCCAGCAGACATTTTCATCAAATACAACATCTCTCCTGATGATCACTTTACCATTTGTGGGATTATATAATCTAAAAGCTTTGGATTCAGAACAATACCCAAAAAAGATGCATTTTTCTATTTTTTCATCAAGCGTTTTTATGATGTTGAGAATTTATCAATGTATATGCAGTACAACCAAAAATTCTCAAATGACTTACCCATGTCTTTCTACCTTTCCAGATTTCAAAGGACGTTCGACCCATAAATGCTTTTGTCGGAGAAATATTTAGCAAATAAAAGGCAGTATGAACAGCCTCAGCCAAAAACTGATTTGAAAGATTCTTACTCCTCAACATGCTCCTCGCCATCTCCACTACAGTTCGGTTCTTCCGCTCAGCAATCCCATTTTGCTCGGGAGTATAAGGTGCAGTCAATTCCCTGTGAATGTCATTTTCTTCACAGAACACCTTAAATTCTTGGGACAAGAATTCACCTCCTCTATCGGTACGAAGAACCTTAACTTTGTTACCAACTTGGTTCTCCCCCAACGCCTTGAATTTTTTGAAGCATGCAAAAGTTTCTGATTTGAGCTTCAAAAAATATACCCAACTCATCCGACTGTAGTCATCAGTTAGCAACAGAAAATATCGAGAACCGACAAGTGAATCTGTGTTCATAGGACCACACAAATCTGCATGAATAATTTCAAGAAAACTAGTAGCTCTGAAAGATCTTCCAACAGGAAAAGATTTTATATGTTGCTTGCCATAAATACAACCTTCACATACATTTTCAATTGATCTTATATTTGACAAACCATGAACCATCTTATTTTGACTTAGCAACCTCAATCCACTCATATTCAAGTGTCCATAACGCAAATGCCACAACTTAGACTCTTCATGATTTTTCTCACTAACAACCAAGGCATGTTCGACTTTTGAAAGTTCTAGTGGAAACATTTTATTCTCTGTCATACGAATACATGCTAAGATTTGACCTGAATTTTTATTCTTAATGACACATGAACCATCATCAAACAAGACAGAGAATCCACTATTCAACAATTGCCCAACACTTAGCAAGTTATGTGCCAAACTAGGAGCAAATAAAACATTTTGAATGAGTTTCACTTTACCTTGACTAGTTTAGACAGAAACAATACCTTCACCTTCGACGGATTTCCTTATTATCTCCCAGCCAAATTCTCCTCTTTTTGTTTCATCTAACTCCTTAAACCCTTTTCTTTCACCGGTCATGTGACGGGAACATCCACTATCCACAAACCGAACATCAGTCTTATGATCTGCGGTGGTAGATCGAGTCATGAAAAGCATGCTTTCTTCTTCTTCTTCCTCGACATAACCTACTTGATCATTTTTGTACCAGGAGTTTGCTTCTATATGGCCAAACCTATGACAATTGTAACATTGCACTCCACTTCTGCGGTTGTTTGTCCACCTAGATTGACTTCTACCTCTACCACAACCTCTGCCTCTAAAAGATCCTCTGCCGCATCTTTGTACTCCTTGTTCCAGTGACTTCTCATTCTGATTTGAGGTTCTTCCTTCACTTGAAAAGCTTGTTCTTCCGTCCTCTCTATTGACTTATTGATCCCGTGACTCATGAGATTGCAAATAACCCATTAGTTGATCAAATGAAAACACAGATAAGTCTTTTGATTCCCCTATGGCTGTAACCACATAATCAAACTTCGAAGGTAGACTTCTTAACATTTTTGAAACTACAATTTCATCACCTACCTCTTCACCATACGATTTCATTTGACTTACAATTCCACTAACTCTTGATAAAAAAACTTGCACAGATTCACTATTTTCCATGAACAATGTTTTAAAATCACGACGAAGAGATTGCAGTTTCACAGTAATTACCTTTGAGGAACCTTGAAACTCAGTTTTCAGAATCAACCACGCATTTCTTGAGGTAGTAGTTGCTGCAATTTTGGAGAAAATCGTCTCATGAACATCTTGTTGAATAAAGAACAAAGCTTTGGCATCCTTCTTCCAGATTCCTTTTAATTTCCTCTCTTCCTCTGCATCCGGCTCTTCTACATCAACGAACCCATCTTCGATCAAGTCCCACAGTTCTTGAGACCTAAACAAGGTCTTCATCTTGATACTCCAAAACTCATACTTCTCACCATTGAAGACATGTATAAGCGGTTGTGAAGCAGAGGACACACCATTGGCTGCCATTTTTTTTTACTTCCAGTACTACACTCCCTCGCTGTTTCTTAATCTCTTTATCGCCCCGTCAAAAGACCGAACACTCGCTCTGATACCACAATGCAAGAAAAAGAGATATTCTTTAACTAGAAAACTTAGGGTTGCACAAGGAAGACGAGAGACATTATTTGTAGAAGTGCGTAGTTTTATTAAATGGAAGACTCTGCCATTTATAGGCTTACAGATTCAGAAAGATCATCTCTATCCGAGACTCCACTTGACTAAAAAGTAGGAAAACATACCAGAAAAAGTTGCGACTAAATAAGAAAAAATAGCAACCTAACAAAGACTCTTTCAACTATAGTTAAAGACTTACTCAACTCACAGTAAAACATCCTACGGCAGTAAACATAAAAAAAACAGACTTGAATTAATTCTCAACATGAAATTCTTATTTTGGGAGTAGGTCCTTTGTGTTCTCCTTAAAGTAGGTCCTGCCCATCTATGGCTTTTTGTGTTTCTAAGTGATGCTCCAAGTAAATCTATTCAACGTTCTTGATATAATATAATTTAGTTTTACTATTTCTATAAGCAATGTGATTGATGCTATGGGAATAGCAGGCTTCAATTTATCAAAGGAAATGACAGTCAGACAAACTGATGGAGACAAACAAGAAATGATACAAATAAGAATACAAATGCATACAGAAAGAGAGAGCGTGTGTGCGAGAGAGATAGGAAGGGACAATAACAAGAAAAAGAGCGGTGAGAACACAAATGATGAAGTATTTTGGCGATTTGTGCCTAATGATGAAACATAAACACAAAAAGGATGAAGTATTAAGAGGTTAATTCACCAGATATTCACTTTACTTGATAGTTAAAGCAGATTCAGACAAAATTCAGCTTACGATCGACTTGATCCAGTCGGCTAGGTGCTTAATGAACCACAGAGAACTCTAAGGTTAATTGTTACATCAAGAAATAACCTTCAGAAAATAAAAAAATTCAAGAAGTAGCTAATCAAGTGTATGAACTAGTTAAGGATTAAGAGTAACCACTATAGATATCCTACAGGCTTCATGTCACCTTTAGTGGGCAGTATAAGATATATACTTGTGAGAAGTGGCTGCTGTAAAGTGATTTGAATTACTTTGTTTATAGATGCTCAACTTGGTCTACATCTTGATGTCAGCTTATGATTCTGTACACTAGAATGCCACATTAATCTTGGCTGATTGAGTCAGTCGTTCGTTCCTTTAGAAGATTGAAACTTGATATACTATCACTTGTGCTTTGTGCTATGCTTTTAGGTTAACCCCAAGGACTAGTTACTCCTTGGATGATCTCCCCAAGAACTCTGCCACCAGATTTGAAAATGCAGAAGAACTGTTCTTCAATAGCTGGTTAGGAGTATCAAACTTGAGAATTTTTCCTGTGTCAAACAAGACAGATTTTATCAGGCAATATAATCTGTTTCGAATAATATGATGTGTGTATTCTAAGATGTTCTATGACTTCATCTTTTTGAAGGCTTATGGTTGCACTATATTCTGCCACTACTATTGTCATGCAGTTGTATACACTAGCTGATATATTAATCATTCGAAGTGTTAGTATGTTCTTACTTATCTTACCTGCTACACTTGAAACTTATCCTATTAACATGTATGCTTAATTTACTTGGTTGTGCCGTTTTGTGTGTGCTTGTGGTGCTAGGTCCTGTATCTTTACCTTGACCAAGAACTAGAACAAGATCATTATCGATCACTGTGGGTATCGATGTGCCACTGTTATAACTGTGCATCCATTTGTTTCTTCTCTTATAGTTTTCTGAATGACATTGTCTGTCTCTGTATCCACCGAAGCAGTAGCTTCATCAAGTACCAATATTCTCCTTTTCTGTAGCAACACCCTAGCTAGGCACACAAGTTCTCTCCGTCTTCTGCAACTGCAGCAAAATATTCTTTATCATTTGTTTCCCTTTCCAATTGTTTATGTATTTTGAAGTTCTTTAATAGGTTGGAACACAAAGAACCTAGTATTTTTACCAAGTAAATATCTCAAAAGGTCACCCAACTTTGAGGAATTATCTTGTATTCAACTTTGTTTTGTATCAAAAAATCACTTAACTTTGAGTATTTCTTTTATAAAATCATTCAATCAAATTTACCATTAAAAATAATAATTTTACATGATAAAATAAATTAATTGTTTTTCCTCAAATCTCAATCCTTTATATGTTTTTCTTCTTTTCTTTTCCTATTTTTTCTGCAATAATTACAAAATAAATTACTCCCTTTTTGAAAAAATTATAATTATGAATTGATGGATCAAATGTAAGATATGAATAATTTTTCAAAATTTTATTGGTAAAATTATTTTTTAGTATAATACGAACAAAATAAAATGTGATGAAAAGAAAATTGGTACTTCATCATTATCAATATTTATTTTCATAAGGTCCCTCAATAAAGTGGCTGTTATTAGCACAAAAGGAAATAACTGCAATTAACAATAAATAACGTCTTCATGAAGATTCCTCCAACAAGGTTACTCTGAAGTCTACTACCAGATAAAGAAGGAAATTATAGTATAAAAATAATCTCCTATTTGATTTGTAATAATCTAATTAAGTTCGAAAACATTGATATTATGCAAGAAATACAATAACTGTTTAGTATGTATAAAATATCTCTCTATTTACCAAAAAAAAAAGATGATATTTGAGTAAAGTTTTTATTTATGGAAGAGAGAAAAGAGGAAAACTCAAACTCAAACTCAAAGAGAAAAGCTTTTATCATGTTTAATTATTTTTTTATAATAAATTTGATTGAGTGATTTTGTAGAAAGAAAATTCAAAGTTGAGTGATTTTTTTGATACAAAATAAAGTTGAATGACTTTACAAGATAATTCCTCAAAGTTGAGTGATTTTTACCTGGTGCATCAAGAAGCCTTGTATCCTGCTTTACTATATCAGCTAAGTGACATTTATGCAAGACCTGAAATATGAAATCATTCTTATAGTAAGTTACAAAAGTCATACTCTATTGACCAAAACCAAGAAAAAGAAGTCGACAACATTACCTCCCAGATATCCTGATCTGTATGTTGTTGTAATGGATCAAGATTAGTCCTGATTGTTCCTTGGAACAAAGTTGGATCTTGTGGTATTATACTCAACTTAGACCTCAGGTCTTGCAAACCGATCTTTGAAATGTCTATTCCATCGATAAGAATGCATCCCTCAGATGGTTCGACAACCCTGAAGAGAGCTTGGATCAAAGTAGACTTTCCACTACCTGTTCTTCCAACTACACCAATTTTCTTTCCCTCTGGAAAGGTGCAGGTTATACCTTTTAGAACTCTTGGGAGATCAGGGCTGTATTGTACATGAACATCTTTAATTTCGATTCTTCCTTTTAGAGGCCAATCGGGATTTGGCCTGGCCTTTTCAATTATCAGTGGAGCTTCACTAGGAACGTCTCTAAACTGAAGTATCCTCTCAACTGAGATCATTTTGTTCTCAACATTGCATAGGTTCCATATAATCCAAGCTTGGAGAACATTAAGATTTAAGCCATAGGTAGCTGCTAGTCCTGCTAAACCTGCAAACAGATGAAACATGTGACATCACACACTGAAACCATTTACCACAGCGAAAGAAAGAAAAAGTTGTTATCATAGACTTGACTTCCACACTTTGTGTAAGTTCCTAATCTAAGATTTGTTTCTTATGTCTACTCATGCATCACCAGAGATGCATGAAATGGAAATGGAGAAGAATAAAAGCTTACTGGGGTCTATAGCCTCCGGTGGAAGGTGTACGAGGATGATGAGAAGAAAGAAGAATATGAGATTGAAGAGAAAGTTAATTCGAACACAGAGCCATTCCATTGTAGCAGAGTTGTGAAAGACAACACGAGAATAGTTATCGATGAGAACTAAATTCTTATTCAAGAATCGGTCTTCCTGATTGAAACAACGAATTGTTGTTACACCGGCGAGAGATTCAGAGAAATGATGCAGGATTGGAGCTTTCTGAATGCCAATCATCCTTGCCAGTTCTCTAGCAGTGGTAATGTAATATGCCTGTAATAAGAATTGAATCATTAACACTAAGGCCATATTTAAGAGAAGTAAATACTCATTGTTTGCATTCCCATTTAGAGGTGATATAAAAGAAAAAATTATTCATGCTCCTTCAGTCTACTTTACAGCAATCAGTAAAAAAGTGAATTTCTTTCAATAACTTCAGGTTAAGTTTCTTATTACCTGATACCACACAGAGATGGCAAGTATCAGAAGGAAGAGAAATATGATCTGCCAGGCAACGCTGGACATGAGGACAACAATGTTCAATAATTGAATAAGTGCAAATGCAAGTCCAGCCAATCTGTATGGAATATCTGTGTCCACGGTGCTTTTGTCCACCACTTAGGTTCATTCCTCTTTCTCCTACCAAGTTTAGATCTCCGTCAGCCCACATCTCAATGTCATGTTGCAAAGCACATTGGTCCACAACGTCATCATAACGTGCCTTATGCATTTCCTTGTAGGGCTGGGCATAAATACCGAAAAACCGAAACACCGAACCGAACTGAATTTTTTTGGTGTTTCAGTTTCGGTGTTTCGGTTTTCGGTTCGGTTTTCGGTATATGTTTTCATATTTTCGGTAATTCGATTCGATATTCGATATGTAATTTTGTATTATTCGGTATTTCGGTTTAACCGAAATACACTATATTATAATTTTATAATAATATTTAAAATTAATATTATATTAATTATTAACATTAAATAATAAATATTTAATATTTAGTATTAGGTCAATAGACTCAATACTCAATCCCTCTTCCAAGTTCCAACTCCAAAATCCAAAATTTTCATTTCTCATTTTTCAACAGAGCTGCTGCCTGCTTTGAGCTTTCCCCAATCCCTCTTTCTAGTTTCCACTTCTACTTCCAGCGCTCCAGTCTCCAGCAGCGGCGACCGGCGATCTGCAGCAGCGACCAGCACTGCAGCACTCCAGCAGGCAGCGACCAGCAGCGACTAGCAGATCTGCAGCAGCGCCAGCGACCAGCAGTGGTGACTGGCGTTGAGGACCAGCAGCAGCAGCCAGCAGACGCGGCGACCAGCAGTAGACTACCAGCGTCCGGCGGCGGCGAGCCGGCGACCAATCTCTAGTTTAGGTATTTTTTATTTTTTTTCTTGATTTCTTCTTCTGTTTTCTTTTTTTTTTTCTTTCTGATTTTAGCCTTAGTTAGTGTGTGAATTGTGAATTTTTTTTTTTATATAGATGGCTGATCAAAATCAATTAAATGTGGGTGTGGCTGATCAAAGTCGAATAAGTATGGCTAGTTCTACGGATAATATACCTACTAGTAGCAATGATGCGTCAATTGGCACAGAGGAACCAAAAAAAAGAAAAGAAATGGATCCTAGGTCTACTGTTTGGCAACACTTTGATAAAATTTTTGAAAATGGTGTATTATTTAAAGCAAAGTGTTTACATTGTAAACAAAATTATGCTGGGAATACATCTAGAAATGGAACAAGTGGACTGAGACAACATTTGACTAACCGATGTAAAGTGTATAAGCCCCCGCCTGTTGCACCTAGTGTTCAAAAATTATTAAGTGTTCAAAGTGACAGTTCTTCAATAGAGAATTGGAAATTTGAGCAAGAGGTAGTTAGGAGAGCTTTAGTTGAGATGATAATTTTGGATGAACTACCTTTTAGTTTTGTTGAAAAAGAAGGCTTTAAGAAGTTTATGAGCAAAGTCCAACCTTTGTTTCGGATTCCTTCACGTAGAACCATAACAAGGGATTCTTATGAAGTTTATGGTGAATTGAGAATGAATTTGAAAAAGTCTTTTAGAGAAATACAACCAAGAATTTGTCTTACAATAGACACATGGACCTCGGTGCAAAGAATCAATTATATGTGTTTGACTGCTCACTTTATTGATAGGGATTGGGTGCTTCATAAAAGAATATTGAATTTTTGTCCTATCACTAGTCATAAAGGTGAGCATTTAGCTGAGTCTATTAGTAATTGTTTACTTGATTGGAACTTGGACAATGTCTTCACTGTTACGGTTGATAATGCTTCTTCAAATGACGTGGCAGTTTTAGAGTTGTCCAAAAAATTAGATATGTGGGGAACTAATATGATGGATGGTGAGCATCTCCATGTGAGATGTATGGCGCACATACTTAATCTAATTGTGCAAGATGGTTTGAAAGAAATTGGTCCTTCTATCAAACGTGTGAGACAAATGGTGAAATATGTTAGATCATCTTCTGCAAGAACAAGAAACTTCTTGAAATGTGTTGAAATGCAAAAGATAGAATGTGATAAAATGTTGTCTTTAGATGTGCCTACTAGGTGGAATTCCACCTATTTGATGTTGGACACGGCAGAAAAGTTTGAGAAGGCTTTTGAGAGGTTTGATCTTTATGATGGTAATTTTAATTCTTTTCTTGCTACTGATGTTTGTGAAGATGGAAGTATTGCAGGTTCAATTCAAAATGAGGATTGGGTTAACGTGAGAAATGTCACAAAGTTTCTTGAAAGATTTTATGAGCTCACATTAAAAGTTTCAGGTTCACGGTATGTTACTTGTAATGTTCATTTTGAGGATATATGTGAGCTTGATGCATATTTGAAGTCATGTATGACAAATGATGATGTTGATTTGTATAAAATGGCTTTGGGGATGAAAGAAAAGTTCAAGAAATATTGGGGTACTCCTGAAAAGATGAACAAAATGATTTTTATTGCTTCTGTTTTGGATCCTCGCAATAAATTTGTGTATGTTAGTTTTGCTCTTGAAGAATTACTTGGGGAAGAAAAGGGAAAGATAGTGAACAATGAAGTAGATATTTACTTGAAGAAATTGTTTGCGGTCTATGTAAACAAGTATGCAAAAGGTTCTAAAAATCAATCATCTTCACCCGGATACACTTCATCTGACTCATCTGATTCAGCTACTTGTGGCCTTTCTCAAAATGTGAAAACAAATTCTTTGAGAACTAAATTTTACATGAAAAAACAAAAGGAAGATTCTGGAAGTTTAGGTGTTAAATCTGAGTTGGATAGATATCTTCTTGAAGACCAAGAGCCTGAATCTGAGGATTTTGATATTTTAATTTGGTGGAAAGTTAATTCTCCTAGATTTCCTATACTTTCACAGTTGGCTCGAGATGTATTGGCTATTCCTATGTCGAGTGTGGCATCAGAATGTGCATTTAGCACCGGTGGTCGTATTCTTGATCCATTTAGAAGTTCATTGACTCCCAAATGTGTGCAATGCCTTATTTGTGTCCAAGATTGGCTTAGACAAGAAACTAATCCTATTTGTGTTGAAGAAAACTTGGAGTTTCTTGAGAAAATTGAACTTGGTAAGACTTTATATTTTTTATTTGTTTTTGCAAAAAATAAAATACTTATTGTGTAGTATGACATATTTGATTTTCTTATTATTAGAGTTGGCAAATAGTGGAAGAAACTCTTGTATTGTTGATCTATGATTGCAAGTTTCAAGTATTTAATAGTGGTGAGTTCAATACGCTATTTATTTAATTATGTCATTTTTTAATTTTTATCTTAAAAATAGTATTCTAACGTTTGATTTTATTTTAAAAGGTTCAAGTTCAAGTTCAAGTGGTCAAGACTCAAGAGTCAAGACAATGAAGAAAGACGTAAAATACTAAAGTTTTGTTATTGTTTTTGTTGGCACTTGAAAGTGGTCTCATGGAAGAAAGTCAAGAAACTACATTGTTGCTCATTATTGTTATTTGTTATTGTTGACATTTGAAAGTGATCTCTTGGAAGAAACTACATTGTTGGCTTGTTGCTCATTATTGTTATTTGTTATTGTTGGCACTTAAACTTGAAAGTGGTCTTATGGAAGAAACTACATTGGTGCATTATTGTTAGTTTGTACTTTGTTACTTGTTACTTGTTAGATTGTTATTATGTTGTTGTGTAATGGCATGATAAAATATCAATTGATCATTGTATTTGTGAAGTCTAGTGAAGTTTTATTACTTGTTAAATTGTTGGCTAGATTGCTAGTCATTACTATTTACGTGAAACTATTGAATCATTGTTGACTTGTTGGTAAAATATTGGAAGTTCTTATTCCTTCATATTGTTATGGATTTTTACTAAATAAATATTTCATATTTGAAATTTGATAAATAGTGAAGCACCAAAAATTTTTTATCACTTTATATTTAATAGAGTAATAACTTTAACACATTAATGACCACTTATTTTCAGCCCATTAAGCTGAAAAATAAAAATAAAAATTGTAAAATTTTAAATTTTAAAAAGCCCACTAAGCAGGCCCATAACAAAAAATCGAACTAACAAATACCGAACCGAAATATTAAAAACCGAACCAAACCGAATTATTTCGGTTCGGTACAACAAATACAAGCACCGAAAACCGAAAAAACCGAAAAAAATAAACCGAAACCGAACCGAATTACCGAATGCCCAGCCCTATTTCCTTGCCAAACAGAACATTGTCTCTAACAGTGCCTGTCTGGATCCAAGCACTCTGTGGTACAAATGCCTTTGAACCATTAAGCTTAATACTTGATCCGGAAATTCTAGGAATCTCTCCCATAATACTACAGATTAAGCTTGACTTTCCCGATCCCACTGAACCACATATTGCTACTTTCCACCCTTCCATTATCCTGATTTTCTCAGTTATCATAATTGTTGACTTCTTGGACTCATTTGTGTCCCAAGCATACTCTCCTGGCTCAAGTTCGATTGACACTTCAGAAGTTTCAGGAGTATGATAGCTTGTTAACTTCATTTTATCTTCCTCTCTCATGAAGTCTTGAATCCTATCAACTGAAACTTTTGTCTGAGCAACCATGCAAATGAGCTCAGGCAAGTTGTAAATTGGTTCTTGTAGAATCCTGAAAGTTGCTAGTGCTGAGAGAACTGCTCCTGATGTTAATGGTGTTTTTAGGATGATACAAACACCAAAAGTTACAACTGAGACGAGCGTTGGTGAAGCCCAAAAGAGGAAAGCCACAGCAGAACATGTATAAAGGTATCTCTTAAGCCAACCTCTCTCATTTTCTCTGAGTTGAAGCAGCTTCTTCAAGAAAGTGGACTCCCATGAGTGCAGTTTCAAGACTCTCATGCTTTTCAAGGTCTCTGAAGTGGCTTTAATTCGCAAATCCTTTGCTTCCATTATCTTTGAGTAGAGCTTTTCTTGCATTTTGGCAAGCGGTGTGTTGCTCACCATCACGAATATGGTCGAAAGAAGAGCAGCAACAGAGGGAGCAGCACCCAAATTCCTGTACAAGATAAGAAGAGCAAATGTAACCTGAACAGGAAGCAACCAAACTCCATGAATAGTGGATTTTCTTCTCTCCCCATTTTTCTTGGAAAAAAAATCTAGCAAGAAACATATGAGTAAAATCAAGAAAAATGCCACATTGATTACTACCCTCATAGTAATGCCCATCTTAAGCTTAGTTGAGACTAAAAAATTCAAGAAAATCCCACTTTTCAACTCAACACTTAAACCTATAGAAAAGAAGCAAACAATAAATAGAATGTACAATAGGAAAAGTAGAAATATTCATCCAGAATCATATAATATAAAGAAGAAAGCACGTGCCCCTCTGAAGAGGAATGTAAGAATCTAACAGAATAGTGAATGTTACTATGGATACAATTTCTATTTTAAGTGATAATTACTGTTATAGTAAGTAAAGATTATAGTAATAAGTGGGATTATAGATTCTTTAAAGAATTGGTCCAAACATTTGTGTTATAGGAAATCTTTACTAAATTTATTCTGGAGTCGGCCAAATATATGGAAAGGGTATGACTTTTAAAAAGCCAAATATAGTATAGCCTGTTTGGATTGGCTTAAAAAAATAGTTTTTAAGTTAAAAATAAAAAATCAAACTTAAATTACTTTTAAGTCAAAAAAATAAATAGTAAGGGAGATTTGCTTTTGGCTTTTGATTTATTTTTAGTTATTTTTGACCTTGCCAAACACTTCCTAACTTATTTTAAGTTATTTTTTTATATTTGTCAAACACTTTCAGAAGTCAAAAACTGATTTAAAAGTAGGTTTGATCAACTTTTAAGTCAATTCAAACACCCTCGTAGTCTTTCCTTGTGAAGTTATTGTCATAACAGATGGACATTTAAATACAATTTTTTTCTTTTAAATGATGTACTTTAAATTTAGAGTAATTTACTATTTACACCGCTAATACAGGCGCTCTTTTGTGATTTCCTACATATGGAAAAATTACTAAAGTACACACTTTTAAGTATATTATTTTCCATTTGTCCCTATATCTTTTAAAAATAACTAAAATCACTTATTTTAATAATGTATCTGTATTAATGTATCCATGCTTGTATTAATGTATCCGTGCTTTCATTAATGTATCCGGATTGAGTTAATTTTTATTTTAATAATGTATTCGTATTAATGTATCCGGATTGAGTTAATTTTTATTTTAATAATGTATCCGTATTAATGTATTAATGTATCCGCGCTTTCATTAATGTATCCGGATTGGGTTAATTTTAAGGAATTATTGTAATTAAAAAAAAATAGGGATAGATAGTAATATCATCTTTACACTATGTGATTTATGTAACTTACCCTTTACATATTATCCTATTATTTTCAAATCACAAATCAAGTCATGCATGTTAGAATGATTATTTTTAGTATGATTTCACAAAAATCTAAGGAGATTAGGATGTAAAAAGAGCATATTATTACCCTTGTTTATAAGTGAACAAGCAAAAGGACTAACACAGCATCAAGTAATTGTACTAAAAGTAATGAAAATTGTACCATAAACTTGGGCCCATTTCATTTCTTTATTTTCTTGCTTAAATCCACGTGTATGTATAAGTTCAAATACGCATCAATTTTTCTTTTTTTTGGCAGACACGTAATGCCATTTTTATTTGTTTTTAACATGTGTTTTTCACCTTAACAGTCCCCAAATGTGTTTCGTCTTTATATTCCCAATCCCCTGAAAAAGATTTATGCTCAACTAAATCTCCATGGAAGGGCTCTGTACAATTTTGAGTAAACCTTAGCCTTTTCCATCTTATTTTTCTTCTTCTTCTTCCATTTATTTTCTCTGTCACCATATCTATGCTCAGTTATTTTGTCAATTTTGCATTCAGTTGGCTTAATTTTTGTTTCAATTTTGCTGCTTTATTTGTTGTTTGAACTATAGTTATGTTGCATGCATCAAATTTAAATTTTGTTAGTTATTGCTGCTCCTTTTGCTCTTCTTCTCCTTTTCGTTTTTCCCTATTTACAAGTTGTTAAAATTTATTTTTAGTTTCTGTGCATTTTGCCTCTCTCCCTCCGTATTATTGATGTTTCCGTGTCTCCGTATTCAATTTGAAGAGAATAAAAAATGAGAGGAAAGCAAATTGATGGAAAATTACAGGAGAGTGATTTGAGTTGGTGTAATAGTTCAGTGATAACAATGAACTTTGTCCAACACCATTAAACAGGATAGAGCAACGCTTAACTATCAATCATGTCGTTATCTATCTTGATCATGGTAATAATTTGAACCCTTTAACGAGTAGAAATCAAACCTGACTCGTTTCATAGGTAGCAAGGATAGGAAGAAGGGGTTCAATGAAGGCTGCTGTTGAGGTTTTTATTCCAACTAGCGAGGAAAGGCCTCGTTTTGGTCCTGGAGAATGAATGTGAAAAGCAGAATCCTCAGAAATCTCACATTTGGCTTTCAACATTAGAGGTAATTGTTTGTTATCCATACTAGCTTGAAATATATGGCTATTCTCCTTTCTTGTTGATCCTTATCGAGAATTTTCCTTTTTCCACTCCGCCCTGAAGATTTTCTATACAGACTTTATATAACGATCCCTGCTTCCATTTTTAAAGAAAGATCAATAGTGGTTGTCAAGCTTGACTAATAGATATGGTTCCCCTATAAGGAAAATGTTTGCCCTGTGTTCCTTAGTAGTACAAACAAGGTCATGTGTGCTAAGTCCTGTAACTCAAGGTTGAAACTTAGTGTTCTTAAATCTTACAAATTTAATAGGCATAGCATGTTAGTCACTTGATGTAATTCAACGTTTCTGAATCATCTTTTTATTCTTCGATGATTATTTCTTATACATACAATTTAAAGCTAACATGATTACTGGTTACTCTCTAGAATGATGATAATACTTCTTTGTCAAATGCTTCCAAGATATCCTTAGACTCTTAAAATTCTGAATTTTATTGTTATTCTACCCTTTATTATTGTGATATATGGACTTGAGGCTCACTGCATTAATATGGAAAGTGGCCGACATGTTTGAGCAAAGTGTTGACAGAAAATGCTATATCGAGGATGTCACTAACATTAAAAAGTTCTCTTACCATTTTGGAGCTATTAACTTAAAGGTAATAAATGGATAGAAAGGTGCATGAAGGCTAAAATGAGACATGTTACATGCAATTTCTTTTTTTCGACTTAGTAATTTCTATGTTCTATCTATTGGTTTAAAATTGTATACATGTCTCATGATATCTGATAAAGAGAGAACACTAACAGAGACCCTATTAAGTAAAATTAATCACATGTAGAAGGTCTACTTGGAATATTTTTAAAATGGTAAGAAGAAGACATCCTTCTTAATTCTCATATTTACTTGTGTGATATTGTTACTCCCAGAAAATACTTGAAATATGTAGTCAATAGATGGTGCTTCTATATCTGAAAGTATTTTTTTTTAAAATATTTTTTCCTGATAAATTTAGTAGTAAGCAAATTTCCTGAGTCCAGTAAATGAGGAGTTTTATCCTATAATACTCTTTTCTGATGTAGGTACAAATATGTGTTTTTAACTGATGGTAAGTCAACTACATTGTTTACAATTGTAAGAGTACTGGTATTGCGCACATTGTTTTAATTTGTCATTATATATGGTCAAAATGAAGACTAATTTAGACCAAAATAAGTTGATCATTTCCTGAAATTGGTTGGCGAGACGGGAAAGTTGGTGCTCTTGATTTGCCCCCAATGTTTCTTTAAATATTTCCAAGTCCAACAATGAAAAGCAAATACTATTTACATACGTTGCGCTTCGGCCTAAGACTTTATATTGTGGTTATGAGGGTGAAATCAATCTCCCATTTTGCAGGTGGAGCGAACAAACAAAAAGTTTCCAAACACAAATAGTGGCTCTCTATAATTCAAGTGAGAGAGAGTGGCAAAGAAACAGTTGCTGAGATATGCAAGTAGCTCATAATGAGAGGTAAGGAATGGAATCTTATTTCGTGCAAAAATTATAGGAATTGTTTTGCGGTTACCTAATTTATCATAGGCATAATACATAAACATGACTCTTAACTTGGCTTCAGCGGATAATTATGCCCTTTAACTTTGGGTGTGCACAAGTAGGCACTTAAACTTGTATAAAATTGAATAAATAGACACATTCGTCCTACATCTATTATTCCATGTAGGACGTGTGTGTCTACTTATTTAATTTTATACAAGTTTAAGTGTCTACTTGTGCACACTCAAAGTTGGAGGGCATAATTATCCGCTGAAGCCAAGTTAAGGGTCATGTTTATGTATTATATTAGTGTTCAAGATATTCTATTAATTATATTTTTTATTTATTTATTATTTTCTCTGTGGTCTACTTTCATTTTGAAGCTTCATTGAATAAAAAATCCTGGTCTCATTACCAATTGACTATTTATTAAACTTGCACATCATTTTAATTTTAAATATTAACAGACTGTTTCAACAACAATCCAGTTAAGGAAACTCTTTGATTTTCAACAATGAAAATATAAAATTGGTAAGGGAGAAATTGATTAGTAGAACACAGGTTTAAATCATCACAAGTCCGAAGTGAAAAAAGGCTTGAATTGGAGGTTTGGGAGTAGATTTACCATATCAAATATGCTTTCTTATGTTTCTTAAGAAATGTTTCTTTTGTCAATCTTTTTTTGCCAAGGAAAGAAGGGAAATATAACTTTGCATATAGGCTATACCGAAATATCGTTTATAAGTATGTTTTTATTTAGTTTATCAAGGTTATGGAATGACTCTTACTATTCTAAATACATCAATGACCTGCTCTTATTTTTGAATGAAGATATAAAGCTCATATTTTTGTAGCATTCGATTTTCTGAAGAGTGCATTATGTTTATTCATAAAGATTTGTGTTCTTGAACTATCTAATTGCTATCTTTATATATCATAAATCATAACAACAGAGTTCATAATTGCATTTCAATTTAAATAGCCATCAGATAATTACCGGTTTTCACAGGACTTACCATAATAAAGACCTGAAATTTGGAGATTATGATCAATAAATTTATGCACACATAACAAACTCATATGACAATGACCTCACATTTCCTTGGTTGGTGTTACTTGCTTTTTCACATAAAAAAAATTTGATCATGTATTCTTTAATTTTTACTGATGAAATATATTTGTAAATATTTATTATGTAATTTATGTTGTATCTGCAGTCAATTATATTAATCATGAAGGTACAGTAAATTGTAGGTTGAAAGTAGTACATGCTTAATATTGATAATTTATATACATTTGTAAAGTAGGGTAGTGATGCATTACTGATTTTCCATTGACTGTTACCCTATATTCTCTATTATAGCATCTGCCATACATCCATATTTATGACATCTACTCTCATCAATATAATCAAATATAAGCTAATCAAATTTTATTTGGTCAAAATCTCGAATTATTCTTTACTTCTATACTTCAAAAAATAACTATACAAAAATATCAAACACTGAATAGTTGTTTTATATAGTTCTGTTAAAAGTAGTTCAACTCTCTTACCTGCGTTTAATATATGAGGATTAGATGAGCCATTTTTTGGAAATGGTGTTACGTTATTTTAGCTAATGTAAAAATGTCTATATTACCTATGAAGGCGCTTTTTCCTGTAAATTTAAGTACTTATTCGACATACTTTCGTATCAATATAGCTAAGTCATAAAAGAGCATATACATTAGGAGTGAAAATTGCAAATTACTCTAAAATTTACTATGTGCATGACATTAATGATGAATAATATAAATATTTTAATATTTTATTATTATATATAATATATTTCTTAAAAAATATTATCAAACAATATTTGACTATGACTATTATAGAGGGATAGTTTTACAATTAGTGTATTGTTATAAGAATTGTTATTAGTAAAAATTGTTATAGCGAAGTTGCATATGCCATGAAAAATTGGTTTTGGAGAAAATCGGATTGTTATGGTGAAATATTGGTACCAAATTCTCTGGTGTTGTTTCTTATATGAATGGAATCTGGCTCGATAACTTTGATGTTTCAGTGGAAGGTGTTAAGGCAGTCGTGACTAAAACTAGTGTTGATCTGTTTGATTTTGGTCTCTTATCTTTGTGTTTTGAAAATCGTATTCTTGCTCATATTGTTTCCACTACTCTTGTTCCTCAAAAGGGTTCATCGAGTAGTATTTCTACTTGTGATGTCTTTGTGCTTTACTGTTTGCTGAAGAAGTACAACATTAATTGGGCGGTTTGGTTCAAAGAGTATATTCTGAAAAGTGTTGAAGACTATGATACCTCTGCCAGTTTACCATATAGATTGCTTATCTCGCGAATTTTAGTGGATCGTCCGTGTTGGATCGAGAAAGATTTTGATGATTGACAAATAGAGGAACAGATAAAAGGAACAGGTTGTGCTGACGTGTTTCTTTTAGACAGAGTCCAACCGGGATTAGGAGAACATTAACCACATGAAGCAGAAGTTATAAGGCGGTGGATGGGTTGCTTTTTTGATAAGAAACTAGTGCAAAAAGTTTCCTTTTATAAAGGATTCCTACAAAGAAGAGGAAGCGCATAAAGTTTACTTTTATAAAGGATTCCTACAAGGAGTAGGAACCACTATAAAGTAACCGAGTTCCAATTGAAGAAGGAAAGATCCTTGATCTACAAATAGGGCAAGGTTTTCTCCAAAGAAACTTGCGCACTTAAACAGAGAGCTACAAAATACAATCAAATAGAGGGAGATCATATTTGAGAGAGTTCTGATTGAAGATCCAAGTACAGTCAACGCAAGTAAACAAGATTGAAGAACACTGATCCATATATAGGCTTTTGCTTTATAGTTCTTAAGTCAAGTTTGCTTGTATTACGTTTTTATCGAGTTGTATCTTTAATTCTTTCTAGATCCAGTGAGGTATAAATTGGAGTAGGAATAGAGTCTTCAAGTTGGGGCAACTTAAAGACTTGGGAACATAAACCTTGAGGGGTTTGTGTTGGAGTTTAGGAATTAGAGTTAGTTCCTAGGATTACAAGAATTGCAATCTGAATTCATAACTTGAAGTGGGGTCGACGATCTAGTTGGTTGTTGGTGTCTAGGAATTAGAGTTTATAATTCCTTAGGTTACATAGGTTTGTAATCTGTTGTTGAGGCTCAGAGTTTAATGAAGTTGAGTTAAATCCTACAAAGGTGTAGGTCGTGATTTTTTACCTTAGGGTTTTTCGTGATAAAATATTGTGTCATTACTTTATTTGCTTTGCATAATGTAACTGCTGTAATCGGCAAAGGAACAGATAGAATATACATGTTCCTTAGGCAAATCTGGGGTTAGAATTTCAACAATTGGTATCAGAGCCGATTATCTTAGTAGAGTCTAATAACTCAAGATAAGATCACTGTGAATTCTACATCTCCTCTTGGACACATTGAAGGTCAACACATCAACAGGCCACCACTATTCAATGGACACTACTACGCATGGTGGAAGGCAAGAATGGAGGATTTTCTACAAGCTCAGGATTATGAATTATGGATTAGAGTTACTGATGGCCCTCTTATTCCCATGATGAAGGATGTTGAAGGGAAAGACATTCCAAAGCCCAAGGCTCAATATGGAGAAGCTAATTACAGAATGCTTAGTAAGAATGCTAAAGCCAAGTGCATCCTTGTATGTAGACTCGGACCTGACGAGTTTAATCACATCTCTGGATGTACTACAGCGAAGCAAATTTGGGACACACTGGTTAATGCACATGAAGGAACTCCTTAAGTAAGAAAATTTAGAATTGCTAAACTATGTACTGAATATGAAGCCTTTAAGATGGAGAGTGGTAAATCACTTCAGGATATGATTACTAGATTCACTACTATTATGAATGAATTGATGTCTTTGGGAAAAATATACACTACTAAGGAAAAGGTTGACAAAGTACCAAGGACTCTGCCTAAGTCGTGGGAGATCAAGGTCACTGCAATCAGAGAAGCAAAGGATTTGACAACCATGAGTTTGGATGAACTTGTAGGGAATCTAAAGACCTACGAGATGAATGTTGATAACACAAAAACAAGTGAAGGAATGAAAGATATGTTTTTTTCTTTTAAGGAAACTGAGAGTGATGAATCTAATCTGGATAATGAGGACATAGCCGCAATCAGCAAAGAGCTCAAAAAGCTCTTCAAGAAAGGTGGAAACTATGAGAAAAAACTAACCCCAGGCAAAGAAAAGGAATCTAGAAAGGCTATATATGCTGCTTGGGGAACAAGTTCAGACAACTCAAGTGAAGATGATGGAGAAGATGTTGCTTTGATGGCTATGGAGGACTCTGAACCAAATACTGAGAAAAGGGAGGTAAATCTTCTTGAACTTAAAGATAAGCTAAAACATTTTTTAAAGAAAAATTATCTTCTTTTATTATAACTCTCAAAGATAATCTTCAAGATTTGAATAAAAACAGAGATCAGTTGTTGGCTTCCTTGACCAGTGTAAAATTTGAATATATTGATCTTGAAAAAATTAACTCTGGTCTCAAGGAAGAAAACCAATTCTTAAAGGAACAGGTACAACAACTTGATTCCTTCACTTTGACTCTCAAATCTGAAATTTTAAAACAAAGTGTTATTGGGAATGAAAAAGGCAAAATTAGTGGTGACCAAATCAGATGTGACCAAGATCTAAAGAGGTTAAGAGATGAACTATTTTTTGAAAGGGAAAAATCTAGAAGAATAAATCTTGACCTAGCTAAAACTAAGTATGAGCTTGAGAGAGCAAACAAATGAACGCAGTCCTCAATGATTGTGATTCAGCTCAGTAGTATAACACATAACACTAAAGCTGGAATAGGCTTTGTTAAAGAAGCTTCTCAGAAAACCTCTTATTTATGCACACATTGTGGTAATATTGGTCACTCAAGAGGTTGTTGTCCAATAGTTATAGCTCAAATGAATAAAAACTCTAAAGCTGCCTTAAATAGAAAAACCAACCCTGTTAAAAGAAAGGAATCACGTCAAAGGAACAGGTTGGGGCTAAAGAAAAAATTTGAAAATACTTTACCAATATGGATCAAAAGAGATCTTATTCATCCTTTTTATCAAAACAAAGGACCCAAGCTAGTCTGGGTTCCTAAATCTAACATTTCAATCTGCAGGAAAAGTGAGAGGAAGCAAACAACGTTCGTATATGAACACTTGTTGCTCCAGACATATGATTGAAACTAGAAGAAATTTCTCTCACTTGCAGAAGAAAAGGATGGAATAGTAGCTTTTGATGGTGGAAAAAAAATTGGTCCAATCAAAGAAGTTGAAAAAATAGGCAAGTCTAAAGAACACAAAAATGAAAGAAAGGCATCATGTTTGAAGGAATGAACCAAAATCCACTCAACATATCACAATTTTGTAATAAGAGAAACAAGCCTGAAAGATGATGATGAGTTGTCAAGATAAAAGGAACAGGTTGTGCTGACGTGTTCCTTTTAGACCGAGTCCAACCGGGATTAGGAGAACGTTAACCACATGAAGCAGAAGTTATAAGGCGGTGGATGGGTTGCTTTTTTGATAAGAAACTAGTGCAAAAAGTTTCCTTTTATAAAGGATTCCTACAAAGAAGAGGAAGCGCATAAAGTTTACTTTTATAAAGGATTCCTACAAGGAGTAGGAACCACTATAAAGTAACCGAGTTCCAATTGAAGAAGGAAAGATCCTTGATCTACAAATAGGGCAAGGTTTTCTCCAAAAAACTTGTGCACTTAAACAGAGAGCTACAAAATACAATCAAATAGAGGGAGATCATATTTGAGAGAGTTCTGATTGAAGATCCAAGTACAGTCAACGCAAGTAAACAAGATTGAAGAACACTGATCCATATATAGGCTTTTGCTTTATAGTTCTTAAGTCAAGTTTGCTTGTATTACGTTTTTATCGAGTTGTATCTTTAATTCTTTCTAGATCCAGTGAGGTATAAATTGGAGTAGGAATAGAGTCTTCAAGTTGGGGCAACTTAAAGACTTGGGAACATAAACCTTGAGGGGTTTGTGTTGGAGTTTATGAATTAGAGTTAGTTCCTAGGATTACAAGAGTTGCAATCTGAATTTATAACTTGAAGTGGGGTCGACGATCTAGTTGGTTGTTGGCGTCTAGGAATTACATAGGTTTGTAATATGTTGTTGAGGCTCAGAGTTTAATGAAGTTGAGTTAAATCTTACAGAGGTGTAGGTTGTGGTTTTTTACCCTAGGGGTTTTCCGCAATAAAATATTGTGTCATTACTTTATTTGCTTTGCGTAACGTAGCTGCTGTAATTGGCAAAGGAACAGATAGAATATACTTGTTCCTTAGGCAAATCTGAGGTCAGAATTCCAACAGTCTGGTAGATCTCTCTATGTTCAAATCTCTTGAAATTGTTGCGACTTATGATTTACGTACCTTCTATAGTATGGGGTATGTGCAGGTAGGTAACAAATGGCTCAAGAAGGACTCTGTCAAAGCTAGAGCTAAAACTATCAAGCCTACCAGAATCTCTCCACACTCAGCTGCTCTGCTCTTCTGTTGAAAGGATACAGATGAACTCAAGTCTCGCATTTTGGCTATGGAAAGTGGATTGGAGACAGTTCATAATGGCTGTGAAAAGGCTCTCCACCTTTAGAAAGATACCAGTGCATATGTGGGTAAGCTGCGTATTGCTATGACTGGTCTGAAGCAAGATGGGATCTCTACAGTCAACAAGTTGACTCTCTCAAAGCTGGAGCTAGCTCCTCTAACACTTATCTTGCCATCTCTGTCCAGACCTCCTACTCCAGCTTCTCTAAGAATGTGGAAGGTTCCTACAACTCCTTATGTAGAAATGTTTGCAACACTCTTAAGTATTTCCTTGGTGATTGTTAGGTCCTCCCTTCGTTTCTTTTGATCTATCAGACAATATTTCAATAGGGGTCTGTCCCTACTTTCTAACAATCTTTTTGGGTATGTATATTGAGGGTTCTTTACCCTCCTAACTTGCTCTCTGGTTTATTTTCTCTTTCTTTTTCATTATGCCAAAAGGGGAGATATGTCTTCCACAATTGATAATAGCAGGTATAATTAGAGACTGGGGGGGCACACAACATAACAGGAAGGTATGATTAGAGACGAGGGAAGATTCACCTTTTTTTAATTGTAGATTAGTTGTCATCATAAAAAAGAAGGAGATTGTTAGCCATATCAGATTTATTAATTTTGATAAACGATACTTAATCAATATATGTTCTTTTGCAGGCAAAGTGGCTTAAAGAACCCAGAAGGAAAATATATAAACTTACAACACCCAAGCAACACAAAGAAGGGAATTCGATCAATTCAGCACCCAAGCAACATGAAGAAGGAAAGCCGATCAATTCAAGGAACACAGAAGATTCATTGGAATCAAGTCGAGATAGCCAAAATCCTAGTATATGACTAGGATAATCAATCAAGTAAAATTTGGAGATATTAGGATGTAATCAAGAATGACATGAAGTCCAACTAGATCAGCAAATCACGAAAGAAGGAGGCAATCAATCAAAGACATAGGAAGATCATCACACTTAACAGGAGAAGATATCACAAGGATATCTCTTTGAAGAAAGAAGGCTGGCTTCTAATGAACATATCTAATATGGACATGAATCAGCAATTACGCTCAATCAAAGAATCATTACAAATCCTTGATTCAAAGAAACACCCTTGAATTTTCCTTACAAGAGCAATCCACCTGTCTATTTAAACCAACCTTAGCAATAGTTTTGAAGTACGCACTTCACTTGAACTTGTACTATCATCTTCTCTTATCTCTCATAAAGCTTTGTATTCACTTTAGCGTACAATTGAAAAAGAAAAGAGAAAGAAAAATTATGAGTATAGGTTATACAGGTAAAGGTTGTAATCAAGGTAGAAAATCTTATTTGCATATAAGGACTTTAGGTTCAAAACATTGTACAACCAAAGTTCTCATCACACTCCAAAGGAAACCCTTGAAACCCAAAGGGACTGGACTAGGCACCACATCGATGATCTGAACCAGTATAAAACATTTATCTTTATTTATATTATGTCCTTTACTTATTTATATTTTGTGAATCTAACCTACAAGAAGAGTCGACTACCATAATTTTAATTCACCCCCTCTTAACTTTCAAAAGTGACATTTTTGTTTCTTTTACCAACTCTTCTCATTCATTCTCTTGAACCGTGGTTAAATGATCCTTATGGTCTCGTGCAATCAGAGACGAGTGTAGAAGCTTGATTACGGATTCACGTGAATACGATAATTTTTATTTATATAAATTATATTTGATTACATACCTTTTTTTTTTGTTTTTCATCCGGTGTCCGGTACCCAAACCCGACTAAATCATAATTTTTATTTATATAAATTATATTTGACTACATACCTTTTTTTTTGTTTTTCATCCGGTGTCCGGTACCCACATTGGAACCCGACTAAATCCGGATTCACGCCAGGAAGTCCCATATTGGGGGGTAAAGCGCTCCCTAACAAAAGGGATTCCGTACCCAAGGGGAATCGAACCCGAGACCTCTTGGTTAAGGATAAAAGAATACTTACCACTCCACCACAACCCTTGTTGGTATTTGACTACATACTTAAAACCTTTGGAATCACAACCGTATTTCCACAACACAACTTTGATCTCTTTTTCTTTTCTTTTTCAAAATAATCTATAAATACTAGGATGAAGTAGTCAATTGAAAGAAGAATTGTAGTGTTAAACTCCTAGGAAAACATAAGAAGAAAAGAAATACTAATATCATAAGAAAAAAATTAATCAAATGAGAAGCACTAGTACTTCTTAGCTTGCTTGTTATACCAAGTGTTCTTTTCCTCTTTCTTCATGTAATAAAAATAGTAAGCTTGAAAATGGTGGATGGAGAGCTATGCCTTATGTTATAGGTCATCTTTCTTTCCTTTCAAAAGCTCATATCTTTTTTTTTAACTCTTCAGTTCGAGTCAACTTGCTCATATCTCAACTATTTCATCAAATATTGATATTTGAAATACTATTTTTGAGATTATTTTGAAATACTATTTTTGAGATTATTTTTAAATAAATATTTTGTTTATCAAACTATCTCAGAGGGTCGACTCAACATAACTTGCTTTAGGCCTAATAGCTAGTCAATTCCTATCTCTCTCATCCATTAGTATAACGTAACTTTTTGTTTATTAGTTAATTCTAGTTGATATATATAAGCCAAATTAATCTTGTTTATGATTGTTCTATTTTCATATAAAGTTTAAATAATATTCAATAATTTTCAGTTTATCTATTAAGGCGTTACGTTGAAATAAGATCACCCTTTATTATTTTAAGCTTGCACTAATTTTTTTTTCCTCCATCTTCATACTCCCTATGTCCCAATTTACCAGACAAGCTTTTTTTGTATGGTCTCAAAACTCTATTTGTTGTTTTATTTGACAGGGAATGTTGGCATTGACCTTGATAACCTTGGTTACCTCAATTACTCCCTCCTCCTTGCAAAGTGGGCCAACAATGAAAGGGGCCCAATAACCCACAAATGGGCTTTCTTGAAATGGGCTTAGGATTTTTGTCTATTGGGTCTGGTGGAATTGGGCCTTGTATAGCATCCCATATGGTGTGGACCAATTTGATTCAACAACTAATGAAGGAAGAAAAGGAATTGCTAGTTTCTTTAATTGGTATTACACTTCATTTACAATGATTCTGATCATTGCTGTGAGCTGAGTAATTGGATTTGGGATCCCTACAGTGCTCATGTTCTTGCCTCTCATTTTATCTTTCATCGGGACAAAAGTGTACGTTTATGTGAAGCCTGAAGGAACTATTTTAACAAGCATTGTCAAGATCTTTGTCACGACTCACAAAAAACGTACACTTAAACTTCCAGATGAATGTGAAAGTAACGGGATCTTTTATGATCCCCGTAACCAAAAGGGTCCATCGTGAAAAAACTCCCTTTAACCAATAAGTGAACATTTTGCATACAACTACAGGGGGGCATGGACATCCAGATAGGTTGACAAAGGATATTAACGAGGGTCGAGTAGAAAACTATTACTATCTTATTGCATGATTAGGGGTGTTGAATTTGTTCTACTATTTATACGTTGCTCGTCGATATCAGTATAAGACTAGATTAGTAGTTGATGATGGGATTATGGCTTATTCTGATGTTCATGAACTTCATGAAATCAAGTATTAAGCAACTTGTATTTAAGCAACTTGATTAGTATATATACTGTACCTTGTTAATTATAGGATATGCTTAAGTTGACTTGTTAGAGTGGAAAGAAGTTAATAATGCTAAATAAGTGTTTTTATCAATTTCTTTTCATTTGTATGATACTATGATTGTATTCACTTGAATATTTTTTTTATAAACTTGTGAAAACCGCTTTATATATATTTGGATTTATCGCTATCTCTTTTTTTCTATTTAATTCATTTTTTTTAGAGTTATACAGGAGAGATGAAAGTTTCTTTAACAATTTACTGAATTTACATTTAAAAATGCATGTATTTGATCCACGCATCAAATTTGGAAGGCCAAACACATATACAACCTCTTTAACTTGTTTCTAAATTTCATTTTGGTGCTCCAATTCAGCCTTGTTACATTTTAATCCTCTAACTCAATTTTTTTCATGTACCATTTAAAACAAAATGCTGACTAGACAAATTGGTGATATTTCTCACCTTTTAAAGCGTGTAAGGAATCATTTTTAACATTAATATTCAGCATTTTTATCGTTAATAACCTTCTTCTCTATTTTCTCTTCAATCCATTTTTCCTTTATTTATTTTACTTAAATTTTCTTCATCTTACGTACTTCCTTTTCTTTATAACTCTCTCTATGCTAGATAAAATTCTTTTTATTTTAATTTATATAATTCAATTCGTCTAAATAAAATTTAAAATATTAGTTATATTTTATGTTATAAAGGACTAAATATAATATTAAAAATAAATAAGTAAAGAGCTAGATTGAGGAGAATGATATCATATAAAAATTTAGACTTATAATTATCGAAATGATGTCAAATATTTATTATTTTGTAGATGCCACATAAATTAAAAAGGATGAATATATTCATAGTAGCATAAACTCGATATTTATACTAACATGTGTCACTAATCGATCTCAACAATATATTTTGTAATTAATTAAATATAGCTAATTAATATATATTCTTATATTGCTTAAGAGATGATAAATTAATACAACTAATGTAAACGTCAAGTTAACCCGAATGACTTGGAGAAAATAAAACATGTAGAGTTATTTAGTTGGGTTTTTTTTTTACCTTTTTAATGTTTGTTTAATACGTGACTAGATAAAGTTTTTTGTGCTTAAATGGTACATGAAAAAAATGTGGAGGGTTAAAATGAAACAAGAGCTGAAGTACCAAAATAAAATT
Source organism: Solanum appendiculatum (assembly GCA_018342035.1). Lineage (NCBI taxonomy): Eukaryota > Viridiplantae > Streptophyta > Magnoliopsida > Solanales > Solanaceae > Solanum > Solanum appendiculatum. The sequence continues at coordinate 973,297 of JAGDQO010000816.1, read as the reverse complement.
TAGGAGCAAGTTAAGGAGACATTTAGAGCCCGTTTGGATGGGATTTTAAGTTGGTCAAAGTAACTTTTAAATCACTTTTTGACTTACTAGAGTGTTTGGCAATTATAAGAATAACTTAAAATAAGTCAAAAGTTAAAAGTAGAGTGTCCCCTACTTATTTTTTAAAACTTATAAATCATTCTACTTTGACTAAGTATATTACTTTTTTACCCTTAATTCTTTTATAATGTTAACAACTTTAAGGGTATTTCAGACATTTTGATAAAAAAAAAGTGATTTTCAACAGTTTTTTGCCAAACACATCAATAAACATATAACTATTTATTTTTAAAATAACTTTTTAAAAGTTGCTTATTTTAAGCCAATCCAAACGGGCTCTTAGTAAATAAGGGTACTTCCTTCATCCCAAATTAAGTGTCATCTTAGCCAAAAAGTGTTACCTTATAAATTTAAGACAAAAATTAGTATGTTTTTTCAACTATACCTCTATACTGCATATTTTTAATAGTGTTCAATTTTCAATTAGTAAATAATGGACAGTTTAGTGAACTACTCATTGTATTTATTAATTTCTTAATAGATATTTTTTTTAAGATAACACTTATTTCAAAACGAAGAAAGTATAATAAAATTAGATAACAATTTTTTTGACCAAAGTTCCCAAATTTTTTAGATAAGTTTGTAGCCGGAAGCCTGGAATTGCATGAAAAGGTAATAAAACAGCTAAAGAAACCCAAGTGTAGAACCGCCCTATCATCTGTCCTGCCATATTTAATATTTTTGAATCACGATCAAGTGTTTATTATCATCTATATCATCTCACTCACACAATAATAATAAAAAATACTTAATCATAATTCAGAAATTCACTTCCACTTTAATTTACGACAACATATTCAAGACAAGTTTACCAATTAAGGCTCATGCTGTTTACATCAATTAACCATATCCAAGGCAAATAAAGCTTTTGATCTAGGGGTTCAATATAGAATAAAAACTCTAAATATTAAAATTTGGACTCATACTTTCAACAAACAATAAAAACTTGAAAAGTATACAAAAATATATTATGGCTTAGTAATTTCAATAACAAACATGATAATCATGTGCACTTATTCCTTTTGATCACATATGACATATGACAAACATATTGTTGAATAATAAATACATAACATAGTGAAATGAGATATATTGCATCCATCATATGCCATATACAACAATTGTGGAACCTGCCTTAATATTGTTGTTGTTCTTGTTGTTTATTTTTAGAAGATTTCTTGCCAAGACTCTTAAACCATTTGAGAAACTTGTTTTTGGAAGCTTTCTTCTTGTCATCTTTATGTGGAGGAGCAGGAGATTCAGGATCCCATTGATCAGCCCAAGAGAGCCCCTCAGACCTAAATACTTCCATTCCTAGCTACTCTTTTTCTTAAATTTGCATATTTTTCTCTCACAAGTCTTCTCTTATTTGGGGAAAACAATTCAATGGTTACTTTTCATTTTGTTGGTTTGTTATTATTCAATGAAGAAATTTTGATATTTGTCAATATCATTCACTACATATTTATGGTTTACAACTTTCTTCTCTAATTATACTCCAAGCCACTAATTCTAAATTTTAAGTACCATTTTTGTTTACATTTAATAGTTGCCAATAAGAAAGTGTGTAGCTTTATAAAATATCTAGCGGTTCTCTTACACGAAAATTAGGGATGTACAAGTTAAATCGTTAGACCAAATTAAACCGACAAATCAAGTCAAATCGAAGAAAAGAAACCAACTTTGAAAAAAAAAAAAATGAACCACATTCTTGGTTTGGTTTGTTTGTCGTTGAAAAAAAAAAGAAATAGACCACATTTTTAGTTTGGTTTGGCATTAATAGGAAAAAAAAAAAGTCAAACCGAATTCAAATCAAACCGACATAATAAATATATTTTAATTTTTTTATACATAAAAAAAGATTAGTTATAATCTACTTTATTAAATATATTTTAAAATTAGTTTATAATTTCATTTTTCAATATTTAGATATATTATTTCAAATTTGGGCTTGTATTGTAAATATCATTTCAATGATGTCACGCCCCAAGACTACTCCTAGACTTGACACGGTACTTAGAGCCACAAGTGACCCCAAGCTAACCTCATGGCATGGCATGACACTAAAATGACATAAAATAATGACTGAAGATAAAAAAGTGCAAAACTGAAGTAGTCTATTAAACTCCAATAGACAAATATATGCTTTAAAACATAAGCTAAATCTACTGACTATCTGAAAAGCCTCTACTAGATGAGTTATTAGGACAAGCCTCTATCTAACTCTAACTATCTGAAACTGAAAGTAAATACTGAAATGAAATGATAAGATCATCCTCGGAACATGAGGACTCACCAACTAGCAACTACAACACTAATTGGATTTGTACTAACAGCGAGCATGATACTGAATGTCAATTTATATTATATATTGTCACGACCCAAGCCTAGGGCCTAGATGTGACCGGCGAATGGGGAACCCGAAGGAACCCCAAACAAGCCTCATAGCGTATCATTACACATCCTTGGTCGCGGAAGCAATTAAATGACCATAAGCGATAAGCATAGTCAAGGGGAAATCGGGACTAAGGGAGCAAGAAGAAAAAAAAGAAATGAGACATAAATACCATAGATGAGTCAAGCTCAAGCATAAAACACAACTTGTCCAACACCACCTCTAAACATGAGTACTTAGCGGGGGCCAAGACAAACTACCGGGCTCACCCTCATAGTCAAAACATAACTAGAAAGGAAAAATTTTATACATAGCAAAAGATCATGAGCAACGTCCCCGAAATGGAGGACTCACCAATAACCACTATAGAAAATCGTACTAGCCACGCGGAGGAGGATGGTCAAGCGGTGCTCCGGTCCCTACATGGTGACATCATGTAGGCATAGAGTATGCGTTAGTACATTTGAATGTACTAAGTATATGGGATGCAATGCAATGCTACATTAGATGGACATCATAGGAAAAAATGCGTAATCATACCCAATAGATAGCATATTAATGAAATGATATGTATAATGATGCTTACATAAAAATCATATTTAGTGGGACGTAGTACATGTGTGGCGAGTGACCATCAATATAGTATTTCCAAGGCCTACCACCCCCTTGGAGAGGCGAAAGAGGTACAAACCCCTCAATATGGTTACACGGGCCTACCACCCCCCGAGCTAGGGACCAAGGTACAAACCCCTCGATATGGTTATACGGGCCTACTACCCCCCGTACTAGGCAACCAAGGTACCAACCCCTCGATACGGTTATACGGGCCTACTACCCCCCGTACTAGGCATGGTCGACTCACAACACTTATTTAGAGAAAATCATATACATGTGTCCATTTCATCATCATTTCAGTAATTACATAACCATCCGACTCATAGGACGTACCTTGGACCTTCCCTTTCCTAAGAATTCTATAAATGGGCATTTTATCAAACACAAGGTGGGCAATTGTTCATGTAAATGAAATCATGTATTTCAAGAATACTAATTCCAACCAATTCCAAAATCCATATAAATCAGCCCACCAACAACATACATATATATATCAACCTTCATAATTTGATCATGGAAGCATGTAAACCATAAACATCACATAAAAATTCCATTTCATGATAATATGCAAAAAGGACCATAATAGGGTGTGTAGTAGTAATTCCGTAATTCAAGAATTCATAATTGATCATGAGGACCCATAAACTTGAAGTAGAAATAGAGGATAAATGGTTGAACTTGTGGAAAGGAAGGTTTCCACAATCAAACCCACATACCTCAACTTTGGAGAATCCTTGATGAAGATTGGAATGGAGAATCGAAGCTTGAGATTGAGTCTTGAATCCGGAATTAGAGCTTGAGATGTTTGAATTTGGTTGAAGATCTTGGTGGAATTTTTGGAGAGGGCTTAGAGAGTGTTTTTGGAGTTTAGAAAATGACTAAATATGGGACATATCCCCTTTTTATAAAAAATGACTCCAACCCGCCTAGAAAATTCGCTCACTGGAATTGGAAATTCTGCACTGACAGGTTTTACGAAAATGGTCATAACTCCCTCATCCTAACGCGGAATAAGGTGAAACCAAGTGCGTTGGAAAGCTAACTCAAATAGCTTTAATTTGATAGGTTGCAGCCCTTCCAGTTCCTTGTGTGCTAAGAGATATGCCCCTTTAAAGTTGACCCTCCAAATCGCAATTTTTGCGATTTTCGAATTTTGATACGGTTGCTCTAAAATTCGGGTTAGACCCATTTCCCACTCAATTTGACCCCACAAATAAGAATATGAAGTCGAATTTCCGAAATCATGCACGGATTTTGAGATATATGGAAATTACAATTATAGGTGTTTCCGAAGCACATTTTCGGGCATTTTTGGGGTCGTTTCATATATAATATAGGAAGAAGTATATGGTCAGTACTTTAAATGTACGGGGAATATGCATAATAAACATGATATATGAACACACTGAATCTGTAAAACATGTTGATGCAATGACTGAGTAAAATAACATGAAGGTGAAATATACTGATCTAAAATACATAAGTACTAGGTCATGCAATAACTGGAAAAAAAAAACTTGACTATGGGAGATACTAAAACCAATATAAACCATGTGAGCTACTATATGGAATGCAGTGTACTATCTAACACCGAAAAGAGGGTGTCCAATACTTGCCAAGGTAAGGGACCTGAGTGAGCTAATGTGGATCCACTAAGCTATTGTCTATCTTAGACAAATCTTAGACAACTCTAAATGACAATATATCTTTTTAAAAAATAAATTTACATATTTCGCATACTTTTTCATAAAAAAATTATTTATCGTTAATAGGCTAATGTACTTTATTTCATTTTTCTTTAATAGGCTAATGAACTTTATACCTTAAACTCATTTATTAAAAGAAAGTCTAATGCAAACTCATTTATTCAAAAACAACATATATGAGATTTACCTATATATATATTTTGTATTTCTTATCAATTTTATTCAAATAATTAAAGCTTATAAATCTTAAGACATTTTCTCCGTCATCCAAAAAAATTATAGTCACCCTAATAAAATGTTAATAACGAATTATAAATTAGAAAATGATGAAAGGTCTTTTCTAATAGGGAAAATTAAAAGAGAGGCATATCATGTTTCATAAAAGCTGAAAAATTGAACCAACCGTAACCAACTGATGGATGCAAATTATATATTGTTATTTGGAGATGGCTCTGGAATTTTAATGTTTTAACAAACTTTGGACCTGACCCCAGATGAAACTGAGAGTATCCATACATGAAAATAACAGTCGTCCAAAATCTACAACTCTGCAACAGCGCCTGGTTTGTGCGCGTCTTCCACAACATAGTTGGTCTCAGCCAATGGCATTGCTTCACATGTTTTACCCATCTTATATTAGTCTCTTCTTGAGGTTTACATCTTAAGTTTTCTAAATAAAAAATTTCACAAAGAAAAGGCTATTCTCTCGAGGAAAATTACCCGAAGAACAGCAAGGGACCTGATAGAGTTATCATCGTTCTTATTTGTCGTTAGGGTTAGTATTTTAGCGCTCGTTCTTGTAAGATCTATTCCTGAGTTATAAAGGAACTAGATAGATTGTTTGTTTAAGTCATCAGTTTGAGTCAGATTAACTAGGATTAGTTAGTTGAATCTTCTGTGTTTTAGTCAAGTCTCTTTTCATCATTGGTTTGATGTTCTCTCAGGTAGAGTTGCCTAGGAGTGTCAACTAGAGTTAGTTGATGTGTGAGTGCAGTAGAGTTGATGCTTGTTTCTTCTCTTATCCTTGAGATCTGAGTTCGTGGCTAGAGTTAGCCTTGGTGTTTTGTTGAAGTCTATATCAGCTAGAGCTAGCTGGTATAGTGGGCAATAGAGTTCTTACAATGGGGGAGGGGGGGGGGGGAGATTAAGAGTTTTAATTCCTAGATTACTAGAGATCTGTAATTTGAAGTCTTTGCTCCCTTATAGTTAATGGAGTTGAGTTGAAATCATGTGTGACAGGTCTTGATTTTTTTCTCCTTGAGCAAGGAGATTTCCACGTAAAACTCTTGTGTGTGTTTTACTTCTAGCTATTTATTTTCTACACCGTTATTCTATTAAGGGACCTGGTTCATTGACTGTTAGTGAATGCATACATTCTATCATATATATTTAATTTGAATTTAATAATTTAAAACTTTATTAAATTTATTTATTTTTATATTTTAACTTTAACGAAAACTAACTCAAACCAAACCATGAGATTGCTTAAAGAAAGAACAATCGTGCTGATAATTTTTTTAGAAATCAAGCTAAAAAATAACATCAAAGATTGATTTTCTTATTTATTTTAAGTGTCTACCATATCAATTCTTATATCTCTATTTTTTTTATTACATAAAGGGTTACACATATATTTTCTTACATTAATCACTGAGCTCATGGAATTATTACAAATATAATAAGGAGTGATGTAAGTTAGTACATAATGAAAAAGAATGATGGAAGTGAGTCCGGTATCAAAACGGACACTTTTTGAACCCTAAACATCAAAAGGGACATTCTCTAAAAACACACATCAAAACGGATAGTTAGCCCATTTATGGGCGAACTATAACCACCAGCTTTTAATACTATCATCCCCGTTAACTTCAAATTCATCCAAAATAATATTACACAAACTTTAAAGGTAGTTCGCTCACAAATGGGCGAACTACAATTTTTTTTATTAACTCCTCACGTGAATCTATACCACTTTCTTCCTCATATGAAGTTATATCTCTTTCTTCAACAATAAATATGCATTATTCACTCTACATTTTCTCATTCATCTTCTACTTTTTTTATACTTTATATTTTGACTTTTCAAATTTGATAGCCATGTCTCAACAATCCGGAAAGTCTATATATTCAATTGAACCAGATGTTTGTAAATGCAAAGAGTATTGTAAAATGAAAACATCAAGGACTCCAAGAAATTCTGATCGTAAGTTTTGGAGTTGTGCGCATTCAAAGATAAAACAAATTAAGTTGTTCACCTCAAAATATTTGGATATTCACTTGTTTTCTTGTTTTGTTATTTCAGGAAAATGATGGATGTGATTATTTTCGGTGGGCAGAAAACATGCTCATAAAAAATAAAGAAACGTAGACGTTCTGCCTTGTCTTAGTTGATTCAATTTTTTTTTAAAAAAAATATTAGAGTACGCCCGTAACTGAACGAATCGCAACATTTAAAAAAAAAATAAGATTAGAGTTCACCCCATTACGGACGAACCCTAAAAAAAATTTATAACAAAAGATATGCCTTAGTTCATGAACTGCAATAATTTGTTTTTTTTTTAAATTGAGTTCATCCATAATTGGACAAATCCCAATATATTTTTTAAAAAATGTGACATTTTGTTATTTTTCATATATAGTGATGCTCTTAGATCTAACGAAAAATTCATACAAATAAATTTAAAATTTTCAAAAAAAAAAAAGTAATACTCAATTGAAACTGCAATTGAGTATTGCTCTTAGAACTGCAATTTCCCATTGGGCGATGAGTCATATTGACCATCTTTTCCATTCAATTTAATTGTAAATACTCAATATTTGAGAACTTCTGGAGTCAACAGTACTAGACGTCGTATAAATGATGTAATTTATATAGGGAAACTAGTCATAAGAGGAATCATTGTCCCCGTTGACCTCAGTAGTTTTTTACTATTGTTGTAAGCAAATAAATAGTAAAATTTATTTTATGAAAAAAATTCTCAAGTTTTTGTATATTTTTATTATTGAAAAAAGTCATGATTTTATGTATTAAAAAGACTTCACAATACACTTAAAATTAAGAAAGAAACAAAAGGAATTGTAGTTGGCTCATTTGTGTGCGAACTACCTTTAAAGTTGGTCTAATATTGTTTTGGATGAATTGAGAATTAACAGGGATGACAGTGTTAAAGGATGGTAGTTATAGTCCGTTTTGATGTGTGCGTTTTTAAATAGGGTATCTTTTGGTGTTTAGGGTTCAAAAAGTGTCTGTTTTGATGCCGGAATCCAATGGAAGTTACGTAAATGATGTATAATTTACAACACTTAAGGGTAAAACAAATTATGACGAACGTTTAGCTTCTTAATCTTTTAATTTATGTGTTTATGTCCTTCCTATTATTACTATTTCCTTCACATAATATTTAATGGAATTGAGTTTTCCCAAAAATAATACAAGTGAGTAACGTATGAGTATATAAACATGGAAGACTTTAACATCCAAGGATCCGTGGCGCAATGGTAGCGCGTCTGACTCCAGATCAGAAGGTTGTGTGTTCGATTCACGTCGGGTTCAATTCCCCCGATTCTTGAGGATCCACCTTTTTCCTTTTTAACCAAATCACTTTTTATTTAGCATTTTGATATACAAGTTGTATATATAATCTTAGGTCCTTTTTAACCAAATCACTTTTAGATAGCATTTTATAATTAATTGATATATCTAGTCGGTCTTCGAAAATGATTTGCATTTTGTAATCCATAGATATTAGTTGATTATAATCTTAGGTCCTTTTTAACCAAATCACTTTTAGATAGCATTTTATAATTAATTGATATATCTAGTCGGTCTTCGAAAATGATTTGCATTTTGTAATCTATTAGGTCCTTTTTAACCAAATCATTTTTATTTAGCATTTTGATATACTTTATATATTATCTTAGGTCCTTTTTTAATCAAATCACTTTTAGATAGCATTTTATATTAATTGATATATCTAGTCGGTCTTCGAAAATGATTTGCATTTTGTAATCTATAGATATTAGTTGATATATAATCTTAGGTCTTGAAAAATGAGTTGACTAAAAAAACATTAAATATATATATGTGTGTGTGTTTTTTCTTGATATATTAAAAGTGAAAACGCATTATTAGTATAGTGACAAGTAAAAAGTGAAGTGAAAATGTATTTTATTAGTATAGTGGACAACAAGAACTTAAAAGTATCCAAATATATTTCTTGCAAGAGAGAGACATGTGTTCCCCTTACATATTTCATAAGGCAAAAACAAGTTCACACAAAGAAATTGATCTAATTGTTCAATTTCGTTCGGTCTTCATCGAGGATACAACTAATAGATGTTTCAAGGTTTACACAATCAATCTAACATACAAAATGTGAATCAATGATTCACAATCACAACCAAGTAAAAGTACAACAAGGATCCATGGTCTAGCTAGCACTCATCATCCCATTCATCATCATTTTTATACGAAACCAACGTGTCAACCTTATGAATCTGCATAGAGAAAACAAAACTCGAATTAGGGTTACCGAAATATCCAGGGGTTTCATTTCAGAATCAAGCAGCAAATTGCTCCTACCTTAGTGTCAAAAGAGTGCAGTTTCACCATTTGTGGATTTGCAATCAGTTTAGGGTCACTCTCAATCCAAGTGAATGGAACTGCAACATCAGTATCAGTGTATGCTAAAACATCAAACACACCTACAGCCAAACACACAAATGAAACAAGAATTCTCATCAAGAAACATCCCAAAGCAACATTGCCATTGTATCGAAAACATCCAAGCACAAATGATGCTTACATGGTTCCTCAAGGCACGGCAAATAAGTGATGCTGGACGCTATTTGCCTCATAATTGCTTGAATTTCCCTCATTATTTCTTTATCACTTTTCTCTCTTGAAACACTGGAAAATCAAATAAAGGTTTAGCTAATTCATTAACAAACAATCAAACATACACTTTATCTAGCAAACATACACTTTATGAGTATTTGGCTCTTCACTCATTTAAGCTCACGAAAGAAATCAGAAACCTTATGCCATAAAAATCTCCAACATACACTTATTTCAATCCACAAACTTTACCAAAGATCAGAAAAATGATAATCCAGCTTACCCTTTCTCAACAACCTCGCTATCAGTTTCGATACTGAAATTCCACCTCTCTAATACCTCACCAGAGGCCTTGCTCATGATGACAAGAACCACCCTTTGTAGCTTTCCAGTTTCCAACCACTCTACATGAACACAATCATAAAGAAAACAATCAATTCATCACACTACCTACATATGATCTGAACCAATCAATAACTTCGACAAAATTCTAAAACTCACCAGCAAGTTGGGCAGTCAAGTTGGAAACAAAGGTCTTGACACCTTCATCTTCAGTAAGCAACATTGTGAGACCATATTTCTTCACTTTTTTAAAACTTTCTTCAGGATATACTCCTCTGTTATACAAAATGCTAAAAACATAATCCCCAACCCAAAAGAAAAGAAAAACAAAATCAGCATTCAGACAAAACCATAAACATCGAACACATAGCATCGTGTTAAAATGAATTAATCAATCAACAATGCCCGATGGCCAACGCAAAAGTAGTTCGAATCTATCAGATAAATGATCTATATCCATCTGCTGCTCTATTGTAGCCCATTATATTCCAATGCAGGTAAATAATTTATCTCTCAAGTCAAACTAAGGGTTTTTCTGAAACTAAAGATTATCAAAGTAACCCACAAACAATTTCAGCATTCTGAAAAAAAAAAAAAACTAAACAAGAACACGAAGCATTTTATTCAATCAATCTGACAATCAACAACGTATCAATCGATGAAATCTATTCAATCCAATTTCATTACTAATCTGTTCAAGTCAATTTCATCGGCATTCAGGTTGATAATGAATTTTCAAGGCAAATTTAGGGGTTTTCTAAAATCCATCTAAATCTGAGACCCGATCAACTACATGAACAACGTGATTTGAAAAAACAGGATTACTGAGTTGTTACCTATTTGCTGCATAGCCAAAATATTCACTGACGATTGCAGCGGAACCACGAAGTGTGATTATGTCTTTGGATGCTGTTCTTGACGCCATTTTCAGATTTAGGAATGGATGAAGAAAAATGGTAAGGTTAATTTGATTGATTGTTTGTTTGTGAGGGAGCGATGGATTTTTTTGGGTTTTTATGAGAATTGAGAAAGAAAGTGGAAGAGCAACGGCTAGTTTTTAGAAATGACACTAACAACGGTCAAGTCTTCCTTCTTTTCCAAAAAACAAAGATGGGCTAGTGCAAATATTGGGCCCCAATTGGGTCCAATTGTAATGGGTGATTTGCTAAGGCCTTATTTACATAGATTGTTATATAATCTTATTTATAAGTTATAGCACATTTTTACTTTTACACAGATTAGTTATACATTTCTTATAAGAAATAGCAAATATATAATATATTTTAATACAATTTTGATATAATAACATATAAACTAATTTGAATGGTATATAAATGCATTTTAAATATCGTTAATAAGAGAAAAAGAATTTTTAAAAATATTATAAATGTTGAATTTAATATATGTAACACCCCGAAAGTACCTAGCTCAGATCAGACTAAGAAGAGTTCAGAAAATGTTGAAGTCCGTAGAAAGTGTCTTTTACAGAAGGCATTTATGGACTGTAAATGCCACTCGTGGATTAGACTTCAGAAGTTGGAATTTGGTACTGGGTTTACGAGCCTGGTTATGAGTTGTACAACATTTTACGAGTCGTATACATCGTTGTATACCAAACATCAGAAACATGGGAGATAGATTGGACAGGATGAATGAACTTTTATGAGTCATGAAAGACTTTACGGATTGTGGACTAAAGTACTGAAACTTCAAAATTCAGAGAAGGCCCTACCTTTACGGATGACCAGGACGAGTCGTGGAAACCTTTACAAACTGTAGACTTGTTCATACAAAAGGAACTTCAGAACCTAGAAATTTCCCTCTATCTTCTATGACCCTTTTCACAGTCCATAAATGGTTGTACGGTCCATGGAGGGCATTCGTAGATGACCTCCGACATTTTTAATGAGGGTCATTTTGATCTTTTTCCACTCTTTTAATTCTTATACTACGTCATTTTGGCCTATTTTAAGTGGGTTTAAATGATTCCTAAAGACCCTAACCTCCCATTCTCTCATAATTCCCTAAATTCAAAGTTTCTTCTCTCCCAAATTTTCTCCTGGGCTAGATCAAGGGATTCAAACTTCAAACCTTTCACCCAAGATTCAAGTTAGGATTTCATTCAAGGTATGTGAGAACCTCATCAACGGGTTCCTCTTCACCCATTGAATCCCAAAGGAACCATAATTTCTCAAATTATGAATTCTCCAAAATTAGGGTTCATATGATCTTCTTGGGTTCTTATTAAATTTTTATTTCTCCTTCATGATTGATCTTAAATTGCATAAATTGATTATAATTCCATGTTTTCAATGGTATTTTCATGAACTCATAGCATGCAAGTATTTTCATGATCAAAATTATGTTACTTTTTGGTTCATGTCTCAGATTATCAGATTTTCATGAACTATGATGCTTTCAAAGAAAATATCTCTCAGTATATTTACAAATATGATTTAGATGTTTTTCGATTAAAGTATCTTTCAAATTATGTTCAGTTATCATGATTTATGAGTTACTCAGTATTTTATCAGATTATCAGCATAATCAGTAATACAGATTATTAATCTTTCCAGATTTATGCATGTTTTCGTTGGGAGTAAACTTAGCACCGAGTGGACTTTATTGATGAAGGTTTCCATTTAGCATCACCAGACCTTTAGTAACAATCACTAGCCTCAGAACTATGTGTCACCATAAGTTTTGTCTCATATAGACATTAGCTAGTGGATCCACCTTAGCTCAGATATCATAGTCCTTACCTTGGCAAGTGGGACACTCTCTTTTCGGTGTGGGAGCAGTATGCTAAACTCCATGTAGTAGCTCACATGATTTATGTCGATTTTAGTATCTCCTACAAATCAGTATGTTTTCATGACCATGTATTTATGTATTTCACATTAGTATAACTCAGTTTCATGTTATTTTACTTGGTCAGAGCATCAGCATATTTTACAGATTTATCATGTTCAGATGTCATGTTTTATGCATTTTCTTCATACTCAGTACATTCCAAGTACTGACCGCATACTTTCTGCCTATATTGTTTGATAATATAGGTTGCAATGCTCATCACCAGTCCCACGATTAGTACAGATCCAGTCAGTTACAATACCATTGGTGAGTCCTCATCTATCGGAGGACGATCCGTTATAATTTCTTTTCAGTTATTACTTTCAGTTTTAGACATATTTGGAGTTAGCTAGGGGTTTGTCCTAGCAACAAATATTAATAGAGACTTTTTGACAGCCAATTTAGATTTCTACGTACATGTACTCAAATATGTTGTCTCTTGAGTTGATAGACTATTTATATTTCGCATTAAGTATCTTCAGTCGTATTATGTTATTTTAATGTCATGCTATGCCATGAGGTTAGCTTGGGGTCACTTGTAGCTCTAAGTACCGCGTCACGTCTAGAGATAATATCGGGGTATAATAAACTTGGTATCAGAGTCAGGTTCAAGTGTCTTAAGGTGTCCGAAAACCACAACAATTATTCAAAATCAAATATAAAATCATCAAAATCAATTTAGCTGTAATAGGAGAAATAATAAAAGATAATTAGCTAAGTTTTACATGAATTTCTACCAGACATTTATATTGACAAATTTTGGATATTTACGTAATAAGCATAATGATTGAATCAATTATGAAGAGTATGTTAACCAATCTGTATTTAACTACAGTACTAATGACAACAAAACTTTGCAGAAACAGTAAAATTTCAAAGTTTAAATCATATAGCTAGCAACAGAATTTAATAACATCAACAGAAATTAAAGACTGTAAAAACATACCAGTATCTGTAATGGTTTTATGTAAAACGACAGAAAGAAATCGAGCCCACTGAATGCACAGTGTCCCCTTAAGGAAATTATTCACCTCTAGTATCCGAGGTTTGAACTGGAAGTAGATCCTCCCAGGGTAAAACAACTTATTCACCAGAGTATTGATACCCAAAACGTTGGTGTCTGCGAACCAATCAACGACAGCAAAGTACACGAATAATTTTATAATTGTGCAGAAAAAGAAGAAGGAGTTCAAAAATTTCGTAAGTAAAAATTTGAGGAATCACAGGTATTTATAGCCAAGAAGCACTATTTTCGAAAGGTTGCAACCTTTCAGAAACCACACGACCGTTCATGAAAGTTTGCAACCTTCTAGAACAGTCATGGCTGTTCCTGAAAGGTTACAACCTTTCAGAACAGTCTTTTCAAACGGTGGGAAATTCAAATGAAACGAAAAAGATGTTTTCAACCACAGGTCGCGCGGATCCAGGTGGGGTCGGGTCTTTTCAGTTAATTAATTAAATAATTAATATCGCTAAGGCTACTATTTAATTAATAATTAATTAAATAAATAATTAAAATAAACTTTGTCCAAAAATTAATCTCTCGATCGATCATTTTCCAAAGCCGAAGCAGAGCTGAGCGAGCGATGATGATGACGGCGCGAGGGGGTCCCTCTTTCCAACCCTTTTAACAACTAGTAGAAGTGTTTCTCTATTTAAACACTTTAACTTTTTTTCCACCACCGATGAGGGAGAAATGTTCTTTTCTCACTAAAGCATAAGAGAACCTTTCAAATTCCTCTTTTCATCTTCCCTCCATTTCCCATTAATTCTTACTATATACCCAACAATCACCCATATGAATGGGGAATGGCTATAACACAAACGAATGCACGGACGAGTGTATACTTTACAAGCAAGGATTAATTGCATCTGGATAAGTAGGATTCCCTTTGAACTTTCCGTAGTGAACATATGCCGGATATACTCGGTCAATCCGTAGATGTGATATCCTTGAAACCGTCGAGCTTTGGTGTATACCTAGACAACCATATGTCACACAATTAACCCTTTACCGTTTATGGTTCTTACTGTTGTGTTCATTTCAGCCATGAACACCTCCTGGTTTCATGGGTGTATAGAGAATAGGCTTTTTACAATGATTCTTTTTGAAGCGGCTTACACTTCACACTCACATAGGTGATTTCTAACCGTGCCATCACATAGATGTACTATTTGGTCAAAACTGCCAAACTTAGCAAATCATTAAAAACTTTAAGCTTTATTAACTCGTTAATAAGCCTTAAAGTTTTAACCTTGTTCCTGAGCATTGTCTTCATCATGAGAATGGATTGAGTTGATTGACATTGTCGAACCGTCACTCACAACTTTGTTTTCTCCTTGAACCTGGCTCTTGGGATCTCCAGTCTGCTAGGTAGAGTTACCGCCATGATGACTTGTCATAAGCCGTAAACCCATTCCCTTAGATGATCTTTCAACTGCCTCTCTCACTAGGCCTTTTTTTAGCGGATCTGACACATTATCTTTTGACTTTACATAGTCAATTGTGATAATTCCACTAGAGAGCAGTTGTCTTACGGTATTATGTCTCCGTTGTATATGACGAAATTTTCCGTTGTACATGACGCTCCTGCCCTACCTATTGCTGCTTGACTATCACAGTGTATGCATACAGGTCCCATAGGTTTAGGCCAGAATGGAATGTCCTCTAAGAAATTCCGGAGCCATTCAACTTCTTCACTGGCCTTATCTAAGGCAACAAATTCAGATTCCATTGTAGAGCGAGCAATACATGTTTGTTTGGATGATTTCCAAGAGACTGCTCCTCCACCAAGTGTAAATACATACCCACTTGTGGATTTTACTTCACTTGACCTGGTGATCCAATTTGCATCATTATATCCTTCAATTACAGCATGATATTTGTTATAATGCAAAGCATAGTGTTGTGTATGTTTCAGATACCCCAACACGCGTTTTATTGCCATCCAGTGAGTTTGATTAGGATTACTAGTGAACCAACTCAGCTTGCTAATAGACATCAAATTTCCCAACACTCTGGCATAATCCAATTGAGAGTCACTTTCACCTTCATTCCTTTGAAGTGCAACGCTTATATCAATTGGAGTTTTGACTTCGTTGAACTTCAAGTACTTGAACTTGTCTAATACTCGTTCGATATAATGAGATTGAGATAGTGCTAGTCCTTGAGGAGTTTTATAAATTTTGACCCCTAAGATCAAATCAGCAACTCCTAAGTCCTTCATATCGAACTTGTTGGACAGCATGCGCTTAGTAGCATTTATATCATCAATATCTTTACTCATTATTAACATGTCATCAACATACAAACAAACAATGACTTCATGATTCGGAGTGGTTTTAATGTAGACAAATTTATCACACTCATTGATCTTGAATCCATTTGCCAACATTGTTTGGTCAAATTTAGCATGCCATTGTTTGGGTGCTTGTTTGAGCCCATAAAGTGACTTAACAAGTCTGCACACTTTCTTTTCTTTACCAGGAACTACAAACCCCTCAGGTTGTTCCATGTAAATTTCTTCTTCCAACTCTCCATTTAAGAAGGCTGTCTTAACATCCATTTGATGGATTTCAAGATTATGCAAAGCCGCTAGTGCAATTAACACCCTAATAGATGTTATCCTCGTCACTAGAGAGTATGTATCAAAGTAATCGAAACCTTCTTTTTGTTTGTATCCTTTGACTACAAGTCTAGCCTTATATTTGTCAACAGTCCCATCAGCTTTCATTTTCCTTTTAAAGATCAACTTCAATCCTAAAGGTTTATTTCCTGGAGGAAGATCAACCAATTCCCAAGTATGGTTATTCAAAATTGACTCAACCTCACTACTGACTGCTTCTTTCCAAAATGTTGACTCAGAAGAGGTCATCGCTGCTTTAAATGTTTGAGGCTCATTTTCAAGCAGGAGTGCCACAAATCTGGTCCGAAAGAAGTGGATTTCCGTTGACGTTTACTACGCCTAGGATCCTCTCTAGGTGGTGTATTTTCCTTTGGTTCTTCCCATGGTCGTTTAGATCTTTCACTCGTTGACTCACATTCATTTTTGTACGGATAAATGTGTTCAAAGAACTCATCGTTATCTAACTCAATTACCATATTAACATGAATTTCAGGATTATCATATTTGTGAATCAAAAACCGACTGGCCTTACTATTCACAGCATATCCAATAAATATACAATCCATTGTTTTATGTCCAATTTTAACCCTCTAGGGTAAAGGGACTTGTACCTTGGCTAAACACCCCCACACTTTGAAATATTTCAAGTTGTGTTTCCTTCCTTTCCATAATTCATATGGAATAGATTTCGCTTTGCTTTGGGGTACTCTATTGCCGTAAGGATAGCTTCCCCTCACAAGCTTTGCGGTAAACCAGAACTGATTAACAAGGCATTCATCGTTTCCTTTAATGTTCTGTTCTTTCGTTCTGCCATTCCATTTGATTGTGGTGTATAGGGTGCAGTAGTTTGATGAATAATGCCACATTCCAAACATATCTATGCAAAAGGAGATACGTATTCTCCACCCCTATCACTCTGAATTATTTTTATCTTTCGATTTAATTGATTCTCTACTTCATTCTTGCATTGCTTAAATGTATCAATTGCTTCATCCTTACTATTAAGCAAATATACATAACAATATCGAGTGCAATCGTCAATAAAAGTTATAAAATACTTTTTCCCACCGCGCGATGGTATTGACTTCATATCGCATATATTTGTGTGAATTAAATCTAAAGGATTTGAATTCTTGTCAACAGACTTATAAGGATGTTTAACAAACTAAGATTCAACACAAATTTCACATTTTGATTTTTCACACTTGAAATCAGGCAATACTTCTAAAGTAATCAATTTTTGCAAGGTTTTGTAATTGACATGTCCCAAACGAGCATGCCATAAATCATTTGACTCCAATAAGTAAACAGAAGCAGAATTCTTATTAATACTGTCAACAACCATTACATTTAGTTTGAAAAGGCCCTCAGTGAGGTAGCCCTTTCCTAAGAACATCTCATTCTTACTTATTACAGTTTCGTCACTAACTAGGGCACACTTAAACCCATTCTTAATGAGTAGTCCAGCAGACACTAGATTCTTCCTAATGGTAGGAACGTGCAGGACATTGTTCAGAGTCAACACCTTGCCGGATGTCATCTTCAACATTACTTTCCATGTTCCTGCAATCTTCGTTGTTGATGTGTTTCCCATGAATAGTTCTTCATCGAAATCAGCAGGCGTATTAGTTGCAAATGCTTCTCTTACATTGCAAATATGTCGAGTGACACCTGAATCGAGAAACCACTCCTTTGGATTCCCAACTAGGTTGCACTCCAAGATCATGGCACATAGGTCATCTGCGCCATCCATCTTTTCCACGATGTTCGCTTGACTTTGCCTTTGTCCTTGTCCTTGTCCTTCCTTGGAGCACGACATTCAGAAGACTTGTGACCAGTCTTGCCACAATTGTAACAGTTGCCCTTAAATTTCTTCTTGGTCTGTTATGTCCTCTGTCCGGTGGACTTCTTTCTTTTCTTGCCTTTTGTAGGAGCTTCTTCAACAATATTAACTCCCATGATTGTTGAGTTCCCACGAGACTTCTTTTCGGCGGTCTTGCTATCTTCCTCAATCTTGAGACGTATCACAAGAACTTCAAGCCTCCTTTCCTTGCGCTTGTGCTTTAAATAATTTTTGAAGTCGTTCCACGAAGGAGGCAACTTCTCAATCATCGCAGCTACTTGAAAAGCTTCATTCACTACCATGTCTTCAGCAATAAGATCATGGAAAATAAGTTGAAGTTCTTGCACTTGTGATCCAACAGTTTTATTATCTGTCATTTTATAGTTTAAAAACTTTGCGACCACAAACTTTTTCAAGCATGCATCTTCTGTCTTATATTTTTTCTCAAGTACGTCCCACAAGTCTTTCGAAGTTGTCAATGCACTGAAAACATTATATAAGTCATTCTCTAAAGCACTTAAAATATAGCCCTTACACAGGAAGTCTGCCTGCTTCCATGCTTCAACAATCATGAATTTTTCTCTGTCTGGCATGTCAGCAGCAGGCACTGGAGTTACTTCGTTGGTAAATTTCTGCAAACCCAGAGTGGTAAGTCAGAAAAATACCCATTGCTGCCATCCTTTGAAATTCACACCAGAGAATTTTCCTGGTTTCTATGTTGGTGGTACAGCAGTTTGGGCTGGTACAGCAACAGTCACCGAAGTCGAAGCACTATCAATTGCCATTTTTGTTAAACAAAAATCGACACAACTGATTCAGTAAGCAATAAATAGAATTGTAAACTTTATTGAAGTAAAAATCATGAAGGTTTTAATCTTCACCCACAAATACAGATTAACAAATAAACCAGATAATTTCCTTAAGATTGTTAACCAATCTGTATTTAACTACAGTACTAATGACAACAAAACTTTGCAGAAACAGTAAAATTCCAAAGTTTAAATCATATAGCTAGCAACAGAATTTAATAACATCAACAGAAATTAAAGACTGTAAAAACATACCAGTATCTGTAATGGTTTTATGAAAAACGACAAAAAGAAATCGAGCCCATTGAATGCACAGTGTCCCCTTAAGGAAATTATTCACCTCTAGTATCCGAGGTTTGAACTGGAATAGATCCTCCCAGGGTAGAACGACTTATTCACCAGAGTATTAATACCCAAAACATTGGTGTCAGCGAACCAATCAACGGCAGCAAAGTACACGAATAATTTTATAATTGTGCAGAAGAAGAAGTAGAAGGAGTTCAGAAATTTCGTAAGTAAAAATCTGAGGAATCACAAGTATTTATAGGCAAGAAACACTGTTTCCGAAAGATTGCAACCTTTCTGAAACCACTTCCAGAACAGTCAAAACAGTCTTTTCAAACGGTGAGAAATTCAAATAAAACGGGAAAGATGTTTTAAATCACGGGGTCGCGCGGATTCGGGTTGGGTCGGGTTTTAATAAACTTTGTCCAAAAATTAATCTCTCGATCATTTTCCGAAGCCGAGCGAGCGACGACGACGACGGCTCGAGGGGGTCCCTCTTTCCAACCCTTTTAACAACTAGTAGAAGTGTTTCTTTATTTAAACACTTTAACTTTTCTTTCCAGCACCGATGAGGGAGAAATGATCTTTTTTCACTAAAGCATAAGAGAACCTTTCAAATTCCTCTTTTCATCTTCCCTCAATTTCCCATTAATTCTTACTATATACCCAACAGAGTAATGTGTTGTAGGTCTAACTTCAGCGCCGAGCTAATATATGTTGTAGCTCGCAATTTTTTTATATCTATTTTATCCATTAAATCATTTATATTTTAAATGAATAATATAAATTAACTCATATTTGATCCATTTTTAAAAGATCATATATCCAACTCATTTAAAATAGGTTGAGTTGGATGGATAACCACATTATTATCCATATGATCTGCCCTAATTCTATCTATTGTAACACCTTTCCATCACTTGCCCTTTGTTGGCCTCATTGGTGTTAAAGGAAGCCACCTAGAAGGACATAAGATTAAGAAGATTCAAAGTGGCGGCATGGGTAAGGTTAACTAAAAGGAGAACTATTGGCAAAAAGTCTTTGATGAGTTGGCTTGCTAGTAGTTTCCACAAATTAAAGTAGGAAGTCGTGAGTGAGAACTAAAGGACAAGTGCCAAATTTCTTTATGAAATAATAAGTAGTTCATGAATCTCTTTTTTCCAATGCATGCATATTGAACTCAATTTGACAACATGCATGAGTGGTGGGCCTAGTGGTCGGGGTCAGGATTTTAGTAAGAATGTTCAAAATTTGAAGAAGTAGATATACAAACTAATCAAAAAGGGTTCGACATCTACTATATATATATATATATATATATATATATATATATATATATATATATATTATAATAAAATAAAAAATTAATCATACATAAATATATAAAGTATATTTTTTTTCTGAATGAGAATTGAATGAACCCTGATCACAAGGTTGCTCCACCCTAGTGACACTTGTTAATTAGGATAAGGAACACAAAAACAAGTTTGTTTGACCATTTAAATGTTTTTTTTTTCTTGAACTAAAGATGACTTTAAGTTTCTCTTTATCAAATAGCACGTTCTTATCACAAATGTCGGTATAAAGAATTTCATATATACGGTATGAAATTAATGATTTCATTACATAAATTAGTTGAAAATTAGTTATTCTACTTATCAATGGATCACAAAATGGTTAGTAGAAAATCACCTAATGATATTATTCTGTGCTCACTGTTAGAAATATAAGGCATACCTTTATAATATTATAAAGTACAAAGAGGATGGAAGAGGGGAGACAAAAATTAATCTCACTTAATATATTATTGAAAAACTTCTCTTATATATTTTCTCTCATTCATATTAAGTGAATTGTGAAGTACGATATATCTTAAGAAAAATATTTAAGGATATAAATAAGAGGTTATATCATTATTATTTTCAAACTATTCTCTTTAAAAATATAAAATAATTAAGAACTTTATTAAATAGAACGTAAACATATAGAAAGATATCCCAATAATTCAATTATTATGGATTAGAAGGAGTAATGTCATTACAAAAAGTACTTATATAAGTACTAATAGAGTCTTCTAGAATAACACCTATTATGTACTTCAGCACCAACTCGAGTCTAACCACATTGATACTAATTATAAAATGATAATACAAAAGATTATACACCTAGAGTAACTAAAAGACATATGAATCTTGTCATATGAATATTTAAGTTTACTATTTTCAACCCTACACACACAGATGAATTTGTCAATTTGTATTAAAAAAATGTATATCTTATTTCTTAGGAGCTGAGGTGTAGCCATATTTATATTATACAAATAAATTTTCATTTTTACTTATCACTTTTAACATATAATTTTTTGGAAATTTTACATAAATCACATACTGTTAAGAGTTAATTACATCATATCCCTACTATTTTCCAAATTACAAAAATTCCTTAAATTTGATGGAATCCGGATACATCACAAAACGTCCTGATATATCGCGTCCCGATTTCGGATGCATCGCTCAACGTACCAATACATCGCGTCTCGATTTCGGATACATCACTCAACGTCTCGATACATCGCATAAAGTGATGTATCCGAGAATAGGAAAGAGTATATATGAATTTTTGTAATTTTTCAAATGATAGAGAATTTTAGAGAATATGGTAAAACAAGCTGTGTATTTAGGTAATTTTTCTATATATATTTTTCAATGTAATTTTATCCTTAGTATTACTTAATAGGAATAGTGTAATAAAATATATCAATTATTATTTTCTTAATAAGTATACCGAATCCAAATATGATCAGTAAAAGTGAACGGAAAGAATATCAATCAAAGGTGAATAAAAGTAGCCCAGAGTGAGAGAGTAGCTCATATGACAGTAAAATTTGGTATAGTCCATAAAAATGACAATGGGAGAAAAAACAAAGGTCCAAAGGTGGTGGTCCTCTTAAGAAAAAATAGATTGTATACCTTTTTTTGGTGTGTCATTTGTAGTAATCTTCTCCTTTCAAGTTTTTTCAAATATACATTAAAGAAAATGTCGACACAATGTCCTCATTTGTTTTCTCATTTTACTAACATTCTTCTTAAATATAATTTATTTTTAAATATTTTTTTTAAAAAATTATCTTAAATTATAATATAACTTATTTGTTTATATTTTCCGTGCATAAATTTAAGCTTCGTAAACATGTGCGTAAGTCCTTTAATTAAATGTAGCTATTTTATGAATTGAGGTCAAGGGTGGAGTTAGGGTGTAGAAAGCAGGTTTAATAATTATTTTGGTTCAAACTTTGTGTTTGACTTAAGAAATTTATTGAACATATACAAATTTTTAATTAAGAACTAAGTAATTTAAAAGGACGGGTCATAAATTTTAAAATCTTGGACGAGATCTTTTTTGAACCTGTGTACATAGTCCGGGCTAGTTTGATTTTTTTTAATGCCAAACTTAACCAATTATGTCGGTTTTTAGTAAGAACCCCGAATCATTCTCTTGAAGCTCATCTTGTCTATAATTCAAATCAATAAAAGTTGATTTTTTCGATCTTCGATTTTTATTTTTTTTTTCTGGGGTTTTTTGGACTTCTCCTCGATAAAGTCTTCATATAAAATGTGTAATTTTACTTGAAATGTTTTTTTAATCCTAATAAGATACAATTATTTAAGTTATTTCTTGTTAATAAAATAACATAAAATATGATATAAGTAATGATATTATTGAATTAAAGTATTCAATCGAAAGATAAAATAAATTAAATACTGCTAATTAATAAGTCATAATGAAAAATGATCATAATGTAAAAGTACTAATTAGGTTATGTCAAAATGAGTATGGCTAATAAGTATTAGTTATATAACTAAACATTAAAGAAAAAATTAAGTTATATATTTTTACAATGTAAATTAACCATTGCAATATTAAAGAATAAATATATAATATTATTATGATTCCTAGTGCTGAAATCATTTCTTTTGTTACTATTAATATTGATTTTATTTTGATTTGGGCTTCTCTCTTCATCTTCTTTTTGAGTTAATAACATTCGTGATGTGTCTATGAGTTAATAAAATTTATTGGACTATTCAAAAACTTTAAATTTATTGGATTATTCAAACTTTTATTCCAAGCTTAAAATAACATGTTAAAAACAAACAAAAAAAATGAAAATAATTAAGAAATATTTATAAAAATTCTATACATGTAATGGTCAGGTCCATTTTGATTCGATATGACCTTTTTTTTTTTATAGTTAAAATCAAATCAAACAAATTCCAATTTATTTTACAACATCAAAGAAAATTAAACCAAACCACTAATTGAATTTTCTTTCCTCGATTTAATTCGAATTATCAATTTGATACGATCTATCGATTTTTCTTTTTATGATCAAGAAGATTCAAAATGGCGACATTTGGTTGGGTTTTGATCACTTAAAGTGAAGTGTCAATTTTCTAACAATATGCATGAGTCGTAGCCATCAAAGTATATCCATCACTGAGCTAATTGACATTATTCTATCTAACTTAACATTTGTATGCATGTCTTTATATTAAATATATATATAATAAGACCATTAATTCTTGTGAGAATATATATGTTTTCATGATAGATTAGTTTAAGTTGAGTTGACTAGTAATTAATTTCCACAAATTAAGATAGGAATTCAATTTTGATCACTCAAAGTGATGTGTCAATTTCTTTTGGAATCACATGAATGTCTTCTTCTTCTGTGGAAGGGTCAAAGGGTAAAAATTAGAATTTTTTAGCCAAAAGATTGACGTCGGGGGTATTTCGAAATCGAAAGGTAGACGAAGATTAATTTTATACCAATTCAAAAATAGTTGATGAGGGACATTTAAGCTCTTAATTCTCCATTTTTTTAATGCATGCATCACCTCAATTTGTCAACATGCATGAGTCATACATTATAATAAATAAAGCAATTTGCCCGATAATTATTTAGCGGCAATAATATAATAAGAGTATTTTGTTGAGATAGTTGTAATATAATATTGGGATGTTCCCACATCGGCGGGGAAAGGCAACCGGCCTTAATGTCATTTAAGGCCTAGCCCATTAAGTCTATTTAATTGAGTAAAATTTACTTTATATATATGACTTGGACTTGGCAACTAAAGGTTGCGTCTGTTAAGAAAAGGAGTGACTCTTTATGAAAAGTCTCATTATCAAACAATAACTCTTTAAAGATAGTGATCTTTCACCCCTCAAAGATTTAATTTCTTCGTTGTCTTTCTTCTAACATATGTTATAACTAGTATTCTATATAAATGTCACTCTGAATGCAATGACAACAACTGATCAACTGCTGCTAAATATTTTGAATCTATTGTCACTAAATGTCTCCGTTTTGTAGTGATAGCCATGAGTAAGCTAAGTGCTTGGAGATTTTTCTGATCTCTAACTAACATTTTTGTCTTTATATTAGTGAGATTATTCTTTGTGAGAAAATCTTGCCCAATCTTTGTGGGGTTTAGGGTGCCTACTATTTAATTTCTGTGAAAGTTCCTCATATGAAGAATATGTTTTTATGATCGACTAACATTATCATCCATACGAATTTTGGAACAATCATGTAAACATTAATCTAGTCCCAAATATTCTTTGGTATATTAAAATGTTAGATTAGATTGACACACTTTTCACTATATATCTCAAAGTAAATAGAAGTCTTACACTTTGTTTGGATTATTGTTACCCATTGTTTTATAATGTATTGTATTGTTTTAATGAATACAGTATTTGGATATATAGATTGAATCGTTCTCCATCATTACATAATGTCACACATTCATAATTTGAATGATAAATCTACAAGAAGAATAGGATATACGGGATAGAACTACTATGAAAAGGTAGCGTAAAAGATGAAATATAATTATTAAATAATAAATAAAGACAAAATGAGAAGAAAATATTAAGGTAACAATGCGATCACACCAAATCAGTCATTACATAAAATGAGTATTTTCGTCGTTACCTACGATGAATTTAAACGATACGATATAATAGAATATAAGTAATAATCAAAACAAATATTATATTTAAACTAACAATACAATACAATACAATACAACGGGTA
This sequence comes from Solanum appendiculatum, assembly GCA_018342035.1. Taxonomy (NCBI): domain Eukaryota; kingdom Viridiplantae; phylum Streptophyta; class Magnoliopsida; order Solanales; family Solanaceae; genus Solanum; species Solanum appendiculatum. The sequence goes on along the minus strand of JAGDQO010000816.1, from coordinate 947,784 downwards.
ACAACCATTCGAACAAGGTGTTAACCTTATGTCATCGACGTCCATTAAAATAAATAAGAATTTGATGCTTTGTCATCGACACACATGAAGGGATATGTCAAATAAATAGTTATAAGAGTATTTTTTTAGTATCAACTTAAATTTTTAGATAAGATGATTACGTCAAACAAACTTAGAGTTGAACAGTTAACAAAAATGTAGTTAGGCAATAGTTCCATCTTCATGGAAAACATGATATCAACAATCATTGAGCAATTATACAAATTAATAGGACTTAATAACATTCACTAAATAAGTGGTTTTTCATTAAGAGTCAGCTTTAGCTGGGATTTGAAGTGTATTAGAATAACCCCATTTGTCCAAAAAGTTAAAGGAGATGCTGACCTTTTTCCAAGTGGGGAGCATGATAAAAAGGATTACTTTAAACTCCTAAAATTTTAAAAATAGTTTTCCCGTTTCATTTTTAGAGAATCAATTTAATTAGCTTTTATTTTATTAAATTTATTTAATATTTTAAAATTATAATTTAGATATTTAAAAATTATACATAAAATACTATAAATTATTATTTTCTCAAAATAATATAATAACTTAAAAAGAAAATTGTGACAAATAAAAACGAACCGAGAGAGTATCAAACTTTGCCTCCATTAATTTAAAAAAGAGTCTAAAGGCTTCTTTAAATTTCCACGTTTTTAATTATTGTTCAGATTATGTAGCAAATGGCTCCCCATGATATCTATATATTTTATTTATATAGTTTGTGTAGTGGTTATTACAACAAAATAGTTATATAGTATTGGAAATATTATATATAAGCAAGGATATAATGGTATCCTATATTCAACATTATACAATACTCAATTATCAATTCAAATGGTATAAATGCAACATTATCACTTGAATAAATTTAAAAAATTAGCTTTTAATTATGAATAGCTTTTCATACATAGAAAAGTGCCAAATTTTAGGGTACCATGATGGATCATATCATATGAATATTTAACTAAACAGTGAAAGTATTTCTAATAAATTATGTTTTGTCATATCACCTTCTTATAATTCCATATAGATAAATTATACATTGTGATCATCTAGTGCGACAGAACAAAAAAAAACCTGCCAAACATTCCAACGATCACATGAACCCCATGAAACAAAAAATACTTCTTACTTTTCCCCTTTAAAGAAAATAAAACAAGATTGTAGTTACTTTAAGCCAAAATTTTTAGACCACAAGATAAGTGGAAGTGCGTAGCATGAATAAGCAACAGTATGATCTAACGGTTAATGAAGTGGATGAAAATAATAAGCCTAGAGATCATCAGATTTTAAATCTCGATAAAGACAACATATGCTAGATAATTTGTTCTCATTATTTGTAATTAGTAGAATTACATAATACATAGTTGGTAGAAAGTAACACGTATCTAATAAAATAATCGGCCTAAAGCAAATTGTATTGGACACCACAAAAAAATGATACCATGGACAAGCAAAAAGAAAAAAGTATGTGTTTGTAACAAATTTTAAATATATGAAAATGAATCAACCATAAATAAAATTTGAAGAAACAATAATATTATTGACAAAACAATATGGGTACAATTCTGCTCCTTCTTTGATTATTCTCTCTCTTTACATTTCTCTGTGATTTGAGGCTGTTAACAGCGTATTTCTCGAACATAAGAGGCCATATCTTGATCTCTTTGTGAATATCCCATGAATTTATGGAACTTTCGAGATGACTCTTCAAGGGAAAATACTACCCTTTATATAAGCATGAGCTAGGGTTTAGGGTAGAGTAGCCTCCAAGAACCCTAACTGAAATAGAACTTGTCTTGTAGAGTCTTACAACATTTCGATGTCAGTATGATCTAGCTGTCAATGAAATGGATGAAAATAATAGATCTCGAGATCAGATTTCAAATCTCGATAAAGACAAAATACGCTAAATAATTTCTTCTCAGAATTACCTAATACGTATATGTGGATAGGAAGTAACATATATCTGATAAAATAATCGAGATACATAAAGCAATTAATAGTATTGGACACCACATTTTTTCAAAAAGAAAAAGGTATAGGAGTGTGAATTGAGGAGGATAAGATTCATGGTTCATGACTAAGGCAACTTTAGTTTGTAGTGCACAACTTTATGCCTTCACTTCATGTTATATGAAAAAAGAGAGAGGACAAGACAAACATACATGAACTGTGTTTTTCTTTTACAGCCCACACGCTCACAAGCCAAATGCTTCTGCCCCCACAAGTTTGACACAAGCTAGACCTACCTCTCCATGGCATTGGGGACTTGCTAACTTATATTGCAATATAATATCCTACCAAGTATTCTAGTGCAGGATTCTTTTTGAAATTGAGTACTCTCTCCGTTTCAGTTTATGTGATGTAGTTTGATTTGATACGGAATTTAAAGAAAGAAATAAAGACTTTTGAAATTTATGATCTAAAATACTCCATTTATTCCGTATTAATGCACATCTATTAAGAAAAATATTCAAGGACATAGTTTAAACCATATTTTTCATTATTGCTCTCCTGTGTGGTTTGCGAGCTATTGCATAGGAGTGAGAGTTTTACCCAGTGCGCACCCAAAGGGTAGCGACTGTGGGTTTCCCTTGTCATAAAAAAATCATAAATATAATCTTGTAAATATTGCAATTTATTTCCTAGGAATTATAAAACTTCATTAAAAGAAATGATAAATATGGAAAAAATTTCAAACATTCATGTTAAACTTTGAACAATGAAAAAACCCTCAGAAATTTACTTAATATGGAATAAATGGAGTAAGTTATAGATATTTGTGTGATTATAAATCATTTTATTAAAGATAAAATGGACATATTAAAGTTAAATTATTACTACATATAATGTGTCATTTTTTTTAAATGAACTAAGAAAAAAAATGAGTCGTATAAATTAAAGCAGAGTAGTATTAAGCTATCAAATGTTGCAAAAATTTTAAGGGGGTAATTTTATTTTGTTACACTGAAAGTCACTAAAGTATCTTTTTCATAACCAAAAATTTACTTTAACTTTGCCGAAAATATCACCAAAAGTCACTAAATTATTGTTACAAAAGAATCATACAACTTAATTTGCCTAAGTTTCACATAACGACATTAAATAATTTTTTAAAATGAAAAAGTTATTTAACTTTGTCATCATATAAAATGTCTCTTTTATTTCCTCCCAATGACTTTTGTGATACTTCGATAAATTTAAATAAATTTTTCGTTACAAAAAATAATTTAATAATTTTAGTACAATAATATAGACATAAGAGGGATGAAATGTACACATGCCCCGCTTATGGAGTCACTATGTAATTTATACCTGAAGTTAAAAAAAATAAATTATAGAGCTCACAATGTACTTATTCCAAATACTCACTCCATTAATCCATTTATTTATACTATTTCAAAATTAGATTTTTAGTGTTGTGTGTCACTTTTAACGTATCAAGAAAAAATACTTATTTTTTCATATTTTACTCTCAATATTAGTTACTTATTACTCAAATTATTTTTTAAGACCTAATACTATACATCAAATAATATAAGTATTGTGATAAAATATTTATATTAATTATTATTTATTAAGGAATATGTAAAGTTCAAAGTGAACAAGTAAAAGTGCACGGAGGGAGTATATCCCAACTTTGGATTTGAGGTTAAGATACTAACATGAAATTAATTATTCTCCAAAAACCTAGGCAAATACTTTATGTGTCCCAATTTATATGATACTGTTCAAATTTTGATAGTGTAACATTTTAATTTTGACCATGAAAATTTTAAATTATTTAAAACAAAATTTACATATTTGAAAACTATACAAAAAGTACTATAAATAATAATAATTAATAATTCAAAATATATAAGAAAATTACAATAAAAAAATCTTATTTGAATCTTGAAATTTAAAAAATGACATATAAATTAAGGCGGCGGGGGAGTAATATACTGTACGAGATAATATATTTTAAAATTGCTAATAGTCATTTTGCAAGAAGACACATAAACTAAAATTAAGAAATGCAAGAAGACATTTTTAGTCAGCGGAAATTTTGGCTGACTCGTTTGTAAACATAAATTTTGGACAGATTCTTTAAAGAATCTACTGATGTGATTGCATTTGTTATTACTTAAAAAGGAGTTAATATCTCGAAATATCACTAAATTTTAAAATTTTATTTAGTAAAGTCATTAAACTTTATTTTGTATCAATAAAATTACTCAATTTAGGTATTTATATAAATAAAATCACTCAATTTAGATATTTATATCAATAAAATCACTCAACAAATTTATCATTAAAAAAAAATTGACATGACAAAATAATTTTCTTTTTAAAGCAGGTAAATATGAATTTCACAAATAAATAAATTTTTAAAACCCATTAAAACTTTTTAACGGAAATAAATTTTTTTAACTAAGCCTCGTCACATAATAGCACATAATGCTGCTGTCAAGTTTTACCCCAGTAATATAACGACACTAATTAATTGTTTATCTAATTTACAAGTATATTTTATTGATCTCAAGCAAATAATTTTAAAATGTATGCGGTACTTCATTTTTCTCACACACCTATCATGATACATTGTAAAATTTAAATACATAATAATATTATAATAGTTATTTCACTAATTAAGTTTGTTCCATAAAAACTTCTTAATAAATTTTTAATTTTATTTATTTGTAGTGTTCATATTTATATAATATTTTGTCATGTCAAATTTCTTTTTAATGACAAATTTGGTCAAGTGATTTTATTGATATAAAGGCCTAAGTTGAGTGATTTTATTGATACAAAACAAAATTTAATGACTTTACTAGGCAAATCCCCAAAGTTGAGTGAACTTTAGAGATATTAAGGGGTCGTTTAATTGGTAATAAATTATTCCGAAATCAATTATTCCACCATGTATATAGATAACTTATTTTTATCACTGTAACAAAAATAGTAGGATAAATACTTCCAACCAAACATAGGATAAAATAATCCTACATTTTATCCTAAGATTATTATACCTTATATCTCATGCCAAACCGCTCCTCAGTATTATATAAGCATTGCATAAAATAGAGTTCTATTCATAATTTCATTAACCATTCTGCTTGATACTCAGATTCCTCTTCATCATCATTCCACCAACCTTTCAGAAAGGCACGTGCTTTCTTCTTAATAGTATAGTCTGTTTTATACTGAATGGATATTTGTGCTTTTGGCTTAACTATTTTAAAAATCATTTCTTGCCTTTTGTGCTCCAAAATTCTTTTTATATAGTAAGTAGAATAGAGTAGGTTTTAATTTTAAGGGGTAAGTTGAAAAGTGGGATTTTCTTGATTTTGTGGTGTCAACAAAGATGGACATCACTCTAAGGCTAATCAATGTGGCATTTTTCTTGATTTTACTCGTATGTTTCTTGGTAGATTTTTTCAAGAAAAATGGAGAAGGAGAAGGAGAAGAAGAGGATTTTGTAGAAAAAAGAGAGAGGAGAAAATCCACATTTTTCATCAAGATTACAGTTTTAGTGAATTTTTTAATAGCTATTTCTTACTTGGGATTTTGTGTCCATGAATTCTGGAAGTTGAGAGCTTTTGTGTTTGAAGAATCTATTTTTTCTGTTATGGCATGGAGTGTAGCAAGTGTAATTGCAGCCTACTCATTAAACACAGAGAAAACGTGGCCATTATTACTCATTATATGGTGGGTTTTTTCCAGTAGTTTTGAGATAATTTTAGTCTCATTTCATCTTCTCAACCATTATAATATATATACAAAAGCCCCACATTTTCTTCCCAAGGCTAATATAATTGATTTTGCTTCCCTACCATTGTCAATTCTCCTATGTTTCAATGCCCTGCAAGTGTCAGATGGTTCTCCCAATAAATACAGTGAAACTGAACAGCCATTCCTTCAAAAAGATGAGTTAAATACCCATGGTGATGCATTTTCTAATGCTAGTATTTGGAGCCTAATCACATTCAGGTGGCTTAATCCACTATTCAAGAAAGGTCATGAGGAAAAGCTTAGAGTAGAGCACATACCTTCAATTCCTCACACTGAGACTTCTAATGAAGCTGCTTCTTTGTTGGAAGACGCGCTTCGCGAAAAGAAAGCTTCTTCTTTCTCCCTCCCTGATGCCATACTACGTATGGTTTGGAGACCACTTGCCTGTAATGCAGTTTTTGCAGGTAATTCTTGATTATGGTTCAGATTGTACGCACCTCGACTATGCTTAGCAAACTAATTACATGCTTCTGTTGCTTCTTCTTTTTTCTGTAGGAGTCAACACAATTGCATCCTATACTGGTCCTTTGCTGATAACAAGCTTTGTGAATTTTTTGTCTGAAAAGAAAGATGAGTCCAATTGGCAAGAAGGAATGATCTTAGCCTTCATCTTCTTCTTTGCCAAAACAGTAGAGTCACTGTCCCAAAGGCAATGGTACTTTGGAGCTAACCGGATTGGTGTTCGAGTCAGAGCGGCTCTGATGGCATTGATATATAAAAGAACTTTGTCCATAAAGTATGGTGGAACAAAAGACGGAAAGATAATAAACTTCATCAATGTTGATGTTGAGAGAATTGGGGACTTCTGCTGGTATATTCATGGAGTTTGGTTGCTTCCTGTTCAGGTTACATTTGCTCTTCTTATCTTGTACAGGAATTTGGGTGCTGCTCCCTCTGTTGCTGCTCTTCTTTCGACCATAGTTGTGATGGTGAGCAACACACCACTTGCCAATATGCAAGAGCAGCTCCACTCAAAGATAATGGAAGCGAAGGACGTGAGGATTAAAGCCACTTCAGAGACATTAAAAAGCATGAGAGTCTTGAAACTGCACTCATGGGAGTCCACTTTCTTGAAGAAGCTGCTTCAACTCAGAGAAAATGAGAGAGGTTGGCTTAAGAGATACCTTTATACATGTTCTGCTGTGGCTTTCCTCTTTTGGGCTTCACCAACGCTCGTCTCAGTTGTAACCTTTGGTGTTTGTATCATCCTAAAAACACCATTAACCTCAGGAGCAGTTCTCTCAGCACTAGCAACTTTCAGGATTCTACAAGAACCAATTTACAATTTGCCCGAGCTCATTTCCATGGTTGCTCAGACAAAGGTTTCAGTTGATAGGATTCAAGACTTCATGAGAGAGGAAGATCAAAAGAAGTTAATAAGCTATAATACTCCTAACACTTCTGAAGTAGCGATTGAACTTGAACCAGGAGAGTATACTTGGGGCACAAATGAGTCCAAGAAATCAACAATTAAGATAACTGAGAAAATCAGGATAATGAAAGGGTGGAAAGTAGCAATATGTGGTTCAGTGGGATCAGGAAAGTCAAGCTTACTCTGTAGTATTATGGGAGAGATTCCTAGAATTTCTGGATCAAGTATTAAGATTAATGGTTCAAAGGCATTTGTACCACAGAGTGCTTGGATTCAGACGGGCACTGTTAGAGACAATGTTCTGTTTGGCAAGGAAATGTATAAGGCACGTTATGATGATGTCGTGGAACGATGTGCTTTGAAACGTGACATTGAGATGTGGGCTGACGGAGATCTAAATTCTGTAGGAGAAAGAGGAATGAACCTAAGTGGTGGACAAAAGCAAAGAATCCAGTTGGCCAGAGCTATTTATAGTGATTCAAACATCTACCTGCTAGATGACCCTTTCAGTGCAGTTGATGCACAAACTGGAGCTCATATGTTCAAGGCAAGTACTACATCCTACTTTTGTAGAATTCTTTTCAGTAATCTAGTTTCTCTTATTGATGTGCAACAACACCTCATCATATTGCAGAAATGCTTAATCCAACTTCTACATGAAAAAACAGTTGTTTATGCTACTCACCAGTTGGAATTTTTAGATGCTTCTGACCTCGTCCTGGTAAGTTGAAACCATTTCAGCTATTGGTTTTCAGTTGATCGAAACAAACTAGAAAAGTGTATCTTAGTTTTTCTGCTTACCTGATATGCTTAGGTAATGAAGGACGGAAGAATTGTTCAATCAGGAAAGTATAACAAGTTGATAGCAGATCCAGATGGTGAGCTCCTAAGGCATATGGTGGCTCACAGTAAATCATTAGATCAGGTGAACCCTTCCCAAAAGTGCAGCTGCGTAACCAAGGGTAAGCATCAGAATAACCAAATTGAAGTCGAAGAGTGCTTTGAAGATCTTACCTGTGACAACAGGATCTTAGGAAGAACTCAGCAGGAAGATGCAGTATCAGGTCGAGTTAAATGGAAAGTCTACTCGACCTTTGTGACCTCGGCGTATAAAGGGGCCCTTGTACTTCCAGTCCTTCTATGTCAAGTTCTCTTCCAGGGACTGCAGATGGCAAGCAACTACTGGATTGCATGGGGAACAGAAGAAGAAGGAAGGGTTACTAGTGAGAGATTAATTGGAATATTTGTGCTGATGTCAGGGGGAAGTTCTGTTTTCATCTTAGGAAGAGCAGTAATGCTTTCAACTATCGCAATTGAGACTGCTCAAAAGCTCTATATTGGAATGATCAAATCACTCTTCCGAGCGCCCTTGTCATTCTTTGACTCCACCCCTTCAAGCAGAATTCTCAATAGGGTGAGTAGCAACTGAAATGATTTATTTGTCTTGAAATGTGTCTCTATACATGACTTTCTGGCTGCATCTATATATTCTGAACTTCAATTTTTGTTTCTTGCTTGTCAGTCTTCTACGGACCAAAGCATCGTGGACACAGATATTCCGTATCGATTGGCTGGACTAGCATTTGCACTTATTCAATTATTGAGCATTGTTGTCCTTATGTCCAACGTTGCCTGGCAGATCTTTATTCTCTTCCTTCTGATACTTGCCCTCTCCATGTGGTATCAGGTAATAAGAAGCTCAACCTGAAGTTACTTTTGGTCCCTATTTACTTTTAACTGCAACAAGAGTATGAATCATTTTTCTTTTGTATCACTTCTAAATTGGAATGCAAACAATGAGTATCTACTTCTCATAAACAATGAGTGCTAATGATTCAATTCAATGAGTGCTAATGATTCAATTCTTACTGCAGGCATATTACATTACCACTGCTAGAGAACTGGCAAGGATGATTGGCATTCAGAAAGCTCCTATCCTGCATCATTTCTCTGAATCTCTCACCGGTGTAGCAACAATTCGTTGTTTTAATAAGGAAGACCAATTCTTGAATAAGAATTTAAGCCTCATCGATGACTATTCTCGTGTTGTCTTTCACAACTCTGCTACAATGGAATGGCTCTGTGTTCGAATTAACTTTCTCTTCAATCTCATATTCTTCTTTCTTCTCGTCATCCTGGCACACCTTCCACGAGAGGCTATAGACCCCAGTAAGCTTTTATTCTTCTCCATTTCCATTTCATGCATCCTGTGTAACACATTCCCAGGCAGTTAATCAACAAAAATCCAGGCAGCTGCTCTAGTGATGCATGAGTAGACATAAGAAACAAATCTTAGATTAAGAATTTACACAAAGTGTGGAAGTTAAAGTCTATGATAACAACTTTTTCTTTCTTTCACTGTGGAAGTCAAAGTCACATGTTTCATCTGTTTGCAGGTTTAGCAGGACTAGCAGCTACCTATGGCTTAAATCTTAATGTTCTCCAAGCTTGGGTTATATGGAACCTTTGCAATGTTGAAAACAAAATGATCTCAGTTGAGAGAATACTTCAGTTTAGCGACGTTCCTAGTGAAGCTCCACTGATAATTGAAACGTCCAGGCCAAAACCCGATTGGCCTCTAAAAGGAAGAATTGAAATTAAAGATCTTCATGTACAATACAGCCCTGATCTCCCAAGAGTTCTAAAAGGTATAACCTGCACCTTTCCAGAGGGAAAGAAAATTGGTGTAGTTGGAAGAACAGGTAGTGGAAAGTCTACTTTGATCCAAGCTCTCTTCAGGGTTGTCGAACCATCTGAGGGATGCATTCTTATCGATGGAATAGACATTTCGAAGATTGGTTTGCAAGACCTGAGGTCTAAGTTGAGTATAATACCACAAGATCCAATTTTGTTCCAAGGAACAATTAGGACTAATCTTGATCCATTACAACAACATACAGATCAGGATATCTGGGAGGTAATGTTCTGGACCTCTTTTTCTTGGTTTTATTCGACAAAGTATGAGACTTTGTAACTTACTGAGATATACTATTCTGTATTATGAGCAATCTCACATGACTTTGTAACTTACTATAAGAATGATTTCATATTTCAGGTCTTGCACAAATGTCATTTAACTGATATTGTAAAGCAGGATCTAAGGCTTCTTGATGCACCAGGTACAAATACTAGGTTCTGTGATCTGAACCTACCTTTACATTCCAACCAATAAAAGAACTTCAAAATACACAAACATTTGGAAAAGGAAAACAAATGATCTTCAAATTAATGATCAAGAATTTTATGTTGCAGTTGCAGAAGACGGAGAAAACTTGAGCGTGGGTCAAAGGCAGATTGTGTGCCTAGCTAGGGTGTTGCTACAGAAAAGGAGAATATTGGTCCTTGATGAAGCTACTGCTTCAGTGGATACAGAGACGGACAATGTCATTCAGAAAACTATAAGAGAAGAAACAAATGGATGTACAGTTATAACAGTGGCACATCGGATACCCACGGTTATTGATAATGATCTTGTTTTAGTTCTTGGTGAAGGTAAAGATACATGACCTAGCACTAGCACCTCAAGCACAAACAAAAAAAACAGCATAACAATAGTTAACAGTTCAAATGATTAATATATCAGCTACTTGTATACAACTGCATGACAATAGTAGTGGCAGAATATAGTGCAACCATTAACCTGCAAAGGGCTAAGAAAAAAAGATGAAGACATAGAACAACTGAGAATACACACATGATATTATTCGAAACGGATTATATTGCCTGATAAACTCTGTCTTGTTTGATGCAGGAAACATACTTGAGTTTGATACTCCTAACCAGTTATTGAAGAGCAGTTCTTCTGCATTTTCAAATCTGGTGGCAGAATTCTTGCGAAGATCATCCAAGGGGTTAACTTAAAAGCATAGCACTAGGCACATGTGATGTACATCTAATTTAGATCCTCTCTGCCAATGTTAATGTGGCATTGTATAGTACAGAAGCACAAACTGACATCAAGAAATACAGCAAGTTGAGCAGCTACTTCAAAAAGTATATTTCTTATAACTGCCAACCAAAGGTGACATGTACAGTGTTTTTTCTTAATCCCTAACTCATAGTTCATGTACCTAAAGGAGTTCTTTTTGTATTGAAAGTGTTTTCAAATAGCAATCCATTGCATCAGTAACAAGACTTAGAGTAAACTAATTACTTCTTTATTTTTGAAGGTTATTTCTTGATGTAACAATTAACCTGAATAGAGTTTTCTGTGGTTCATCCTAGCTGACCTCTAACTTGGATCAAGTTGTAAGCTGAATTCTGTCTGAATCTGGTTTAAATATCAATCAAAGTGAATATCAGGTCGATTAACCTCTTAACATCCCTCAAACATGACTTTAGCGGGAAAGATAAATTACATCGTCAGTAATTTGTAATATCTGAATGGAAGTTCCATTCAGCTGCTCATCCTTCAGGGCTGAGGGCATTGATAGACATAAATAGTTACATCACATACTTCTGCTTAGTCTAGAAATCTATGATATACTTGTTCAACCTTTTCATGTTTATGCTTCATCATTAGGCATAATTATCGCCAAAAGACTCGATCAAATATGAAAAACAATGTATTTTGGTGCTCTCTTTCTTGTTATTGTCCCTTCTTATTTGTATGATTTCTTGCCTGTCTTCCATCAGTTTGTCTATGCCTGCTATTCTCCTATGAACTTGCTAAACCCATAGCAACAATCACAATGCTAATAGAAATAGTAAAACTGAATTATTTATATGTAGAAGGTTGAAAAGGTTTAGCTGGAGCATTACCTAGAAACACACAAAACATAGATGGTTTAGGACCTATTTGAAGGTGAAAAAGATCACAACTTCGTTACACTTTGGGAACAAAATTATGAATTTACATAGAACTGATTCCAAGATAATAAGAAAGATGAAAGATCACAAGAAAAACTACTTGCTTCATTTTATTGATTCATAATATAAAATTCAAGCTATATACAAATTGATGGTAACAATGACAGAAGCCAACAGAACCGAAACATAGATATATAGTGAAAAGAACTAGGTACTAAAATTTCTTTTTTGGTTTTTTCATCAGGTGTTCAATACCTGCATTAAAGCCCGATTAAATCTGAATTCATATTGGAATGGAGGTAGCCCTCCTTAACAAAGGAGACTCCATTGAACATGAACCCGATCCGTAGTACTTACCGCTCCTGCACAAGGATACTACTAAAATTTCAAATTTCAAGTCATAATTTTACAGTATAGTGTGGATAGAGTTAAGGAGAGGATATGCTCATAATTTTTTGAAGTCCATATGAATATCAAGAGTAACAGCATTTGTTTCTCTCTTCGAATTAATTTTTCTGTTTCCATGAAAAACGATCTCCGTACATTGATAGAAATAAATACAGAGTTATATGATTTCAGGAAAGATAAACAAAAAATAGGAATAATAAAAGATCAAAAAGATCTAGAAAGAATAATACAAATTCTAGATGAACTAGAAATTATAGGGGAAAAACCCCTAAAACATTGGGAAAATAATAAAATACAATGTAAGTTAGACATAATAAACCCAGAATATATAGTTAAAACAGCTTCAATAGAATCAACTAATCAAGATCTAATAGATTTTGAAATACAGATAAAAGAGTTAATTGAACTAGGAGTAATAAAAAGATCTAAATCTAAACATAGATCAGCAGCTTTTATGGTCAGAAATCATAACGAAATTATAAGAGGAAAAGCTAGAATGGTAATTAATTATAAAAGATTAAATGATAATACAAGAATGGATGGATATAAGCTCCCAGACAAAGCTGAATTAATAAATAGAATACAAGGAAAAATTTTTTTAGCAAATTTGATTGTAAATCAGGATATTGGGAAATAAAAATGGCAGAAGAGAGCATAGAATGGACTGCTTTTACTTGTCCAGAAGGGCATTTTGAATGGTTAGTAATGCCATTTGGATTAAAAACAGATCCACCAATATTCCAAAGAAAAATGGATAATATATTTAGAGAATACAGAATTTTGTCATAATATATGTAGATGATATTTTAGTATTTAGCAAAAATATAAGAGAACATTTAGGGCACCTTCAAAAAAATTTTAAATTATTTGTAGAAAATGGAATAATTATTAGTAAGAAAAAAATGGAATTGTGTAAAACTCACATTAATTTTCTAGGGGTAACAATAGGTGAAGGAAAAATAAAATTACAACCTCATATAGCTACAAAAATCTTAGAAATGCCACATAAATTAGATAAGACAAAAGAATTACAAAAGTTTTTAGGAATTTTAAATTATGTGAGACATTTTATAAAAGATTTAGAAAAAGTAGCAGGACCTTTATATTAAAAAACAGGATCAAAAGGTCAGAAAACATTCAATATAGAGGATATAAAATTGGTAAGGAAACTAAAAGAAATGGTAAAAGCCATCCCAGACTTAGCTTTACCATTAGAATCAGATTATTTAATTATAGAGACAGATGGAAGTTTAGAAGGATGGGGTGCAGTCCTTAAGACTAGAGAAAATAAATATAAAGATAAAAAAGAAGAAAGAATTTGTGCATATCAAAACGGAAAATATAGAGAAAAAGGAAATCTATCAAGTATAGATGCAGAGATTTTAGCAATAATATATGGATTAGACAGTTTTAGATTATATATTTTAAATAAACCAGAAATACTGGTAAGAACAGACTGCGAAGCAATAGTAAGATTCCACCAAAAAATAAATGAAAAGAAAAGCAGCAAAAGAAGATGGTTGAATTTTCTAGATGCAACTTCGGTATACAATATAAAACTAGAACATATATCAGGAAAAGACAACAATTTGGTTGATCAATTAAGAAGAATAATAAAGAAATAAACTAGCTATTATGTTATAGTATGAATGCAGGGAAAGGCAAAGATAAGATGGGAGAATCTTCAGACAAATACAAAGACTTATACTTGAAGAGTTTATTGCAAAATACCCAATATAAGCCTCAAGCTATGTTGGAAAAACAAAATTTAGAAAGATTATATTTTGGGCCAGAAAGTATGCTAAACTATCCAATATGTAACATGACTTTCAGACTCAAGCCAGAGACCAGGGTAGACAAACCTCAGAAATGTTTGATAGACAATCTATGGATAACTTACAACAAGCATCCTAAAGACAATAGTTATTTCATTTCCACATTGAACGCTCTAAGTTATTATTTTACTGATAAAAATCAAGACAAGAAATTTAAGTTTTATGCAGTAATCAGGGGACAAAGACCAAGAGTATTTCAGACCTGGATAGAAGTGGTAGATGCTATAAAAAAATTCTCCTACCCCTTTATTCAAAGGCTTCAATGATTTAACTGAAGCTCTTGACTATGCCAGAGGACAATTAGGTCCTAATTTCTATATTACTCCCTCTATCAGACATCAAAATACCAATATTCCTCAATACCATATAAAAAAAGACACAGACAAAATCATTTTTTGTGATCATTTTTCAAATATGACAGAAGTTTTTAAACGTTTGAACCAAGAAAACGAAAGACTCAAAACAGAGAAAGAAAAGTTACTAGAAAAAATCCATACCCTCCAAGAAAAAGAAAAGACTCTTTATTTTGAATTATACCAATTAAGTAAAAATCAGAGTTCTCCATCTCTGATAAAAATGGATAAGATGGGTGTACATTCCCCAACGAATGTAAAAAAATCCACTGTATCGGATAAAGATACAGCTAGTCCAGGTCAAACGGTAATTGGTAAAGACAAATCAAATCCGTTTATGGCTGACACTTTGCCAAAAAGTGTAAGAATACTTCCTGCGAGTTTTCAGACATGAGAATCATCTTCAACACCAAAGACTCATACAAAGAACAGAGGAATTAGTCTAAGAAAAACTAGACAAAAAAAAAAGATAGAAAATATGATAGAGACTGCAGTTAAAAAGGTTTTAAAAGAAAATACAAAAGAAGTTATACTAGAACATCCAAGACAAGAATCTGAGAGTTCCGAAAGTTCTGGATATAATCCGGCCATGGAACAATTTGCACAAGACCCAAACGAAGACGAGGATTCAGGAATGAGTTTTGATTCAATTGCTTTGCATAATTTGGATACCTGAAGAAAGAGACAAAAGATCAACGTAAGCAATGATGTAAAAAGAAGCAGACGTAAGCAGTGAGGAAAGAAGGCATTTAAAGAAGATAAAAAGATGAAACATAGCCATGTGACGATGGGGCCCCACAGCGCACCCGGCATGCTAAAAGAAGATTCTTTTATCAACTTAAAGTTCGAATTTGAAATCCGGATCGCATATAAATACCTCATGATAATATTAAAAGAAGAGTAGAGACAAACATAAGAGAAAAATAAGAGAGAAAAAGTTTGAGAGTTTTAGAGTTTGTAAGTTTATGAGTGAAATTTCAAAGTTTAAAAAAAAAAAAAAACAGAGTGTTAGAGTGAGGGAAAGTTTGTGAAGTTACTTTTCAGTTGTTGCT
Source organism: Solanum appendiculatum (assembly GCA_018342035.1). Classification (NCBI taxonomy): domain Eukaryota; kingdom Viridiplantae; phylum Streptophyta; class Magnoliopsida; order Solanales; family Solanaceae; genus Solanum; species Solanum appendiculatum. The sequence goes on along the minus strand of JAGDQO010000816.1, from coordinate 932,132 downwards.
CAGTTCACCGGGGACTCCCGAAAGGGAAATCTCTTTCTATAAAGGCGCTTAGATTTATAAGGTTTTTTCAATAAAATTTCACTGGATTTAATCAAATATATTGTAAGTCCTACTCATTACTCTCTCTTTCTCTGTTCCTTTAACATGATAATAGTTTCTATTTTAAGGTTTTAGTATTTTTTATTTATTTTTATTTTTTTAATAACTTCCTTGTTGTAATCTTTTAACCTCTTTTCACTTCTTCTTTACAGCTTAATTTTTTAACAGTGATCATCTCTAACCACACCCCGGATAACTATGTCCTTTAGCACAACTGGCTTTGGCGGACATTCAACAAGCCCTAGGACTTTACAGGTTAGTCCAATGATACTGTCAAAAACTGTTCAGAGAACCATTTACTTCAAGGTTAAATAATTATAACAATAGAAGCTAACAAGCATATTTAACATAAACAATCATATTTACTTTGTTCATAAATATAGCAAACATAATTATACATAAAGAGAGATATGTTACATAAACCTTTAAACATAAACTACTTACATGTCTTAGGTAGAAAGAGATTTCCCTTTCGGGAGTCCCCGGTGAACTGAGCAACAACTGAAAGTAACTTTACAAACTTTCCCTCACTCTAACACTCTGTTTTTTTTAAAAAAAAAACTTTGAAATTTCACTCGTAAAATTACAAACTCTAAAACTCTCAAACTTTTTCTCTCTTATTGTTTATTCTTATGTTTGGCTCTCGTTCTGCCTTTCTTGTCTTTGAAGTTGAGTATTTATAGATAATCTTCAACTCTCTGGACTTCAACTACGGACTTCAGATTAAAAAAGAATCTGTCGGGTGCGCTATGGGCCCCATCGTCACATCATCTTTATCAATTTTGTCACATTATTTGAATGCCCTTTGAGTGTTGTCTGACCTCATCCCTTACGTCTTTAAATTCTTACATCATTGCTTACGTATCTAAATTATGTAATGCAACTGAATCAAAACTCATGCCCGAATCATCATCTTCATTGGGATCTTGGGCAAATTGTTCCATAGCCGGATTATAACCCGAACTTTCAGAACTCTCAGGTTCTTATCTTGGATGTTCTTCTAGTATAATTTCTTTAGTATTTTCTTTCAAAACTTTTTTAACTGCAGTCTCTATCATGTTTTCTATCTTTTTTTGTCTTGTTTTTCTTAGACTAATTCCTCTATTCTTTGTCTGAACTGTTGGTTTTGAAGATGATTCTCCTCACTGGAAACTCGCAGGGAGTATCCTTACACTTTTTGGCAAAGTGTCAGTCATAAACGGATTTGATTTGTCTTTACCAGTTACCGTTTGAACTGGACTAGCTGTATCTTTATCCGATACAGTGGATTTTTTTACATTCGTTGGGGAATGTACACCCATCTTATCCATTTTCATCTGATGGAGAACTCTGATTTTTACTTAATTGATATAATTCAAAATATAGGGTCTTTTCTTTTTCTTGAAGAGTATGGATTTTCTCTAGTAACTAGTTTTTCTCTGTTTTGAGTCTTTCATTTTCATGGTTCAATCGTTTAAAAGCTTCTGTCATAGTTAAACAATGATCACAAAAAATGATTTTATCTGTGTCTTTCTGTATACGGTATTGAGGAATGTTAGTATTTTGTTGTCTGATGGAGGGAGTAATATAGAAAATTGGACCTAATTCTCCTCTAGCATAGTCAAGAGCTTCGGTTAAATCATTGAAGCCTTTGAACAAAGGGGTAGGAAAATTCTTTATAGCGTCTACAACTTCTATCCAGGTCTGAAACAATCCTGGTCTTTGTCCCCTGATTACTGCATAAAACTTAAATTTCTTGTCTTGATTTTTATCAGTAAAGTAATAACTTAAAGCGTTCAAAGTAGAAATAAAATAACTATTGTCTTTAGGATGCTTGTTATAAGCTATCCATAAATTGTCTATCAAACATTTCTGAGATTTGTCCACTCTGGTCTCTGGCTTGAGTCTGAAAGTCATATTACATACTGGATAATTTAACATACTCTCTGGCCCAAAATGTATTCTCTCTAAATTTTGTTTTTCCAACATAGCTTGAGGCTTATATTGGGTATTTTGTAATAAACTCTTCAAGTATAAGTCTTTGTATTTGTCTGAAGATTCTCCCATCTTGATATGTTCTAGTTTTATATTGTATACTGAGGTTGCATCTAGAAAATTCAACCATCTACTTTTACTGCTTTTCTTTTCATTTATTTTTTGGTGGAATCTTACTATTGCTTCACAGTCTGTTCTTATCAGTATCTCTGGTTTGTTTAAAATATATAATTTAAAACTGTCTAATCCATATATTATAGCTAAAATCTCTGCATCTATACTTGATAAATTTCCTTTCTCTCTATATTTTCCACTTTGATATGCACAAATTCTTTCTTCTTTTTTATCTTTATATTTATTTTTTATCCTTCTAGACTTCCATCTGTTTCTATAATTAAATAATCTGATTCTAATGGTGAAGCTAATTCTGGGATGGCTTTTACCATTTCTTTTAGTTTTTTTACTAATTTTATGTCTTCTGTATTAAATGTTTTCTGACCTTTTGATCCTGTTTTTGAGTATAAAGGTCCTGCTACTTTTCCTAAATCTTTTATAAAATGTCTTGCATAATTTAAAATTCCTAAGAACTTTTGCAATTCTTTTGTCTTTTCTAATTTGTCTGGCATTTCTAAGATTTTTGTAGCTATATGAGGTTGTAATTTTATTTTTCCTTCACCTATTGTTACCCCTAGAAAATTAATGTGGGTTTTACACAATTCCATTTTTTTCTTACTAATAATTATTCCATTTTCTACAAATAATCTAAAAATCTTTTGAAGGTGCCCTAAATGTTCTCTCATATTTTTACTGAATACTAAAATATCATCAACATATACTATGACAAAATTCTTGTATTCTCTAAATATATTATCCATTTTTCTTTGGAATATTGGTGGAGCTGTCTTTAATCCAAATGGCATTACTAACCATTCAAAATGCCCTTCTGGACAAGTAAAAGCAATCCATTCTATGCTTTCTTCTGCCATTTTTATTTGCCAATATCCTGATTTACAATCAAATTTGCTAAAAAAATTCTTCCTTGTATTCTATTTATTAATTCAGCTTTGTCTGGGAACTTATATCCATCCATTCTTGTATTATCATTTAATCTTTTATAATTAATTACCATTCTAGCTTTTCCTCTTACAATTTCGTTATGATTTTTGACCATAAAAGCTGCTGATCTATGTTTAGATTTAGATCTTTTTATTACTCCTAGTTCAATTAACTCTTTTATCTGTATTTCAAAATCTATTAGATCTTGATTAGTTGATTCTATTGAAGCTGTCTTAACTATATATTCTGGGTTTATTATGTCTAACTTACATTGTATTTTATTATTTTCCCAATGTTTTAGGGGTTTTTCCCCTATAATTTCTAGTTCATCTAGAATTTGTATTATTTCTTCTAGATCTTTTTGATCTTTTATTATTCCTATTTTTTGTATACCTTTCCTGAAATCATATTACTCTGTATTTATTTCTATCAATATATATTCTTTTTCATTTTCTTCAATTGTTATTATTTCTAATTCTTCATTTAATTTTTCACATGTATCACATTTACAATCTTTTTTATTACATTTATTTTTTACTTGTTGTTCTTTTGGTTTAATATATCTAAACTTATTTTCTACATGTATGGTTACTACTGCTGTTTGAGTGATGTTTTTTGATAAGACTACTCCATCTCTGGTTAATAAGCAACTTCCATTATTATGTAATAAAAAATTCAATCCTAATATAAAGTCTACTTTTATATTTAACTCTCTTACCCAAATTTTTTCTAGTTTATATGTTGGTTTATAAAAGTCTGTACAAGTATTTATAAAACTTATGGTTGCTTTATTCACTTAACGTTTATATGTATTATAAGATTCATCCATTTGCATGGATATTTGTGGGGTTGGTAATTCTTTAATTAAATTTGGTGGTATAATTTTCTTGTTTATTATGCGTTTTGTACATCCAGAGTCTACCAAAGCTAAAGTTTCTACTTCATAGTCTTGAATTCTTATTCTTGCTAAGATTTTTATAGTACTTATCTTTTTGTCTTCATTACATATTAAACTACTTGACACAGTATTTATCAATTCTTCTTCTGATTCCAATTGTTCTTGTTCTAGTTCTTCTTCCACTTTTTCTTTTCCTTTTTCTACCTTTTCTAATCTTTTTTCTAGAATTTCTACTCTTTTTCTTAACTTTCTTATTTCTTCTTTTAAATCTATGGTTTTATTTATTTTACCAATCTCTAAAGGTTTGTTGTGTAGGGTAGTTTTCTCTATTTTTATTGTCTTCTCTATACATGGTAAGCATCCTTCTATATAGCATTTTTTACATTTTGCTCTTCTATTTTTTCCAGGATACCAATGACATATATAACATTGGTTACTATCTAATTCTTTACCTTGTTCGAATTCATGTTTACAGGTTAAGGATATATTTACCATGTCTTGGTTTTCTATATCTTCTAATTTTAATTGCTCTAATCCTATTTTATTTATAAATTCTTCTCCTTCGGAGTCTGATGATTCTTTCTTTTGTTCTTCATTTACTTCCATACTTATAATTGAGTATATACTTTCATTGTCTGACATATGTTCATCCACATTTATTAAAGTTTCTTGAAAATCTTCTATTAATTGCGCATTTCTTGTTCTACTATTGTTTCTTTTAGGACAAGTGTTCGCCAAATGTTCTTGGCTTCCACAAGTGAAACAATCCAATTTCTTTTTATAGTTTCTATTTGTATTATATTTCCTTACATGTCTATATTTGTCTAAATATGGTTTTCTTGCCATTGATTTCCGTAGATAATACTTCATTCTTGGATAACCATTTCTATAATTTTTCTTATTTTTCTTATATCTCTTCTGTGTATGTTCTTTATCATAATTCTGTGTTGTATATATACTTTTACAAAAATTAGTTTCATTCTATTTTAATTGTTTCTGTATTTGTATATTTGTACATTTTTCTTGTAATATTGACATAATATGTTGTATTCTTTGTCCTATTGACCATCTTCCTTCTGGATTTTGTAGTACTCCTTCTCTTTTATACCATTTCTCTTCTATTTCTCTTCCTAATGCTCCTGGTAATTTATTAAATAACTTTTTTCCTAGATTTGTATCAAAAGCATTTCCACTTATGCTACAATAATAAAAGTATTCATTTAAAAATTCCTTTATACTGAACCAATTACTTATACTTAATTGTTCTAATTTTATTAACGCGTTTCTTTGTAATGTTATTAAATCACTATTTGGGTCTTCTCCTGTTATTAAACTATGTATTTTATTTGTGAAATTATAAGGATTTGGTCCCATATTTACCATTCCTTGAAATTCCTCAGGGAATTCTGTTTTATATGCTTCCCATAATCCTTTTGTGGATTCTCCTAGAAATGTCTCCATATATCTATACATGGTTTCTGCATCATTATCTTGATTAGTCTGTATATAATCTGCTACTACTATTCCTTTACATAAGTCTATTACTGAATTCCATAATTGAGGGTCATGCACTGCTATATTAAGTATTTTTCTTTTATTTCCTCCCTCTTGGAGTCTAATAGGTTCCTCTATAGGTTGTCTTTTTCCTTTCGGTTTTAAATTTTCAGTCTGTACTTCTGGATTTACTCTATATACCCTGTATCTTGGTAAATTACCAGTGTTTGTCTGTACTTGTTGCATTGAACTAGTTTTTTGAAATGGGCTCGAACTACTCGAGGCACTTTCCATTAATTCTTTTATGCTTAAACTAGTTTCGCTTATTACCGACTCTTCTTCTTCATCTTTTTGTTTTCTATATCCATAATTATCTTGTCTTAGTTTACAAGTTTTAAAATGTTCTTCTACATTTTCAAATTTTATCTTTGCATTTTTACATCCTTTACATCTAAAAACTGTATTCTTATTTAGTATGTATTTCCTCTGCCTTTCTTATAGATTCATCTACCTCAAAATCTTCTTCTTCTATTACCTCGATATTCATATGTTCTTCATTATCTGATTTTTCTTCATCCATTTATTTTTTATCTGTATAACTATAATCTGTGAATCTTATCGAAGTCTGTCCTTTACTATTAGTGTACATTAGATGGTCTTTTGGTTTTAGTATTTCTTTTTTACTTAAATTTTCCAAATTCCATTCTAATCCCGCATATTCTTCTGAGTCTATTTTTAATGGTTTCATTACTTTTATACCTTTGTCTCCCATTAATCCTACTACATCTTCCACTTTTAACTTGAATTTTGTGTTGCTGTTTGTTGCAATCTTTCCTATAAATCCTATACATATTAATAAATTATTTCCTCCTATCATTTCTTCATATCCTTTAGTTTGTATACCTATCTTTATATGATTTGCAAAATCATTAGAGCTTAACATAAAGGCTGGACTACAGTAAAATAATCCTCCATTATTTGTCATATCTACTTCTGTTAAACCTATTATTGATTTTTTTAATTCCGTCCATCTATCATCGTATATTGTGATTAACACCTTTGTACCTAAATTCTTTCTAGTTAAACCTTTTAATCCTATTACTATTAATCCCATATGCATCAAATTCATGTTTGAGTTCTTTATTTGTTTTAAAGATTCTGAGCTTATTAAGCTTAGACTATTACTTTCCTTCCCTATCACACACATTTGTTCTTCTCTATAATGCTTGTATAATTGTGTTTGTCCTGTGAAAAATCCTGTGTTGTATAATATTTTTGGATTTAGTAATTTTAACTTATTTTGTTGGAAAATCTGAATATCTTTGTCTACATCTATTACTTCTTCTAGCTGTTGGCTAGTATTTTGTTTATTCTTTGAAGATTCTAAAATTTTTGCTAATATTCCTCCCCTCAAACTATCTTGGGAGAAACTTGACCTTGCTCTGTCTGTTCTGTCTGTTCTTCTTTTAAACGAAAAAATTTCCATGGTTTTCTTTTTATATGTATCAATCTATCTTCTTTAGGAGTAATTTCTATTCTTTTTATTTGTTCTATAAATTCGTCTATATTCTTTTCTTGTAATATTTGTTTCTGTTCTATTATTTTTTCTTTAAGTAGTTTTTCTATTTTATTATTTAATTCTAGTAATAATAAAATTATTGTATTATTTTGTTTTATTGCAGTACCATCCGCTTTACCTTGAGGCTGATGACTTGACAATCCTTCAGGATTTGACTGTATTTGTTCTGTTTTCTTTAGTATTTCTAGATAAAATGGATTGTTCATGAAAGTACTATAGTTTTTATTAAACTTATTTCCTCTTTTAATTCTTTAAATTCTTTTTTAAAATTATTTTTATTTGTATCCCAATCTTCTATTTTATTGTTTATTTCTTTATTATATTGACTCTGTATCTTCTTATCTAAATCTGCTTGTTGTACTTTTAAGTATTCTAGATTATTTTCTATTTTTTCTAATAATTTGTTCTGTTTTGTTTGCAGATCTTTAAAGTTTTCCAGAGTTTTTATTATTTTTTCTTGATCCAATTGTATCGTTTCTCCTAAATTTATATATATATATATAGCTAGAACGTATACCTGCTGATAATATACAAATACAAAAAAGTAATTGTATATAATTGTTGAAAATATACAAATAAGTTTTAAAAAAGTAAGAAAGTCGCAATAAATATTGTTACGCTAAATTCATAAAATCGTATACAACATAATGTGAAATATATTGATAGAGATACAAATCACAAAAAATATACAAATTATACAAATATATCAATAATGCTGAAATTATATATATACTAATTGAAACGTATACTTGCTGATAATATGTAAATATAAAAAAAATTGTATATAATTATTGAAAATATACAAATAAGGTCTAAAAAAGTATAGAAACTGTAATAAACATTGATACTCTAAATCCATAGAATCGTATATAATATAATGTAAAATGTATTGATAGAAATACAAAATTTATAATGTAAAATGTATTGATAGAAATACAAAATTTATAATGTAAAATGTATTAATAGAAATACAAATCACAAAAAATGTACGATTAGGAGAAGTAAACAATGAATCCTAATGCCAATGTTAGCAAACACCTTCAACTAAACTGAAAATTCATAAAAGGGCTAAATGACAATTTGGGAAAATTATGTAAGAACCAAAAATTCATTAAAAAAATGCTTCAAATTTTCTTTTTTATTCAATTTACAGATAGAGTAAAGGTATCAAATTGAACTACTTCTTTTTTAACCTTCAAATTCCTCATGGTACCGGATTGTAGGGCTGGACATATTACGGTTCAAATCGAAAAATCCGACCAAATCGAACTTTATAAATTTTGATTTCAATTTTTCTGTTTCATTTGTCGGTTTCGATTTTAAATTCTAGAATTTTAGTTATTCAATTCGGTTTTGGATTTTTAACTAATTTAATTCGGTTAAACCGAATAATCGAAATTTAAATACACCAATAGTCTAATACTACACTCTACAGTTGAGTAGTGTACTACTGCACATAGGCCCAATTTTATACATTAATATGACTCAATTTAATTTAAATACACCCTACCCAATACTAACAGAACTAAGAAGATTAAAAATAAAGTCCCAACTCCCAATTTTCAAATCTAAAAATTGAGAACGCTAGACAGTAGTCAGTAGACTCTCGTCTCTCGTCTTTTTGACACGACGACGTTGACTCGTCAGTCTATCGCCGATGTTTTCACGTTGTCATGCACAGACAAGTGTGAGATTGTTCGCAGACTCACTCTCCGTCCTCCGCTCTCGAGACTCAAATCATCACCGATTTCAAATTTTCAACAATTATTCAGTGGGTTGTAAGCATTCTCCTCTTCTCCTCACTAGTTACGCGTAATAGCAGAGAGACGAGAGTACTTGAGTTGTTGTGAAGTTGTGATTGAAAATGTGTGTATCATTATTTTATTATTTATTAAATTTAGTTAAATCGAATCGAAATTGTAAAAATCGAACCGAATTGAATTTATTTCAGTTCGATTTCGGTTAACATTTTCACCAAACCGAAAATTGAAAAATCGAATCAAACTTTGCAAACTGAATCGAACCGATCGAATGCCCAGCCCTACCAGTTCACGCTTGGCCATTCTGATTTGTAGAAAAACTTCTTGGGGCAACCAAAACTGAAATTGCTTTTATTCACTTGCTATTTTTGAATTTCCGGCAGGGTGACGACGCAGACGCTAGGGCTGAAAAAAAGCTTGCTGAAGTGAAGAGGGAAACACAAAATTTTTGAAATCTGATTGTGCTTGACTGAATTAAGGAGAAAAATCAATAAAAAGATTATGAAGAGAGACAAACTTTATTTTGTATAATTGGGGGAAACAAAAAATATGGTAATGTATCTTGGATATACAAAATCAAAAGTGTAGCCCCACGTAAATAGTATTAATGTTATTGGCGAGCAGTAATATTTTCTAACTATAGCTATGTTAAATAATTAAGTAGTATATGTTTGCTTAGTTGCGTAATTTTCTCAACAAATTAGACCAAACTACATAAATCCCACTAGTTTAGGTCCTAATTAATTACTGGGATTCACGATAGTTTCAAATGTTACTTCTTGTACCATATTTCATTTTTTGGATACGTGTATCTTAACTCGACAGATACATGTATCCGACAAATTTAAAAAGTGAGATACATGTTTTATTCGTTTGAATTAAATGGTTGTAATTGATTTCCTTAATTAAAGGAGTAATTGACTACTCTAACATATTTTCAGCATCCTAGCGTATCAACTATATCAAATTTTCCAAAAATATTGATTTCATAAAATCAGAATAATTTTAAACTTCATCTTCTTGGAATTGTTTTTATTTCTTTTCTTAATTACATGTATCTATATGTCTATCTTCTAATATATATACTTATTTATCTGAGATGTATCTTACCTATAATAATAGTGATGCATGTATTTGAGGGTCTTTTTTTAGAATGATTTCCACAAGTACATTTGTATCTATTATACAATGATCATATATTTGAGTTATATCCTTTAGATACATTTGTATATAAAAACGTATATAACGACAGTGTCTACCATGTTGATAAATTCTTCGTTATACAGATACACACATATACCTAATAGACATATGAAGACTTACTGCATATAAAATGAAAACAAAAAGATACATGAACTTGTTTAAATACACTAAATACACTAGATACATCTAATAAAACAAGATTCAAAACTTTTGAGACCGGAATGCATAACATTAATTTTAGATACATATAGAAGAAATCACGTTTAATCCTTCTCCTCATTGTATCTCTATCGTCGTCTATGGCGAAAACATTTAGTTAATAGAGATACAACACACCATCGTGAATTTATCAATATTAGACTTGAAAATCCATAGAATCCATGGCTTCAATAATAAAGAGTTTGTGGAGGTTTCGACGATGAATATGAATTGTTTGGCCAAACCATCGATTAACTTGGAAAGCTTTCTTTGCAATAGTTACTTTGATTTGGTCTCGTTAGAATGGAACAATACATAATACGGTTTGGGTTCATGAGATTTTGTCGGTCATGGTGATGATATCTTGAGAAGAAGAGAGTAGATTAGCCATTGTTGAAATGAAATTGTATGGTGAAATTCTTGAATCAGAAAGGAAGAGAGATAATTAAGTGATAAATATGGGAGGAGAGAATTAAGAGAGAGTGGTTTATTTTGAGATTATTAACCAATTCTACTTTTAAGGGATATGGGAATCTGATTGTATCTTAAATAATGTATGATATAAAATATTAAAAGTGGTAATATATGTAATTATTTAAAAGTAGAGATAATATTAGTATACATGATAGTGATTTATGTCTAATAAAGTAGTTTGTCCAACAAATTACCCTGCGTGCCCCATTTCCTAGCTTAGGCCCAATTCGTCTTTAGTTTGTTTGATACTATCACAATATATATATATACACACACTATGATGGTATCATTCACTATTTGTGTAATTTTATACTTCCTCAATTCTATATTAACTGAATTTGTGAGGTAATGCACATATATTAAGAAAAACATTCAAGGACATAATTTAAACCATAACTTTCACTATTGTACTTCGTAAAATCATAAATATAACTATGTAAATAGTGTAATTTATCTCCTAGAAAATATAAAACTTCAATAAATGAAAAGGCGAATATGGAAAAATTTTCAAACATCCATCTTGAACTTTGAACAATAAAAAAAACCTCAAAAATTCACTTAATATGGAAATAGACAGAATATTATGCAATTTTCTATTATGCAATATACTGTTATGGTATCATTGAGAAATAAAATTTAGCAAAAACATGACTTCATATTCGGTTGTAATCGACACAAACTCTCAATCACACGCTCCACATGAATGTTCGTTCACATGTACAAAAATATCAAAGAATCAATCAGTAATGACTTGTATAGATTTATTCATGGATTGATTGAATAATTATAAGTCGATGATTTACCTACTTATTTGGCCATTAAGCTTACACTTTTGTGCGTTTCCGTAAAGAAAAGAGTGTATTTAAGGTGTTTAAGCCCAGAAGAATAGGTTGACATGATTTTCAGTGGATCGAGTAAAAACTAGGTTAAAATGTGTCAAAGGAAGAGCTGAAAGTGTTCAAAACAGAAAATTGTCAGAATTGTTGTTGATACGGATGAGGTTATGCGGTCGCATGTCGACATAAGACGCCACATTTCTTAGTTCACTAATTGCAACATGAAGGCAGAATAGGTGCAGAAAAAGCTTCATATGCAGTGCACTGATGCGGTCACAACTCTAAATAAGGTGATGTATCCCACTTGGTTCTCATCACAATTCAGACGCGTGTCACGTCCTTAGCCTTTTACTAAGCACATATGCAGCACTTGATAACTTACTCACGTTCTTGCACCACTTGCTCACGATCTTGCTATGCCAAGTCAGCCTAAGATTCTAGGAATCACTAAGAGAATGGAAAAAAGAACACAAGAGGATTGCTTGGAAAGATTGTATTGTAGAGAACTTTGTTGATTTTTGCTTGATGATTGTTGCGTTCCAACACACACGCAAGTTTACATGGTCGTCACAGTAATAAAGTAGCTCTTTAAAGAACCGGATGTCGTACCCTCAGAGACTCAGAATAAGGTTGTATTTAATTTTCTCCAATTACTATCAATTATGGAAGCGTCTCCCGAAATAGGAATGTATTATTTTAAAATTATTAATTATCTACTTAAGAAAGAAAAATACTATGATTCAATTTCGATTTGGATTTCAAACAATGACTTGGGAAATTCCAGGGCTACGGCCTGCTTACTGATTCATGCATTTTATCTTTTCTAAATGGACATCAATCGGTTATCGAATCAGTGATTACAGCGTTAAATATAAGATTATGGTCTCCCGATCTCTAATCACCTACAGTACTCGGTAGCCTAACTACATCGTTGAGCGGGGATAGACTGAGCCAATTACCGAGCATTGCATTTTCATCATGTCTATTAACCAAGCATGGTCTCTAGGTATATCCCTATCTTAGTACAAATCAACCCTAATACTAGAGAAGATCATGTTCTTTTTATTCCACGTTCTATCCTCTTATTCATCTCCCGAGTTCAATTTGGACAATGCATTTATTTCAACGGCGGACAGTCACGAAATACATAATCAAGAACAAAAGAAAGATTCATATGATAACCAGATCTCAATCCATTAATATCAATAAAATACACTCATCATATAGTTGTAGCCCTAGAACTAGGGAATTTAGCTACTCATGCTACGATTCTCAATTAAAAAATATTTATTAAACATAAGAGAAATCGAATTAAAGAAAGTTTAGGAATGAACCCTAAGAACTGAAGAAATAGCTCCAAAGTCGTTGTTCCTCCAAAACCCAGAAAAAGAATAATTAAAATAATAAAATCCGACCCTATTTATAATTAGGAAAAGTCGGCTAAAAATTTGGACATAGGAGCGCGACGCGGAGGCGCTTGTCAATTTCAGCTTCAGTTGAACTTTTTCTCTCCGCGACGCGGAAAGGATACGTACTCCTCTATCTCAACTTCATCACTCGTTTGAATAATTAATTCCCTCTCCGCATCGCGGAGAGGATACAGAGCTGGGTTCCTCTTCTATTTTGACTTTCTAGTGCTCTCTTTACATTTGTATGCCATTTTTTCTCATTTTTCTCCACTTGTATGCCATTTTTTCTCATACGCCACTTGTATGCCATTTTTTCTCATTTTTCACCACCTGCACATCCTAATCATCTTAGTTAGTCCAAATGAATTAACACGACTCGATACAAACAAAACTCATGAATAAGCATGGATATTATTTAGTTTCTAAGCATACAAATACGCCCAAGAACACCACCTCACACTTAAAGCTTTGTTCGTCCTCGAACACTTTACTATTTTAAACCTAGACCTAAACTCACTGCACTAGTATTTGTGCTTCCGCTAATTACTTTCCAGGATCCTTTGTCATGCCAAAACGAGCATGTTCCAATTCACACTTGGACTTGGCCATTATATAGACACCACATGACTTCAAGATTTGACTCAACAACTTTTAGGAACTAAAACATTGTACTTTTATGCAGGCTCTCAGATGTTACCTATTTTTCATCAAACAAGTGCTCCTCACACTAGGAAAGTAGTCCACCAAATCACTCAAACACAAAAATTTAATATCACATATGGACTTATCATCAGGAATCAGTTCTCACACTCACAAAAAAAATTCACATGTATACCCAAAGAACCATAGGCTTGCCCATTATGTATATCTCTACTAATTAAGCATTGCTTAGCAAAGGATCAAATAGGACTTTCATAGGTTGTAATGAAAGCTAGGGGACGGGTAGGAAAATGTATAATAGTGACTCACACTTCCCTAAGCATTGTGTTAATTTGAACTCCATCACCTCTTTCTTCCTTTTTTTTTCTTCATTTTTTTAGCCATCTCTTAACAGACCTATCACAAATATCTCACATCATTTCCTGAATTCCCCCCTAATTTTCATTTCGTCACCAATCATTTTTTTATGATATAGGGGCTCATTCTTTCAATGAGCGCTTTGTCATCATCTTGCACTATTGTTGATTATATTATTCCACTTACATCGTCTTTTGACTACTAATTGTACAAATTTCACTTAGTACATGCTACAGTGCTTAGGCAAGCAGGGTGCAAACAACCTAGGGATCCAATAAAAGATGTTCAGGTACAGATGCGGCTTCCAACAAAAGGGCTACAGGCTCAAAAGGGCTACTAGTGATAATATGTCTGATAAGGCTACAATTTCTGAACACATCAAAGAAGGCCTATTATCATATCCTCAACAAAACAACACTTTGATTTCACTTCAATAACATGCAGGGCAAGTTCTAGACTGAAAAACAATACATGGAATGCAAAATGTCTCACCTCACATGGCACACACTCAAATAAAATAGGCTTTACCATCGAGCATCGCATTCAGTTCACATAAAAGTTAAAATTAAGCTTAAGTTGCACATTCAGAATCAAATACAAGAGTTCATAGGCATCCATATATTTTTTTCCACACGCTTTCATACAAGATTTCCCTTTTCAGCCTTATACCTTCGGCACAAACACGATACCTACGACTCCATGACAAAAATTACCCTTAAGACGGTCGTCATCCATCCATCATACGGCAATGCCACTCAACTCGACGACTGACTCAAACCTAAAATGAAAAATCTTTTTGTGTTTTGTACGGTTCAAAGGGACTATCCTTGGCCAAAGAACCGAAAACAACCCACCAAGTAACCCAAAATAAAACTAAAGCAAGCAAAGTACTAATATTCACACTAGTATATACATCAGAGAGATTTTACACCCCCCACCCCACACTACAGAAATAAGCACTGTCTAGTGCTTCAAAACAACAAAACAATGCAAACAGAGGTAAGGTGAATCACTCCCTGATAAATCCTCCATGGTGTCACCGCCCTAGACCTCCTCAATAGCCTGCAAGGGGTCAACATCCTCCGTATCGAAGTTGATATCAACATCAGATCTGGTGCGCAGCGTGTCTTCATCTGTGGGCACATTATCATCCACGGGCTCACAAAAAACAGGTCCGATGCCCAGTAGCGCATTGGCGTGCTCATTAAGAGAGTACTTTGCCACCACCTCGTCAAACTGTGTTGCAGTAGAAGTTCGAAACCTATTTTTATGCCTCAGCATCTCTAGCCCATACATGCGGGCCATGATCAACTCATCTCGTCGATGCCTCTCCGCCGTGGTGAGAGTAGGGCTAAACTCATTGTCGTGCCCTTTAGTCCTAGTCACGTCCACTGGAATTGGAAATAGTTGTGCCATGTAATCCAGGCTTTCCTCGGGAACACCTGCAGAACGACACAAACGAGTGATAAGACCCCCAAAAGCATACATGTGACCTTTGTGCACCCAGGCCTTTCTCATAGCAGACTTCAAGACTGCGCCAATATTGAGTTCAGTATTTGTCATCAACGCATATAGCAAGCACACCATATCCCGTGTAATATCTGTGTAGTGCAGCCCAGGAATCAAACAATTCATCACAATCTTCAACCACACTCGAGCCTCCCTAATCATATGCGCATATGGCAAGGACTGATGAAACCTCTTCGTACTGTGTTTGGTCCACCTTACCATGGATTGGGGCCCACAGAGAGTGTGTCGAATAGCTTGATAGGGTGGCCGAATGTTCAATCCCGTTAGGTCAAGGGGATCAGGATCGGATGCAGTGCCCAATAGCTCATTTAATGCTGCCAGAGTGAGAGGTACATCAACTCCTCATACCTTCACAAAGTGTGATCTTGACACAGGTGCCCAGTTGGCATAAAATTCACGAACCACGTGAAAGTTGCACTCCTGAGGCTCGGCGAAGATAAACTCCATGTGGAGTTCCTGAATACGCCTCATGATCCAAGGAAAGTCTCTAGCTAGATTGTCCCTATCAATACACATATCAAAAAAATAGCGGACTTCCGTGTGCTTTTTCCACCATACTTTGCCCTCCTTGGCCACTGCTCGTAGGCCAAATCGGTGTGTTTACCCAAGTGGGACAGTCGGTGCGGGAGGAACATTTTTGACACTACGAACTCCCTTCCTCTGGCTGGAGGAAGCCACTTCTTTCCCGGGGTGATGCGTGCAAGACATAATGACCTGCACAGTGAACACAAAAACCATACAAAACTCTGTCAGCCCCTACACTCATAAAACACAACAAGCATGGGTGGTAGACGGACCACCCCACACTTATCTGTGTGCATTACCCACAATAAACCATTAGGTACTCAGACTTCCCTACACTATTCATGACGCACAACGGGTAGCAAAAACTCATCAATGAACCTCCTACAGTCGCATCTACACATTGTCCACACACCCACTCTTGATAATTGAAGACAAAACATTACTCAAGATTTCATGCTTAAGGCAACTGACTGCACCCAGAACATACAACATGCTAGGAAGGCCACATAATACAAAGAACAACGCATAAACCACCCTATACTCAAATTTTGCAATCAAAGGACATACTCCATACATTACCACCATGATTCTCCTACTCAAGACTTCGAAGCAATCATATAATGATAAGTGTACACAAATTCACAACTACTCAATTAGGCATCCCCCAAGTAATTCGCAACTACTTTGCATTAACCATAGCCCGCACAATTTCGACCGATATAATGTCCATACTCAAGAATTTGGAACCATTGTGGCATAGTTACTTACACAATTAGCATACCCAACAAACCCATAAGGACCCCATGATCAGTTTCCAAGAACACCTTTACATAATATCCCAAACCTAAACATATCAAACAACCCCCCAATCGACAATCCCCAATTTGAAACCAAACGAAATAAGGCAAGAACTCATACCTGTAATGTGTGAGATGAGAAGAAGTGGAGAAAGAAGATGCCAAATTCGCTTCCGCATTACGGATTTGAAGTGAAAAATCTCAATGGTAAAAGGAGAGGGGTGAAATCGTGCGTGAGGGGAAAATAATGGGGTTTTAGAGTTAAATTAGGGGTCACAAGTTGGATTCGGTCGGGTAATTTGGGAAAGCAGTCGGGTAAAACCCAAATTTTTAATGAGCATAAAAAATTACTTACCTTCTCTGCGACGCGGCTCCAGTATCGAGTCTTCTGTTAACGCGAGGAAATTAATTCCCAATGAAATTGAAAATAAGAACATGCTCCGCGGTGCACATTTGTTACAGTTCTCTTTTGTTTTTTGTCGAGAATGTCAGTTCTCGGTGAAATCAAATTAATCACCCCTCTCCGCGACGCGGCTCCATTACCGAGTCTTCTAGTTCACGCTGCAAATTAATTCCAAGCAAAATCAAAATATTTATATATCTGCGCAACGCGGCTCCAATACGAAGTCCTGGTTCCTGCACATTTCAAGAACAATACCCATTAACACAAATCTGATGGGTTGCCTCTCATCCAGAGCCTTATTTTTTGTCGTGGCACGACTCTTCTTTTTGTGTTTTCTTATTTTTTATATCCTAACTATTACAATGAATAAAGAACTAGGATCTAAGAAATGAAAATAACGAAAAGAAACAAAAATCCTATCTTATACTTGTGGGCACGGGTTGCCTCCCGTGTAGCGCTTGGTTTAACTTCGTGACTCGACCCAGCTCATGAATCAGTCGTCATTCAACTTGAACGTCTCTCACTCATGATCCACATCATTTTCAAAGTAGTGCTTAACTCGTTGTCCATTTACAAGAAACGTGGAACTCTTGTCCTTATTCTTTAGTTCCAAAGCCCCATGTTCAGTCATTCGCACCACCTCAAATGGTCCACTCCACTTCGACCGAAGTTTTCCTACGAATAACTTCAATCTTGAGTTAAATAACAACACCAACTGACCCGGTTCAAAATTGTGTTGTACAATATGCTTATCATGCCACTTTTTCCTCTTTTCTTTGTACAACTTTGCGTTTTCATACGCATGGAGCCGGAATTCCTCAAGCTCATGCAACTGAGCTATTCTTCTTTTGCCCACCAACTCAGAATCCAGATTCAATTTCTTGATAGCCCAATAGGCTTGGTGCTCCAATTCTGCAGGAAGATGGCATGCTTTGCCATACACCATTCGATAGGGAGAAGTCCCTATTGGTGTCTTGTACGATGTTCTGTATGCCCACAATGCATCATCTAGCTTGTCCGCTCAATCCTTTCGCTATGCATTCACGGTCTTTTGTAAGATCTGCTTGAACTCTTGATTTGAAACCTCCACCTGACTGCTAGTCTGAGAATGATAGGTTGTCGCTACCATATAACGCACTCCGTACTTTGCCAACAAATTTCACACTAAATAGTTTATACAGTGCTTACCACCATCGCTTAATATAGCTCTAGGAGTTCCAAACCTGGTGAAGATGTGTTTCTTTACGAACTTCACAACAACTTTTGCATCATTGGTGGGTAAGGAAACTGCCTCAACCCACTTGGACACATAGTCTACAACTACTAAGATGTATTGGTTTCCTCTGGATGTCGAAAAAGGGCCCATGAAGTCAATGCCCCATACATCAAATATCTCTACCTCTAGAATGTTTTTCAAAGGCATCTCATGCCTTCTAGAAATGGTTCATGTCCTCTGACACTGATCACATGCCTTTACAAATAGTGTTGCATCTTTAAATAAATTTGGCCAAAAGAAACCAGACTGTAATACCTTATGTGCAGTATGTTCCCCTCCCTGGTGCCCTCCATATGGTGACGAGTGGCAACTTTCCAATACTTGCATTGCTTCACTTTCTACTACACATCTTCGTACCACTTGGTCTGGCCTTTGTTTGAATAAAAACGTTTCATCCCATATATAAAATCTTGCATCATGGCTCAGCTTTCGCTTTTGATGTGTGGATGCACCTGGTGGAAACAATCCGCTTACCAGAAGATTCACAATATCTGCATACCATGGCATTTGAGCAATATCTAAAGCTAACAATTGCTCATCAGGAAACTTTTCACGAATCTGCCTTTCTCTATTCACATGCGATGAATCCTCCAATCTTGATAAGTGATCAACAATTTGATTTTCAGTACCCTTTCTATCCTTGATCTCCAAGTCAAATTCTTGGAGTAGCAGGATCCATCTGATCAACCTTGGTTTTGCATCTTTCTTGTTGAACAAATACCTGATTGTAGTATGGTCAGTATAAACGATAACTTTAGCACCTACCAGGTAAAAGCGAAACTTGTCAAAAGCAAACACCAGGAAACTCTTCACGAATCTGCCTTTCTCTATTCACATGCGATGAATCCTCCAATCTTGATAAGTGATCAACAATTTGATTTTCAGTACCCTTTCTATCCTTGATTTCCAAGTCAAATTCTTGGATTAGCAGGATCCATCTGATCAACCTTGGTTTTGCATCTTTCTTGTTGAACAAATACCTGATTGTAGTATGGTCAGTATAAACGATAACTTTAGTACCTACCAGGTAAAAGCGAAACTTGTCAAAAGCAAACACCAGCGCCAACATCTCCTTTTCTGTGACTGTGTAATTGGATTGTGCAGCATCCAGAGTCTTGCTAGCATAGTAAATAGATTGGAATACCTTCTCCTTTCTTTGGCCCAACACGGCCCCCACAGCTATATCACTAGCATCACACATAAGCTCAAAAGGTATCTCCCACGTAGGAGCAACTAGAATAGGTGCTTCTATCAGCTTCTTCTTCAACACATCAAAGGCCTTCAAACAGCTTTCATCAAAAACAAATTTCACCTCCTTCTCTAACAGACTACACATAGGACTTGCAATCTTAGAGAAATACTTGATGAATCTTCTATAAAACCCAACATGCCCAAGAAAGCTTCTTACTCCTTTCACTGAAACCGGAGATGGTAACTTTTCAATTACCTCTATCTTGGCTCTATCAACTTCCAGACCTCTTCTTGAGACTTTGTGCCCCAGCACAATACCTTCCCGAACTAAGCAATAATACATCTCCCAATTTAACACCAGATTTGTCTCCTCACATCGAGCAAGAACCCTGTCAAGATTTTGTAAACATAATTCAAAAGACTTACCAAATACTGAGAAGTCGTCCATGAACACTCCATAAAATCCTCCACCATATCATGGAAGATTGCCATCATACATCTCTGGAATGTGGCTGGTGCATTACAGAGTCCAAAGGGCATACACTTAAAAGCATAAGTGTCATATGGACAAGTAAATGTTGTCTTCTCTTGATCCACTGGTGCGATTACAATCTGGTTATACCCCGAGTAGCCATCCAGAAAGCAATAATACTCCTGCCCTGCCAGCCTATCTAACATCTGATCAATAAAGGGGACTAGGTAATGATCTTTTCTGGTGGCCTCGTTCAGCTTGCGATAATCCATGCAAATACGCCATCCAGTAACCGTCTTTGTGGGAATCAGCTCGTTCTTCTCATTCGTTACCACAATCATGCCCCCTTTCTTTGGCACACACTGCACTGGACTTACCCACTAGCTGTCAGATATTGGGTACACTATCCCTGCATCAAGCCACTTGATTACTTCCTTTCTTACTGCATCCTTCATAACTGGGTTCAGTCGGCGCTGATGTTGTGCACTAGGCTTGTGGCCTTCCTCCATGTATATCTTGTGCATGCACAATGCCGGGCTGATCCCATGAATGTCGGACATCTGCCAACCAATTGCTGCCTTTCTCCTCCTCAGAACTTGCAACGCTGCTTCAACCTGCAACTCAGACAAATCTGCAGAAAGAATTACATGTAAAGTTTTAGCATCCCCCAAAAATGCATAACTCAGATGAGATGGTAATGTCTTCAATTTGAGCTTTGGTGCTTCTTCAATCAATGGCTTAGATGGCGGACCTAAGACCCTATTTAAAGGCTCCCAGTTATCTTTAGAAACGCCCAAGCTGGACACCTCTAACAACTATACCATTTCATATGCTTCAGCATCCCCATGAATATCATGGCCAATCAACACTCGCTCCAAAGGATCTCTAGATACGATGTAGTGAGCTTCTGCTGCCTCATCTATTATTGTTATGGATGATAACTCTTCGTACACAGCCGGCAATTTCAGCGCTTTGTACACATCGAACACTTCAACTTTGTCGTGAGCCCTCATAGTTAATTGACCAGCTGCTACATCAATCATGGCACACCTCGTGGCCAAAAATGGTCTCCCAAGAATGAAAGGCACCTCAGGATCCGGTTCAAAATTCAGCACCACAAAATCAACACGGAATATCAATGATCTTATTTAGACCAAGACATCCTCCACAACACCTTCCGGCCTAGCTACCGAACGGCCTGCCAACTGTAAAATAATAGTGGTGGGTTTAGGACTACCCAACCTTAATTTCTTGTACATGGATGTTGGCATCAAATTTTTATTGGCTCCTAGATCACACAACCCTCGGGCATGAATGCTTTGCCCTATAGTGATCTGAACAGTAAAACTGCCCGGATATTTGAGTTTGGTGGGCAACTTATTTTAGATCCTAAAGCTGCACTCTTCAATAAGTGCCACCGTTTCATACTCCGTTAATCTCCTCTTGTTTGCTACAATCTCCTTCACATATTTAGCATACCTTGGTATCCCCTGCAAAACAGCAACAAGAGGCAGATTAATGTAAACTTGTTTAAAAAGAAAAAGAAACTTACCGAAGCATTCATCCTTATTTTGCTTTTTAAACTTTTGAGGGAATGGCGGAGGTGGTTTCACTATTGGTTGCCTTGCTTCCTCATGTAGACCTTGTTCACCTTTATCGGTCTTTTTCTTTCCAACTGAAGGTTCATCATTCCGCTTCTTTGGGGCCAACTCCTCCAATTGCAACCCACTACGAGTACCAACCGCATTTACTTGCCTAGGATTTGGATCAGTTCCTCCCGGCAATCCTCCTTGAGGACGAGAGTTTTGAGCACTTGCAAATTGCCCAAACCGCTTCTCTAGATTTTGAGTTGCCAGTTGGTTGTTTCTCAAATCAAATGTTAGTTTCTCTATGTTTGCATTTACTTTAGCCTGATCGTCCATGATTTTCTTCAACATCTCCTCAGTGCTCATATTTCCTGGTTGATTATTATGATTATCCCGCTGACCTTGTTGTTGACACCCTGGAGCATTACCTTGAGGTCTGTACTGATTCTGACCTTGTGCCTGATTCTGATTTCCTCCCCAAGAGAAATTTGGATGGTTCCTCTAACTAGGATTGTAGGTGTTACCATAATTTTGGTGACTTCCTCCTCGATGTGCATTCCCTACAAAATTAACAGAATCTGGGTTTGCTCCACATACCTCTGCAGTGTGGTCACTGCTTCCACATATTTCACACCATGATTGCTGTTGATGTACCACATTTATGTGTGCCTGCTGTTGTCCCAAGGATAATTTGCTGAAATGAGTGTTCATCATGTTTTTCATAGCAGCAATTTGTGCAGTTAAAGCTGTAACTGCATCCACTTCCAACATCCCAGTCGTCTTTTGCACTATAGGTTTAGCTCCTCCTCCATTCCACTCGGGGTTACCTTGTGAAATTCTGTTCAACAGAGTGAACAATTCAGCATAGGTCTTCTCCAAAGCTTGTCCTCCTGCAGCTAAATCAAGTAAAATCTTTGTGTATGGTTCCAAGCCCTCAAAGAAGGTATGGACCAACACTTTGTTAATTTGATGATGATGTGGACAGCTCAATAGCAGAGATTTAAACCTGTCCCAAGCCTGGTACAAGTTTTCTCCTCTTTTCTGACGAAAACTTAGTATCTCGCTCCTCAACTTGGCTATTTTCCAGATGGAAAAAACCTTATCAGAAATTAGCGAGCAAGATCGTTCCAAGACGTGATAGAGTTCGCTGGCTCAGAATTTAACCACCTTTTCACTTCCCCCAATAGAGAGAAAGGGAAGAGTGTGAGTCTCTCATGATTCGGATTCACTCCAGTTGGAGTGTATGCATCCCTGATTTCCAGAAAATTATGTATGTGCGCTTGTGAGTCCTCATGTGATAATCCGAAAAACTACCCATTCGTGTGCAATAGTTGCACCATGCTCTGCTTCAATTCGAACCTACCACCAGCTTCTGGTTTCTGAATACAAGAAGTAACATTGGTTGTACTTGGGATTGCTACCTCTTGTACTTTCATTTCTGCCATCACTACAGGTGCGGCTTGTTCGACCCTACCAACCGATGTTTCACTTGCTACTTGAGGAACAGGGTAAGTCAAACATACTTGCCTTCTCCGGTAGTGAACAAATCTTTCCGGTTCGGCAAATGGCTCTACCAAATCCTATTTTTCTTCTAGTTTGAAGTTCCAACACTACCTGCAATATCAGTAGCTAAGATCAAGTTATCAACACTTGAACAATAGCTTCAGAAATTAGATAAATCAAATACTTCATAATTCTAAAGTCCCCGGCAACGGTGCCAGAAACTTGTTGCGTACCAACACACAGGTAAGTGTACGTGGTCGTCACAGTAATAAAGTAGCTCTTTAAAGAACTAGATGTCTTACCCTCAGAGACTCAGAATAAGGTTGTATTTAATTTTCTCCAATTATTATCAATTATGCAAGCATCTCCCGAAATAGGAATGTATTCTTTTAAAATTATTCATTATCTACTTAAGAAAGCAAAATACTGCGATTCAATTTCGATTTGGATTTCAAACAATGACTTGGGAAATTCCAAGGCTACGGCCTACTTACGGATTCATGTATTTTATATTTTCTAAATGGACATCAATCGGTTATCGAATCAATGATTACAGGGTTAAATGTACTACTATGGTCTCCCGACCTCTAATCACCTACAGTACTTGGCAGCCTAACTACATCGTTGAGCGGGGATAGACTGAACCAATTACCAAGTATTACATTTTTATCCTGTTTATTAACCAAGCACGGTCTCTAGGTATATCCCTATCCTAGATACAAATCAACCCTAATACTAGAGAAGAACATTTTTCTTTTATTCCACGTTCTATCCTCTTATTCCTCTCCCGAGTTCAATTTGGACAATGCATTTATTTCAATGGTGGCCAGTCACGAAATACATAATCAAGAACAAAAAAAGATTCATACGATAACCAGATCTCAATCCATTAATATCAATAAAATACAATCATCTTGTAGCCACAGCCCTAGAACTAGGGAATTTAGCTACTCATGCTACGATTCTCAATCAAAAAATATTTATTAAACATAAGAGAAATCAAATTAAAGAAAGTTTAGGAATGAACCCTAAGAACTGATGAAATAGCTCCAAAGTCGTTGTTCCTCCAAAACCCAGAAAAAGAATAATTAAAATAATAAAATCTGACCCTATTATATAATTAGGAAAAGTCGGCTAAAAATTTGGACATAGGAGAGGATATAGAGCTGAGAGGATACAGAGCTGGATTCCTCTTCTATTTTGACTTTCTAGTGCTCTCTTTACATCCCATCTTTGTGCTCTTATGGTTGGACCCACTCTTGCATTACGTGTTGCTGTTTGTATGCCATTTTTTCTCATTTTTCACCACCTGCACATCCTAATCATCTTGGTTAGTCCAAATGAATTAACACGACTCGATACGAACAAAACTCATGAATTCATCCCCAAACTAAGCTAAAGCGTGGATATTATTTAGTTTCTACGCATACAAATACGCCCAAGATCAATGATTTTATAAATGGATTCCCCTTTATTTATACTACTAACTTAGGAGCTAAATTGTAAATAATAATTGTTACAGAAGTTCCTAGATATTTACAAAATAGTCCTCTCTCTAGAATCTTCTACAATGCTAGAAAATTCCAAGGACCTTCCATACAAATCCTAAAAACTCTTGGAGCTTCCATGTATAGGAAATCTCTGTATTTCTCTAGAATAATCCACAAGGACAAGTCTTTATCCAATGCAAGTCATCCATATGGGTAACTTTATGCCATGTGGCACTTACGTGGCGCTTTTATGGCATGATGACATGGCGAGTCGTCACACTCTCCTCCACTTGATGTTGGATGACCATGACACATTGCTTCTAGATAAACTCTTAATTCTTATCTTTGAATAGTTACAAGTCCTCATATCGTTCTCGTGTAACTTCTTCCAACGGTTTCCCCTGCCAATGGACGTGGAACACGATGATGGACTTTTGTCTCTGTCTCCATCAAAACTTGTATTAGCTTCTAAGAATGTCAACCCCTCTTTCTTGATCCCCTTCACAAGTTGTATAGCTGAAAGTTGTGCTTGATTATGTTTATGTGGTATATTTATTATAGGCAACATGCAAGCTCCTTCTCGTTCCATGACCCAAAGAAAATAGAGGTAGGGATGGATCAAGGTATGACACCGTGTGAAGAAATCTTGCCCTAGAATAATATCAAAGATATCCATCTGTGTAACGGTAAAGTTTGTCATACCTTCCCAATTGCCCAATTTGATACCAACACCATTGGCAACACCATAAGCATTTTGAGGATCATCATTCACGATTTTGACGCGAGAGTTAGTTGGAGCATGCTTCAACTCTAGTCTCTTCGTTGCAGCCTCGGTCATAAAATTATGAGTTGCTCCAGTGTCAACAAATGCATGAGCAAGTTTATTATTTATGATAAGATCCACATACTAACTTCTATTCTCGTTAACTTGGCTAGCTGACTTTGTATTGGCTCCACATAGTCCAATCACTCCTAGTTGAGCTGTGATCTAACTCTCTCATTGCGCTTGCTCCTTCTGTTCACGCACCATAGCGCTAAGACTCCTCAAGTCGAGATAATCCTTGAAGCTATGTGGTCCCCTGTATATGTAGCAACCTTTTCTCTCGGACTGTGCTTTCTTTTTCGTATAGCCCCGATGACCAATTGACTTCGTATTATCAAACTTGTGGGTATTCGGAGTCTTGTGGTGTTGTTGATGTACTTCCTTGCTTTTACCATAATCTCCTTCACCATTAGCAATGTTATCTTCTGACTTATTGCCTCTGTCTTTATCATACTTCTCATTCCTGAAATCCATCAAAGACTCAACTTCCACTATGGCTTGATCTACATCAGTGACTCGTTGGCGTTGTAATTCCTACTTAGCCCCCAATTTTACAATCCGTCCATAAAGTGGAACAACAAGTCATCGTTGGTGAGGTTAGGGATTGGAAGCGTAAGGATCGTGAACTCCTTGATGTAGTTCTGTATACTCTCTGTGTGCTTCAACTCCCTAAGTTTTCTTGCCTCGTACACGACATTATTTGGAAAGAACTATCACTTGAACTCAGTCTTGAACTGATCCCATGTGCTAATAGTGCACAACCCTTTCTCAATATCTATCGATTTACGTCTCCACCATAGCATAACAGTCTCTGACAAGTACAACACTGCGGTGTTGATCTTGGCATTGTCATCTCTTACATTTTTATATCGAAAATAGTTCTCCAAGTGCCAAAGAAATTTCTATACTTCTTGTGCATCACGAACCCCTTTGAACACTAATGGCTTGGGAGCTTCGATCTTTGCCTCCCTCATCACGATAATATTTCTGGCGGTATCAGTCACGCCAGCGTTGACCTGCTCTTCAAGTGCCTCTATCTTTGCCTTCATGGCATCGATAATGCTCAACACCTCCATGAGCTTGCACTCTAAGGTAGCGATGGTCTGTCTCGTCTCTATCTCAGTCTGTATACGTCCATCTAAGTCACTTTAGAGGCTAAAGTGTAAATAATAATTGTTATATAAGTCCCTAGATATTTACAAAATAGTCCTCTCTCTCTCTAGAATCTTCTACAACGCTAGAAAATTCCAAGGACCTTAATTACATGCAAATCCTAAAAACTCTAGGAACTTCCATAGGAAATCTCTCTATTTCTATAGAATCATCCACAAGGACAAGTCTCTCCTATGTAAGTCATCCACATGGGCAACTTTGTGCCATATGGCACTTACGTGGTGCTTATGTGGAATGATGACATGGCAGGTCGTCACACGCGGCTCCATAATGCAGCAGAGTAGTGCGACAATGTGACGCCGCAGTGCGTGAACGAATCCTATTTTGATCGATTTTTGCTGTGTAATTTTAGGTTCTATAAATACACATTTTAGAATTTATTTTAGCAGTTTTGTTTTCATTTGCTTTTGGAATTTCTCAGCGCACGTTGGCGAACAAGAACACTTTTCTTGTGATCCAACTTTGAATGATCTTGATTATTGAATTCAATCTTTTGGTTCTTGAGTCTCATTACAAATCAGTGTTAGCATGTTTACTTAATTACTTCATAATTATGATTTTTATATTCTCTATGGGTAATTAACCCCATAGCTAGGGCTGTGGAACCCTAAAAAGAGAGTAGCAATGACTTATTTGGATTGTTTCGACGGTGTTTCTTGGTGTATGAATAGTTTGTTCGTTTCGTATGGATTCTAATGACAACCTACATTAGAACTCTCTTGTATTCTAAACTTGCTTTAAAAAGGTTAAAATTAGAAAAAATAACTGAGCACAATGATTCAGAACGTGGGACTTGAGATCTGAATGAGATAATCAACCTAAAACTTTGGTTGATAATTAATCACTATAAACCCAAGTTGTAAAGACTTGTGCCATTGTTATGGATGTTTAGGACCATAGTACCCTTATATAAGTCCCCATGGGGTAAGTCCCCTACTGCCTCTGGCTGACCTCCCCAGTAGGTGGTACTCTACTGGTATCCTTACCTGCGGGTGCATCTAACTTCCGGTCAATTGTTGTCTGATATGTCACTGACATTTCTTTCTGTGTGTACAAGGTTAATAATAATCGTAAGTTGAAGAACTCAATCCTTATGACTCATATTTATAGCACGATTTGAGCAGAAGGAGGGTAATGCTTCTGAACAATGGTTATAGCTTCCTGCTTATAGAATGTAGTGCATAATACATTTATAAACAAGACTCTACTAGACAAGGCTTCCAGATTTCCTAGGATACGATGTTGCTCTAGTATCAAGTTTGTCACGTCCCAAGCTTGATGGGAGCAACTGGCACCTAATGCCAAAACTTAGATCTGAGTCGGCTCTGTTGAATCATTTACTAATGGCGCAAAGCAACCACACACAATCAAAAAAATAAACAATCATATCTAGGTTTAAAATTTAAAATTTACCCAAACTTTTATATTTTATAAAAACTCCTCATCATTTATTAATACACCCAACTTGACAAGCTTGAGAAACCCACCATGAAAGCACTCACTCAACTTATGTATTGTATCTCTATTTATGATGCGTTTGTTGTTATTTGACTCTCTCAAGTATGTAATGATATTGTTCCATAAAACTTGTTAAAAGTATTGTAAATATAAAATTGAAAATTATTTGTAGCAGATTGGAGCTTATAATCTATGAGTTTAATTTTTTTCACGTAACATGTTAATTATAAAATGATTATACAAACTTATTAGCATTTTAAATTTATAGATGTAAATTATATTTTTTAGAAAAGTCAACTATTTTTCTCAAAAACTATAGTTAGATATTTAGGGGGTGTTTGGTAGGGAGTATTATGAGAAATAATCCATGTATTATATATGGTATTATTTAGTACTATGTTTGGTAGGAATATTGGGTCTATGTATAACTAATCCATTGATTAGTTATACATCCTACATGGTATTATAGTTAGTATAACTAATACCTCCCATTTGGTGATATTAGTAATACATAGGATTTAATACCATTGGATTATCGATGTAAAGACAAAAATATCCTTCAAATCCTTTTAATCATTTTATTTATTTTCTTAATTTTATGTTTTATATTTGTACTAGTAAATTTATTTAAATAAATTAGCTTACAAATTTAACTATTCATAAAAAGTTGTTTGTTACTAAATAAATTCAATATAAAATAAATACAATATTTGAAATGTGAGTTATTTAACATTTACTAATTGAAAAGGTAAATATATCACCACGTGACGTATGTGATTTTCATTGAATGTATTTTTTGTTGATATATATATATATATATGGTTTTCTAATTATTTGTATTTTGAACAATTTATAAAATTGCATACATATTAAAACTACAACTTGTAATTTTTATGTGTAAATGTAGATGGCTTATTCGATTTTATTATTGTTTACCATCTTTTTGATTTAAAAAGTTGATGGTCTATCCCTTTTAAATTGAAAATTGATGTTTTGTAAGTGATTAATTTAGTTAGATGACAATCATTTACCCTCAAATAATTCAATTCAGAAAATAGCAAACCAACAAAATTGTTTTCTCCTAGCTAGTTAGAAAGCCATTAAAAAATAATATTGTCCGGCAATTATCTACCTTGACCCAATTACAAGAAATAGAAAATCTCATGATAATTCAAGGGTATAATTGGAAAGAAGTTTTTTGTAGAGTTTTAATCCAAATACAAGATGAGGTGGAAAGCAATGAACCAAATATTTGATAAAAAATAAACCCTGCACTACTACTTCCTACATTGCTAATCCATGCATTACTAATTTCTGCGTTATTAATCTTTGTACCAAATGACCCCTTAATGTTAATAATTTCTATTGACTTTAGCAACTCAACCCCCAACAAATGAAAAGTATTCGAATATTATATAGTTGAATTATTGCCAATTTTCGTCAACGCAACAAGTAGCATATTCAATGACGTCTACAGTCACGCCACAGACCATGAAAAAAAAAATAATGGTTCTCCTTATTCTTAAAAAGATGTCATGTATCACGGAGAATTATTCAAAATAATTATAAACATATTTTACTGTTAAATAACAGTATACTTAATATAATTCCACGAATAGTATATATAGATCTTATTCGTACTTTGAGAGATAGAGAAATTATTATTATTATTATTATTATTATTATTATTATTGGTTTATCATTACATGATTGATATGCGTATTGAAGTCCAACTAATCCGGATTCGTGTTGTCTAGGGCTCCATTTTGAAGGAATGTACTAATAGTTTTTCCATATGTAGGACTCAAAAATTAAATCTGAGATATGTGATTAAGAGAAGAACAATCTCGTAGGTGGTAGAGAGACTTTTTTGTTGTTATTGAAACTTTTTTACTATGAAGTTAATCTCCAATGTCATTTTTAGATCGGATCTGGATCAGATCTAATCTTATCTCATTTTTATATCTAGTTTCACTTTTTATTCTTCTTTGTGAATATACATTTTTTACTGTTAATTTAAAATTTTTAAAATATGTTTAAATATGTTATTAAGAAAACAATAATCACAAAAAATAAATTGTTTCCTGTAAGTTGTAACCTCAGACCATTTGTTGATTTTTTATTAGCCAAAATTGTCTCTTTTTTGTCGTGCTTTTCTCCATGCCTACTTTGGAGATAACCTAATATAAATTAGCTGTTTTTTCTTGTTTTCTTGTTTTTTTTTTTTTGTCAAATTTGATTTTCTTATATGAAAAGAAAAATGAATATTTCTCAGAGACATGAGTGCTTAGCATTGACAGATTAAAAAAATAAATATTTAAAGTTTCCTACCAACTGACTTTTAAAAAATGATTAATCATTCACTTTAACTCAATAATTCATTAATTTAATTAGAAAGTGACTTCATTTCATTCAATGTATATAACTGAAAATGAGGCTATCTGAATTTTTCGCCTAATCTCATTTTTTCTTTCATTTAC
This sequence comes from Solanum appendiculatum, assembly GCA_018342035.1. Classification (NCBI taxonomy): domain Eukaryota; kingdom Viridiplantae; phylum Streptophyta; class Magnoliopsida; order Solanales; family Solanaceae; genus Solanum; species Solanum appendiculatum. The sequence goes on along the minus strand of JAGDQO010000816.1, from coordinate 901,428 downwards.
CTTAATTTTTTTTTAAAAAATAAAAATTACTGAAAAATATGTAATTAATTCTGATTATAATATAATAATACGGTTGACTTAATGAAAATAAAGTGAAATAATCATCCTTATACCAAATTTGCTTGGACTATTTTTCAAATCCGTATTCTACTCATTTTCTGTTCCTCTAGTATAATTTTTTTGTTTTTGTTTTCATATTTGGTGGTGGACATTCACGTTGAAGCTGGACTAAATTTGAATTCACGTCTAATTTTTAAATATATGATTTCTCTTACTATATAAGATAGAGTTTGAGGCTGAAGGAGGCCCGTCTCTGTCGACGTGTCTGCTTGAGCAAGGGTGTTTTCGAAAAAGTTTTAAAAAAATATTTCTTTTGTTCTACTTTAATTTAATTATACTTTAGTTATGACCTTTAGTTTTAAAATCATATTCTTTAGTTATAGCTTTACTATGTTGATTATTGAATACTTTGAGTAAAAAATCAACCGTCGATGAAGAAAAATACTTTAATTAAGGACATTCAAATGGCCCTCTTCACATTAGATTTGCGCAAAAAAAAAAAATAATTGACTACCATATGAATATATATAATCATTTATTTTAGGACAAAAATTTAAAATTATTTGATCAATACCACTTAAAATTTATCAATATTAATAATATTTAATTATCAGGTATTTATTATACACTTAATGAAATAATTTAATATCATTTAATTAACACCATTTAAAAAATAAATTTATGAATAAATAGTGAGTCCGCACACAATAGAGATATTTTGTAACTAGTTCTCTTATTATATAAGAGAGAGTTTGAACCTAAAGCTGACACGTCAAAACGTGCCTGTTTCAGCAAAGGGCATTTTTGAAAAAAATTAAAAGAATTATTTCTTTTTTTCTATTTAAATATTAATTAAGTGTACAACTTTTTTGAAACTATGGGACCCGCTTTAGCTATGATCTTTAGTGTTAAATTCATATCCTTAGTTATAACTTTATTATTTTGAATGTGGGTAATATTTGTGTATACTTTGTAACTCCTTTGAGTAAAAAATCAACGATCGATGACAAAAAAATACTTTAATTATGAATCTCTTCATATTAGATTTGCGTGAAAAAAGATTGAGATGATTTACTACCACACAAATATATATTATAATTTATTTTAAAATAAAAATTTTAAATCATTTAATCAATACTCTACTTAAAATTTATCAATATATTAATAAATATCACATATTTATTTTACACTTAATACAATAATTTAGTATTATTTAATTAATACCACTTAAAAATAAATTTATGAATAAATATTGGACCCACGACACGGAATTTTCGTAACTAGTATAACAATATAACACAACTTTGAATTAAACGTGTACTTGAAGATGTCCTCTAGTGAAATTTCAAACTATTGAGAAGTCTCTATCAAAAAGTCACCTTAATTATAGAATATACCATAGAATATGCCAAAATTCTTGTTTTCTTTTAGCCAACTACAATTAGATTAAATATCTACATCTTTTTAATCTTTCACGAGCAATAATGATTTTAACCAAACTTATCACGCAAGAAATCTGTCTAATTTTCCCTTTAAATCTAATTACCTATGGAACGATATGGGATCATATTTCAGAACAAATTTTGTCATAAGCTAAATCTAATATTTATTATTCCCACCGTCTATCTTTTACTTGTCCACTATACTATTTTGAAATGTTCAATAATATTTATTCAATTTATAAAATTAATGAATAATTTAACATGTTATGTCTATGTTATCCTTGCTAAATATACTATTCATTTTTCAATATCTAGATGACTTACATTTAATAAGGGTGATTTGATAAAATTACCCCCTATCATTTAGGGTTTCTTAATTCCTGTGTCAAGTCAATAGTGGACAACTATTGCTCAATAGAGGAAATATAGCATAAAGACTAATTTTTTAATTCAAAAAAAATATTTTCTTCCATGATTATTGTTTGAAACAAATTTTAAATATATGAAAAATAAATCAATCATAAATAAAATATGAAGAAACAAAAATATTTTATTGATAAAATAGTATGGGGTACAAATCTGTTTATTCTCTTGATTTTTCACTTTTAAGATTTCTCCGTGATTTGAGGGCTGTTAGTGACATATTTTTCGAACTAGGATGATTTAGAATTGATCTCCACAATTCGAGGATCGTTAGTGGCGTATTTCTCAAATGTAGAAGAAGTTTGTCACGCCCCAAACTCAAGGGTGCAACTGGCACCTAATGTCAAAACTTAGGCCTGAGCCGACCGTGCTAAACCACTTGCTAATGGCGCATGGCAACCACACGCAGTTAAGAAAACAAACAAGTATATCTCAGCTTAAAAATAAGTCATCGACCGGCAAGGCCCCTGTCAACTGCTCTACAAATAAAACAACTACACCCCAAAATTTATATAAAGCAAGAAACAACTAGCATAGAAGCCTATTTGGATCGTCGAGGCCACCATGGCATCTAGGAAAGTATAAACGCTATGTGGGCCGTCAAAGCCACTATGATCTCTATACATGAACTGAAAACAGGTACATAACTAACCAATATGTTTAGCAGCTATCAGACATCAGCCAACTAGGAAGCAAGGCCAACATGGCCAATAACGTGGCTATACAACCCAATACACTAGTCTGCAAGCCTCTATGAATATAACACTTGGACGGGATAGAGCTTCGGCCTACCAAAATCTATAAACAGCCAAATAAGCAAACCTCTTGGACTCTGGCAATTCCTAAAAGAAAGGAGTCAACCAATCAGCTGGATAGGCAGTTGTGCTACTCGGCAGGTCTGTCTGGTCGTCGCTCAAAGACCTGCAAGCATGAATGCAGCGCCCCCCAACAAGGGGCGTCAGTACAAAATAATATACCGAGCATGTAAGGTAAACTGAAAGCTAAAACTAAGTATAAGTACGGAATGAAAAAAGGCAGGGGTGAAACACAAGTATAATACCTTACCTCCCTATAATAAGATGATATAAACATGACGAGTCACTGAATGTATATATTTTTAACCCGCAGTCTGTCAAATAATAGTATAGAAAGATGTCGAACCCACAGAGATTGGTTTGTCTATTCTACAGATGTTTCTTGTTTTAATTACTATTTAAGAAAACCAAGAATAGTTGAATGGCGAATTAATTAATTAATAATATAAAAAGTAGAGAAAGTACTTTAGTTTTCACAATATATTAAAAGGTGTTGCGATCTTGACTTCACTCAATATTTCTATATAAAGTAAATTCTTTATTCCTCAATTTATATTTCTCATAAAAGTATAAATACCTCTCACGATTATATTTATATATTATTACTGAAACTGAACAATTAAATGCACTCCTCTCGGTTATACAATTTAATTGTCAAAATAGTAATATTTAAGAATGAGAAATATGTACTTGAACTAAAACATGTTCTTCTAAGTAAGTCCCTTTCGATTACCTTACTTGTTATAACTAATTATTACACTATTTGCCTCTCTCGATTACAAATAAGTGTAGGTTTAATTATAACATAAAATAGATAGATGTCACTAAAATATTAACAATATGTCAATACTTCAATTAACGGTATTACTTCTTCCGCCTCTCTCGATTACAGAATTAGTAATATATTAATACGTAGTAAACAATAGATATATGTTAATAAATAAAATAACATCTAACTATAAAACAAATAAAAATTAAATATATAGCTTAAGTTCACTCACGTAAAATTTAGAAATAATACTTACTATTATATAGAAATATCAACATCCATCATTTTCCCAATACAAAAGAAAATTACTCCATAATAGAAATGGTACTACTAATGAAAATATTCTTCTCCATTAAATAAGAAAATAGAAGAAATATATGTAGTGTTTTGCTTTTGCCTTCTCTCTACTTCTCCCTTAGCAGCTCATTTCCTCGTGTCATTTATAACAATTCTATGAAGATGGAAATCACCATTTTTCTCTTAATTTGTCAACTTGCAAGTTGAGATTGTTGACAAATTTAAAATGGTAAGTCCAATGCATATCAACATTTGACAAAGTTTTATTTACAGCTTTTCTTTTGCTTGTTTTTCAATTTGGTAGGTTCCATGCTACTACAATTTTCAACTTTTGTTTTCAACTTTTGTTTTCAACTTTTGTTTTCAACATTTGTTGCATCTTCCTTTAATTTCTATCTTTCTTCTTTGTTCTTCTTTCTATTTTTAGCTTGTGGCTTCCATACAAAGAAAATTGTGTCCAACTTTTTTCTATATTTGCACAACTTCTCGTTCCTCTCTTTCGTAGTTCTTTAATATCTTCATTTGTGTTGGATAATTTCTTGTAAATCACCACTTGTATTTCTTTTGCCACATATTTACTTAGTTGACATTTTCTTATTATATTGCAACATTTTCTGCGAAGAAAGATTAAAAATATTAGTATTAAACTTAAATAACAACTTAGTATATATATGATATTTTTCTCTTATCGAAACACATAACTAGCAATAACCTGACCAGGCCCCCATAAGCCCGGCAGATACAAACAGCACACAATCACTATAAGTCCTAACGAACGCAGACAGTTCAGAACAAATTATCATTGGGAATCCAGGTAAGGGGCTAATATGAGTATTTAGCGATTGTTTGCGAACTCGTTAGGACTTATAGTGATTTTGTGTTGTCTGTACCTGCCGAACTTATGGGGGCCTTGTCATGTTATTGCTTGTTTTGCGTTTATGCTATCTTATTATAGGGAGATAAGGTATTGTACTTGTGTTTCACCCTACCCTTTTTCATTCAGTACTTATACTTTAGTGTCAGCTTTCAGTTTATCTTACATGTTTGGTACATTATTTTGTACTGACTCCCCTTGCCGAAGGGCGCTGCATTCATGCCTGCAGGTCTTGAGCGACGACCAGATAGACCTGCCAAGTAGCACAGCCGCCTATTCAGCTGATTGGTTGGCTCTTTTCTTCCAGGGGTTGCCAGAGTCTTAGAGGTTTACTTATTTTGCTGTTTACAGATTTTTGGTAGGCCGGGGTCCTGTCCCCTCCAAGTGTTATATTCATAGAGGCTTGGAGACTAGTGTGTTGGGTTGTATAGCCACGTTATTGGCCATGTTGGCCTTGCTTTCTAGTTGGCTGATGTTTGATAGCTGCTTGACATATTGGTTAGTTATGTACCTGCTTTCAGTTCATGTATAGAGATTTTAGTGGCGTTGACGGTCCACATAACGTTTATGCTTTCCTAGATACCATGGTGGCCTCGACGACTAAAATAGGCTTCTATGCTAGTTGGTTCTTGCTTTATATAAATTGATGGAAGTAGCTATTTTATTTGTAGAGTAGTTGACAGGGGCCTTGCCGGCCAAGGACTTATTTCTAAACCGAGATATACTTGATTGTGTGTGGCTGCCATGTGCCATTAGCAAGCGGTTTAGCAGGGTCGACTCAGACGTAAGTTTTGGCAATAGGTGCCAGTTGCACACCTTAAGGCCACATCTTGATCTTTTTATGAATGTCCAATGAATTTATGAAATTTTCAAGATGTCTCAAGCATATAATACTCTTTATATAGGCATAAATTAATATTTAGGTAACCTCTAAGAATTCTAATTGGAATTAAATACATCTTGTAGAGTCTCAACTAGAATTGAACGCGTCTTGTAGTTTGCTTGCAACGAAATTTTAAAGTGACAGAAAATAAATTACAATCACAAAAAATATGAAGAAACAAGAATATTTTGTTCATAAATATTGCGGGTACAATTATGTTTCTCCCTTGATTCTTCTCCTTGAATTTTTTCATGATTCTCTGAATTTCTTCATAATCCGAGGGCTGTTAGTAGCGTATTTCTCGAACGTAGGAGGCCATATCTTGATCTCTTTATGAATATCCATGAATTTATGAAATTTTTGAGATGTCTTTTAAAGTGAATATATTACCCTTTATATATAGGCATGAGAGCGTTTTGGATTAAGTAACCTTCAAAACTCCTAAGTGGAATCGAACACGTCTTGTCGAATCTCACAAAATTTCAATATCTACAATTGTATCCAAGTTATTTGCATGTATTATCTTGTACATATGTATGTTAATATTTTAAAATTAGAATTTAAATTTAAATTATTTAAATATATGTTCTTTTATAAAAAGTGAACTGAGTACTTATTTGTTTGTTTTAATGGAGGTCTGAATCTGAATGGTTAAAACATTAAACTATTAATTGATTTTTTTAATTTTTTTTTAAAAAAAAACGTTTAATGGGTCTGAAAACATCTGATTTGGTCAGATCTATGAAAAAGTCTTATTTCTGTTCAGACTCTTTAAGAGTCTTATTTTTATTTAAACTCTTTTTAAAACGCTTTTTTGTTTCCCCATAAAGCTTAAACGCAGTTTTTTTTCTCTCTATATACGTTTGCTCTCTCTCCAAGTATCAGTGTCGGTTGAATTTTTTTCCCCTCTTAAATGGGTAAGATTTCAAATACTATTAAATTTTATCATATGATAATTTTGTTTTGTTTAAATAAAAAAGAATTTTAATATTTTTTTAAATATAAATTTTTTTGAATAATATATTTATTATGTTTATATTATGATGAATTATATTCATTTATATATTCAAAAACAAATCGTTTTAATCATTTAAAGTTTAGATTTAGAAATACTATTTTAATCATTTAGACATTTAAATTTAAACATCTTAATAAAAACAAATAAAGACAGTGACTAGGACACGATCCACCTAACTTCTACAAATGGTACATCTGTGGATATAATTACCATGGGCTCGTAAGAAAAGATTACCATCTTGATTTCCAAATATTCCAAATCAAGCGGCTCCGCCAGGTTTATTTCTTTCTACTCACTTTCTAGAAGTTTCCGACGGTTCAAACCATGCGTGCTGACTCAGCATTTTATTTCTTTTTCACCAAGACAAGCACTACTCACGTGACTTTCCCCTCTCTGTCACGTGACTCCCCCCCGCCCCTTACCCCCTCTCCCCTAACTCCCCCTTTATATTCCACACTACAGCCATACATTTCTTGCTATACATTTGACTGTTGTTCTCACTTAAACCTAATTTCTCTCTTTACATTTATTCTTTGCTTTCATCTCCTTTTCTTAGCAATGGCAAGTGGCAAGAAGATCAAGATCGGAATCAACGGTAACTACTTTCTCATTTCTATGTTTATAATCGGCTACATTTTACTAAGTAGTTTTGTGTTGTATGTTGTGGATCTGCTGATTTTCGTTTTTTTGAATTAGGATTTGGTAGGATTGGTCGTTTGGTAGCTAGAGTTGCCCTGCAGAGAGATGATGTTGAACTAGTTGCAGTCAACGATCCATTTATTTCCACTGAGTACATGGTATAGTCTTGTTGCTAAATCTCTTTGCGGACTGTATATGTATGATCCTTTTGTGTGTTTAGACTAGATCTGTAGAGGGGATTAACTTGGATCTGTGTGATTGGTGTAGACATACATGTTTAAGTATGATTCAGTACATGGACAATGGAAGCACCATGAGCTCAAGGTCAGTGATGAGAAGACCCTTCTCTTTGGTGAGAAGGCTGTTAGAGTTTTTGGAATCAGGTATTTTTTTGTCCCTGGAGATAAATCATAGATTTAGTTTAGTTTGGTGCTGAAGAAATTTGAGTTAATATCTGGTATTTTCTGCAATTGTTAAGGAACCCTGAAGAAATCCCATGGGCTGAAGCTGGTGCCGACTACGTTGTTGAATCAACCGGTGTCTTCACTGACAAGGACAAGGCTGCTGCTCACTTGAAGGTATAGTCGATCGATTTCTCTATCTGCATTTCTGCTGTTAGATTTGATCTATGATGCATTAATTCACGAGTATATTTGAATATAGTTATGAAACTTCTTAGATCTTGTTTCTTGTGTTAGATCTACATTTTCGGAGAAAACAAAGTGAAGTCCTGCATATAGTATTTAATTAGTAATTAACTTGGGATGTTTGTTGTCTATGTAGGGTGGTGCCAAGAAGGTTGTGATCTCCGCTCCTAGCAAAGATGCCCCCATGTTTGTTGTGGGTGTCAACGAGAACGAATACAAACCAGAGTTGGACATTGTCTCCAATGCTAGTTGCACTACTAACTGCCTTGCACCTTTGGCTAAGGTCATCAATGATAGGTTTGGCATTGTGGAGGGTCTCATGACCACTGTCCATGCCATGACTGGTGAGTGTTTTCACTGTTAGTGTGAGATTTGGTTGTGTTTGAATTTTATAAATAGTTATTGACCTGCTGTAATGTTTTGTTACTCAGCCACCCAAAAAACTGTTGATGGTCCATCCATGAAGGACTGGAGAGGTGGAAGAGCTGCTTCATTCAACATCATCCCTAGCAGCACTGGTGCAGCCAAGGTAGTTATTGGATATATATATATGAGTGTCATTACCTTGATATGATGTCCAATTTGCAAAATCATGTCTTTCAGTAATGGCAGAGATGAAGTTCATAATGACTAATTAAATCATAGCTATTCATTCTATTATTTGTTGTACTGCTTGCGATTAGACTTGGTAGTTATAAGATATGAGTGTCATTACTATGATATGGTACCTCATTTGCAAAATCATGTCTCTCAGTAATTGCAGAGATATGAAGTTTATAATAACTTATTTAATCTTTGATTCCTTGTTAATCTTCTTATTGATTGTCTCTAAAGTTTGGGTTGTAGTCTCAAATTCTCCAAAGCAAATCCCAGTACTGTTGCATAGCTATTCATTCTATTTTCGTTGTAGTTTGAGGGTGACTGCACCTGCTATTAGACTTTGTACTTTGTATTATCTTGATCAAGTTGCATTCATTATAATTTAGGCTGTTGGAAAAGTTCTCCCATCTCTTAACGGCAAATTGACTGGAATGGCATTCAGAGTTCCAACTGCTGATGTTTCTGTTGTCGACCTTACTGTAAGACTAGAGAAAGAAGCCTCATATGATGACATCAAGGCTGCAATCAAGTAAGTTTCTGTTTGATGACGTGTTGTTTTTTGTTGGTCTCTTGTGCAGCAACACTAACTTGTTGTGTGTTGTTGGTCCATAGGGAAGAATCAGAGGGTAAGTTGAAGGGTATCTTGGGATACACTGAAGATGATGTTGTTTCCACAGACTTTGTTGGTGACAGCAGGTAATATACTTTGTTTAATTCACTCAGAAGGGGTCTTGAATTGCATGTAGTTTAATGTGAAATATAACTTTTGGTGCAGGTCAAGCATTTTCGATGCCAAGGCTGGAATTGCTTTGAGCAAGAACTTTGTGAAGGTTGTGTCATGGTATGACAACGAATGGGGTTACAGGTAATGTTGTGTGCTTTTAGCTGCTCTTTACACTTCTGAACCTTCCTTTGCAAACGCCAATTTTTTTTACGTTTAAAACCAAATCTGTATATATTTGTCTGTGCAGCTCCCGTGTGATTGATTTGATCTGCCATATGGCTTCCGTTGCTTGAGGCTTTGATGCTTGGAGTAAATGACAACCTGTTTAGTTTTTGCTTGAATCATTGGAGTGTTAATTTTCTGGGCCGGGAGAGGTCTTCTTGTTCAAGTGTAATGGAATAACCAGTGAGAAACGATGTTTATCTTTGAGGGATCTTGCGCTCTTTTTTTACTGTTTTACTTGTCATGAATGAATCAAACTTCACTTTTTCCAGTATCAATTTCTTGCTTTTTGTTATCCTTGAGTATCAGTTTCCCTACTATTTTCGTTGAGATACCTTTCTTATGCGAATTGTTCATCTTAATTTCTTTAACATTCTGGCTGGGTACTTTTGTTGAGACCTGCCGAGTGTTCCTTTTTTTTTTTCCTTGAAAAGGTTGAGAAAAAATAAAGATAGATAGCGTTATTGATCTAACAAATCCTTATATTATGCATTTTTACACTACGTGTTATTAAAGTTTGATTTGAGAATTTCATTTGATGATTTCACATTTTTCAAATATAAAAATTGACCTATAGTTCATATTAAAAGAAAATTACCATTTTAAATCTATCAACTAGTTATTACATATCATATATAAACAAAATTTATAGTTGGTATTATTCTTATCAATCAAATTTATTTTCACATTAAACCAACTTCTATTATGTGGGAGGGTATATATTAAAGAGTATAATATTCTATAATTTATGTATAATTTTACCTTTTTATTGATATAAAGTTTGATCAATAAATATTTTATTATTTTTATAATAATTTTATGGTAGTGTATTATACTTAGTTAAAATTGTGCTTTTTATTAAGGATATAAATAAAAGAAATTGAAGCAATTTTGAATTTTTTCACAACTTATACATTTTTATAATTATGAACAAAAAAGTATTAACTTAAAAATTCAAATTGCAAATCCAAATAAAATTTCAATTTCATCTTATATAATTACTTTAATTTTATCTCAAATCATCATGGATTCTAAGTGTGTTTGGTAGGAAGAAAAACATTTTTCTAAGATAATGTTATAGGTTTAATCCTTATATGTCAACTAAGAGTCTTTTGATAAGAGAGAATATTTTTTATCTGAAATTTGATATGATTGATCAAAATCAATTTTAGACATGTTTTACTAAAGTCGTGAATTTGATGGGATTAAACTTCAAATATTTTTTAACTGAAGTTGTGACCTTTAGATATAAAAGCTTGTCAAGGCCAATTAAAGATAAGTTCTTTAATTGAAGTTATAACTTTGATAAAATCTTATTTCAAACATTTTTTTAAAATTAAAATTGTAGTTTTGGCAAGTCTCAACTTTAGACACTTTCGCATGAGCTCAAAATATATATTTGGCTAAACTTCTTACGTTTTAGCATGAGGTTTAAATGAATAAATTTATACTAGAACAAATAACTTATTTTTTTGAATTTTAACAATCAAGTTACACAATTCAATATCAAATCTACCTTCAATAAGCTTAAATATGACACATAAGTCTCATATTAGGAAAAATAACATTTGTCAAAAAATAATAAATTTAACAAAATTTATTTTACAATAATGATAGTTTGTCATTATTTTCAAGTTTTTCCAACAACAAGCTTATCAACTATCATGAACTTATTGTTTCATATAAAGTGTAATAAAATCAATTCAAATTTGAAAACAGATAAAAAATATTTAGTAATTTCAGATAAGAAAAAGAAGAGAGAAAGCGGAGCAGCCTCTTTTTGAAGTTTATTAATATTGAACACACATTAAATAATTTTAAATGGGGGATAAAACTTAAATGACACTGCTTGCTTTAAGGCTATAAGTTTTTGCACGAATTGTCCCAGTTTTAGAGGTGATTTTTAATTTTTATCCATGAAATTATTAATTTTTAATATTCTTTTCTTACTACTCATTTAATGAAAATTTATAGGTCAAAATATCTTTTACTATGACCTAATTTTATTGGGCAAAACTAATATCACAAGAGAAAAGCTTTTAGAGAATGTTTGCATTGGAGAATAAGTTATGTAGTATTTGATTCAAAGGGTAAGATTTTTAGAAAAAAATTATCTTGAAGTATAACTTTTGACACAATACTTATGTCATGTGGCATAACTTGTGTAACTAAACTTATGCCTTGGGGCATAATTTGTATCACTAAACTTATGCCTCCATGACATAACTTGTGTCACTTAAGCTACGCTCTATGACATAACTTATGTCACTGAATTTATGTCTTTGGATATAACTTGTGCCAAGAGCTTAATTTCTTTTGTCTTCCGTCATAATTTGTGCCATTGTATTTGTGCCTTAGAACATAACTTGTGTCATTGCAATTATACCTTGGACATAACTCTTACCACTAAATTTATATTGTGAGATATAACATAATCCATGTTTGAGGTATAACTTTAACTGAACTCATATCTTGTGAATTTTATTATTACCTTACGATTTCTTTTTTCACTGTTAGGTTTTTTTTTTCTTACTTGAAACTTTGAAGAATGAAAACTAAAAATAACCAATTTTAAAGACAAAAATTAAAGACTACCCCAAACACGGACATTTATGCAAATGACCCTTAAAAAACTACTAAACATAAATGGGCCTATGAAATTTGGGCTGTTCAAAGAAGAGAGAAAATGAAGAAAGGGGCCGAGAAGATCCAGTTAGCAGCTGCCAAAAGCTGCAGCGATCGGAAAAGGAAACCAGTACCGGTGCAAAGTGGCTAAACACCGGCGACAAGGATTGCTTCCACAGGTAACTCGTCGGAAAATATTTCCGTTTTATTCTTTTATCACTTCTTAATTAGGTGCAGTTTGGTTTGATTGGAGAAACAGAACAGCAAATCAATGTAATCATCCTCTCTGGATTTCTTATTTCTAGACTTGTTAGAATTCATTTACACATGGCTGAAGTATTAAAGGAATTGGTGACAAAGCTGAAATTTTACTGAAAATCCAGTTCGATTGAATTAGGTATTAAATTTGGAAAGAAATGATGCTAAAATGTGTTTTGCATTAGTATAACGGTTGAGTTGCTGATTTTCTTTACAATGTGTATATGCAGGGACGATAAATACTTACGAAGTCGTCTCGGTTATTGTCCGGCACTGACTAGTTTGGGATTAAGTCATAGCTGTTGTTGTATTGTGTGGTACTGATACTAATTTCATGAATTTCTATATTAGAAAACTAACCTCTACACACTTATCTGTTTTTCACCAATTTCGGGTTTGTAACAGTTTCAATGTAGCCTGTACAAGTTGCTTTAGCTACTTTTCCACCTTGTCTAGTGATTTTTGTTGTGAAAGTCCTCAGTTTGCTGGCGATAGAATTTCTGGTGAGCAGCAAAAATGCGTGAACTTGGGAAGTGATGCTGATGTTAATATTGTACTTTGTAGAATAAGTCCTGGAACTAGTGAAGATGTGGTTCTCCAATCTTTGCTTTCTGATCCGGCTTGTCATTCCATACAGATCACTGAAAACTTTGTTGATAGGGTTCTTTATCGCTTCAAAGATGACTGGAAGTCTGCACTTGGTGCTTTTAGATGGGTACAATCACGTCCGAACTACAAGCCCTCACCAGAATTGTACGATAAGTTGGTGGATATACTGGGGAAAATGAAGAAAATGGAAAAGATGCGTTCATTGTTAGACGAAATGCATGCAGACCATCTTGTTTCTCTTAATACAATAGCAAAAGTTATGAGAAGGTTTGCAGGTGCACGAGAGTGGAAAGAAGCAGTGAGGACATTTGACGAGTTGGGAAACTTCGGTTTGGAGAAGAATACAGAGTCAATGAATTTGTTACTTGACACTCTCTGCAAAGAAAATAGAGTCCAACAGGCGCGTGAAATCTTCTACGAGCTCAAGTTGCATATCCCACCAAATGCGAACACGTTTAACATTTTTATTCATGGTTGGTGCAAAGTTAATCGGGTAGAAGAAGCGTACTGGACAATTCAGGAGATGAAAGGCAGTGGTTGTTGTCCTTGCGTCATCAGCTACTCAACCATCATCAAGTCTTACTGCCAGCAATTTAACTTCCAGAAGGTCTATGAGCTACTTGATGAAATGCAAGGAGAAGGATGTGTACCAAATGTTGTTACTTTCACCACCATCATGTGTTTCTTGACAAAGTCAGGGGCATTTGAGGAAGCCCTTAAGATTGCTGAGAGGATGAAATCAGTTGGCTGTAAGCCTGATACACTTTTTTACAACGCTCTGATTCATACGTTAGGCATGGCACACCGATTACAAGAAGCTACTCGTATTTTGAAGGTTGAAATGCCCAGAAATGGTGTTCAACCCAATACATCGACTTACAATACTATCATTGCCATGTTTTGCCATCATTTGCAAGAGGAAAGAGCAGTAGAATTTTTAAGGGATCTGGAAAGTTCACCATTTTGTAAACCTGATGTACAGTCATACTTTCCGCTGCTCAAGTTGTGCTTTAAAGTTGGAAAGACGGATGAATTCCTGAAAAAATTGGTGAATGATATTGTCAATAAGCATCATCTAAGTCTTGACCTATCAAGTTATGCACTTCTTATCCATGGTTTATGCAGAGCAAATAAATGTGAATGGGCGTATCTTATTTTTGAGGATATGGTCCGCCAAGAGATTACTCCTCGATACAAGACATGCAGTGTTCTGCTGCAGGAAATTAAACAAAAGAATATGTATGAGGCTGCCGATAAGATTGAATTGTTCATGAAGAAAATGAAGACCGCCTGAACATTTCCTGGAAGCTAATTTGATGATTTATTTATCAAGTAACAAGTTTCTGTTCTTGTGCGCCTGCAGCTTTCAACAGATTGTTGAATTTGAAATGTTGATTTCTTGATCTGGCATAACACTGAAATTTGGGAATAGTTGCTGCAGCTGTTTCTCTGATTTGGTACATAGCTTATATCCGTTCATGTTATCTTACTGTTCTTACATCTGGCTACATAATTAAGTCAGTATTATCATGTTGCTTGGCTGCTGAATACACCAGGATTATCTTTCGGTTCACAAAGCCAGTGTTGGACCAGTTCTCAGGAATCCACTGATGCTTTAAAAGACTAACTGCTTAGGCTAATGTTACAAAGCTCCATGCCAGGTTCTAGTTCATTGCTCACGATCCTTGTTTTTCTTTTCTTTATGTAGGCTTGTGAAGTTAAGTGATATTGAAAACGTCTAGATATATACTTAATTTTAAGATTATTGGATTTCCAAGTTGATGCTTAGCAGATTTAACCCTTTTCCAGATGATATGTGGCATTGGTGGATTGTCCATTGTCCTCTACGCTTGAGTTGCACTCACTCGCACTAAAATTACCTCTCCAGCCTTTGCTCTTCTTCAGGCTGCAATAAAGAACTGGAACACTTACTACTTTATGCATTCCTTGAGAAGAATAAAATTGCTTCAAATAAATGCAGATTTGGTGTATGCGCAGTGGAGAATCCAAAACACTTAGATGATGATCTTGGAATTCTTGAAATTGCAAACTTCTTTTTTTTTTGTTTTGGCATAATCGTGGTGTTTTGGGTCAACTTGCCAGCACATTGCCTATTCCATTGAATATTTGTTATGTCCCTCTGCCACCAGCACAACAGAGACACCAAGTTACTCTACCTACTAAGACTTAGGTAGATGGGTATAACTATGTGTCCTATTCGTCTCTGTTGAGATTTGAACCCTGGTCTACTGTGATTTTCATCCACTTCATTTACGGCTAGGCCACATGCCTCTTTGTTATTGTCACTGCTTGTAGATATGCATGTATTTGTTGGGATGCAGCATCACGTGACAAGGAAGATGTTGAGTGAAGTTAAATGTCAGTTCCTGTGATCCAAAACAAGCTTTGGGACCATGCTTCCCAAACTATTTTAGAGAGCATGTAACCCATAATTATGTGGGGCTATTTGCACAACAGTAGTTCAAGTGGCATTATATAAAGAAAAAAGTAAGTCCATTCCTTGTTCAGATTAACTATTTGTGTAATATTAAGTTGAAGTACCTTGATGCACATTTTGGTGAATGGTTCTTTTATGAGAGTGAATGTTGAAGCTTTTAACTCGAAGATGAGTGTTGCAAAAATGTGAATATTAAGATGAATGTGTGAACACAAAGTTATGTGAAACTAAAAATAATTACATTTGACAAAGACTTTATATTGCATTCTTTAGGATATTGAGAGAAACAATATTCTATTGATATGTCCTATTCTATCTGGTATCATATACTTTCCACCACCTAAATATCTTCATCCAAGAAATGCTTGTGTCACTTTCTAGAGGTGTTGGAATCTAATTTTAGTTCCCTAAACATTTTTCAGATATCTAGTTTATTTCATTCCTATCTTTATCTTTCAACTTCAAAACTGTTGAAGGATGAAAAAGTCACATATTGGTGGCTAATGAGATGGCTTGGACAATCTTCCTATCTTTGAGCTAGCTTTTGGGGGTGTGAGTTAGGTCTAAAACTTAATTTTACATGGTATTAGAGCGGGATTCATCTCATTCCAAATGTCCAACTCTAGGCATGAGATGGAGTGTTAAAAAATGAAAAAGTTCATATTAATGGTTGCTAAGATAGGTGGTCTCCTTATAAGAGTCGGACAATTCAAATTTTGCTTTGGTGCATAACATATTGGCATTAGTTCATTTAATTGCGTTTAGCTCAAGTTTGAGGAGTGCGTTAAACAATCAACGTTCATGATTATAATTTTGCAACAAATTGGTTAAGAATCTTTCAATGTCTATAACCAGCCAGAGGACAGAGGCACGATCAAAGACAAGGAAATGTCTCAACACATATAATGTATACAATTTTTGGACCCTTTTATCGTTGCGCTAGAAGATTTTCTTGTGTTAAATGGGCCGGATATATATATATAGTTCGACCTTTTTATAACAATGTCGTTTGCACCATTTTTTTTTATTGCTATATATAGCAAAATATTATTATAGAAAACATAGTAGGTATTATTTTTGCAACAAAAACCAGATAATGAGAAGTAATAGTAGTAGTTAGATAGTTGAACTACTGGTTTTATTCTATACTCCCTTCGTTTCATATTAAATGAGTATTTTTTATTTTACACGATAATTAAGAAATTATTAATAGATTGATCAATTTTATTATTTTTCAATCTATTAATAATTTCGCCCTTTGTTTATATTAATTAGCCTCTTGAATAAAGAAATTTTGAATTTTTAAAATTTGTTTAAACTTTCAAAGGTCATATTAATTATAGGGATAAAATGAAAAATATTAATTAATCTTATCCTGATTTAGTAAGTGATGAAGTAATATAAGATAAATCTTTTTAGTAAGATGTTTATCTAATATGGGATAAGGGAGCATCAAATTTGATACGAAAAGTAACATGTTTTATGTATCGCTTATGCTAACTTTAATTCGTATACATAATTATGTCTATTAATAATAATAATAACTAAACGGTGGTCAACTTAACCTAATATTTTACTAGTTCTCTTTGTATTCTACACTTCCCTTAATAAAGAATGAGTTAGCTAATTAAGTATTTTAATTAAATTATTCTTATTAGTTGTACTTTGAAAATTTAAATTATTCTTAGAAATAGTTACTTTAATGATAAGGTCATAAGGGTATAACTGAATTTTTTTTAATTCCCTTTGATTTACGTAATATATAATATATAAACAAATAAAAGAAAAAAAACTTTTTTTTAATTAACACCAACATTTTGATTAGTTTGGGCCATACCGTACCTTTCATATTGATATTAATTAATTATTAAATATGTCCATTTGCCATGTTCTGCTGTACTTCCCCGATAAATAAAAGAAATAAATAGTACGATATTGAGAATATCGAAGAATAAAATGGACGTTTGATCAAATTAGCAGAACAGGTCTTGGATTTATTTCCTTTAATTTTACATTAATGTCTTGATTGTGATAATTTTATCATCTTATTAGATTCTCTAAAATCCATATAAATCAATTTGTTGCCCCTCTTTCATGCTTGAAACTTGAAATTGATGCTATCAAAGAGAAATGGTTGAAGATTGCATAGTGAATACATATTCATATTCATATTTAATAAAAATTTTGAAATATTTTTATCTTCTAATATATATATATATATATATTCAAAGCAGATATCAGTTACAAGATAAAAAATCTTGCAAGTTCAGAGTAGTTGTCGGTGGGCATTTATTTATCATTATTATATGTCTTTTCTGACTTTAGTCTAAAATAAATATTCGTCCCTGTAACAAGAAATAAAACTGTGTGAATGAATATGTCCAAATAAAGATACTTTTTAAGAAATAATTGATCTCAACATAAGTTTGGACAGGACAGCTTTTTCATGCTTCTATTAATGATAATTAATTAATAATAATAAATGATTAAATGAGGAAGGGAGAACTAAACACATGATTTTCATTAATTAAGGACTGCCAAATGCAAAATGGGAAAAGTAAAATCATAAAGCATGAGAGAAGAAATGTATTGCGAATATTTATTGCATTTTGAATTTAATTATGAAAAGTGATTTGATATGTCATTTAAAGTTGACATGCTTTTCATTATAAAAATGGGTCACATATGCATGGGGGCGTGCATTCGGTTTTTTGGTTTGGTTTTGTACTATTTGATTTGAATTTTTCGTTTTTGATTTTGAAAAAGAGTAACCCAATCCAAACCAAAATAAATTTGATTTGGTTCGATTTGGATTTTTTCGGTTTGATTATTCGGTTATGTTAATAATTAATAACATAATATAAGTTATATTTACAAGTTGAAAAATGAAAAAATAAAATAATAATAATAATAATAAAATAAAATAAAATATATATATATATAAAAGGAGAAGTAATAATATTGAATATCTTAAATATACTTCCTAATATAAATCATAAGTAAAATCTAAAACACAATACTTATAAGTATATCAATTATAGATGTCAAAATATAAAATATAAACTTAATAATAATGAAAGACAATAACTAAAAAGGACAAAAGTGGTAAACTTCAGCTTAAAATTCTAAACCTAGATTTTTTTTAATATATATATAATTCGGTTTTTTTTATTTTTCGATTTTTATTTTTCTAAATCCGAAATCAAACCAAAAAACCAAATAAAGTAAATTATTAATCCAAACCAAACCAAAAAAATCAATCCAAACTAAAATTCGGTTTAATCCGAATAGTGCACACCCCACGATATGCCTCTATCGTTACAAAAGTGGCTCACATATACTTTTCATCTAATGAAAATGAAAAAAAAATCAATTTATGCTTTTTATTTATAAAAAAAAAATTCATGTAGGGTTATATATGATCCTTCTAGCAAAGTTCAGGAGTATATTTGATTATTTTCCACACATGAATTATTTTTTGATTTCTTTGATTGTCATTATTAGAGTTTCTTATTCTTATTCTTATTCCATTTCTTTTCTTTTATTCTTTAACATAAAAATAAAAGAAATTAAAAAAATGTGAATGAAAAAAAGAAAAAAAAATTAAACCTAATTTTTTGTGGCTATATTGTAATTTAGTCTTTGTATTTGTAAAAAGAAAATTGGGGCATCCACATTTTACAAGAAAGTTAGTGAAAAAAATAAATTTGACTATCAAAATAATAAATTCAAATTAACATTGAATAAAAAAAAATACATATGAGAACGATCAAATATATCTTTACATGAATTTTTTTAATAAACATTTAAAAATTTAATATAAAATTATTTTTTTCACTTGCGTTAGAGAAAAAGAGTATATGTAAGTCATTTGTATAATAGTAGGGATATATATATGTGTGATTCTCATATCAAGGGTTATATCAGCTCTAAATTACAAATTTAAAAAAAATGTCAAACCCTTTTTCCTTTAATTTTTTGTGAGAAAATTATACCATCAATTTTATTTAAATTTTTGTGCCAGATAATCAATCTTATTTCTCAAATTTATACAATATGTATGACAAATAGTGCAAAAAATAATTTCTTTTTATTTTTGGTATAAGAATAAGACGAGCAAATAAAAGAGTGGAGAGACTTATGATAAGATTGAACTTGTGAATTTACTACCACTAATTATTGACTTTCAATTTTGGTATTGGATAAATATTATAAACCACCAAAAAAGATATGTGAAGGAAAAAATAAAACTACGTGTGGATGAATATGTCCAAATAAAGAAATTGGATAATTCATAAAGAATAGTTTAATTGCATGAGGAAACAATGAGAATCGATTTTCATGAATAATCACTAACTTTTATTTATTTGCATGATTTTTCTTTTATATTAATAGTTTTAACTAAAAAAATCATTCAAACTTTTGTTTAGGTATTATAGGAAACATCCCATTTCTTTTTCTCCTAATAATATTTTGTGATAGTTTGGCAAAGTTAGTTTTCTTTTGTATATTTTTAGTTAAATCTGGACTTCACAATTTTGAATAAGTCTAAAACATGACACTCCACATATATATATGAGATCATAAGTAAATGACTATTTTTTTCTTCTTCTTTTTCATATAGTTAATAGGAGGATGTGGCCAGTGCATAGCTAGGATTTTTAATAAGGGGGTTCAAAATATGAAGAAATAAACACATGAACTTATCGAAGGACATTCGATATCTACTATATATATACACATAAAAAATCATTTTTACCATGTATATAGTAATGTTCGGATGAACCCCCTAACAGTATGATGGCTCCGCCCCTCGATGTGGCAAAAGGTTGTTGGATTCAAACTTGTAAACTATAATATAATTCATTATATATAAATATTGAATTGTTTCGTTGAATTAAGACGAATATTTTAATGTCAACTTAATTAATATCGAATCATGCAATATTATTTAGAATTGTAGACAACTTATATGTAGCATTACACGGCATGAATCAAGAAAAATATTACTAAAATTTAGTATTTATTTATTCAATTTTTTTGAACAAATCAACAAGAAAAATATCCTATCGTTTGTCCCGATATTGTTTGTTGCTACAGGAAAATATATACTAATATAACATAACATGAAAGATTAATTCTACAGAAAACATGAATGTACAATATTCTATTATTATAGAGCGTGTATGTTAAAGAGAGATTTGACTGTATTTCAGTGTATTAAAACCAAATTGAATTACTCCTTTCAATCCATACATAGTTTTTCATCCGTTTTAATTTATATGTCTTAATTTTAAAATTAAACACAAAGTTTAAGAAAATAAATCTTTTTTGAATCTTGTAAACTTTAAACTGAAGATACATAGAATATACCAAAATATCTTTTAATCTAAGTTGAAATTAAAGAATTGTCAAAAAAAATATTCATTTTAAAACTAACTAAGAAGAAAAATAAGTAAATTATTTAAGATCACAAAAGTAAAAGACATTTAGGTACATTCTACATATATTTTGTTCAATACCACAAGATTCAAAGATGGATCTTTATATACTTTCTTAAATTTCGTACTAAATCAAAATCAGACAAACAAATTAAAATAAAACAAGTAATAAAAAAAATGAGTACTTATTATTTTCCTAAAATATAATATATTGTTGAATGACATTAATTTGTCCAACGAATGAAATTGACAGGGAAAAGGATATATACTATATTTTATAAAAATATGCAAGAAGAAGAAGCTATTACTTGTTCCAATGGTGGCACTTAAATAAAGAAAATTTATATCCACAAAAAAGAAAGAAAAATATAGAAATCCCAATAAACATTGCACATATCATTATTTTTTTTCTCCGGTTGTTCAATATTTATATTACAGTCTGATTAAATTTGAATTTGTGTCTTGAAAGAAAGACTCTTTAACAAAGACGATTTCATACTCAAGAAACTCAAACTTGAGATTTCTGATCAAGAATGAAAAAGTACTCAAGACTCCAGCAACGGGACGGATAAGCATAGCATTTTGAATGCCTGTCAATTGTCATGTTATAAATGATCTTAGTACTATTCTATTAATTAAGGCTCATAATAATAACTGAAAAAATAAGAATCTTTATAAAATACTATTGAGACTTCCTCTGTCTTTCCTTTCTCTTCTCCAAAATTTATCTTTTTTCTTGTGTGATCCACTGACCCCATCAAAAAATCATGTGGCTTTGTTCCTTTTGTTATTATCTGCAAACAAACCATAAAGCTGGCACCTTTTTTCCTCTTCTACAGCTTTTTTCTCTGTAGTTTCACAATTTCTTGAAAAACTTGTAAACTTTAGATCCCAATATTCACATCTCTTTTTGTGCATGATCATTATTCACTTTCTGTAAGATGCCCCTTTAATCTTTTTTTCTGTTTTCTTTACAAAATTATCAGAACTGTGTGATTTTGTGATTTTCTTGGATTTCTAAGAAAGTCTGAAAATGGGGTTTGCCTAATTGTTATAAAGATTGGGTTTTTTTTTGGTTTTCTTGGCTTGTTAAGAGTTGAGAGTTGAGTTGTTAGTTGACAAAATGCCTCCAAATTATTTTCCTTTGAGATGGGAAAGCACAGGGGATCAATGGTGGTTTGCTTCTCCTATTGATTGGGCTGCAGCAAATGGTCATTATGATTTAGTGAGGGAGTTGCTTCACTTAGACACTAATTTACTCATAAAGCTCACATCCTTACGTAGAATAAGAAGGCTTGAGAGTGTTTGGGATGATGAGGAACAGTTTGATGATGTTGCAAAATGTAGGTCTGAGGTTGCTAAGAAACTTCTCCTTGAAGGTGAAACAAAGAAAGGACATAATTCTTTGATTAGAGCTGGATATGGTGGTTGGCTTCTTTATTCTGCTGCTTCAGCTGGGGATGTGGAGTTTGTTAAACAATTATTGGGAAGAGATCCTTTTTTTGTGTTTGGTGAAGGTGAGTATGGTGTTACTGATATGTTTTATGCAGCTGCTAGGAGTAAAAATTCTCAAGTTTTTAGGCTGTTGCTTGAGAGTAGTAAAGGGGAATCAGCAGAGGAGGTTTCTTCCACTTTTCAGCTGGAATTGATGAATAGGGCAGTTCATTCTGCTGCTAGAGGAGGAAATGTGGAGATGTTGAGAGAGATTCTTGGAAATTGTTCTGATGTTTTGGTTTATAGAGATGCTGTAGGATCTACTCTCTTGCATTCTGCTTCTGGTAGAGGGCAGGTTGAGGTGAGTTCTACAGTTTTGCCTTTCTATATTTTTAATCTTGCTACTCATACCTGATTTTGGAGAATCCTAATTCATCTCAATTGAAAAGATTACTGACTATTGAAATGATAGAAACTGATATAGTAGGAAGTCTTAGTAGTCTTGTTGGTTGGATACCTGAACTTCCACCTTGTTGGTGATGGTTCGAGTCCCACCTTGTAATCCCCTCACAATTTCCCCTACCCTTAATTTAGAAAGAAGAATTAAAAAGATAGAAACTGATATGAGCTCAAATGGAGTGACATGGATAGTGAGGATTCATAACCAACTTGCTTGGATTTGAGGCGTAGTCGATATTGTTGTTCTTAGAATGAGTGTGACTCAAATAGACCTGGATAGATGTGGAGGATTTATATAGCCGACCATAGAGCGTCAGTCTAATTGAAAATTGAGTTTTTAGTCTTGCTTCTAACTTATTAATCATCTATTTCTTGCTTCAATTATTGTACATTTGTTTTTTTCTCCTTGTTTTTGCTCACCCTCCACTGTTTATGTATTTGTATTGAAGAGTCCTTTAATTCCTGTGTCCTTCTAGCTGATACCATTTCTAGAAGGTCCTTTATTAGATGGAGAACTTTCAAGTCAAACGTGGTTCAAATTGTGATTTATCAGTTTGATGTGTAGTAGATCATATTTGCAAAGAAATGAACTGTTCATATCCCAATCAATGAGTAGTAGATTATTTTGGGTAAGTTTCTTTGAGAACCTTTTTTCTGTTGTATCCCAAGTACTGGAGAAACTAAATCGAAGAATGTGTCAGAACTCAGATGTTAAGGACCGAGTGTGCCTTTCAAATGAAGCTGGTCCCATGTAGCCCCTTTCTTCTGATCATCTTACTATAAAATGAACACTGTGTCTATAGGCTATAGCGGTTCATGTTTGCTTTGTTCAGTGCTACTGTTTTAAGAAATCAAAACATTGAAGGAGTGAAAAGTAAACACATCACTGACATGTTCCAATCTTAAGGGCTCTCTAAAAAGTTGTTGCTTTGGCTAAAACCAACCGACTTGAGGTTATATTGTAGGATATTGTGGAAACATGGTACATTACGAATCGTGGACAATTCTCACTTCGGTATACCAAGCCAAGCTCTTTATCCTCTTACGATGGTTGACAGGAGACTATTTAACTCTTTGTTGCCCAAAAGTTTTGGATCTCAGTATATCATTGTTCACCTTTGTTTCTTCAAGCAATTGGTCTGTGTACTGTACAGTCTCTGCAATGTCCTACTCCACAAAATGAGAATTGAAAGTGATAACCATTTTTCCCGAAAAAGAAAAGATTATAGTTATAACACACATACTTTTCATCCAATAAGGTTAGGCTACCAATTGTCCTTTTAAGTTAGTTTGGAAAGATGGAACATTTTTTAAGAAATTCCAAGATTGTCAACCATATCTGCGTCTTTATTTGCTGCTGCTGCTGCTCTGATATAATCTGCCCTGTGACTGAAACGGCGTCATTTACATCCCCTGTCAGCACTTTCTTAAAGAGAAGCATTTAAACAAGTTTGCAAGACTTCTTCGGTTCAAGATACTCCCTTTTTTTAATACTCTAATACCAGTTTGGTATGAAAAAGCACTTGCATTATTTGCTTGGTTTAGCTATTTTGAGTGAGTAGTTGATATTTCACTGAATTGAATTGTTCTGGACTATTAGCTGTCTAGTTTGATCATTTCTTTCTCGTTATCGTTAGCTTTAACTTGATGTTGTCTAGAACTGCAGATATTTGTTACTTTTGATGGTTGAATTGAACTTAATCTAAGTTACTACTTTGCAGGTTGTTAAGAGCTTACTGGAAAGGTATGACCTTATCAACTCCAGAGACAACCAAGGCAACACTGCACTGCATGTAGCTGCTTATAGGGGTTACTTAGCAGTGGTGAAAGTCCTTTTATCTGTCTTTCCTTCATCTACCGCAATGAGAAACAATTACGGAGACACGTTCCTTCACATGGCTGTAGCTGGCTTTCGGACCCCAAGTTTCCACAGGCTGGATCGACAAATGGAGTTAATGAAGCAGTTGGTACGCGGAAAAATTATAGAGATCGAAGACATTATTAACATCACGAATAATGATGGTCGAACTGCTCTTCACTTGGCTGTAATTGAGAACATTCAGACTGATGTTGTGGAACTCCTCATGACTGCATTTTCAATAAATTTAAATATACGTGATGCTGATGGAAATACTCCACTGGATCTCCTCAAGCTACGTCCACAATCTGCATCTTCTGAGATATTGATTAAGCGCCTCATTTCAGCTGGAGGAATTTCCAATTGCCAAGACCATATGACAAGAACTGTCCTAGCTTCCCACCTGAAGATACAGGGTATTGGAGGTAGTCCTGGTGCCTCTTTTAGGATCCCCGACGCTGAAATATTTCTGTATGCTGGCATTGATAATGCTTCTGATGCCAATAGTGATTGTGCAAGCACAGAAATCGCTTCGTGCTGGGGTGAACCGAGCCCTTGCCATTCTGCTGCAGGGTCAAACTCATCAAACAAGCTGAGCTCGGTTAACAGTGCTGCTAGACGCTTAAAGTTTCTTCTACGATGGAAAAGGAAGAAAGAACGAAAAGAAGAAACCGGAGGCTTAGAAGACAATATGTCTATAGAATCTTACAGATTGTATTCTGGCTTGGGACACCAGCCAATTCCTCTTCGACAAAGATTCTCAAGGATGTCATCGCTTCCAAACAACAAAAGAGTGCTCCCTGTCCAAAACTGTCTTCCAAGTCCATCCACCAAAAAGAAATTTGCAGCTGGGCTGATGCACGGCGTTATCCAAATGACACCACAGTCATCTTATGGTTCACCATCAAGCGCTTATTCTGAATCTTCCTGGTCATCTCCAGTGGTTGTCAACAAAGAGAAGAGACTGGATTTTGGCAATGCGAGCGGAGGATCCTCTAGCTTAAAAATGTCAAACAGTAGGGAAAAGTCGAAACTATCACGTAAACATGGCTCCTTCAACATGAAGTTAATGAATCAGTACTTATGTTTCGGAGCTCAAGGCCTCGCTGTGGAAAGTTCTGTTAATTGTGTGCAACAAGATCAGCATCACAGGCATCCAGTGGTAGCATGAGCTCTGATATTGCTGCATTTATTCTATATGAAGTCATTGGACATAGCCTCTGTACCTCGACGAGGTCTGCGTACACCTTACGCCCCTAAACCCCACTTAGTGGGATTTCACTGGATATGTTGTTGTTGTTGAAGTCATTGGACATATACATCCATCCTGTAAATAGTTCTAAGTGTTACAAACTTCCTAGATGGTCCAATCCTTATTGTCTTGTATGTGTTTTAGGTGTGGTCTGAAATTTTAGAAGTTGAAACAAATGTTTGTAATTTCTACTCAAATAAAAAGAGCATGTAATTTCTTTCTTAATCAATAACTAGCTTGAAAAGAATGTAATTAGGAGGGCCTTTCTTCTTATATTTCATTTCTAAATTTGTCTTTCACTAGGAGATTTTGAGGTATACTCTTTTCAATACTGGAGAATTAAGAAGCTTTTCAATTTTTTATTTTCTTGGAACTCCAGGATAAGCCGCAACCGCTATGGCCATAACCTCTGCCCTTCGGGTGAGTACTTTGTGCGTACTGAATAAACCCCAACTATTTAATAGCTCGCAAATCACAAGGTAAACCACAATAGGCAAGCCCTATCCGAGAATTAAGAAGCTTTCCAATTTTGTAAATCAAGAGAATGCTAATATTTTTGCTCACTACTTTAGTTTCAACAAAACAAATTACTCTACTAATTTAAAATTAATATCAATAATGGAGTATAGGGATCATTGCATTGCATGTAGGAATAAAATCTACAATAATTAAAACTTCTTAATCTTTTTTTTTTTCTTGTCGCTTCATCAGCAGAAAAGAAAAAGGGAAGAAAATTTTACTAAAGAAATGTGAATGTTCAGAAATCAATATACACTTCATAGTTGTTCCTGGGTACAAAATCAAATCGAAAACTGAATCAAATTGCTAATCGAATCAAATCGACTAATGATTTGATTTGACTTGATTTTTTATTGGAAAAAGAAACCTGATTATATTTGGGTTGGTTTGGTTTCAACTAAAAAAAAGTCAACTGACCAAACCAACCAGACATTATATATATAATTTTTAAAATTTATTTTATACATAAAAGTATTTACTTAGATATAATTTCTAAATACTTCTTATACTTTTTCATAATTTTTATCTTTTATAACATATTATTTCAAATTTTTGAGACTTAGAATTTTAAGTGGTTCAATAAAGGTTATATAGTCCATAGATATTAGCAACTCTAATAAAAGCTTGAGTCAAAACCAAATCAATACTAATGCTAAAAAAAATTTAATTCAACACTAAGAGTGACAATAATATTGAATTTTTGCATTGGTTTAGACATTTAAAATACATAACCTCATTTTTTTTTAATGTTTAATAATGTAATTAATACTTATTAGACTTATTTTAGCATGACTTAGTACTTTAAAATTATGATCATTTTCATCATGATTTATTAATTTGCAATATTTATTTTATGCAATTTCATCATTATTTTCTGTTGAATATTTTAGTGTCACTCATCTCATATTTTGTGAATTTTTTTAAGAAACACCTTAGATAGTTGTATTTTGGTAGGACTAAAGAAATATTAGAGGCACAAGTTAATTATATGTTTGTATGAATACTTTACCGGAAAAACCTGAAAAAACCGAAAATTCGAGGTTGAAAAACCCGAGTTTTATTAGTTTGATTTGGTTTATAAATTTAAAAATTCTTTCACAAATGATTTGATTTGATATTTAAAATATCCGAACCAACTCGATCATATACACTAGGGCTGCATATCGGTCGGTTCGGTTCGGTTTTGAACATTATCGGTTTTACTTATTGGTTATCGGTTTGTAGATATGTTAAACCGTTAAAAATCATTAAGTTATCGGTTAATCGGCTATCGGTTAATCGGTTATTTACCCTTATCGGTTCGGTTATCGGGTTAACCGTTAACATATCACACAATTTTTAAAAATTGAAAATCACATGAAACTCATAGCAGCAACATAGCAGCAAGCCAGCAACTCATGTCTCATAGCCTTGCACAATATCACAATTCATTATTCAATCACTTAATACTCAACTGCCAACACTGAACATGTACACTGTACAGTAGTACACAATGTCACAAGTCACAACAGCAACAGGCCAACAGCCCAACAGCCACAACAGCAACATGCCAACAGCCACAACACAACAACACTTAAAGAAACTTCTCACCATAAATAACTGAATAAAACAGCAGCACTACAAGCTGCAACATTGCAGAATCTGCAATGTCGCACAATATCACAATTCATTATTCAATCACTTAATACCCAACTGCCAACAGCCCAACACTGAACATGTACACTGTACAGTAGTACACAATGTCACAAGTCACAACAGCAACAGGCCAACAACCACAACAGCCACAACAACAATAACAGCAACAGGCCAACAACAACACTTAAAGAAACTTCTCACCATAAATAATTGAATAAAACAGCAGCACTACAAGCTGCAACATTGCAGAATCTACAATGTCGCACAACTTAAAATTGTCTAACTAACATAAAGCCACTGCAAGTCTGCAATAGCCCACACTCCACAGCCCCACACAGGCACAAACAGAATTTCAAAAATTCAAAATAGTAGTCGCACAACCTGAAAATTAAGTCCAAACTCCAAACATAATACTAATAGTTCATGTTCAAGTAAACAAAATAATAACTAGTCAATCCTTAAGAGTTGACGATTCTAGTTCCTGTTTTCCAAACAACGCTCAACATGCATCCTCAATGAGGTAGTCCCAGTATTGTGCGAATGGTAATAAGTAACACGACCACAATGAATACATTTTACTGTCCACGATCCATCTTCTTTTTCTTTAAGTTTTTCATAGTGATTCCAAATAGGTGATCGAGCACTAGAACCATGACGTCGAGGCATGATGAAATCTGATTAACAAAGAAACAGAGAAAGTATTAGATAATGAAAGAGAAGTCAAGATGAACTGATGAAGAACACCAAGTTCTACTGAGAGCTTGCTTTGCACAAATATTTGTATTAACCATAATTTAACATAATAAAAGTTCACCTCTATATTAAGACATCTACCTTCCTTCTCCTTTAGTAGAGTTAGTGAAGGAAACCTCCAATTTTACATGTCATCAATGCAAAGTTCTTTTCCAAGTTTAGCCAAATCTAAAGAGAAATAAGATAACAAGTCAAGTCTCAAGGCTTAAACAAAAAAAGTATTAAATAAACTATTCACAATCTTTCGTCAATGAGGTTCTTTTCTTACCTTGTTCAAGTTGCTCAAGAAAATCTAAATCTTCCTCAATATTTATGGGTTGTGGCTCACTCCGAAGCCAATCTTGAAGGCACACTAGAGCTTGTACCAATTTAGGTGTTAATGAACTCCTGAATGAATCAAGAATGCGCCCTCCGGTACTAAAAGCACATTCAGATGCCACACTTGAAACAGGAATAGCCAACACATCTCGAACCATCTCAGAAAGAGATGGAAATCTTGGTGAGTTAACTTTCCACCAAAGCAATACATCAAAATCTGGTTTTCCAATTTCAGTATCTTCTTCAAGATATTTAACTAATTCTGACTTTAAACCTGCTCCTCCTTCTTTAGATGTATGTCTATCTAATTCCTCAAAAAAGTTCCCAAAATCTCCTACTCGTGCAAACCTTGAATTAGAAGTATCCACCTCATTAGAAGAAAGTAGGCCACTTTTATCATTTGAATCAGGCTTTACATACTCATTAAACAAAGATTCCATGTACGTTCGCACACCACTTTCTATAGCAGCCCCTTTGTCTCCAAACATCTTCTTAAGTGCAAAGCGAAGAGTGTTAAATTTATGACGAGGATCCAAAACACATGGTATGAAAAGCATCTTATTCATTTTTTCAGTATCACCCCAATATTTGTCAAATTTCTCCTTCATATTTTCTGCCATTTTAGCCAAAACACGATCTTCATTTGATATCAATTGATTCAAGTAAACACCAACTTGACAAATTTCAAGAAAATGAAAGTTTGATGTAACATATCGTGATCCAGATATCTTCAAAGTAAGATTAAAAAACATTTCAAGAAAATTTGTAATTCTCTTTACACTCTCCCAATCACTACTCAAAAGTGTACCTGAAGGATTTTCATCCATAATATCAACAAACTTAAGATGTAGTGCCAAGCCAATATCACGATCGGCGTACTCAACAATTGCACCTTCATATTCAATAACCCTACTCAACATCATGTAGGTGGAATTCCACCTTGTAGGAACATCCAAGCATAAAGACTTTTTAACAAGATTTTCATCTTCACAACATTCTTGAAATTTTTTCCACCTAGCAGGAGATTGCCTAATGTATCTCACTACTTGCCTAACTCGTTCAATAGACACATTTGCTTCTTTTATACCATCTTGAACAATAAGATTTACAATATGAGCCATACACCTTATGTGAAGGTGACTACCACCCATTAGGTTGGTCCCCCACTTAGTTAATTGCTTAGACAACTCAGTTATTGCCACACTATTTGAACTAGCATTATCAACTGTAACCGTGAAAATCCGTTGCAATCCCCACTCATGTAAACACTTACTAATACACTTTCCAAGATCTTCACCTCTATGACTAGAGATTGGACAAAAATTGATAATTCTTTTATGCAAAGTCCAATTTTTATCAATCCAATGAGCAGTAATGACCATATAATTGATTCTTTGTATGGAAGTCCAAGTATCAGTGGTTAAAGACACACTTTGTTGTGTTTCATTGAAAACAGCCATCAACTTATTTTTTTCTTCATCAAAAAGATTAAAACAATCACGAGTCACAGTGGTACGAGAAGGAATGTGGAAACAAGGTTGTGCTACTTTCATAAATTGTTTAAAACCTTCTTTTTCAACAAATCTGAAAGGAAGTTCATCAAGAATTACCATACGACACAAGGCCTTCCTACACTCTTCCTGATCAAATTTCCATGGAACAACAACTACATCGCCCTTGTTACCCCCTACCATTGGTTGAAATGCTAATCTTGATTGTTTGATATCAATATTATGAGGCATCTTCGGGCATCTGTTTAAATGAGT
This sequence comes from Solanum appendiculatum, assembly GCA_018342035.1. Taxonomy (NCBI): domain Eukaryota; kingdom Viridiplantae; phylum Streptophyta; class Magnoliopsida; order Solanales; family Solanaceae; genus Solanum; species Solanum appendiculatum. The sequence goes on along the minus strand of JAGDQO010000816.1, from coordinate 870,630 downwards.
AAGCATTGCCGTTGTACCATGTTCTTTTGTATTAGCAAAATATTCTCTCTTACAATAGTTGCAAACACCCTTTTCACTTCCATCAGAATCATTTTTACGAGTAAAATGATCCCACGCACGAGATCTTTTTTTCCTTTCTTTCCTTACTTTGGACTCAACAGTTTGAGTTTGACTTATTGCATTGGTATTAGAAGCTCCACTTTCACCGACAACCTTATCAATTATGATATTTTCAGCCATGATACTTTCACCAAAAACTGCGAAAATATATAAAATAATTATTTATTGATATATTTTTTATAAGAGGATGATGCAGCCCTGGAACTGTTGAAGGAACTAAACAAAGACTAAGTAGTTTGTTAAAGCAAGAACTACAAAGTACAAATAGTAGGGTAAGTAGAATCAGAAGTTACACACAAGACAGTAGACACATCACACAAACCAGCAAGTAGAAGACAACAAAGTTTAGACAAATGAGCCAAAATGCCAAACTAAATGCCAATTCAAAGAAAAAACAGTAATGCCAATTTAACTATTTCAATTGAAGTTTCTCATTAATCAAATCCAAAAGTCGCAATGAAATCGTGAAATGAAAGTGCAATTTAGCCTTACCAGTTGCAGATATTCAGAAATCGTAAGCGCTCGAGTTGAGCAGAACAGAGAGCAGTGAGCAGTGAACAGTGAGCAGTGAGCAGAGTTCTATCTGAGAGTGAACTTGTGAGCTTCTAAGTTCTGAGTCTTCTAACTTCTAAGAGTGGAACGAGACACAGAGACAGTGTGAGAGTGAGCGATCGAGTGTTCTAACACCTAATTAAGAATTCACAATCATTTTCTCATAAATCAAATCCCAACATCACACTTTATAGTGAAATCTTGAAATTAAGTGAATTTAAACTTTTGACTCGTAGAGGTGTCGTCCTCACCTGAGATAGTGGATGAGGAGTGAGACTTGCCGTTACCTTGCCTGAGAGGCTGAGACCCTGAGTGACTGGAGCAGCCGTCGCCTCGCCGGACGCCGAGCAGTGCCGATTTGTATCGTAGAACTTTGGAGAAATGGGAGGAGTTGCGCTTTGGATCCAGAGAACTGAAGAAATTCTAAAAACCCTAACTGAGAGTGAGAATTGGGAAATAGGAAATAGGAAATGTAGGAATTTAAGGGGTCTTATCGGGGTATCGGGTAACCCGAAAATATTTCTTCCCAACCCGAGCCCCGAACCGTTAATCCAATAATCTTAATCAATAAACCGAGCCCCGAACCAATAACCCCATATCCCGAACCGTTAGCCCAATAAACCGAAAATCGGTTCGGGTTAACGGTTTGGCTCGAATTTTGCACAGGCCTAATATACACCCCTAGTTTTTCCTTTGAATAATATTTAGGAAGCGAAAAACTATGATTTTTAACACTTTATCTTTCATAAATTTGAATCGTCGGGAATGTATATACTTTTTTTTTGTCGGTAATGTATGTACAATTTTATAAATATAAGTTTTTCATGAACTTTAATTTTGATAACAATAAATTTATTATAAATATATACATTATTAAGAACCCTACTTTTGTTAGAAAACATGCATATTTATAACTTTCTTTAGAATAGTTATCCTATGCCAAACGACGCTTAATCGATTTTTTTGTGCTAGTCAATCATTTAATAAAATCCTATCCATAATTTTGTACAGAGATAATTCATAGCTCATTTATTTTTATTAAGATTAAAATGTCTTAGAGTCTGTTTGGCATCTGTTGAAAGGCCAAAAACACTTATTTTAAGTGAAAAGCACTTATTTTGAAAAAACAAGGTGTTTGGCTAATCAATAAAATAGCTTTTAGATAGAAGCATAAGCAGTTTTTCTGCTGTTGGGAAGAAGCTAAAAATTTCTGCTTCTTAAAAAAAGCAGAAGCAGAAAATTATATTTGACCAAAATATCCTTACCATATATACATATTTACCAATATATCTCCTATATTTATTTATTTTTGTGATGAGGTTTTCGTATGTAATGATTTAGTTTGTGAAATAATTTTAAAATTTAATTTTTTTGATATTTTAATTATATTTAAATCATCATGTTAATATATATCAATGTTACATTTGTTTTTTTTTATTCATCTATGCATAATATAGACTGGAATTTTGAATATGTACATTTTAATTTAAGAAAAATAAATTTTTAATGAAAAATTTTATAATAGATATTTAAAATAATCTTAATATTAAAAGTGCATTGATACTTGTCCTTTTTCGTAATTTATCTCTCAAAAGTACTTTTTTAAAAAAATTAACCAAACACAATTCTCTTATCAAAAACACTTTTCAAATAAATTAACCAAACACAAACTGCTTTTTTTCAAAAGTACTTTTCTGAAAAGTTATTTTAAAAAAGTGCTTCTAAAAATAAGCAGATTTTGCAGCAATGCCAAACAAGCTCATAATCTAAATAAACATATTAATATTAAGATGGCGTACTTAGATCTAAACTAATTTTTTTTTTGCAACATCTTAATGTGTATAGTTTATTTATATTTAAACAGAATTAGTAGACAATTTAAATAAAAGATAATTAAATATTATATCAAGAAATATTTTTAAAAAATTATTATTTGTAATGGATGCTTGAGTTTATATATAAATAGAATAAATGGTAATTAATTATTGATATAAGTAGAAATTAGTAGATATAGAATCCGTACATAACAAGAATTCAATTATCTACCAAAAAAAAAAAAAAGGATTTAGGGGTTGGGTAATTACCTTACCTATATAAATAGGAGACTTTGGCCTATAGAAAGAATATTTTCATTCTTATTTACATTAGTTAGTCTATATATATTTTGTTTTAGATTTTTATTCATGGCTCGTGTTGATAAAAAAGGAGTTAATAATGAAATCGATACGAGGACAAAGGAGCAAAAAGCAATAGACGAATGGCTACCGATAACGTCGGACCGAAATGCCAAGTGGTGGTACTCAACTATGCATAATGTTACCGCTATGGTTGGTGCTGGTGTTCTTAGTCTTCCTTACGCTATGTCTCAGATGGGATGGTAATTACTTGTTTACGTCTTTTAAAATTATTTTTCTTCAATTTTTTGATATTGATTTGAGTCCACTATTATAGTATAATATTTATATACTTGAGATTATCTTTTACCAAAGTTTTTTTTAAAATTAGGTTTTATAATTTTTGAAAGATTTTAAAAATTGCTCCTTGCAAATCTTGAAAAAAGTTTTATTTTTATTATTCTCCATCTGCTGTTGAGGGTACGAAAAAATCGGAAAAGTTAATACACACACTTAATTATGGCCCTTTTTTCGTAAACAAATATTCCTTTCCTCATTTAATATTTTTCCTGATATGATAGTATCTAAAAATATTAATCATGATTTTTAAACTACGATCTTTAATTTTTAATTTTTGTTTATTTAGTAATTAGAGAAAATCATAGGAAATTAACAATTATCTGAATAAAATCAAAACATATATTTTGAGTTGACTTTCTTTTTTTTTTTTGTTTTTTCTTCCTATTGACATAACAAGTAAATTTGTGTTTGTTACATTTTCAATTCAATAATTTCTTATGCATATATAGTAAGAAAATTTGCATTTGATATACCTTGTGGAGGTAGAGTATTAGCACATTAGTTCATATTTTAAAATGAGGTAGACAAACCGTTTGTTATCGAGTATTAGCACATTCGTTCATATTTTTGAATGGTTTTGTTTATGAAGGGGACCTGGTGTAACGGCAATGTTACTTTCATGGATTATAACATTTTACACAATCTGGCAAATGGTCGAGATGCATGAAATGATACCAGGGAAGAGATTTGACAGATATCATGAACTAGGTCAATACGCGTTTGGTGAAAAACTTGGCCTATGGATTGTTGTGCCACAACAAATGATAGTAGAAATGAGCACTTGCATTATCTACATGGTAACTGGTGGCAAATCATTGAAAAAATTTCAAGAAATTCTATTCCCAAACGCGAAACCAATCAAACTCACTTATTTCATCCTGATGTTTTCATCTATCGAGTTTTTGTTATCTCTATTACCAAATTTCAACTCCCTCTCCTCTGTCTCATTCGTCGCGGCTGTTTTATCCATAACATATTCTTTTATAGCATGGACATCGTCATTAAAAGAACACGCGATTGGGAAAGAAGTAGTTAGTTATGGTACAAGAAGTGATAAAAGTTCAGATAATGTGTTTATGTTTTTGAGTGCATTAGGTAATGTAGCATTTTCGTATGCTGGACATAACGTTGTTCTTGAAATTCAAGCTACAATTCCTTCAACACCTGAGAATCCTTCAAAGAAAGCAATGTGGAAAGGTGTATTGATAGCTTATATTATAGTCGCGATATGTTATTTGCCTGTTGCTTTCGTTGGATATTGGGTGTTTGGTAATGGAGTCGATGATAATATTTTGCTCACGCTACATAGACCTGTTTGGCTTGTTGCTGCTGCTAACATTTTTGTAGTCGTTCATGTCATTGGAAGTTACCAGGTACATACATACGTCTCAAAATAACTTACTTTGTAATATTGAATCGTTGTTAATGCTTGTATATCACTTTAGGTTTATGCAATGCCAGTGTTTGACATGATAGAGACATACGCGGTGAAGTCAATGAAATATAAACCTTCATTTCTTCTACGTTTTTGCGTGCGTATGGTTTTTGTTGGTAAGTATTATATGGTATATATTTGTATAAATTTCTCTTTTTTATGTAATTTTATGGTTGATATTTTGATATGGTTTTGTATTATTTGTAGCATTTACATTGTTTGTGGGCATGACTTTTCCATTCTTTGGTGGTTTAATGGGATTCTTTGGAGGCTTTGCTTTGGCACCAACTTCATACTATGTACGTATAATATATATTTCATTAACTAGAAATTATAACTATATATTATATACTTATTATTACTCATATGATAAAAATCTTTTAAGATTATTATTATTATATATTAACCGGTGTATATGTCTTTTACTTTCTTTTTACAGCTTCCATGTATCATTTGGCTTATACTCAAAAAGCCCAAAAGGTTTGGCTTGTCATGGACTATCAATTGGGTAAGTTTAAACATAAAACTTTCATGTTTATATTTAAAAACTTGGACATAACAATTGTCTTTTGCATAAGATTTATTATCTAATCATCATTAATTAATTAATGTGTCTTTTCACATCAATATATTTTACCATAGTGCAACTTTTTTTTCCAGTTCCTTCTGTCCCAGTCTATATTAAGTGAAATGATTTTTAGCCACAAAAATATCTATTACTTATTTAAATCTTAAATTTAAAAAGTTTTTATTTTTTCTTAAATTTTGTGTCTCATATAACTCATATAAAATTGAACTTAGGGAGTACTTTTTTAACCTATCTAATTACTTTATTTTTGATATATTGCAGGTGTGTATCACAGTGGGTATACTTTTGACTATTGTATCTCCTATTGGTGGAATGTGGAGCATCATTAAATCTGTCAACACTTATCACTTCTACCAATGATAAAGAAGAAGCCAATCTGATTTTATGTAATTTTAGATATTTAGAATTAATATGAAAAAAATATTTTCATTCTTAAAAAAATAATTTAGATGTTTATGGTTCTTTATTCTGCTTGTTTATTTCAGGCAGATAGATAAATATTTTTAGACTAGTTCTTTCAGTTTTATAACAACTTTCAAGACTCTTTTAAGTATGAATGTTTGTTGAGGTTTGAATTGTGATATTTTGATTATTCATGTGATCTTCTTTAAAATATTCAAAAGTTTGTGTTTTGATTGTAAATAAAAAATGTTTAACCTTTGCACCTTTTATTCAAGTGCTACGAATAAAAGCATTTGAACTTATAAACCAAAAATGGACCATGTAATATGTAACATAATAAGAATATCCAAATTTAGTTATTCAATATGACCCTTGTTGCTGAAAACGGATTCAATAACAGATGAATGCCATTAATTACTCATAAAAGTACAACTATCTTATTCATAAAATAGTACTCCACTGATCTAACATTCATTTCTGTTTTAAGCAAGAGAATATAGTAATTTTTGTTAGAGAAAGTAAAGACAACGTTGTTAGATTTCATAGATTTTTTTTTTTTTGGAGCTGACAAAAAAGACAACATTGATGAATTTTGTTCGCCATGTGAGACCCATGGTTAAATTTGACATTCATTTATATAAATCTATTAGATTTAGGGTGAATGACCAAAATGGTGTTATACATTAAGGACAATTTCAATCAAGTAAAATATATTAAGGACCAAAATAAAGCTATTTGTTATACATTAAGGCCTCATTTGTTTTCATTAAGATTAACACGTTTGAATCTGAATATTAAGATGTGCATTAAGATTACAATGTCAGAATCTGAATGCACATCTGAATATTAAGATGTAGTTTCTAGGTCTGAACAATGAATCATTAAGATTGTTTGTTTTCAATATCTGAATGTGCATAATTTATTTTTGATTTAAAAAAAAAAAAGGAATTAACACTATATCAATAAAAGTTATAATCTAAATCTAAGATAACTTCTTCCAAAAAATTGTTTCAAGAATAAGATTATAACCCACTTCAGAAAAAAACGATTTATTTGTTTTCTCAAACAATTTTTTCTCTAGAAACAATGATAACTTCTTTCAAAGAAGTTTTGACGACAAACGAATTGTGACAAGAAGAGTTCTTCATAAATATTAATTCACTCAAGAATATTGTATATATTAAAAATATTAGATAAATACTTGTAAAAGATTATGAAAACTTACTTATTCAAAAGAAAAAAATGGTACTTGGTTGGAAAAGGAGAGGAAGAAACTTGAAACTTTGCTCAAAAGAGAAGTAAGGAAGAAGAGAATTTTTTATGAAACAGCGCAAGAGGTTTTTTTTAAAAAAAGAAACAAATGGACTTAATGGGCTTAATCTAAATGATTAAGATTCAGACTTAAAAACCAAACGCACTTAATGAGCCGAATCTGAATGATTAAGATTCAAACCTTCATTAAGTGCAAACAAATGAGGCCTAAGAACCATTTCAATCAAGTGAAATATATTAATGACCAAAATAAAACATTACATATCATTAAGGGATATGTTGGTCATTTTCTCAAATGGGACAAAATAAAAATTATATTTAAGATCTTATCATTCGTTCCTTATTGAATTTCATATATATGATTTTATTTCACTTTTTTCTACCCCCACCACACACAGGGGCAGACCTACGTTGGGTCAAGAGGGTTCATATGAACCCTCTTTGTAAATATATTTTATTTGTCTTTTAAAAAATACACGTATAAATTAAAAAATTGACCCTATTTAAATGAATGATAGCCTTTGGTCCAGTGGTAAAGCAGGTTCATTTTGGTGAAAGTATCCATATTCAAAACCAAACAACAACACACTAATTTATAGTTTTTTTTGTGAATTTTTTTGAACCTGTCCATCCAAGAAAGCTCTTACTCAATACTCTCTCTTCTCATTCTATAGATAGATAGGATCTCAGGGTAAAAATAAATATTTTTCACTATAAATTTAAGTTTAGATTCTTCAAAATTATTATGGTAATTTTTTCATAATTTACTTGAAAAATACAAGAAATTAACATAGTTAATCATTCACAATAATTAAAAATTATAATAGAAAAAATATTTAATTTCTCAAACAATATTCCTTTATATACAAAACAAAATGAGAAATATTTTACAAATTAGATCTATAATTTTATATTTATAAAATAATTTTTATAACAATTACATTAATTGGTTATAGATTTCATGAGAAAGGAAATATGTGAATCTTGTTATAAAATAATTATAGAATACTAAACTAGTAAAAAGAGAAGAAACAAGAAAGGTAGAGAGGGAGGGAGAATAACAAAAATAGAGAGAGTAACAGAAAAGGGAAGAGTAATGGAGAGAGTAACAAGAAAATGAGGAAAGTATATTTTTCCTTTTCTTACTTTTTGGTGTGTATTGTATTGCTTATGAAATGCCTTATTTATAGGCATAGTATGACTTGGAGAAGTCATACTTCTACAGTAGTAAAAGTGGGGCCCATCACATGGCATTCACAAACTATATTATTTACAATACTTCCCCTTAGATGTTCATGTATAAAAATAAAAAATAAAAATCTACATAATTATTTGTAATACGCCTTGTTTGTTGCCTCATTGTAAAATATTTGAAAGAAGCTACTTATAAGCCGATTGTAGGAACCTACTTGTAGAGCTACTTGTAAGCTGCTTATAAGAACCTGCTTGCGTAAGCTGCTTATATAGAAACCTGTTTGCGGAGCTGCTTGTAAGTTGCTTATAGGAACCTGCTTGCAGAGCTGCTTGTAAGCTGCCTTCTTGATTTCAAGCTTATCCAGGAAATTCTATAATGGAAATCCACAATATGATGTACTTACTACTCATTGGAGTTCATCCATAGATAATGTGCCTCGTTAAAACCTTACTAAGAAAAACCATGTGGGAAAAAGTCCTAGTGAAGGAAAAAGAGTACACATATCTAGTAATACGCATTGAAAAGATGCCTCATTAAAAACCTTACCAGGAAAACCCAGTGGGACAAAACCTTGGTTAAGGGAAAAAGAATGCAGCGTGTATTTACTCCCCCTGATTAAAACATCTCTTAACAACCCGAAGATGACACATTCAAATCATATATCTCAACTTCTCAAAGGTTGAAGTTGATAATACCTTGGTGAATATGAAGTGTTGAACATTTGCTAAATTCTTTTGAAGATCATGAATGAGAAGAAGAACTAATGATGAAACATATTTTATTCAGTCTCCTTTGATGTGTCCTTCTCTTAGTTGAGCACATGCAACATTGTCTTCATATAATGTTGTTGGAATATCTTCTTACAAAGAAAGGTCACATATTTCCTGGATATGTTTATTGATCTCAATCAAATATATTTTTGACAATCACTCAATTTGTGATCTTGTCAGTGTAGATAAGCTGCTCATTTGATTTGTTAGTAACAACAACCGAGTACTGACAGACACTTTCAATAAAATTGACTGTCTTGTTGAATGACAGTATGAAAATAGATAACTTTCTTGATATCAAACTTCATAATTTCCCGCAATTTCATGATCAATAAACCTTGACACAATTAATCAGAATAAATAATTTATATCGATATTTGATTCACTCTAATATCTCCACCGATAGGAGTGATATTATATTTTGCATGCATATTAATAAAATTATTTACCATGAATAATAATAGCAAGATACATAAGTGCACCAATTGCACTATGACTTGGTACTTTCTAACTATTTTAATTAGATCGAAATTGATCTTTATGTTATGCGATCTTACAACCATTGGGGTACTATTCAATGGAATCGCTTTATAACCTTTTAAATCCTTTAGGATTTTTCATATAATATTTACTGTCTAGCTAGATATGATAAATATCATTCATCATGTATATTCAAGTTTTTCATATATTGTCAGACTGAAAGAGACTTCATTGCATCCACCATAGGAGAATACATCTTTATACAATAATGTCAGGACTTTTGCGAATTTTTTTTATTTTCAAATGCATAAGCCGTACTTTATATTTTATGGTTTTTCTTATCGCACAATAATTCATTTGTACCCCACTAACATTATATCTTGGTATATGGACAAAATAAGTCCAAAACACCACTTTTTCAAGTGATATATAATATACTTGAATTGTATTTTATTTGGCCAATCATTTATTTGTCAACTCTCGACAGATTTAATATCAAGATCCTCGTCACCATTTATAATTTTTAGCGCTACATTATATCAAAGATACCGTCGACGGTCATTTGATATCGATTCCAATGCGACAGAACTTATCAAGATTTCTTTATTTTTCATCATTTTCAGGCACCTGAACCTTATCTAAGGTTTTATAAAGTTTTATGTCATGGTGCTATTTCTAAAGCACTTGCCTCATTATTATGACCATGTTGATAATTTGCTCCTTTGCTTCTTCAAGAAGTTTTATCTTTCAAATCGATTAATCTATCACGCTTCAGGCGTGTCATAAATTATGTCCTTCAAGGACTTCTTTGGAGCATTTATAACTGGATTATAACATAGGGTCAACAAATATGTTTGACAATTGACTCAAATTATCTTTTCAACGAGGATCATACCAAGGATAATTCATTTTGTATAACTTATTTTCCAGTTGCTTATGAATTCTCCCCCTAATGTTAGAGAATCTAACATTCCACCCAACCTTATTTGGGGACTCATCTTTGTGCATTGCGTGATGGTGGAACAATTGAATAATATACTGCACATTTAAATTTCTAGATGAGAATTATTTGGTTCCTGACCCTGAACCAATTGTAATAGGGGAACCTTATTGGCTTGATACGTAAAGTGTTGCTACACTTTAAATAACACATCTCATACCAAATTTCTTTTGGGAGTTCTGTTCTCATAACCAATGGTTTAGCTATAATTGGAGGCATATGATTTCTGCTTAAACCACTTGGATATAAACCAACATCATCAATATAATTTTATAATTTGAAATGTACTCTTGATTTAACAATTCTAGCAAACAACTTTTGCAAAAATCAAATTGCAAGTTGATAATAAAGCACATGTGACCATATCATAGATGCATCTATCAAAATCATATAATAGTAAATGGTCCACATGGCGGGTGAACTTCCCATATTCACCTTTTTATACATTTCGAAATTTCAGGAGATACAATCTTATCTCAACCTTAGCTGGTACAACGATAATTTTTATTATGAGAACAAACAACGCAAGAGAATTCTTGAAGAATTTATTATTTCTTCAATATATATACCACTTGAATTCTCAATTATTTTCGTATCATATTTGAACCGGGATGGTCAACCGGCCATGCCAACTGATATTTATTTAAATAAACTTCTAGTTTATTTTTGCATGTGATTCCATCAACATGCTCATATTTATGTACCACAAACAATATGGAAATGGGTAATCTTTCACATAAATATTTATAAGCTACTTTAATTGTAGTATTATGAAGATCTTAAATCTTTTCATATTTTACAGTCTCAGTATATTTTTTTCTTTCTATTTCTTTGAAACTTAAAAAGTTTCTTTCGAGACTTACTACAATTTCAATATCATGAGCAATTTTGTTTCTTTGGGTAGTAGCACATTAGCTCACCAAAGCTCACAATTAACATTGGATACTACCACATATTTCATAACATTATTCGTGTGGTGAACATTTCTTTCAAGGAGAAATTTATATCATTATTGTCATGGTCAAAATCATTACAAGCAAAACTTATATCTTGATTTACTTTTGTCATTAGTATCTACTCCCTTTTATTTAATATCTGACAAAATATTTTTGACGTATAGAGATACATAATCAATGACAAATTTTTGTGGCAAAAAAATATTTCCTTCTTTTGCCCTTTCGGACATGCCATAATATTTATGATGTACTAAAAGTATTTGACCAATGATCATTTATACCAAAATAAAATTTCTTTATTTCTCTCAAACCTCCCATAGGGGTGAGTTGTGGTTTTTATTAAATCATACATGAATTTTCATCATCTCTTGATGTATTCACTTTCAAGAATGGTCCACTTTTCATGATACTTATCACAAGTCACATTCTCTTCAAGGAATTGACTATAATCAAATATACATACTTCATAATTTTTTTTTCTTCATTGTCATGCTTTTGAAATTTATCATATTCATATGACATATCTCGACATCACCTTTGAAAGGTCAAGTGCACCTTCACTTTATATTTCTTTGATGGAGGATTTGTAAACTTATCAAATTATTAGGTCTCACAACAAACACGTGTCTAATGACCTTTTATACCATTTTGATGACAAAAATTATCTTCACAATTTCAAGGATTATTTGGAGAGCCCATAGTGTTCTTCATTTTTACCATAATGATGACTATTATTATTGTCTTTTGTCACACCCACATTCATTTATACAACACAATAGTGATTTTGGCATCTTTTAGACTTATCATATACGGCTACCACATTCATTTTAGAGAATGGAGCAAAATCACGTTTTTCATAATTTTTCATCAAAAGCACATTAGATTGCTTAGTCATCATTATATCATCAATATATTGCATTGAGATTTGAACCGAACGTCTTTTCTATAAGAAGATTTGTTGGCCATATTTAGTGGGACTCAAACCCAACATCTTATTCATAAGATGGCGTGTTAGGCTATAATTCGATGGGACTTGAACCCAACATTACATCATCATAGTGTATCCGGATTTAGACCCGATATCTTATCATGTTAGTGCAATGAGACTTGAATCTATCGTCATATTTTCAATCAATGGCATAATAGGATAAAGTACAATAAAGTTCACCCTCATGCCTTTAAAAATATCATTTATGATTATACAATAAATAAACTAAATTTTAACAAGAAATGAAGTATACTAATTTTTGTAACCTGTATTACAATTCAAGTAGACCATAAAATTATGTCATGAAGTCTTTCCAAAAAAATAAATTCATATTACTCTTCGGGAGCAATTTTGGGGCGTGATATAAATATATTTCTCTAATACATATTTTTCTTAGTAGTTATGGTGAACCATAAGTAAAAGAACACCTTAAGTATTCAAACTTTATTTATTACTATCAAATTAAAATAAAATTACCATTTCATAATCATTCGTAAGCATAATAAAATTGAATATCCTTAAAATCAAATTTGAAAAGATAAATTATTTTCTTTTTGTGATCTACTGTTCACTCTGTTTCTTAAGTATATCTTTTGATGTTTAATATTCAAATTCACAACAGCGCAAGGTAGATTTTACACTCTGAAAATATAGCAACTAAAATAGCATCATCCATATAAACTAAGAAGTTTTGATAAAATTATAATATAGCAATTAATAGTAGTGTGTTATGCCATAATCTATCAAATGTTTTTATATGCTCTTGAAAAACAACTCTTGATAGGCGTTTAGGATAAGCATATGCTCTGATTTTTCTCTTGTTATTTTGTTTTTGTTTGATATGCTTAAAGTTTGTAAGTTGTATGCAATTTACTCACATATTCCACAATGAATAATGAAATTTGTTAATATTAACAAGCCTTTAAATTTTAAAGGTCAAATAGAGGTGTAAGTCCCTCTTTTATTTTTGTAAGCATGTGATGGTTATTTTTGTGGTTAAGTTAATAGCACTTTAAACAGTCCACAACAACAGATGTATAACCAATCACATAAGTAATCAACTGCAGTTGAATTAGATAAGAATACTACCAAGGATTTACTTACTGGGTGTCGTTGAGATGCTGTCAAAGAAGATGTCATGGCCATACATCATGTTTTCTTTTGTATTGATAACGAAATTAAAAAAACAAATTAGGAGTGTTCTCAAATAATATTAGAGACTCACGTGTTATAAAATAATTATAGAATACTAAACTAATAAAAAGAGAAGAAATAAGAAAGGTAGAGAGGGAGGGAGAATAACAAAAATAGAGGAGAGAAGTATATAAAACACCCTCAAACTATACGCAAATTATTAGTTTATCCCTAAATTATAGACGACCTTAAATACACCCCTAAACTATACAAACTAAGCTTAAAAACACCACTCTCATCCACATGTACACATGAATGTAATTCACACGTGCATACATGGCATTATGTGGCATTTTTAAACTAATATTGCATACAATAGATATATATATATAATTTTTTTAAAAAATAAAGTTTTTTACAGTACTTCCACTTCTCTTCCAACTAAACCTCTCTTTCACTTCTCTACCACACCCGTCTAAACCCACATCTTATCTAACAGCATAACCCTTTGATTTTCATGGAAATCAAAAGGGTTTTAACCTAGAAACGTTGATTAAGGTTATGGTAAGGATCTGCTTCTTTTTTTCTTCAGTTTGCTAGTGTTTTTTTAGCTATTTTTTACTGATTAAATTTCAGTTTGAAATTTGCTAAGCTTCGTTTGCCATCGTATTTTGATCATCTTCAAAGGTTAGTCTTCTTCGATTTGGGTTTGCTAGAGCTTCGATTTGAATATTGCAAGGCTTTGATTTGGTTTGCTAGGGTTTGATTGTAGGGCTTTGATTCGAATTTTGCTTGGGCTTTGTTTGAAACAGTCTACGCAACAGTCAGTAATATTCTTTGGACCTTTGAGTTGAACTTTAATGGAGGAAGAATCTTAAATAGGAAGAACAAAGGTTTGTAGCCGTAAAAGAGTAGAGAAGGAAAAATAATTTTGGAAAAGGAATTATCCACATTTTAGTTGATGTGGCATTTTTTTTGAAAGGGAGAGTGAACTCACTTGCTATGCCATGTGGATGAGAAGGGTGTTCTTAAGCTTAGTTTGTATAGTTTAGGGATGTTTTTAAGGTCGTCTATAGTTTAGGGATGAAACTAATAATTCTCGTATAGTTTGAGGGTATTTTAATTATATACTTCTCTCTAAATAGAGAGAGTAGCATAAAAGGGAAGAGTAATGGAGAGAGTAACAAGAAAATGAGGAAAGTATATTTTTCCTTTTCCTTTTCTTACTTTTTGGTGTGCATTGTATTGCTAATGAAATGCCTTATTTATAGGTATAGTATGACTTGGAGAAGTCATACTTCTACGGTAGTAAAAGTGGGGCCCATCACAACTATATTATTTACAACAAATCTCTATAAATTCCAAGAAGCTGTAGAAGTGGAGGGAAGGTTTTCCCGCCATTTTCCTCTCAGCTAAAATTGTTCTCTTCTTCCAACAGACCAAAAAAAACCTAACCCTAGGCTCGCGACCGCCATGGAAGAGGAAATCAAAGCTGAATTTATGAAAAATGGCTTCAGTCTCGATGATGAAGAGGAAATTCTCAACAAATGTAAGTAAAAAAAGTTAATTTTTTCTTTTTGCTTCCTTTCTCGCAGTGTATAATGAATTCATGCTGTTAACTTGCCTGGTTTGATTCTATGCTTTTTAGGTCTTACTTTCTGTATCCAATACAGCCTAAGTCCCTCCGATCTCGTTTCTAGCTGGGAGGTCTACTCTCTCAACAGGTCAGATTTGCAACTTTACTGAAAGAAAATCATATTTGCCTTTTTTGTATTTTGTGCAAATTTCAGTTTTATTGCTTGGTAAGCGAACTAGGAAACTAGAAGAAAAAAGAAAATTCAGTACTTTATGAAGAAGTTAGTGTACTATATAGGGAGGATCCAGAGTTCTAACTGGCTTGATGAACAAATACGACTGCATCTGCTGCCATACCCTCTTGAAGCATTAGATCCTGTTATCATGTAAATAGCAATCTAATTGACATTTACGTATCGGAACCCAGCTCTTTTTAATTAAGTCTGCCTGTTACTGAAGCATGATTCGTTTTAAAAGACTTAACTTAAATGAGTTCACATGCCCTTTTTGTTGTGATAAAGGAGAGCTGAGTCATTTAAGCTTAATATGTGGCCATTTTACTAGTGAAACAAAGACTTTTTCTTGAATTGTGAAAAAAATTGAAGATTTAAGTGGATGAAGAAAAACAAAGATAGAACCACTTTTTTTTTTAGGAATGACTGGGATCTTCAAATTGCTTAGACACTTTGGGTTTTCAGTTTTTTCAGCTTCTCAAGCTAATTAGATAGAACATAGTAAAATTCCATACTTGTGTTCATTGCAGAAAATATATTGACACATTTTTTATCAGATCAGATGCTGCTAAAATTTAAAAGACCTAGTATTTTCTTGTCATTTAGCAAGTGACAGGATGCAAGTATTTAGGACTACAGATATGACCTTTATCCCAAAATAAAAACTCTTTTGTTAAGTTGGTTGGCGGGAATGTTGAAGAACAGAAAAACGAAGTGGAGAAACACTTATACAGTGGAGCAACGAATGGATAGTCAAATAACTCAAACCACTGGGTTTTCTTTCTGTTTTTCTTGATAGATATACCTAAAAGTTGACTCTTTGATGTTCTTTTCACCTTTGGATACAAACTGAGGTGGCATTAAATTTTACTCCTCTGAATTCTTATTGAAACATAAACCTGAAGTTCTACTTGATGGCCATTTCTTTCAGGAGTCTACAATTGACGGTGCAGAGTTCACATATGGGTGCATTTCTACAACAATTACAGAATGAGCGGAGAGAGGACATTGTTAAAAAGGAACCTGGTTTACATTTCTACTCCAGTGATATTTCTATGTGAGTGTACTCCAACCTTTCTGAGTTTATTATTTTAGTATCCTTAAACCTCCCCTCTTTCCATGTATAAACTGGGCTGACTTATATGAGGAATTGACTGTCTGGCGAATGAGCAGTTAACCTTCTTAGGACCAGGGGCCAAATATAGATCATTGTGTGGTTTAAGTAAAATCTTTTCATATTTTATATCTCTTGTGCCTGTGATTCTGGACATCTCTATTAGAGAAATACTTCCGCTAATATTAATTATTAACATGTATATATGCATATGATCCACTTCTCTTTGAACTCTATTTGTCCTCTTGTTAATTTTTGTGAAGTGGGAAACAAAAGAAAAAAATCTCTACTTTATTAACTAACCTAAAAACAAAGACGAACTTAGTTAGGTGACCTCTAATGTGGAATTTAGTTTTTCTCTAGGCTACTGAAATATGTGACTTTTTGATGCTTAATGCTGAAAATATCAATGCAGGATATTGACTGATGAATACGAGAACACAAAGGAAATCATTCTTGGTACCCCAACAGATAAACGAAAGACATCACAGACAGAAACAATTGCTTCAGCACGAAAAACTAATGGGAGCATTTCCACCTCCAGAAAGCATTTAGAAACAATTACACCCTTTGGACAAAGAAAGAACAAGTTTGTGGTGCAGTTTTCTCTCAATGAGAATGCTAATGGAGAAAGTATGAAAATAGAACACGATGAGGAGAACCCCAATGATGACATTATAAAGAGAGTCCAACCGATCAAAAGATGTTCTTTGCAGATCATTAGCTCTCAACCTGAGCCAGGGTGCAAGTTCATGTATGACAGGACGGAAAATAAGGTACTTATCATGTTACAGTTGCAGAACACCTAGGTTTTTCCGTTACGAAGTCCTTACTAATTTTTTTCTTGTATCAGTTTAATTTTCTTGAAAGTCGAATAAAAGATCACACAACAGCACTTGTAGCCTCTGGACTGCACGAGGAACCAACTGATCCTACAGTTGCTTCACAGGTAACATCTTTACTTCTGAAGTATGAAATTCCCACTCCAAATATTTGCACTTGTGTTCCGCTGTTTTTGCACTATAATGCAATCACAAGTATAAAAACTCCTGCACTTAAGTGCATTGTACTATGTCTTAGTGCTTTTCCAATTATTATCCTGATTTCCATATTGGTGAAGGGACTTATTTTTAACTCTTTTGTGGACCCTGTTGTTTCAGAGATCCGTATTTGCTGTTGGTATGATTTGTTGCGAGGAAGAGGGGCGTTTGAAGGAAAAGCCTATTTTACTGCAAAGCAGGTAAGGAAATTCTGTGTGCATATATAATTAGCCTTTTCACTTTCCCCATGAATTCAACGCTTTATTTTCGAAGGTGTCGGTCTCAATGTTTTCCACAGTTTTCAGATGGTCCACCCTGGTTGAATTTATCACCAATTCACTTCGTACGCATTTGAATATTTAGATTTTAGAGGACTCCACACCCTTCTATCGCTCTCAGTCAAGTCAGTCAACAGTAGTTGAAGTATGATAGTTACATCATATTCTTAGAAGCTTATTATGTATATTGCCATTGATATCTTGACTAGCATTGACATTGAATTCATTATATCACAATATTGACATGCTTGATAAATGTCAGAGGAATATTGAGAATTTTCCATCTATTTATGTAAATTTGTCTGTCCGTGGATATGCTGCTCATTATGGTTGACGATATCTAGTTGCTGACAGCGTTGAGCATTCTGGAGGTCAACGTGTGCGCCTTGACTTGCAAAACTTGGACCACTTTTCTGTTTTCCCTGGCCAGGTATTTTTAAACAGAGTGCATGCGTTATTTTATTAGTACTTCAAAATGTTGAACAAAGAATGAACCTCAAATATTCATACTCAGGTGGTTGGTGTTGAAGGGCATAACCCAAGTGGCCATTGTCTCATTGCATCAAAAATTGTTGACCGCATTCCTTTGACGGCTTCTTCCATGGAAAATCTCCCACCTACAAAGAAACAAGCAATGGATCAACATCTTCAGTCAACCAGTGCCATGGTTGCTATGCCAGAGCTATCACTGGTGTGTAAGCTTGTATTGCATATAAATCTACTACAAAATTAAAAATAAGAGTGAGATATGTGTATTTGGGTTAGTAATGGTTGCAATCTATTTATGCAATTATATGAAATGGCTGTTAGACTAAGAAGTATCCTTAGATTTGGGTGTTTGTCTCCCATGCCTGCCTTTCTCATTATGAGAAATTTAAGGATACTGACACCTCATTTCGAATCTGTTACCTTTTAGCCTGCCATTTGGCAACAAACAATGTTGTAGTGTATTTCCGAGATATGGGTTGCCTTATTAGTGGTGGTAACCCATGCAGGCTAGTTAAACCACCCAGTTGAAGAGCTCTGATGACCCTTTACAAGAATTCATTTAAAAGAGGAATACTTGGCATATTTATTATGTATGTCTTATGATGAATATTACTTTCCATAAGGGGGTTTTCTGGTTTGCAGATCATGCTGCTCTCATTATCCATTTAGTTTTGTGTGGGTGTGTTTGTTTCTCCACTTTTCTTTTCTTTTATTTTCTTGAGCTTAATTAGAAGCGCTGACTACAGTGTAGATGAAGAAAAGGACTGCATGCTTTGGTTCTACCTTTTGGATCTGCAACCAATCTCTTTTCTGCAACAGATGATTATACCATCCTTTCTCTAAAAAAATTCTTCCTTTTTCGTGTCTTCTCAACATTTTAAGTTCTTGTTCAGATTATAGCTGCGGGTCCTTTTACAACTGTCGATAATTTATTCTTTGAACCTCTTGCTGAGCTTCTGTCATACGCTCGGCGCAAGCAGCCTCAATTGATCATACTGGTAATGAGTTTACAGCTCTGACGCCGAAGTTGTATATAACTCTTTTTATTAACTGATATAGAAATTTCATTTTACCTTTGTAAATTCTCTTGACAGCTAGGACCATTTATAGATTCAGATCATCCTGAGATCAAGAAAGGAACTGTAGATAGGACATTTGATGAAATCTTTCAGGATGAAATTCTTGCAAGGGTATCTGTATATAGAAAACTTCTTTCCCTTTTCGAATTAAGTTTGGCCTATATGTTTATTTAGTTTCCTTCCATTGGTTGGTTTTCAGTTGAGAGATTATGTAGAATATATGGGTTCTGCTGCTCGTGTGATTCTTGTTCCATCTGTACGAGATGCTAGCCATGACTTTGTTTATCCTCAGGTGAAAATCTCCATCAGCTTAGTATTCTTGTTTGGTGTTATATCTAACGTACAATATTGAAGCATCTTTTTTGTTGCTTACAGCCAGCCTTCGACATTCGGTCACCCGATCTTGAACATCAGGTATGCAGTGTACTGCCACACGTCAAATTGTTCCCTAGAGAAAAAACAATAGTCTGGTGATCATGTACCATTTACTAACAAGGATTTTATGTGTCCAGATAAATAGCATTACAAATCCTGGGATATTCTGTGCAAATGAGGTAGAAGCTGATATTTCAAATAACTGCATTCCCTTGTGTTTTCTTAACTTCTACATGCTTCTCTTCTCACATTCAAGATGCAAGCTTGATTTATACTCTCACTGATAATTTAGAATCTTGTAATAGTTTTCTGTCAATGCTGTCTGCCTGTAGCTAGACTGTAAAAATTGAATCGAGGATGACATGAAAATAAAAGTTGGACTATATATTAATACTAAATATCTATTTCAGTAAGCAGTTGTGAGATTACTTTTACCTCTCGCCCCAAGTGGAAGTGGATTTCTACATGCTATTCCAGTTCTTGATGCTGTGTTATATTTAGGTGAAAGTGGCTTGCTGTACGGTTGATGTTCTTAAACAGCTCAGTGCAGAGGAGATTTCACGAAATCCACAAGGGGGATCCAAGCAACGGATGACAACTCTTGCAAACCATATCTTAAACCAACGCAGGCATGTTTCATGGGACATCATTTGTGATTCCTCGTTTATGCAGAAGCTCAGCTAACCTAATGTTTTCTGAATCCTTTTTCTGTTTGGTCTTTTTTGCAAACTGCAACAGCTTCTATCCTCTATATCCACCAGCTGAAGGCGTACCCATTGATTTCTCTCTAGCTCCAGAAGCTCTTCAGATGTCAACAGCCCCAGATATACTTATTTTACCCTCAGATTTGGCTCACTTTGTTAGGGTAAGATGAGCTGCTGATTTCCAAACCAACATTTGTTTCTATCATCTCAACTATATCGAACTATTGCAACGAACTATGTCGAATAGACATGCATGCTATTGAATTTGAAGATACACACAATCAACTTTTAAAATCCTTTTCTTAATTTCTCAATTTAATCTTCTTGCAGGTGATCTCCCTTGGGGAAAGAAGTGAAGGAGAAGAAGTTAAGTGCATATGTGTGAATCCTGGACGACTTTCAAGGGGAGAAGGAGGAGGTTTCTTTGTGGAGCTTAACTATCATGGAAGCTGTGATTCATCAAGTGCTTCAGTCCTTCGTATATAACATTGAGACACACACGAATCTTCCTGTAGTTCATATGTTTGGCAGTAGCAATGATTGTGGAAGCCCATGAACTAAGTCATAGCAACGACTATGAAGAACTGGGGCAGACTGCACTTGTTGAAGGCTCATCATGGATACCCAAAAAAGAAACAAGTGACTAGTCGTGCTGTAGCTGCATCTATTCCCTTGGTAATTTCACGCTTCTCCTTGTTTCCTATGTTAATATTAAGTCATTGTTCTGTCCAGCCAGTTATAGCATCCTAGGATCTTTCTAAGGTCAATATGTAGGAAGTTTATTTATACCCGAGAAGTTGTGCTGCCTTTGTCGATAGGAAGTAGAAATATGCAACATAAAACTACTGTCGCTGTCTGTTCGTTATTGGAGAATCCTTTTCTATATGATGAAATACAATTTTGCAAGGGTTGTCTACCATGAGATGCTGGAGAGGATGAATAACTTTTTCAGTTCAAGTGTTTCTTTGAATATTTTTAAGACCTGAGTTTGCATGTGCAGTTATTTTAAATTTTTGGGAAGTATTTGTTACTTGTTAGTACTTTTATGCAAAGATGTCCATACTCAGTTCATTTGTAAAATAAAAAAAAAATTAAGTATTTGAAATATGTGAAATATTGATTACGAAGATGTTCAATATTTTCTGGTTTAGGTCAAACAAATACTAATGTTTTCCAGAAACTCAAACTTAACTTTTGGAGAATTGGTTTGCTCAATTTGCAAGTAAAACCTATCTGTATCAATCAATTTTATAACTTGAACAATATGCTAAAGATATGAATGGTCCAGATAAGGGAATATGACATTAATATTCATTGTTATTTTAATGTGATTAACATGCATTAAGATAGGACCAAAAACTCATGTCATTGCAAGAACTTCACAAGTAAACTAGAAGCAAAGTAAAGGTTAAGTAAATAACAAAATACACGTACTAAAAGAAATGACATTGGAAATTGCTTCCCTTTTGGTTTTTTGTTATGTTTTTGTAGACAATGAACAACTTGAACACTCCACTTATGTATGTCTCTAAACAAGAAACTAATGAAACATGAAGAAAGTAGTCATTTAAATCAGTGTTTTAAAAGGTGGGGGCGTGAGGTGAGGCGTATTTTACATAGCACGGGTTGAGGCGTAAGCTTTGAGACACGGGACGTAAGTTTTATAATTTTATTATTAAGAAAATAAACAAAAGTAAAACTTTCAATAATTCTGTAAATAAATTTAAATAAATCACCAATAATGTAGAAAAATATTATAATTATTATTTGAGAAAGGTAACGACACAAAAAATGATAATAATTGAGATAGTCTTTAAAATAAAATCATCATCCACCTCCACATCTACTAGACCTCCCATAAAAAAATAAAATTAAAATAATGATAATAAAAAAACTAATCCTCCCATCTTCAACTAAAATTTGCACCGATTATTGTTTATATATTTCAAAGAAGGAAAGGATAAAAAGTGCAAGAGTAATGACAAAAAATGGATAAACATAGTGATATGAAATCTATATCCTAATAGTTTCAAGTATGATTATTTTTAAAAAATATTTATAACAATGTCATTTTCTATGAGAGTTGCCTTATATATTTGTATATTTTAGAAAAAATTACCACAACCTGAAAAATATGATAGTATAAAGTAATAAAAAAATGATTTATAAACAAAAACTAACGCCCAGGGCGTACATTTTTATGCCCGATACTTAAGCTCTAAATTCTAAGGCTTACGCCTTATAGATCTAAGCCTTCAATTTGCGCCCCGGAACGCTTTTGGAAAGCCCCACCCCAAAAAAACACCTTTGAAAACACTACTTTAAACGAACAATATAATTTAGAAAATAAGTACTACTAAATTCTTTATAGACAAGTTCATTTTCCAAATTTTTCAATCCAATCATTGAATCTTTGTATCAATTACATTTCTCCAACAACTTCCTCTGTCTTTGCCTAAACAAGTCTACCCAAAGATTCATCACCCACAATATACTAACCAAGATTGCAATTACAATCACAAACATCCAAGACATCCACATAGGCCTACAAATCACACCATCCCCTTTTCCACTTACAAAAGCCAATCCCATCTTATAAACAAACAATGGTCCAAGAATCCCCCTAACCAAACTATACAACATATAAAACATTGGTGACAATTTTTCATACAATTCAGCAGCCATAGGCGTATCGATTCTTCGATATCTAGCAAGACTCCATATGTTTTGCAAAGGACTTGTGATCTCAGCTAGAACAAGAAGGCTAACAAGAGTAGCTCCACCATGATGAACGATGAATCGACAAGTTAAAAAGACGTAAAGGGTAGCTAAATGATGAGCAATGAATAGAATATCAAATGGATGAAAGATCAAGTAAT
This sequence comes from Solanum appendiculatum, assembly GCA_018342035.1. NCBI lineage: Eukaryota > Viridiplantae > Streptophyta > Magnoliopsida > Solanales > Solanaceae > Solanum > Solanum appendiculatum. The sequence continues at coordinate 847,497 of JAGDQO010000816.1, read as the reverse complement.
GTAAAAGATCAACTAAGAAGTAAGCAATGCTATATTCAAGTATCATTTCTTGGAATGTTGAGTTTTTGATGGAAAAATCATGAATTTGGAATGAAGTTTGGGAGATTGAGTATATGGATAAGATAGTAGCAAGAGTACCATGTACTAAAGACATTATACAACTTGAAGCATCATACTTCAAATTTTTTTTCCAATCTTTGAAGATGATAAAATATCCAAAGAAATAAATGATAGAGAATAAAAGAATGAATCCAACAAGGTTTGTTTCCAAGATTGTGAAAGTTTCCATTAGGATATCAAGAAAGAGATTGAACTTTTATGCTACTTTTTTTGGGAATAAAAATTTCTAGCTATAGAGAATCTAACAAGGAAAAAGGCTATTTTTTTCTTCAATTTATAGGTATTAGTGAATTCTTGTAATGTGATTGATATATGGATGTATATATAATAAAAATAAAATCCCTTCCTAAAGAAGAAAGGAACATTTCCCAATTCCCACAAGTTATACTTTGTGCTGGGAGAATATTCCAAAACAGGATTAATATCCCCAATTGATGATGGCTTAAGAATATTTATATTTGTTTTGGTAGAAATTCATTTATTTTGCTTAAAAAGCAAGAAGAAAAAAATGCTCACAATAATAATATACACAATATAGGGAAGGTAAGATGTAGCAGACCTTATCCCAACTATTGTGCGGTAGAATAATATTGGAGTCAAAATTTTTATTTAGGAGTTTAAAATTACGATAAATTAATACACGAAGAAACTAAGAAACTAAAGGAATTCAATATCTATTATATACATAAAATTAATTTTAACCTTGTATATATTATTGTAATTTTTCACTGAAAGGGATTCACCTAGCTTCACTTCTGAAGTAAAGAAATTATTTTCTATAGATTCTCGACTCAAGAAAATCATTAAACATATATAAGTTATTTTCGATTAGATCCTTGACTGAAGAAAATCACTAAAGAAAAAGAAGTTATTTATGATAAATCCTTAACTTAAATTTTTTTATTAAAGATAGAGAAGTTATTTAAAAAGCATCCTCCCGTGGAGTACTAAACTATCTATATGTTGCTTCACTATCTATCAATCTTGCGGGATGTTTGTACATATTTCAAATTATTAGAAACTTTCTAATACACATAATTTTATAAAAATTCACTAAGTAACAATAGTTTTATTCTTTGTTATAATTCTTCCACATGGCATGAACAATCTCTTCACATCGAACATAGGTTTTTCTTTGAATATTTAATAATGGGTATTCTTTTTAAAAATATAAACTTTTGGGGTTAAATTTTACATTTTAAAAAAATTAAAATTCCATATCCTACTTTTGGGAGAATTTAAAATTTGAAATCATGATTTGAAGATGAAATTTGTGCGGATTTCATAAATAAACACTGATTTGAAATCAAAACTTGAAATCACACTCCCAAATCTTCTGGTCAAACGCTTACTAACGTTTGGACATGCAATTTGGAATCATGATTTTAAATCTCAAATTCTCCAAAAAGTAGGATTTGAGATTTCAGATTGTAGAAATTTGTCACGTAATAAATAATAATAAAATAAATTTAAGAAAACTCGGTTAGTTTTAACTTTTAAGGGTAAAAGTGAGCCAAAATGATGAATAAAGGGATATTTTTAGCAAAATAGATGAACGGAGGGTGTATTTAAACCTTTTCTGATAGTATAGTTTTTTTTAAAAAACCCTTTTCTGTATTTTCATTTCATCAATTCATTTGCCACATTTCTCTAATGGTAGTTTATGCTCCTTTTCTCCATGATGACTCCACCAGTCCACCTAGGTGAGCTCCCCAAAGCAAAATTAGTGCCAAATCTAGATAGAGGAGCAAAATTTACGATTAAATGATAAAAATAATTGAACATGAATACATCAAAATGGATATGTAGTTGATAGTCTGATGTGTGTACTGAGTGTGCTTGGAATTTGAATTTGGAGTCTCGATGTGCATTTTGAACCCCTAAACCATTGAACCAATCTCCAGTCTTATGCGTAAAAATGACCAATCAAGCTTTGTTGATGGAAGAAGATTCTGATCAAATTTAAATGGCAGAAAGAAGGTTGTCTGTATTAGGCAAATATGATGTTCAGTTGTAAAATGACACTTGAACTAAAGACAGTTCTGATGATAGCTACATAAAGAAGTCTTTTTCAGTACAAAAACTCAACAATACTATTTCATAAGTAATAATTTGATTTCATAATCATCTCAAGTAGGAAATACAAAGTACACAAAAATCCTTGCTTCATTTGACCGCTTCATTTGACCTAAAACTGTATCAACCATTCATTTGGCTGACGAGGGGATCAAAATGTTGCATTTTTCCAAAACCTCTTACATCACCATATCCCCCATCAATAGTTAAAACCTACAACAACATATAATTGAAACATTAACACAACAAACATTGAATTCAGACATAAACAAGCTGTATATAGATGCTAATAATATATTAAAACCTGGCCAGTGATGTAATTTGCTGCTGGATTAATGGCCAAGAATTCCACGAGTCCAACAACTTCTTCTGGTTGACCATACCTTCCTGCAAACATATTTAAGAAACATGAAAACAAGATCAATTATAGGGGATCAAATAACAGCAATACAACTCAAAGTATATGTACTATTCCCGACTGAATCTCAAACAAGCTGAGGTCGACTATATGAATCCTTACTAACCGTGTCGGTCAATCTCAGCTCAGTCCAATTCCAATATTATATAAAATGAAAAAAAAAAAGTACTATTAAGTTTTCTATATTTCGACAGGACTAAAATACTTCTAGAAAACACATTATCTAAAGTAAATGTACTAACATGATTAAAACTTAATCACAACTAATTGACATTGCCTACATAAATCTTTATTTGTGCCCTATTTTTGGCTAGGTCTGCATGGATTTCAAGAGATTGTAGGTCCTTCAAGACAACTATCTTTCATGTAACTACTTCGTGTATAATTTTGAAAATGATTTCAATTTAGAAGTTTGATATCACGGTTCCTCTCATAAATTCTGGGATAGGTCTCCTACCTAAAGGAACAAGCATAAGCAAGCAGCAAAACTATGAAGAGGCAGGTAAAAACAAATGATTGTAGCACCATAATTCATATTGTGGGAATGAGTTCTAGTACAGAAAGACACACTACTAAGCTAAGCTAACCAATGTTATTAGGCCTTATAGGACTGCATTTCTTTTTCCTCATCAATGATCAACACATGTGAAGCAAGTAGTCTCTCACATGGAAGACCTAAAAGTTTTTATTATGAGCACATCCAAGACCTCAAGGTAATGCAAGTGCCCTGACATAGCTTGAACATCATCTCAAGGTGATGCTTTATGCAGCTATCAACCCTGCACAGGTTCTCAAGTCCAACATCATTTACAAAATCCCAAGACCTTTAATTGAATACTAGAGAGGATGGCTTGGAGTTTACCAACTCCTTATATGCCATCTCGTTTTTGCTTTGCCAACTGAAGCAGGATTTATGACAATGACAGCAACAACAATTTATTCAGAGATAATAGCTAAGTATGTGGAGGGAAATCTGACCTAATGGGATTTGGCCCAAAATCTTTTTCTCGATGTCATCCCCTAGCTTAGCAGTCATATCGGATGCAATGAACCCAGGGGCAACAACATTCAACTGTTAATAAGGAGGACTTATTAGATTAACACAGAGATTAACTAATGTAACCTGAATTTTAGCATGTTTCAACAACTTACATTAATATTTCTACTTGCATATTCCTTGGCCACAGTTTTAGTCAGACCAAAAACATCAGCCTTTGCTGCACTATAGTTAGCTTGCCCAAAATTGCCAACAAGGCCAACTACTGGTGCTATATTGATTATCTTACCCTGTTCACAATAAGATGAATGATATTGGTGTTGGAGATCAAATTTTGCTGAAAATAAATGGTTTTGCAGATGACTCATAAAACCGTTCTCAATGTCGTGCGGAATTATGTTTGCCAACACTTTTGGAATGTTAAAATTAATTATAAAGCTGAAACAACTTCCTGCTTAAGATGAGGAAGTACACTTACCCCTTTCCCATAAGAAGGAATGGACAAGAATGGTTTTTTTTTTGTGGGGAAAAGAAAACCTTTAGCAAAACAAGAATACTTAGTGGAAACTTAATAGGGTTACAAATCACATGAATACAAGTACCTTTTTCTTCTTCATCATAATCCTGCCACTGTTTAGTAGTCATTCTCATTAATAAACCATCTCTTGTAATACCTGAAATCAAATCATTGGAGAGGTTTTAGTGGGTGAAGAACAGATGTACTAACTAAGAGGAGTATCTTTTCTATTAACCTGCATTATTTATCAAAACATCTACAGTTCCCCATGCATCAACTGCCTGTAGAAATTTCACAAAACCATAATTAGAACATGGATTTTCCAAACAATAAGCAACATCCAAATATGCTCACAGTTTTTATCATAGCTTCCACATCTGCTTCTTTGGAAACATCTCCGCCAAAACTAAGAGCTTGGCCACCACACGCCGCAATCTGTTGAAAGCATAATAATGAACAACCGTATATATCTCCCGTCAAGCCATTAAGAAAGAAACTTCAAAGTTAAGATCTACTACGAAATCCAGCAAAGACAAAGGTTAAACCCCCACCCCCACCCCACAGAAATCAATATATGGGGGCAACCACCAGTTGTCCTAACTATATTGCACCATATGTAATATTTACTACATTCACATCATGATAGAACTTAGGAGGCGCACTTCACCTCTTTGCATACTTCTTCAGCCTCCTTGGATGACCTTGCATAATTAACAAGAACCTAGAACAAGGAGTTCATGACAAACCTTTTCAGAAGCAAACATTAAATGAAACGATTAGTTGTAGTCGAGCATAGGAGAATCTGGAGCAGAAAAAGCAACATGAAACAATTAACTCTATGTCTACGTGAACTTGTACAAAACTACCACATACACCAAAACCATGTTATTTCTCCTTCACAAATACATTTGGGAAGACATGTCAAACACTGTTACAAAACATTTTCACTAATTTAAAAGACCTGTATGAACTACTCTGTTGAACCCAAAAGTAGAAGAACTGCACATGTTACCGAGTTTCTTGATCAGAATGATGAGCCAAGACACTTATTCCAGGAGGCCAAAATAAACAATTAAGAAACTTTACACCTGTATTGGTTTTTTTTTTTTTTTTGTAGTAAAAGGGGCAGGGCAGTTAGAAAAGGGGATGGAGAAAAAGAAAGAAATTAAAGTAAGAAACTAGCCTCTTGAATGTCTAGAAAGGTTGTCATTTTATGATTATATAACTAAAGTTCATTATTGTCTTAGGATGTAATTTATGATATCAGCAGTGTACTGGTGATTGTTTTGTTTTCACACTTCTTATTGTAATATCAGTTTATCTAGTGTGAAACAACAGTATTTGTTCCTTTATTTACTCAGCAGTAAAGTCTATCAATTTGTTATTAGAGCACTAACGTTCAGGGATGGTGAATAGAATGGAGGGACGAGTCGAACAAGTAGAGACTAATTTGACTGGGGTAAGAGAAGATGTCAGGAAACTCGAAGGATGGTTTCAAGAAATGAGGGATTCTCTTGTGAGAATTGAAGCACAAGGGAGAACTGTGATGGCAGAAGCATCCCACTCTCAAACTGGATTTGTCGGAAACCAAGAAGAGGGAAGCAATGTCAACTGGGCTGGAGAAAAAGATGGGAAGAAGTTTCGGAAACTGCAACTACCAGTTTTCGAAGGAGAGGATCCTTTGGGATGGATTTTCAGAGTGGAACGATATTTTGCCGTGAATAAAATTTCTGAAGCGGAAAGATTACAGGCAGCAGGTGTTTGTTTGGAAGGAAAAGCCTTAAATTGGTATTATTGGATGGAGTCTCGGCAACAAATGTTAACTTGGGAAGACTTCAAAAGAGAGTTGCTGAACCAATTTCATCATTCTCAAAAGATCAACCAATATGTTGTCTTAATGGGGTTGAAATAGGTTAGCACAGTTACCGTGTTTCGTGAAGAATTTAAAAAGGTGTCAGCATCTGTTAGAATAGAAATAAATATATACAATCCTACTTAGAATAGGAATAAGAGTAGGAATAGGAATAGGAATTCTAATTGGAAAAGGAATCCTAATTGGAAAAGGAGTCCAATGTAGTGTCTATAAATAGGGTCTCAATATAATAATGTAAATACACAATTCAATAATATTTTTTCTTCTTTATTTCTCACATGGTATCAGAGCAATTGTGAGAAAAAAATAATTGTGCAGTTTTCTCGGTAACCTAAGTGGCTATCGGAGTAATTAATATTTTCCGTCATGTTTTTCAAAAACTCAACACCACCACTAGGTGCAGAACTTCCCGGCGAGCAAACCCCAGTCAAACTCATCGGAAACAAGTGCCACACGCGCCGCCAGAAGAATTTCTCCGGCGAGTTGTCAGATTCACACGCCGGCACGTGCGAGCTGTTCCGGCCAGTTTTTTTCAACAATTCTTTTTCTAGCTGGGTCGCCTCTTCATTCCGAGGCTGCCCATATATTTTTTTCCTGATTCCGATCAGTTTTTGGTGATTAGATCTCTTTTTCCGACATTCAGATCTGTTTTCAACAGTTTTCCAGTTTCAGTTTCGGCAATCAGCCATTCCAGCAATCAGATTTTGTCCCCAAAATTATTCTTCTTATTATTTTTTTGTGAGAATATTCTAATTTCACAATATGTCGTTCGGAATTTATATTTTTGGCTCCAAGAATATAGGAAGTTCAAGCGCTATGATCACAACAGAACCATTAATGAGAAGTTCAAACTGTTTAGCTTGGGCTTCTTCTGTTGAGTTGTGGTGCAAGGGCCAAGGCGTCCAAGATCACTTAACCAACAACGCTTGTGTGGTAGATGAAAAGGCAAAGGCTAGTGAGGCAGATGATAAAGCCAAAGCACTATGGGAGAAGGTTGATGCTCAATTATGTAGTCTCCTATGACGATTTATCGATTCTAAGTTAATGCCCTTGTTTCGCCCATCCCAGACATGTTATTCAGTTTGGGAAAAGGCTCGCGCTTTATATACTAATGATATATCTCGATTCTATGATGTGATATCTAAAATGACCAATCTAAAGAAACAAGAATCCGATATGTCTACTTACTTGGGACAGGTACAAGCAGTTATGGAGGAATTCGAAACGTTGATGCCAGTCACTAAGAATGTGAACAAACAACAAGAGCACAGACAAACGTTGTTTCTAGTTCTTACACTGGTTGGACTTCCTCTTGACCATGATTCAGTGCGTGATCAGATTTTAGCTAGTCCTGTAGTACCTTCAATTGATGAATTATTCTCTCGTCTACTTCGTCTAGCCACGCCTCCCAGCAACAAGGTAGTTTCATCATCCACCATTGACTCTTCTATTTTGGCATCTCAAACCATAGACAAACGAACATATGTACCTATGGAGAATTGGCGAGGAGGAGGTCGTTTTGGAAGATCTCGACCCAAGTGTAGTCATTGTCATAAGCTTGGACACACTCGTGACATATGTCATATTTTGTATGGTCCACCACCCAGTTATGATCCTACTGCTATAAAGGAATATAATATATTATATACTAAAAGAGTATCATAAAGCTTAAATTTACTTTTGTTATTTTACTTTTTATATCATTTTTAGCAAATTAATTGTCATGCCTCGAGCCTACATCCAGGACGTGGCGGGCACTCGAAAAACATTGCTGACCCCAAGGGAACCCTTGGCCCGATTACCTATGACTCACATGACTCTATAAGATACGTGGAAGCTTAAATAGATGGACATTAAAACATTTAAAGAAAAGTTTAAGACACTATCTTGAAATTCCTAACATAATTCATCAGTTTAAATAAACACCTGGAGAAAACAATGGAAAACATCTAACTCTGTCTGCCTATGAAGCCTTTATTGTTCAAGATAGATGTCAGGACAAGAATTACGACACCTCAAATACTACTAAAACTGAATATGAAAATGGAGTCCCCCGGAAGCAAGGAGGCCTTACCAAAAGCTGTCTACGAGTGCAAGGTGATCTCAACGAAACACTTATTGATGATCCTGAACACCTGTATCTACATCATGAAATGATGTAGGTCGAATGACATCAGTACATGAAATTACGAGTATGTAATATGGCTGAATAAAACAATAACTTAACTGAGGACTAGAAACCTATCTAGCAAAGCAATGTATAATAAATAAGTAGTGAAAACTATTCGTACTTTACAATAAGGTATGCAATATAAGCAATATGAAAATAGAAAACTTTACTTTGTGGGGATTTTTCTCTAACCGACAACCATTACTATGAGCCTAGCAATGATACAACGATTCACCCACGTTGCAAGGGCCATCCTATACTTTGCCGGGATATAGGATGCTAACTATAACTATGAATCCATCCAATAAGCCTTCTTGAGGCAGTGAGGAGTCACCCGAAAAGTCGGTACAATCCTATTCTACGTTGGCTAAGTAGTTTATGGGACTTTGAGTAAAAAATGGACTCTTACCCAATTCGGTGCTCGATACTACTCTTAAAACAATCAATATCAATTATACTCATTCACCCTTTACAAAGAAAGGGACTATTTCTTTATTTTAGTTTCACTTTTCTTTAATGCAATACTTTTCAGAAAATCAATTATACTCTTTCTCTTTCTCAATTATCAAATAGTACATATGAAACCATTGGATTCTTTCTTTAAAGACTCTTTTCAAAACATGCATTTAAAACGTATACTCATGGACTTATATTTCAAGTCTGAAATCAATGTATAAGAAATCTCATATACTAATCTCCATAACCATGACTTTTGTAAATAATTGGGTTCATGTGATATGAAGCATGAACAATAAATTTTAGAAGTTAATATGCATAATAGAAATTAAAATTTTAATGGTTAAGGAATTGAAACTTAGAATAAGAAATATAACTAAATTTAGATTTCAAGAGACTACGGATAAAACTATGAACATAACCTTTTAATGGCTGAATTTAGATGTAGGGCGTGAGGACGAGCTTAGTCCATCACTATGAGTAGCCTTACATGCCTGGAAGAATGAAGTTCTTGGCGAAATCGATGAAGCTCAAAGAACGCTCGAAACTCTAGCTTTTCTCCTCTTATAACCTTGCTCTAATGACTTAAAGTGTTAATGAACGTAAAAGAACTGATTAACATTTTCTAAGCCCTTAACTAGGTGAAACGTCGTGATTTAAGCTTAGAATAAGGATTAAAATGATATAACTTAAGTACTAAACGCATAGGGAAAAGACCAAAACGACCCCAACTTAAAAACTGATGGAGTGCCTTAAAAGGAAGGCTTCACGGACAGTTTAGGGCTCCACGGTCCGTGAAACTTTGACTGTCTGACAGTGCCTTTCTAAAACAGGTATAACATTTTACTCTAAACTCGAAATGAGACAAACTTGGTGGCGTTGGAAAGAGGACTCAACGATCTTTAAATTAATAAGTGATGGGCCACCCAATTCATTATATACTGAGAGATATGGTCGTTTGAAATTTATCCTAACTTAAAAATTGACGAAGTCACCTAAAGGAGGGTTGGACGGTCCGTACAAGGCCTCACGAGTCGTATAGGGAACCGTCCAGGAGGCCCCTTGCCTGGCAGCCCTGGACGATTGGGCAGCCTCCCCTAGATAGGCCATCTATGGCTTCACGGACCGTTTAGGGGTCCGTCTTGGTGGACTCCTCTGCCGGTAGCCCTTAAACGGTTGAGCCATTTCCCTAAATGGACTGTGGTCCCTTTCACGAGCCGTTTAGGCTTCAATGAAGTGTCCATGGTCTGTTCTAGGGCGGGGGACATGCCTGCTAGCCCTTTTTAACTTTTTCAAAGTCTGAGATGTTACAATATCTCCCTCTTTGGAACATTCATCATCGAATGTAACTCAATATAGTCATGAAAAGAGTATGAGAGAAGCTATCATCCCAACATGAGCATAAACAAACAACATACACTCAACATATCACAATGAAAAAGTTTCTTACAAAGAGTTAGTACCTTGGACTAGAGCTGAGTCAGAGAAAAAGAGATGAGGGTATCTTTTCTTTATATCCTCCTCGGCTTTCCAAGTAGCCTTCTCAATAAATTGGTTCCTCCACAAGACTTTGACTGATGCAACTTCTTTGGTTCTCATCTTGCGAACCTGACGATCAAGGATCCGATCTGGAATCTCCACATAGGACAAATTGTCCTTTACTCTAATACTCTCAGTAGAAACAATAAGTGCAGGATAACCCAAGCACTTCTTTAGCATAGAAATATGAAACACTGGATGAACTGTTGCTAACTCTGATGTTAGCTCCAACTCATAAGCTACATTACCAACCCTCTTGGATATTCGATAAGGACCAATGTATCGAGGACTGAGCTTACCTTTCTTACCAAACCTCATAACACCCTTCATGGGTGAAACTTTGAGATATACCCAATCATCAACCTCAAACTCGAAATCTCTTCTTCTAACATCAGTATGGGATTTCTGACGACTCTGCACTATTTTCAACCTCTACTGAATTGTCTTCACCTTCTCCAAGGCTTCATGAACCAAATCTGGTCCTATCAACTCAGCTTCGCCAACCTCAAACAAGCCAATATGAGATCTACACCTTCGCCCATATAGAGCCTCATACGGAGCCATCTGAATGCTGGAGTGGTAATTATTATTGTATGCAAACTCAATACGAGGCAAGTGGTCATCCCAATTGCCCTTGAAATCCCAAACACAAGCTCTCAACATGTCCTCTAAGGTCTGAATTGTGTGCTCTGCTTTCCATCAAGAATGAAAAACAGTACTAAGGTTCACCTTCGAACCCAATGATACGCCCAAATTACACCTCCCTTAAAAATTATAAGCGGTCGTTGTCAAATAAAGAACCTAACAAAGGTTAGGGTCGATCCCACGAGGAATATGGTCCAGACTTAGGCTAATTTATTGTTAATTGTACGTTTAGTCAAGTTATCTATGTAGAAAGAGAGGATTTGAAAACTAAAAGAGTAGCTGATTGATTAGTAGTAACACGTAAGCAAGTAAGAGGATTTGCAGTTTGAATTGTAATATCAATATGAGAATGAAACTAGGGCACATGTGTTCCCCACAAGTTCTTAACACAGTAATCCTTATAATAATAATTTTTTCCTAGTGTTTAACATACATAGTCGGTAAGTTAGATATCTCCTAAGTGATTGGTCCTCCAAATAGGGAATTTCACTACGTAACTTGGTCCGTCTACGGGTGTATGCTTTACTAACCCTTACCCTTGACCATAGATTATCCCGCACATATTTGGTTTAGGCTATTAAATAGCGGATTATCACGCTAAATCTCCGTTGTTTAACCTCTTTCTCATTCATTACTTTCTTGGTCCGGCAAGTAGGAATGAGGCAAGTTCTAACGTTGCGCATCGTTAAAAAGCATTCAAAACGAAGAGATTAATAATACATGCATAAACACTATTCAAGAATTACTTAATTATTAGTCTTACATTGTTAATTACTCTTGGTTCCCACACCCCTAGTTGTAGATTTAGTTATTCATGCTTGAGTATTCACAATTCATATTAGAGTTTAGAAAATAAATCATGAATTTACAATTAAAATAGTTGAAATCCAAAATCTTGAATTGAAGAACAAAAGCAAGTTTCATAAACCAAACTTCAAGAATTAAATGCTAAAAGTGTTTGCATAATAATTCTCAAAGCCAAAATAATGTATATCCAAAAATGTCTAACTCCTAAAAATGAAAATTACAACTTATATTTATAGTAAACAAATCCTAAACCAAGTAGGAAAAGAAAATCTAAGGAAATTCAGCTTGGACAGTGTCGTCTACGGTTGGTGACCTACGGCTCGTTGTAAGACCTACGGCTCATAAGTACCTCCCGCCATTTAGCAGTTAGTCAATATCCCAAGGGTCACACTCTACGAGCATGATCTATGGCTCGTAAATCTTTGTACGACCCGTCCTGTTCTTCCGTCGATCAAGTACTGAAGCTCACCCTCTCTAAACTTTTCTATGACTTCTTATGTATGACTCGTAGTAGGAAGTATAGCCCGTCATTCCTCAGCTGCCGTTTCACACTTAGTTCCAATTTTCAGCTCTTCCATCTACGACTTGCACTCACGACTCGTAAGTGCTTTGACGGCTCATAGGTCAACTCGTACATTAACAAAAACTATGCTGCTGCAACATTTTAACACCAACTGCTCCAAAAACCTATTTCATATAAAATTCAAATAAAATACCATCACATTCAATAATAAATGCTTAAGACACATGCTAAATTTTAAGTTTGTTGCATCAAAAGTGCCGTAAATTCATGGTACATCACCCAACCCTTTTTGAAATGACTTCTAAAACTGCGCATTAAACTGAGCACCTCTATCTGAAATGATAGACAAGGGAATTCCATGCGGTCGAACTATCTCACGAAGGTACATATTTGCATACTCTTATGCTGAATTGGTAGTCTTTACCGACAAGAAATGGGTTGACTTAGTCATCCGATCTACAATCACCCAAATCGAGTTGTGTTGCCTCCGAGATCACGATAAGCCTGTAATAAAGTCCATATTAATCATCTCCCACTTCCATTCTGGAATAGCTATGTTTTGAGCCACACCACATGGCCTTTGGTGTTCAACCTTGACTTGTTGGCAATTTGGGCACTTAGACACAAACTCTGCAATACACCTTTTCATACTATTCCACCAATAGAGTTCTCTCAAGTTATGGTACATCTTCGTGGAACCCGGATGGATCGAATATATGGAACTATGAGCTTCTTCCATGATCCTCTCTTGGAGCTCATCCACCTTTAGAACACATAATCTTCCTTAATATCTCAACACACCATCTCCCCCTTGTGCAAAATCCATCACTTTCTGCTTATGTACATTTGCCTTCAACTCAAGAAAAATGGGGTCTTTATCTTACTTCTCTATCACCTCTTCCACTAATGACGACTTAGCTCCATTCATCACAACTACTCCACCCTCGCTGGAGTCTAATAATCGAATACCCAAACGTGCAAGTCGGTGCACTTCTTTAACTAACTCTTACTTTCCTTCCTCAACATGAGCAGTTCTCCCCACGGATAACCTTTTCAGGGCATCAACAACAACATTAGCTTTACCTTGATGATATATGATACTCATATCATAATCCTTGAGCAGATCTAACCCCCTCCTTTGTCGAAGATTTAGCTCTTTCTGCGTAGAAACATACTGAAGGATCTTGTGGTCCATGAATACATCTATATGGATGCCATAGAGATAGTGACACCATATCTTGAGAGCAAAAACTACTGGTGCCAACTAGAGATCATGAGTCGGGTAGTTCCTCTCGTGAATCTTAAGCTGCGCTGAGCCATAGGCTATAACCTTACCATTTTGCATCAACACACAACCAAGCCCCACTCTGGATGCATCATAATAGACGATAAAGCCCTTTGTACCCTCTGGTAGGGTCAACACTAGAGCAGTAGTTAATCGAGTTTTCAATTTCTAAAAGCTTTTCTCACAAGCTTGAAACCATTGAAACTTAGCTATTTTTTTAGTCAACTTAGTCAATGGGGGATGAAATAGATGAAAACCCCTCGACAAACCTTTTGTAGTAACCTGCCAACTCTAAGAAACTTCTTATATCAATTGGGGATGTGGGTCTGGGCCTGGGCCAATTCTGCACTGCTTCAATCTTGTGAGTGTCAACCCGAATTTCATCACCAGACACTATATGGCCTAAGAATGCCACGGACTCAAGCCATAACTCACACTTAGAAAACTTGGCATACAACTCCCGATCCTTGAGAGTTTGGAGGACTATACTGAGATGACTAGCATGGTCCTCCTCATTCCTCGAATAAATCAATATGTAATCAATGAACACGATATGTATGAAGTACTTTGTTTATAAGATCCATAAATGCATGCAGGAGCGTTAGTCAAACCAAAGGACATAACAAGGGACTCCTAATGAGTCTTGAAAGCTATCTTCGGGATGTTACTTTCTCTCACTCTCAATTGATGATAGCCAGATCTGATGTCTATCTTAGTGAAACAAGTGGCACCCTAAAGTTGGTCGAACAGGCCATCAATTCCAGGAAGGAGATACTTGTTCTTTATGGTGACCTTGTTCAATTGATGGTAATCAATACACATCCTAAGGGAACTATCTTTCTTTCGCATGAATCAGATCGGAGCGCCCCAAGTGAGACACTTGATGAAACCTTTATCAAGGAGATCTTTCAACTTCTCTTTTAACTCAGCTGGAGCCATTCTATATAGTGAAATAGAGATGTGTTGAGTATCTGGAAGGACGTCAATTCCAAAGTCTATCTCCCTTTCGGTCCCTTTCGGGAGGGACTCCAGAAATATTATTGGGAAAGACTTCTGGAAACTCATTTACGAGTGGAACTGATTGAAGAGATGGTGTCTTAATATTAGATTCATTAACTCGGACTAAGTGATAGATGCACCCTTTGGAGACTAACTTTCAGGCCTTTAGATATGAGATGAAACGACCCTTAGGCACTACTGAATTACTTTTCCATTCTATGGCTGACTCATTAGGAAACCAAAACTTGACTATTCGAGTCCTACAATCGACTGAGGCATAACAAACATAAAGTCAGTCCATGCCTAGAATGACATCAAAATCCACCATGTCTAATTCAACTAAATCAGCCATGATGTCTTTATGATAGATAAAGACAGTACAATTTCAACAGACTCTTTCTGCTAGAATAGACTCCCCGACAGGTATAGAAACACTGAAAGATTCAAGAATTAATAGGGGACAAGTCCCAAACTCTATGGCTATGTAGGGAGTTATAAAAGATAAACTCTCACCTGGATCAATTAAGGCATATACATCAAGAGAAAGGACTTTAAGCATATCAGTAACAACAGCTGGCAAGTTCTCCTCACTGACGACTGGACAGAGCATACAGATGGTTTGAACCTTTGCCTGCTCCTGAAGTGGCACCCTTTGGTGCAGTCCTACCTGGTTGGGGTGCTGAAGAAGCTTGGGCCTTGTTGCCCCCATTACCCTGATTCCACATCGGCCATTCCCTGGAAAAGTGACCCGCTCTTCCACACTTGTAGCAAACATCAGAACCAACATGAAATTCCCCCGAATGAAGCTTAGCACACTTACCACAGGGTGGGTTGCGAGTTAACCCTTATTCCACACTGCCCAACAATTGAGAACTATGAACTCTAAAATTCTGATTTCGATGGTCATTCCCGTTCCTTGGTATAGGTGCACTAGATGATGATGGGACAGGTTCAGATGACTTCTGCTAAAAAAATGGTCGATTCCCATTTTCGGACTTCTGCTGGCCAGTTTCACGACTTGCTGTCTTGGCTCTCTTGTTGCGAAACTCTTCTCTGTCCTTTAACTTATCTTCTTCAACCTGCTGCACATGAATCATCAGCCTTACTATGTCCATGTCCCCTATCAACATAGCCGTCTTACCTTCCTTACTCGATAGGCGGGATAGCCCAGACACAAATAAACTCATCCTACTCCTCGTATCCGCCACCATCTCCTGAGCATAGTGGGATAGCTGAGTAAACTTGAGGTTATACTCCTGCACACTCATAGCTTCCTATTTTAGATTAAGGAACTCTCTCACCTTAGCTTCCCTTAGCTCTCGGGGAAAGAAGCCGCCCAAGAAAGCATTCTAAAACATAGCCCAGCTCAAAAGTGGTGCCCCTTCTGCCCTGTTCTTCTTCCACTGATCGTACCATATTCTAGCAACACCTTTGAGCTGATATGAGGCTAACTCTACACGATTTGCATCAGCAACACGCATGAACTCAAACACTTTCTGAAGCTCTTCCACAATGTTTTCTTGATTCTCATTGAGCTTTGGACTAGTGAAATTCGGGGGATTCATCTTAAAAAATTCATGAATTCTAGATGTATCAGCCATATCCTGACGATCCACTCCTTATTGACCAACCTGATTTGCCACAACCTGAGTCATCATCTGAATAGCATTCCTTAACTCAGCATTGGTGACATCTCCCTGAGCGGGTTGCACTTCTGGTGCATTGTGAGCTTTTTGACCTTGAGGATTAGCATTCCTCCTAGCAGGACGTCCTCGAACAGCTCTTTGTGGAGGCATGATCTGAAAAGGCACGCGTAAGCATGAATTAGAAAGACTTTTTTATATAGTTGAACTCTATCGCACGAACATGCGTAAGAAGAAAGTGAAATGCTCCTAAATATCATAGCCTCCCAATTATAGATGTGGCGCGCTTCACACTGATAAGAAGGACTCTACTCGACACGACTTCAAAGATACCTTAGGACTCTTGAACTCTGTGCACTGATACTAAGTTTATCACTCCCCGAGCCTACACCTTGAACGTGGCTGTCACTCGAACACTATTGTTGGCCCCAAGCGAACCCTTGGCCTGGCTAACTATGACTTACATAACTCTATAAGATACGCAAAAGCTTAAATAGATGAGAATTTAAACATTTAAGGAAAAGTTTTAAGACACTGTCTTGAAATACCTAACATAATTCATTAGTTTAAATAACATCATGAGAAAACAATAGAAAACATCCAACTCTGTCTGCATATGAAGCCTCTATTGTTCAAGATAGATGTCAAGACAAGACCCACGACACCTCAAATACTACTAAAACTGAATATGAAAATGAAGTCCCTTGTGTGTTACAACTTACAACATAATTATGCATTTACAACATATGTCAATTGTGTGTTATAACTTACAACATAATTGTGCATCTGTTACAAGATATGTCAATTGTGTGTTAGTTCTTACAACATTATTGTGCATCTATTCCAATATATTTCAATTGTGTGTTACAACTTACAACATAATTATGCATCTGTTACAACATATGTCAATTGTGTGTTAGTTCTTACAACATAATTGTGCATCTGTTACAATATATGTCAATTGTGTGTTAGAACTTACAACATAATTGTGCATCTATTACAACATATGTCAATTATGTGTTCGTTCTTACAACATAATTATGCATCTGTTACAACATATGTCAATTGTGTGTTACGACTTACAACATAATTGTACATCTGTTACAACATATGTCTATTACGTAGATACTTTAACTAATTAATTACCTATTAAGTGTCAACAATCAATCACGTACATTGTCATTGGAACAACATTTAAAAAAAAACTGTCATTAAAGAACATAATTACAATTCTTCATATTCTACCCCTTTTAAATAAAAGGCTATCACTCACATTTGAAAACATTCAAAACTCAGAAGTTGCAACTTTTTTTCAAATTGCAACTTCTTCACAATCCTTATAAGAGAAAATATTTTTGTTGGGAAGGAAGAAGATATTTTCGTAACTTGAGTAAGAGTGAAAAAATGACGCGGAGGATTAAAAAATGAAAATTTACAAACTACGTTGAATCCCTTCTGAGATGTCTACTTATTGATATCGTTGAAAGGATTGCTTCCGGCTCCTTCAAAGATTTTTTGAATGTCAAATTAAGGTATTTATATAAATCAATTTTTGCCTCTCTTTAAATTTTATTTCCTAACCGTTTGATTTGATTTCTCATTTCCAAGGTCCTTAATCAAGTTGTAATGAACCTTCTGTATATCATAAGGTAACGTTGGTCGACTTTCCTGATTTTAGACGGCGAGTGAAGCATCGGTTATTTGAAAAGTCTACTTCTTTCCTGGATATTTGTAGAGCAATTTAAAAGCCTTATACAGAAAAAGCGTGGTAATTTTTAATATTTTTCGTATGTATTCACATTTTTATCAATGTATTATGCCTTTTAAATGTGTTTCTTTCCTTTGTAGTTTGAGTTTTTCAACGAAAATGATTCAAATGCTGTGGAAATGATTAATCAAGCAGTATACGGAGGCCACATTGGTGCATCCTATGCGCTTGCCATAATTTCAATCTTCAAGGGCGGTGAATCCATGCGAGAAGGTTTAGAGGGTGTTTAGATTGGCTTAAAAGTTTGTCAAACTTACTTTTAAGTTAGTTTTTGACTTCTGAAAGTGTTTGACAAATATAAAAAATAACTTAAAATAAGTCAAAAATGACTTAAAATAAGTTAGGAAGTGTTTCGTAAGGTCAAAAATGACTTAAAATAAGTCTATAATAACTTAAAATAAGTCAAAAACCAAAAGTAGGTCTCCCCCTACTCTTTAATATTTGACTTAAAAGTCATTTCAGTTTGACTTTTTATTTTTAACTTAAAAACTACTTTTTTTAAGTCAATCCAAACGGGCTCTTAATGTTCATTGCCAACATAAAACAAATGGAGCCACATAAGATAAGGATATATCGACATAATTTATGACAAGTCTTAGGTAGAATGTGGGTGCCAAAATCTTATGTTTTGGGACAAAGACCCATTTGTTGCACTGTTCATCAACATGAGCAAAAACTTCGCAAGAAAGGCTGGCCCAAGGGAAGTGATGATGAAGATGATATTCATTGTGAATTATGTAGTTGTGATTTAGAACTAGATTATGTAGTTAATTTTTTACCTCATGGTGGATATCTTTGATTGTGTAGTTGTTTTGGAATATTATCGATTAATATATTTGCATATGTGGTAACATATGTCTATTCTATGGAAACATATTATTTATCTGTTGGAACATATGGTCAATTTTGTGTTGAAATTGCCACAAATAGGTCATCTGTGGCAATATGTCTATTATGTGGCATATTCTCGCAACACCTTTGAGCTGATATGAGGCTAACTCCACACGATTTGCATCAGCAATACGCATGACCTCAAGCACTTTCTAAAGCTCTTCCACAATGTTTTCTGGATTCTCATTGAGCTTTGACCAGTGAACCTCGGGGGATTCATCCTCAAAAACTCACGAATTCTAGATGTATCAGCCATATCTTGACGATCCACTCCTTGTTGACCAACGTGATTTGCCACAACCTTATTCAGCATCTGAATAGCATTCCTAAACTCAGTATTGATGACATCTCCCTGAGCGGGTTGCACTTCTGGTGCATTGTGAGCTTCTTGACCTTGAGGATTAGCATTCCTCCTAGCAGGACGTCCTCGAATAGCTCTTCGTGGAGGCATGATCTGAAAAGACACGCATAAGCACGAATTCGAAGGACATTTTTTATAGAGTTGAACTCTATCGCACGAATAGGAGTAAGAAGAAAGTGAAATGCTCATAAATATCGTAGCCTCCCAATTATAGATTTGGCACGCTTCATACTGATAAGAAGGACTCTACTAGACACACCTTCAAAGACACCCTAGGACTCTTGAACTCTGTGCTCTGATACTAAGTTTATCACTCCCCGAGCCTACACCTTGAACGTGGCTGGCACTCGAACACCATTGTTGGCCTCAAGCGAACCCTTGGCCTGGTTAACTATGACTTACATAACTTTATAAGATACGCGGAAGCTTAAGTAGATGAGAATTTAAACATTTAAGGAAAAGTTTTAAGACACTGTCTTGAAATACCTAACATAATTCATTAGTTTAAATAACATCATGAGAAAACAATAGAAAACATCCAACTCTGTCTGCATATGAAGCCTCTATTGTTCAAGATAGATGTCAGGACAAGACCCACGACACCTCAAATACTACTAAAACTGAATATGAAAATGAAGTCCCCTGGAAGCAAGGAGGCCTCACCAAAAAGCTGTCTACGAGTGCAAGGTGATCTCAACGAAATGCATGTTAATGATCCTAAACACCTGTATATGCATCATGAAACAATGCAGATTGAATGACATCAGTACATAGAATGTACGAGTATGTAATATGGCTGAATAAAACAATAACTTAACTGAGGACTAGATACCTATCAAGCAAAACAATGTATAAACAAGTAATGATAATTATTCGTACTTTACAATTTGGTATGCAATATAAGCAATATTAAAGTAGAAAACTTGACTTTGTGGGAGAGTTTCTCTAACCGACAACCATTAATATGAGCCTAGCAATGATACAATGTTTCACCCACGTTACAAGGGCCATCTTATACTTTGTCGGGGTATAGGATGCTAACTATAACTGTGGATCCATCCAATAGCCTTCTTGAGGCAATGAGGAGTCACCCGAAAAATCGATACGATCCTATCCTACGCTGGCTACATAGTTTTATGGGACTTTGTGTAAAAAATGGACTCTTACCCAATTCGGTGCTCGATACTACTACCAAAACAATCAATATCAATTATGCTCACTTACCCTTTTACAGAGAAACAGACTATTTCTTTACTTTACTTTCACTTTTCTTTACTTTAGTATTTTTCAGAAAATCAATTACACTCTTTCTCTGTCTCAACTATCAAATAGTACATATGAAACCATCGGATTCTTTCTTTAAAGACTCTTTTCAAAACATACACTTAAAACGTATATTCATGGACTTATATTTCAAGTCCGAAATCAATGTATAAGAACTCATATACTAATCTCCATAAACATGAATTTTATAAACAATTAGGTTTATGTGATACGAAGCATGAACAACAAAGTTTTGACGTTAATATGCATAGTAGAAATCAAAATTTCAATGGTTAAGAAATTGAAAGTTAGAATAAGAAACAGAACTAAATTTGGATTTCAAGAGACTACGGATAAAACTATGAACATAACCTTTTAATGGCTGAATTTAGATGTAGGGCGTGAGGACGAGCTTAGTCCATCACTATGAGTAGCCTTACATGCCTGGAAGAATGAAGTTCTTGGCGAAATCGATGAAGCTCAAAGAACGCTCGAAACTCTAGCTTTTCTCCTCTTATAACCTTGCTCTAATGACTTAAAGTGCTAATGAACGTAAAAGAACTAATTAACATTTTCTAAGCCCTTAACTAGGTGAAACGTCGTGATTTAAGCTTAGAATAAGGATTAAAACGATATAACTTAAGTACTAAACGCATAGGGGAAAGACCAAAACGACCCCAACTTAAAAACTGACGAAGTGCCTCAAAAGGAAGGCTTCACGGACCGCTTAGGGCTCCACGGTCCGTGAAACACTTCACTGGCCGTTTAGCCATCCGTGAAACTTCGACTGCCTGACAGTGCCTTACTAAAACGAGCATAACTTTTTACTCCGAACTAGAAATTAGGCAAACTTAGTGGCGTTTGTATGAGGACTCAAAGATCTTTAATTTGATAGATATGGTCATATGAAGTTGTCCCTAACTTAAAAACTGATGAAGTCACCTAAAAGGAGGGTTGGACGGTTCGTACAAGGCCTCACGGGCAGTATAGGGAACCGTCCTGGAGGCCCCTTGCCTGGCAACCCTGGACGGCTGGGCAGCCTCCCCTAAATGGGCCGTTCATGGTTTCACAGACCGTTAAGGGTCTGTCCAGGTCTCCTAGCAGCCCCTAAACAGTTGGGCCACTTCCCTAAACGGACCGTGGTCCCTTTCACGAGCCGTTTAGGCTTCAGTGAAGGGTCCATGGTCTGTTTTAGGGCTGTGGATATGCATGTTAACCCATTTTACCCTTTTAAACTTTTTCGAACTTCGAGATGTTATATTAATTTTTACATTGTTTTTAGTAAATAGGATACCATATCATATATTGGTAATGTGTCGTAGAGAATTGGTTCATTCCTTCGAAAAAGAGTTTAGTCGTGATAATACCAACTTGATATATATCATATAATAATAAGATATCCACATGATAGATTTATTTTCTATCACTTTTGATTAAAAATTTCTTGCACATAAATATAAAAAATAGAGTTATATATGTTCCAAATATAAATTTTATTTGTATTTAAAATATTTTTCTATTAACTTGAATTTGAATAAACAAGTAATTCTAGTCTAATTATTTTTAATTACTTTTTGTTGTAGCCTAATTATTTAGTTTTTCTATATTTTTATTAGTCTTAAAATAATTAGCTAAACAAAATGTTTGATATAATGTATGATTATCCCTATCGTTTATTACTAGTTATTAATTAATGATTATCTTGTAATTTGAAAGTTAAAAATGGAATGTGGATGTAGGTAAAATGTAGATTTTGAAAATATTTATATGATAGAATATTAATAAAATTTGTGGAGAGATTTGAAAGGGAGAAAATAAGACAAATAAATTGAAATGGAGAAAGTATTAAATATAAATTAAGGAAATTAAAGCAAAAGGGCAATTCCTTCTCAAAAATAAAGAAAGAGATTTGCAAGCTATTTTTTCATAAGCGTATTTTTGACCTTTTTCTTCTTCTTCTTGAGGGCCCCTCCAATTGAATCTGACTGAATTGCCTTACTCGTTGCTTACAAGGCTGCCAAATTAGTGATTCTTCTAGTTTTAATACCTTCTTCAATGAATTCTCCCATCCTAACAACCTCAAAGAACTTTTGTCCTACCATGCTTATCATATTTTCGTAGTACGTTGAATCCTTTTGAGACTTTATAAAAAGACAGGTCATCTTGCTTTCTGCCATCGGAGGTTGAACTTTTGCGGTGTCTGCTCTCCATCGCATGGCATACTCCTTGAAAGACTCTGTTGACTTCTTTTCCAACTTCATCAAGTAGAACCTGTCTAGTATAGCCTCAGTGTTAAACTTGAATCTATTCATGAATTCTTGTGCCATCGCACCCCAACTATGCCATTTCTGTGGATCCCGACTTGTGTACCAATCAAGGGCTTCTCCAGTCAAACTCCTTGTAAACAACTTCAATCTAATGGCCTCGTCTTTCCCCACTCCAACTAGCTTGTCACAATATGACCTTAAATGAGCTCGAGGATTTCCCTTCCCATCAAACATATCAAATTTTGGTACCTTATACCCTGCAGGCAACTCAACATCGGGATGAACACATAAATCCTCATACTCAAGACTTTCACATCTTTTGTGGACTTGGATACTTTTGAATGCTTCCTTCAAATTGTGAATTTCCCTTGCTACACTGTCATCTATTTTTTACCTTGCTTCTTTCTCTATCTCCTCATATGGATCGACTTCTGGCATGGTTGGCATTGGAGTAATGAAAGGTTGAGCTTCCGCTACATATACTTGAGGCACATATTGCATGTTAGGGATTGCAGCGTGTGCCGCCGGTATATGTTGGGTATTTTTGGGTGAGCGAGGCGGTTTGGGTGAGTGGGGTGGTTTGGGTCGGTGGGGTTTGGGTAAATGAGTTAGTTTGGATGACTGGAGATTGGATAAGTAAAGTTTGGGAAGCATATGGGGTAGTGAATGGTGAAGGATTGGTTTGTTGTGGGTTATTTGGTGGAAAGTTAGGTTGTTGAGGGTTGGTGGATTGTGTAGAAGCAGTTGGATTAGTCTTGTGAAGGGAAGGATTTGGTGGAAAGTGTTGAGGAGTGGGAGAGTCAACGAGTGGAAAATAAGGTGGCATAGTTGCATTTGTTCCATGCTCGAAAAGTGGTGTGTTCAGGGTGATGGACAAATTGGTGAGGTTTCAAAGTCGATCAATCTCACTTTGCATATTGGCCATTTTTTGTATCAGCTTAGCAATGTGTTCATCATAAGGGATTGAATCCCTTCTTTCTGAAGTCTCGGGTTCGTCTCTTAGGACAGTGACAAGTCCCAAACCATTTTGATCAGATTCACTTTAATCAACCATGTTTGTGGATGCACGTGCTTTTGATCTCATAAAGTACGGGTGATCTGCCAGTTCATAGCCAATGCAAATCAACCTTTAGGGGAATATAAATCAAAAGGAAAGAAAACCTTCAAAAAAATGAAGAGAAATATCAGTATAAAGTGGATAATATTAGCAATTAGGCAAATAAATAAAGAAGAAACATGTAGCAAGTAAATCACATAAATAAATAAAAAATCAAAAGAAAATGCATCCTAATATGCACGGGACCTCTTTTATGCCAGAGGTTGGCCTAGATGTCAGACATACGAGATTATGATAGATTGATCCAAGCCATTAATTTGTGACAACTTGAGTTTGGGAGATAAAAGGCCAAATTCTCATTAAACATTAATAAAAGAGTACAACGAAAAGAAGATAAACTAAGAAATACATGAAAAGATGACATAATATAAAGACAACTCTAAGACTTGGCCTAAATCCCGGTCTCAATCATGCTGGTGGAGGAAGCGAAGATGATGCTCCAACATTGCTCACCCCTGCTCCCTCATTATTCAAATATTGCATTATATTTTCCATTTGATCCCACATTTCAGGAGTAACTATTTTGGTTCCAAGACGAGAATGTCTTATCCAAATCATCATCCCAATTTCCTAAAAACCTTTCTCACCTTCTGAGCTTTTGCTATCACGATCTTCTCGAAACCATACCTGATATTCTGGAATTTCTTTTGATGGCCCATCTCCAATATCTATCGTGATAATATTGCTCCATTCATGAAGAATCTCTCTAACTCTAGGGACTTCAAAGTTTGGTCCAAAGAAAATTTCAGAAATCCTCATGTTTGCTCGAAGAGGAATTACTTGTGCTTGACCAAACTGTTGAAGTACGCGTACCGGAGCATATGGCTGGAGACCTTTCAACCCAATAAGCTCGATATAGTAAATCCCTCTACATCTTATATAGGCAATGGAACATGAGAGTAATGGGTATTTCCGCTGAATTTGATCACTTGTGCGGGAAGCCAAAAGGTTATACCAATCATCAGTACCAACTGGAAACACAAATCGTCTCAGCCTGTCATAAAAACTGTTAACCTGATTTGTGTTACTAAAGCATATGTCCACCATGTTTGAACATTGGTAAAAATGTTCCATCGCCCACATTTGTAAAAGGATATTGCAACCTTCAAAGAAGTTTGTGTCCCCTCTTTTATATTTTCCAAGAGCTCGAAATATTTCTGCTAAAATCATGGGAACCAAGGTGAGTTCTCTGCCATCAACTCCTTCAAAAGTACCCGAGCCACAGAACATATGCAAGTGCTAATATGTCCATGTTCCCGTGAAAAAACCAAACAAATGCAATAGGACGTCTAACTTGCCAATGAACAAAAGTGCAAGAGAATTCTTTCTTGAACAATTTGTAACCATCCGAGCGTCCATACCTTTCATATAAGTAATCCAAAGAAACCCAATTATGTTCGAAGCATTGAAGTTTCTTGTCATTATTCAATCCTAAGTAGCGAAGGAATTTCTTCCCTGATTGACTGTGTGGAATAATTTGACCTCTTCCTTGATACTTCAAACTGGTGAAATAGCGGATTTCCTCCAATGTAGGTGTTAGTTCGAAGTCTTTGAATGCGAACACAACACGATCTGGATCCCAAAATGGAATTAAGGCCCTAATCACATGCTTGTCAGGGGAGATCTTGAATATCATAGTGAGGTACCCCAATCTTCTTGCAATTGCTAGTTTTTCACTAGGATTGAAATTTTCCCACCATATCTCCAATTTGTGTGGGACACCCTCGACCATCCTAATTTTGGGCATTTGAGGAACTGAATCCATCGTACAATAAAAATCAATGTAGAATAAAATAAAATGAACATATAATTTCCAAACTCACTATGTCAAAATTGGCTTAGATCCTTCTATCATTATCACGTTGCACAAAACATGCTTTTTGGTAGTTGGGTCGTGAAACCCGTCGACATAAGGGTGGATTTCTTAAATGTGGAGTCGATGCCAAGGATCGGTCCACCTAAGGTGTATGTATGCATGACTTAAATCAGAGGGGTGGCTTAGCTCTATCTTATGTTTTCTAAGATTTGGCTTACTAGACACAAGCTTCCCGAGTGGACAACTCGAGTGAGAAGGCTACGCGGTCACACGAAAAAAGATCCGGACACCCCACGCATACGCCAACTCTCCTAACTTTTGGGATTTTGAAAGAAATTTGCGGGTGTGCAAAACACACCTCGCGTGTATGTGTGATTGTGTGAATTTTCTGGAATTAGAGGAAGTATGAGCGGAATGACAGTTTATAAAGCAGTAACAAATACACAGTTTAATGTAAAGCAATAACAAATATACAATTATATAAAGCAATAACAAATAAGCAATTTATATCACATGATAAGTAAAGCATATGCAATTAAAATAAAACAAACAATTAAAATGAAACAAGCAAATGTTAAAAACTTAATTATTAACCTAAGTCTGTTATGGTTTAGAACCTAAAAGTCCCCAGTGAAATCGTCAATCTGTTATACCCCATTTTAACTCACGTCAAATAGTTTACAACATTTTGGTGATTTTCAAATTATTAACTAACTTAAGAAGTCGCCACCTAATTATTTTAAAAGGTTAATTAGGACACCTAAATAATTAACTAAGTGATGCTAAAGTTGACTTCATTTTAAGGTCTACTAAACATAAGATTCTAGGTAAGGGTTCTAGTTATCCTAAAGGGAAGGGGTTAAACATCCTTTAAGATTCGTTAAACACGATTACCGGCCAAACTTTGATTAATTAAAGATAAGTATGAAATATACTATTGAAAGATTTAAGAAAATATTAAATTTGATCCTAGGGTTTTAAATTTGAATTGACCAACCAATAGGGAAATACACCTGGCAGGCGTGTGCTTGATCATGGAAGGCATGGGCAGATGTGTGTTTGGCGTGTGTTTTGGAATGTTGGCGCCAACGTGGCTGCTCGCATGGCGCTTACATGGATGGGAGGAATGCAAGAATGGGCTATTGGAAAAGGGCTTCTTCTTGGGCCATTTAAAGTGGGTGAATTTTAATTGGGCTGAAGATTTGTTTTGATCTTTTTCCCTTCTTCTTTTTAAATTTCTGGGCTTCTAACTTAATAACAAATACAATATATTATTAAATGACAAATAAGATTTATAAAATGAAAATATCAATATTACGACTTTACACTAATATAAAATATGGATACAAAAATATGAATTTGTAATTAATTAAAGAAGTGCTAAACTTGAAATAAGGTGATGATAAAACCATTATTTAAGAGAAAGAGATATAAAAAATAGAACTTATAATTTAATAGATCATTTTGATGCGCTATTAATTTAGAAGCTCAAAAATAATGAATTAAAGAAAAGAAGGGTCAAAATTGGGTGTCAACAAATATCATACAATCTTTTAAAAGCACAAAAAATGTAAAATACCATAAATGACCCTGGCAGGAAGCAGGCATGTCGGCCATGACCTGCTTCCATAGCCGCTTATATATAGTGTACTAGATGGTGTGCCCGTGCTCCGCACGGGTTCCCAACGTCATTTTTGTTTCTTTATTAAATCAACTACTATTTTGAACATAGAAAGTGCAAATATAGACAACTGAGTGAACTTTGGAAATGAAACACTCCAAACATTTACATTATATTCAGTACGTACTTTTGGAGTTCATTCATATTGAAATCACAAATTATTTGTTAAGTGTTCCATTCTTGAATTATAACAACATTTATCATTCGTCCTCGAGCGAAGTAGCAATCGCTTCGCATCATCTTTGGTGTGTGGAACATTGTCAAATTATTAACATCATTTGACCCGAAGATGAAGTAGCAATTACTTCACTGGTGTGCGATAGGAAGGAAGAACCAATTGTCTTGTGTACTATTTACATAGAATTTGGCTACATAACAAAAAATCAGGGAAAGGATTAAATACTACAGTATAACTGTGATTTACTAAAACATAAAATCTTAGAGGGAGCAAGGGAATTGGAGTTGGGAGTCTCCATTCCCTTATACATCAAGTAACAAAATCTATATGTTGAAATAAGTTCAAAGATGCATCTGCAGGTTAAGATCACAAAGCCATAATCATATATGATCTGTTTATTATATCAATTTATACTAAACTTGAGTTAGGCTACAGATCCTATGGCAGTTATTTTCTTGAAAATCAATTTGTAAACCAAATGACTCAAGTATTTTTCTACCTCTACTTGGAATGTCATGATAAACATGAGTTCTCATGTCCTTAAAATTATTCTCTTTTTCGAAATAGCATCCAATATTTATATCAGATTAATAAATGTAAGATGCAATATGTGTGTCCATCTGAAGCTTAAGATTTGATGAACAAAATTATCAAATTCCACTACCTATGTCAGTGAAAGGTAACAATGGTGAAATCGTCCTGCATATGCTATATTTAGCATTTATTGGAGAATTTCTTGCTCAAATTCTAGACATAAATCTTCAAACCTGAAGTTTTCTCCCATTCTAATAACTGCTATCCAATGTGACTCATTTAAATCTTCTTACGTAAATCTACAAATTTCTCCAAACACTTTAATGTAATGATATGTCTCTTTACTAATCTCCTTTTGCTTCTCCAGTTTGCCTCTGATGGCATGTTCAAGATATGTGACTCTTGCTGGAGGCTTTCTTGAACATAGCTATATTTTCCCTTCGTTCACCTTTGTATTTCAAAGGTAAAGAAGAAATAGATGGATTAGGGTACCTATCATGTCACCTAAAAGATAAGTACACTTAATACGCACACATAACTTACTCCAACATACAAAGTCAAGCTATATTTTCATTGGGTATATTGTTGTTGTTGTATATATAAGTTAAGTCATCAAAGTAATCATCAAGGTGCTAAGCAGTGTATTATACTTTTGATTGAATATAAGTTCAATCCACTTATAATGAATAACTGTTTTACACACTGTACTAAAAATGATCAATCTTTTATAACAACAAAATAGTGCGATAATCGGAACACAATATACAACTGACGATCCTAGATAGAAGAGTAACAAACTTAAAAAGTCACTTTTATGAAATAAAACTGAAACAATATGAACTTGCTAATGGAGAATAATTTTACACTATTGCTAATGGTGAATAATTTTACACTAAAATGCATAACGTACATACATTCTAACACAGAATACAATGCACATAAAGAAGCGAGTAAACAACAACAAAGTGATTATCATGAAGATGGCACATCTTAAAAAAAATTGAGGGGAAAAACTTGTATTACACTGTTCATGGAGTTCGAATCTTCAAATTCGACAAACCCAAAGCAGAATCCTAGTTACTGAAGAAATAGGAAATCAATAAATAGTGTTAAAGATCTATAAAATTAAGTAGATGAGAGGAGGAAAATGTGTAAGACATGCCTTGTGACCCAACTCTGTTACTTCTAACTTGTATGACCCCTTGCTTAATAGGTCCAAATCTCTTAAATTCAACCTCAAGTTGAGCAACAGTTACATTTCGAGCAAGTATGACAGAGTTTTGCTATCGGCGGTGGCACAAGATGCTGAGAATCATATATTTCCAGTGGCTTTTTGTGTTGTGGACAAGAAATGTGATGCCTCATCTCAATATTTTTTTGAATAGATGAGAACATATGTAGATGATACTGATGAGTTGTGCATTATTTCTGATAGGCAACCAAGTATTCGGAAGATGGTTTCGACTATCTACCCTACATCTCATTATGATTGGTACATGAGACACCTTGGGAAAAATATTCAAAATAACTTTTACAATTCAAAGGTTGTATCCCATTTTTATAAAGCAGCAAAGGATTACGATTTATGTGAGTTCAATGACTATTTCAATCAAATAAGAGATTTGGTACCAAAGGCAGTTGAAACTCTTGAACGTATTGGATTCGACACATGGAGCAGGGCATTCTGCTCGGAAAATAAGTACATTATTGTCTAGGGTTTTATATATTGTAATTTTATGTTTTACTGATTGATTTTGTTTTTGTTGTGTAGATATAACATTATGACGTCAAACATTGCTGAGTCGATGAATGTTATGTTTGATATTGAAAGAGAATTTCCCATTGTCGCTCTATTTGATGAAATAAACAGGAGATTTGCACTTTTATTTCACCAAAGGCGTATGGAGTTGGTGAACTATGCAAATAAATTTGTTCCTTCAATCGAAAAAGATATATCAAAGTATGTCAACTTGGGCAATAAGTTGTTGGCTCATCAAATTGCTAACTACAAGTTCAGTATCACTGGTCATGGTGATTTTGCTACAGTGGATCTACAAAGAAAAACTTGTACATGTAGAATTTTTGACTTGGACAAAGTACCTTGTCCACATGCTATGGTAGCGCTTCGAGCCCAATATGGTACACAGTTTGGAAATCATATTTATGAGTACTCATCTCTATATTATTCAGTGGAAAAAATACATAATTGCATACTGTGAGAAAATTCATCTTGTGCCACCCAAAGATTCTTGGATTGTCCCTTGAATATCTTAGAGAGAGAAATACCTCCTCCATATGTTGATCCAAGCAAACCTGGAAGAAGGAGATATAAGAGAAGGCGTGGAGTTGGTGAATCATTTCCAACAAGAAAAATAAGTGTTCCGTATGTAAGGACTTTGGCCACAAAAGAACTACATGTCCAAATCGAAATACTCCATAATTATTATTGAATTCTAATGAACGTTCTTTTTTATTTGAGGATGTATGTTAATTTGAATGAACTTATGTTATTTATATAAAATGTGTGATTTATTTTGAACTTATGAACTTATGTCAATTGTGTGTTACAACTTACAACATAATTGTGCATCTGTTACACTATATGTCAATTGTGTGTTAGTTCTTACAATATAATTGTGCATCGGTTCCAATATATGTCAATTATGTGTTACAACTTACAACATAATTGTGCATCTGTTACAACATATGTCAATTGTGTGTTATAACTTATAACATAATTGTGCATCTGTTACAACATATGTCAATTGTGTGTTAGTTCTTACAACATAATTATGCATCTGTTCCAATATATGTCAATTGTGTGTTACAACTTACAACATAATTATGCATCTGTTACAATATATGCCAATTGTGTGTTAGTTCTTACAATATAATTGTGCATCTGTTACAATATATGTCAATTGTGTGTTACAACTTACAACATAATTGTGCATCTATTATAACATATGTCAATTATGTGTTGGTTCTTACAACATAATTATGCATCTGTTACAACATATGTCAATTGTGTGTTACGACTTACAGCATAATTGTGCATCTGTTACAACATATGTGTCATATGTTGCAACATATGTCTATTACGTAGATATTTTAACTAATTAATTACCTGTTAAGTGTCAACAATCAATCACGTAGTTGTCATTAAAGAATATAATTACAACTCTTCATATTCTATCCCTTTTAAAACAAAGGCTATCACTCACATTTGAAAACATTTAAAACTCAAAAGTTGTAACTCTTCTTCAAAAGTTGCAACTTCTTCACAATCCTTATAAGAGAAAAGACTTTTGCTGGGAAGGAAGAGGAAATTTTCGTAACTTAAGTAAGAGTGAAAAAATGATGCGGAGGATTAAAAAATGAAAATTTACAAACTACATTGAATCCCTTCTGAGATGTGTACTTATTGATATCGTTGAAAGGATTGCTTCTGGCTCCTTCAAAGATTTAATGAATGTTAAATTAAGGTATTTATATAAATCTATTTTTGCCTCTCTTTAAAATTTATTTCCTAACCGTTTGATTTGATTTCTCAGTTCCAAGGTCCTTAATCAAGTCGGTAATGAACCTTCTGTATATCATAAGGTAACGTTGGTCAACTTTCCTAATTTTATACGGCGAGTGAAGCGTCGGTTATTTGAAAAATCTACTTCTTTCTTGGATATTTGTAGAGCATCTGGGAATTTAAAAGCCTTATACAGAAAAGGTGTGATAATTTTTAATGTTTTTCGTATGTATTCACATTTTGTCAATGTATTCTTCATTTTAAATGTGTTTCTTTCCTTTGTAGTTTTGACTTTTTCAACGAAAGTGATTCAAATGCTGTGGAAATGATTAATCAAGCAGCAGACGGAGGCCACATTGGTACATCCTATGCGCTTGCCATAATTTCAATCTCCAAGGGCGGTGAATCCATGCGAAAAGGTTTAGAAGGTGTTTGGATTGGCTTAAAAGTTGGTCAAACCTACTTTTAAGTCCGTTTTTTACTTCTGGAAGTATTTGACAAATATGGAAAATAGCTTAAAATAAGTCAAAAATGACTTAAAATAAGTTAGGAAGTGTTTGGCAAGGTCAAAAATGACTTAAAATAAATATAAAATGACTTAAAATAAGTCATAAACCAAAAGTAGGTCTCCCCCTACTTTTTAATTTTTGACTTAAAAGCCATTTTAGTTAGACTTTTTATTTTTAACTTAAAAACTACTTTTTTTAAGTCAATCCAAACGGGCTCTTAATGTTCATTGCCAACATGAAACAAACGGAGCCACATAAAAAAGGACATGTCGACATAATTTACGACAAGTCTTAGGTATAATATGGGTACCAAAATCTTATGTTTTGGGACAAAGACCCATTTCTTGCACTGTTCATCAACATGAGCAAAACCTTCGCAAGAAAGGCTGGCCCAAGGGAAGTGATGATGAAGATGATATTCATTGTGAATTATGTAGTTGTGATTTAGAACTAGATTATGTAGTTGAATTTTTGCTTCATTATGGACATCTTTGATTGTGTAGTTGTTTTGGAATATTATCAATTAATATATTTGCATATGTGGTAACATATGTCTATTCTGTGGCAACATATTATTTATCTGTTGGAACATATGGTATATTTTGTGTTGAAATTGCCACAGATAGGTCATCTGTGGCAATATGTCTATTTTGTGGCATATTCTAGCAACACCTTTGAGCTGATATGAGGCTAACTCCACATGATTTGCATCAGCAACACGCATGACCTCAAACACTTTCTGAAACTCTTCCACAATGTTTTCTGGATTCTCATTGAGCTTTGACCAGTGAACTTCGGGGGATTCATCCTCAAAAACTCATGAATTATAGATGTATCAGTCATATCCTAACGACCCACTCCTTGTTGACCAACCTGATTTGCCACAACCTGAGTCAGCATCTGAATAGCATTCCTGAACTCAGCATTGGTAACATCTCCCTAAGCGGGTTGCACTTCTGGTGCATTGTGAGCTTCTTGACCTTGAGGATTAGCATTCCTCCTAGCAGGACGTCCTCGAATAGCTCTTCGTGGAGGCATGATCTGAAAATACACGCATACCCACGAATTAGAAGGACTTTTTTTATAAAGTTGAACTCTATCGCACGAACAAGAGTAAGAAGAAAGTGAAATGCTCCTAAATATCGTAGCCTCCCAATTATAGGCGTGGCGCACTTCACACTGATAAGAAAGACTTTACTAGACATGACTTCAAAGACACCCTAGGACTCTTGAACTTTGTGCTCTGATACTAAGTTTATCACTCCCCGAGCCTACACCTTGGACGTGGCTGGCACTCGAAGACCATTGTTGGCCCCAATCGAACCTTTGGCCTAGCTAACTATGGCTTACATAACTCTATAAGATACGCGGAAGCTTAAATAGATGAGCATTTAAACATTTAAAGAAAAGTTTTAAGACACTGTCTTAAAATACCTAACATAATTCACTAGTTTAAATAAACATCAGGAGAAAACAATAGAAAACATCTAACTCTGTCTGCATATGAAGCCTCTATTGTTCAAGATAGATGTCAGGACAAGACCCATGACATCTCAAATACTACTAATACTGAATATGAAAATGAAGTCCCCCGAAAGCAAGGAGGACTCACCAAAAGTTGTCTACGAGTGCAAGGTGATCTCAACGAAACGCTTGTTAATTATCCTGAACACCTGTATCTGCATCATGAAACGATGCAGATTGAATGACATCAGTACATGAAATGTACGAGTATGTAATATGGCTGAATAAAACAATAACTTAACTGAGGACTAGATACCTATCAAGCAAAACAATGTATAAACAAGTGGTGAAAATTATTCGTACTTTACAATAAGGTATGCAATATAAGCAATATGAAAGTAGAAAACTTTACTTTGTGGGAGAGTTTCTCTAACCGACAACCATTACTACTAGCCTAGCAATGATATAATGTTTCACCCACGTTGCAAGGGCCATCCTATACTTTGCCGGGGTATATGATGCTAACTATAACTGTGGATCCATCCAATAGCCTTCTTGAGGCAGTGAGGAGTCACCCGAAAAGTCGATACGATCCTATCCTACGTGGCTACATAGTTTTATGGGACTTTGAGTAAAAAATGAACTCTTACCAAATTCGGTGCTCGATACTACTACCAAAACAATCAATATAAATTATGCTCACTTACCCTTTTACAGAGAAACATACTATTTCTTTACTTTACTTTCACTTTTCTTTACTAAAGTATTTTTCAGAAAATCAATTATACTCTTTCTCTAAATCAACTATCAAATAGTACATATGAAACCGTTGGATTCTTTCTTTAAAGGCTCTTTTCAAAACATACACTTAAAACGAATATTCATGGACTTATATTTCAAGTCTGAAATCAATGTATAAGAACTCATATACTAATCTCCATAAACATGACATTTATAAACAATTGGGTTCATGTGATACGAAGCATGAACAACAAATTTAAGAGGTTATTATGCATAATAGAAATCAAAATTTCAATGGTTAAGGAATTGAAACTTTGAATAAGAAACACAACTAAATTTGGATTTCAAGAGACTACGGATAAAACTATGAACATAACCTTTTAATGGCTGAATTTAGATGTAGGGCGTGAGGACGAGCTTAGTCTATCACTATGAATAACATTACATACCTGGAAGAGCGAAGTTCTTGGTGAAATCGACGAAGCTCAAAGAACGCTCAAAACCCTAGCTTTTATCCTCTTGGAACCTTGTTCTATTGACTTGTAGTCTTAATGAACGTAAAAGACCTGATTAACACTTTTTAAGCCCTTAACTAGGTGAAAATATTGTGGTTTAGGCTTAGAATAAGGATTAAAACGACGTAGTTTAAGTACCAACGCATAGGGGAAAGACCAAAATGACCTCAACTTAAAAACTGATGGAGTGCCTTAAAAGGAAGGCTTCATGGACCGTTTAGGGCTCCACGGTCCGTGAAACACTTCACCGGTCATTTAGCCATCCATGAAACTTCGTCTGTCTGATAGTGCCTTACTAAAACGAGCATGACTTTTTACTCCGAACTCGAAATTAGGCAAACTTGGTGGTGTTGGTAAGAGGACTCAAAGATCTTTAATTTGATAGGTTATAGGCCACCTAATTTGTTATGTGTTGAGAGATATGGTCATATGAAGTTGACCCTAACTTAAAAACTGACGAAGTCACCTAAAAGGAGGGTTGGACAGTTCGTACAAGGCCTCACGAGGCGTATAGGGAACCGTCCAGGAGGTCCCTTGCCTGGCAGCCCTGGACGGCTGGGCAGCCTCCCCTAAACGGGCCATCCATGGCTTTACGGACCGTTAAGGGTTTGTCCAGGTGGACTCCTCTCCTAGCAACCCTTAAACAGTTGGGCCACTTCCCTTAACGGATTGTGGTCCCTTTCACTAGTCGTTTAGGCTTCAGTGAAGGGTCCATGGTCTGTTTTAGGGCTGTGGATATGCATGTTAACCCTTTTTACCCTTTTAAACTTTTTCGAACTTCGAGATGTTATATTAATTTTTACATTATTTTTAGTAAATAGGATACCATATCATATATTGGTAGTGTGTCGTAGTGAATTGGTTCATTCCTTCAAAAAAGAGTTTAGTCGGGATAATACCAACTTGATATATATCATATAATAATAAGATATCCACATGATAGATTTATTTTTCTATCACTTTTGATTAAAAATTTCTTGTACATAAATATAAAAAATAGAGTTATATATGTTCCAAATATAAATTTTATTTGTATTTAAAATATTTTTCTATTAACTTGAATTTGAATAAACAAGCAATTCTAGTCTAATTATTTTTAATTACTTTTTGTTGTAGCCTAATTATTTAGTTTTTCTATATTTTTATTAGTCTAAAAATAATTAGCTAAACAAAATGTTTGATATAATGTATGATTATCCCTATCGTTTATTACTAGTTATTAATTAATGATTAACTTGTAATTTGAAAGTTAAAAATGGAATGTGGATGTAGGTAAAATGTAGATTTTGAAAATATTTAGATGATAGAATATTAATAAAATTTGTGGAGAGATTTGAAAGGGAGAAAATAAGACAAATAAATTGAAATGGAGAAAGTATTAAATATAAATTAAGGAAATTAAAGCAAAAGGGCAATTCCTTCTCAAAAATAAAGAAAGAGATTCGGAAGCTATTTTTTCATAAGCGTATTTTTGACCTTTTTACAAACTAAAAAATAAAATGCAAGGAACAATGTTAATTTGCAAGCACATGCAATATTCAACTCATTACTTTGATAAGATGCATATTAATAATCATAATTAGTGTACATCTTTACATCAAAATCAATAAATACATGACATGAATTGAAATATTCATACCTATTAGAATCATATTTTTAAAAAAAGAAGAGAAAACTTCCTAAATTACTCCGAACTCAATATCAAAATCTTCCTGCATCCTCTAATAGATATCATCTCTCATAAGAAACTCAATATCATCATCTTCCATAAATTCATTCTCACAATTATTATTATTAGTCGTTTCACCCACATTACCAAACTCAATATTATTCTCGTGAATTTTTCCTTCCACAATTTCAGACTCAACATTATTCTCGTTAGTTTTTGTTTCCACAACATGATTAACAATCTTATTCATGTCAACTTTGTTTCCTTTTCCTAGTATCTTATTTAACTCTTTACCATCATTTAGTTCTTCGTCTTCTTGAAATTACCTTCTTCTTTATCCACTTCCCCACCATTAGTTTTCACAAATTTCTCTTCGACCCCTAAAGATTTCTCCTTTTTCTCATTTTCATCCTTTTCTTCGTCTTCAGAAATTTCAAAGACCTCATTCACATTATTTTTCTCATTAGTCTTTTCTCCAGCAGTTTCAAACTCATCATTACTCTCATTAATCTTCGTCCCCACAAAAGGGGACCACAAAGATTCACCCAACATAAAAAATCCAGAGCAATAGTACTCACCCTTCTCCGTCACCTCAGGTGGCGGAGGTGGGCCCATAATCGACACCCCATGAAACACTCTTCTACATTTCTCATTTTGACACTTCAAACAACAATTCTCATAATCTTTAACAAACTCATATACATGGTAACAGTTGGGACACACAGTCCAAAAGGTGTTCCTCTCTTTTTCCTTGTTTTTCAATTTGTTATCGAAATGGGCCTTCTGGGTTGGGCTCGAAAGAACAGACCAAGCTGTGAGTACAAATCCAAATGCCTCAGATGCAAATGGGTACATATTGTAATTTGGGTTTAAGAGATTCGACGCGTGTATGAAATTGAGCTTGATGAGTTCTTGATTTTGAGTGTAGAGAGGAAGATTGAGAATAAAATAGTGATTTGGGTCTTCGTTAGTGGTGGTAGCGAGAAGCAATATATTAGCTATGAAGAGGATTTGCGAAGGGGCAATTTGATTTGGGTCAATTTCAATGGCTTTAAGAGCATAATTACAACAATCTTCAAAGTTTCGTTGTTGAAGAAACAATTCGGAGGCATTGAGATAATTTTGAAATTTCATATGACGGGTACTATTTGCTATGTATTGTCGGAGCACCATTGAAGAAGACGAAGATGGAAAGGAACTACAATGGAGTTTTTACAAATGAATGATTTTGGACATGAAATTTTTGTAAAGGATATATGTTGTATATATACACAAGAATAAATATCAAATTCAAGTAAGTCATTTATTACAGAATCTAATTACTTGATAAATTGAAATCTTTAACATTTTAGGATGTTCAAAATAGGACATTATGTAATTGGGAAGGAATTATTTAGGATAGAGACATAATTTCTTGAAATTCGTAAGTTTTAGTTATTGAATTACTTATTTAACATTTTAAGATGTTCAAATTTGGACATTATGTAAATGGGAGGGGAATATTTAAGATAGAGACATAAATTTTAAAATTTGAGAGTTTACACAGTTATATTGTTGCTCATTCCTTTCACATCTATTTGCCTACTAGACGTGAAACCCGTGCCAGCACGGCCCAATATATATATATTTTTTTTTTCAGGCCCAATATATGTTACTCTTTCAGTCACAATTTATGTGACACAATTGGAATTTGAAAAATTATGTAAAAAATTATGATGTTTTAAATATTCGAAGTTATGATTTATAGTAATTTTTACATAATTTTAAAATAATAAATATTATTCTCTATGTCCCAATTTATTCAAGTTGTTAATTATTGTGATTTATAGTTTTTTTTATATCAATTTCAAATAATATTAGTTACTTCTTTTGTTCCAATTTATGTGGTACTCATAAATTTTATAATTTGAGAGTTTACACTATTATAATGTTGCTCATTCCTTTCACATCTATTTGCCTACTAGATGTGAAACCCGTGCCAGCACGGTCCAATATATATATATATTTTATTTATTTTTTTCAGGCCCAGTATATGTTACTCTTTCAGTCTCAATTTATGTGACACAATTGAAATTTGAAAAATTATTTACAAAATTATGATTTATAAATATTCGAAGTTATGATTTATAGTAATTTTTACATAATTTTGAAGTAATGAATATTATTCTCTATGTCCCAATTTATTCAAGTTGTTAATTATTGTGATTTATAATTTTTTTTATATCAATTTCAAATAATATTAGTTACTTCTTTTATTCCAATTTATGTGGTACTGATAAATTTTTGAGAGTCAATCAAATATTTTTTTTATATATCTTTTAAAATTTAAATATTGAAAAATATAAGTTATCGTGATCTATAAAAAAATAATTAAATTGGTAAACGTATAAAAATTACATAAATGCCCTCGGTTAGAAGTAGGCACGTCGACCATAAGGTGTCTGCTCCTAGCCTTCTCTATATAGTAGTAAATATTAATTTTCTCTCTTTCTAATAATATTATATATATTTCATTCTTAAAATTGCTCCATCCATTTCAATTTATTAAATCAACCTTTTTTTAGTTCTCTTAAAAATGACTCTTTTCCTATTTAACAACTTTTTAATTTTAATTTTTCACAGACCATAATATTAAAAGATATTTTGATATATTTTACATAAATTTTTATTTAAAACCACAAAATATAAAAAATACTCTTAATTTTGTAAAACTTCATGCAAAAAAAAAAAAAGAAGTCAAACAAATTTTTAAAAAAATAAATATAATATTTGAATTTCTTATCATATTTTATAGATTAAAATAAAAGTATTAATTGATGCTCATGAAGGAGCTATGAAATGTGTAAAAACAAAATAGAATGATATATGAAATAATGGGAGGCCCCATAATCATTAAAAGCAAATAAAACAAAGAAGACATCATAAGCAATGTTAGCAGTAAAAGAGGTAAAAAGCAACACGTGTAATGACTTTTAAGTCCAACAAAAAAGAGTACACTTATGAAGCAAAATCATACAATCTTCTAAAAGAACAAAAAATGTAAATACCATAAATGACCCTGGCTGGGAGCAGGCATGTAGGCTGACCTACTTCCGTAGCCGCTTATATATAGTGTACTAGATGGTCTGCCCGTGCTCCACACAGGTTCCCAACGTCATTTTTGTTTCTTTATTAAATCAGCTGCCATTTTGAACATAGAAAGTGCAAATATAGACAACTGAGTGAACTTTGGAAATGAAACACTCCAAACATTTACATTATATTTTATACGTACTTTTGGAGTTCATTCATATTAAAATCACAAATTATTTGTTAAGTGTTCCATTCTTGAAATATAACAACATTTATCATTCGTCCTCGAGTGAAGTAGCAATTGCTTCGCATCATCTTTGGTGTGTGGAACATTGTCAAATTATTAACATCATTTGTCCCGAAGATGAAGTAACAATTGCTTCACTGGTGTGCGATAGGAAGGAAGAACCAATTGTCTTGTGTAATATTTACATAGAATTTGGCTACATAACAAAAAAATCAGGGAAAGGATTAAATACTACAGTATAACTGTGATTTACTAAAACATAAAATCTTAGAGGGAGAAAGGGAATTGGAATTGGGAGTCTCCATTCCCTTATACATCAAGTAACAAAATCTATATGTTGAAATAAGTTCAAAGATGCATCTGCAGGTTAAAATCACAAAGCAAGAATCATATATGATATGTTTATTATATCAATTATACTAAACCTGAGTTAGGCTACATATCCTATGGCAGTTATTTTCTTGAAAATCAATTTGTAAACCAAATGACTCAAGTATTTTTCTACCTTTACTTGGAATGTCATGATAAACGTGAGTTGTCATATCCTTAAAATTATTCTCTTTTTCGAAATTGCATCCAATAATTATATCAAATTAATAAATGTAAGATGCAATACGTGTGTCCATCTGAAGCTTAAGATTTGATGAACAAAATTATCAAATTCCACTACCTAAGTCAGTGAAAGGTAACAACGGTGAAATCGTCCTGCATATGCTATATTTAGCTTTTATTGGAGAATTTCTTGTTCAAATTGTAGACATAAATCTTCAAACCTGAAGTTTTCTCCCATTCTAATAACTGCTATCCAATGTGACTCATTTAAATCTTCTTACGTAAATCTACAAATTTCTCCAAACACTTTTATGTAATGATGTCTCTTTACTAATCTCCTTTTGCTTCTCCAGTTTGCCTCTGATGGCATGTTCAAGATATGTGACTCTTGCTGGAGACTTTCTTGAACATAGCTATATTTTCCCTTCGTTCACCTCTGTATTTCAAAGGTAAAGAAGAAATAAATGGATTAGGGTACCTATCATGTCACCTAAAAGATAAGTACACTTAATACGCACACATAACTTACTCCAACATATAAAGTCAAGCTATATTTTCATTGGGTATATTGTTGTTGTTGTTTATATAAGTTAAGTCATCAAGGTAATCATCAAGGTACTAAGCAGTGTATTATACTTTTGATTGAATATAAGTTTAGTCCACTTATAATGTATAACTATTTTACACACTGTACTACAAATGATCAATCTTTTATAACAACAAAATAGTGCGATAATCGGAACACAATATACAATTGACGATCCTAGAAAAAAGAGTAACAAACTTAAAAAGTTACTTTTATGAAATACAACTGCAACAATATGAACTTGCTAATGGAGAATAATTTTACACTATTGCTAATGGTGAATAATTTTACACTAAAATGCATAACGTACATACATTCTAACACAGAATACAATGCAAATGAAGAAGCGAGTAAACAACAACAAAGTGATTATCATGAAGATGGCGCATCTTAAAAAAAATTTGAGGGGACAAACTTGTATCACACTGTTCATGGAGTTCGAATCTTCAAATTCGACAAACCCAAAGCAGAATCCTAGTTGCTGCAGAAATAGGAAATCAATAAATAGTGTTAAAGATCTAATAAATTAAGTAGATGAGAGCAGGATAATGTGTAAAACATGGCTTGGGAACCAACCCTGTTACTTCTAACTTGTATGACCCCTTGCTTAATGGGTCCAAATCTCTTAAATTCAACCTCAATTTGAGCAACAGTTACATTTCGAGGCAAATTGTGGACACAAATGGAGTGCCCCTCAGCTGGAACAATCAGCTGTAGCAATATGAACTTGCTAATGGTGAATAATTTTACACTAAAAGGCATAACATTCATACATTCTAACACATAATACAATTCGCATAATGCTCAACCAAGAATATATGAAAAAGCGAGTAAACAACAACAAAGTGATTATTAAACAATGTACCTTTAGAATAAGGAGAATTTGAATTACTCTCAAACCCACAAAGTTTTTCTTGATTTTCACATACTACAATTGGGTTCGCTGCAGCTTTCTCAATGGGTAGGCACTTTAAGTATTCTAATTATATGGTCGCTTGAACAATCAACACTCACATCTTTTGGTGCTAAACATGTGTAGGAGCAAATGGTAATGCTCTTCTTTAACCTTTCCACGTATTGGAAATAGCCCAAATTGCTTATCATCTTTCGCAAGTTGAACAAAAATTCCTCTGATTTTAATTTTCTCTCCATTTCTCATGTTAAAACTTGAATTTTCACAAAATAACGACAAGAAGATTATGTTTATGCCAAAAGAATTTAAGCAATGAAAGAGGAAAAGTATTTCAAAGGAGATAATGTATCGGTAGTTACCCATTTACAAAGATTTCCAATGATCTTTTGATGGGAAGTGGTCTTCCGAAACCACTAATTTTACCGTCTACCGAGTGGCCCCCTGTCATCCGAGACATAAT
The DNA here is from genome assembly GCA_018342035.1 of Solanum appendiculatum. NCBI lineage: Eukaryota > Viridiplantae > Streptophyta > Magnoliopsida > Solanales > Solanaceae > Solanum > Solanum appendiculatum. The sequence continues at coordinate 805,302 of JAGDQO010000816.1, read as the reverse complement.
AGAGCTAGTAAGGCCGGAATGAATTAAGATATAATAGATCTAGTAAGGCGAATTTCCTATGGAAGAATCAGGATTAACTCAACAAATTAAATATGAACAATGTACCAGTGTAATCTCACAAATGAGGTTCGGAGAGGGTGGTGCAAGGATTATCTCAACCGAAATGGTTTGGCTGGGAAAAACCTAGGCTTGAGGAATCACTAAAATATAACAGAAGTTGATACAAGCCAACGATTAGCAAAACAACTTTGACCTCAGATTTTCCCTAAGACAGGACTAATTCTGTAACAATTAGTTTGTACCAAAAATAAATCTGAATGCTATTAGGAAATTTTGATCAGTGTAGAAAATTTATCAAAAACCATTTCAAATAAAAGTAATCAAAAATCACTAATTGGAGTATAAATTTGTAGATATGTAACACACTGATACTCACATAAGAATCTATCAAAAAATTATACACAAACAACTGCAATTAAGAGAAGATTAATTGGAGGAAAATATTACACAACTGAGAGAGATGGACACATGGTGTTCACCTCCTGCAACACTTCCAGTCCATGATCCAAAGAAGAATTATCAAACAACCAGAGAAAATATGAGAATAAAAATCAATGGAACAGGACAAGGAAACCAGAGAACTTGAGAGGCAAGAGGTCGAAGAAGATCCAAATCGGAAAGTTGGCCAAATGGGTAAGAAATTGGGACACTCATCTGGCACCAACAGTGAGAAACTGAGAATACGTGTTTGCTGAAGTACCAAAATGCCCCCGAATGACGAAGACCTAGGGATTTTGAATTAAGGGTGACATTAAGCTTTCAAAATTAAATGGTGGTGACACAAATTATTTTAATTGGGTGTAGGTGATAATTATGTAATTAAGGATTAAAGATTTATGAGGCATGTGTGGGAGTTGCAATATTGTCTATTTTTTTGTTGAAGGGCCAACCCGTCCCAACCTGTGGCCTGCTTAGGGCTGGGTTGGGCGACTATTTTATAGGCCATTTAATTAAAAGGGACATCCCGTCCTAACCCATTTAACTCTCTAGGCCGTTAGGGTTGGTTTGGATTGGGTTGGGCCAGCCCATTTTGACAGCTCTAGTGGTGTGTGTGTTGCAAATATAATAACTTAGAAAAATCTTGCCATGAAAGTGTAGCTTGAGCTCCCATAAATTTATATTAGAGAAGACAACAAAATAAAGAGAGAAAAAAAAAGATTAAAAGTTTTTGTGGGTCAATAAGAAAATTCACATATTTTAAAAGAATTAATATATCAAGAAAATAATATTTAAAATATAATTATATATTGGCCTATAAAAACAGGTCATATGTATCATTTTATAAATTTAGTTTTTTTTAAAAAAAATTCACGCGTTTTTAGGCGAGTGAGTGCACTCACTTTGCCACATCACCTCTTAAGGTGGTATTTAATTCACTTGAAAGTTCTTAAGGGGCTATTCTAACGTCCGTGTAGTTAAAGTGCTAAAGTAAGTTTTGTTGTCAAGTTCAGGGGGATTTGATGTATTTACTCAAAATAATACAATAATAACCATTAATATATCAGCCAAAACGAACACTTCACCAATTGTTTTTTACAACTTATCAACAAAAAGGTAATTCAAAAGTATTTACATAACCATGAAAATTAAATCTAATCAATGCTGGTAACCATAACATCATCTGGAGATATGATTTTTGATTTTTTAGGTCTGGGCCTCTGTGGGTCTTCATTATTACTAACATAGCCACTCCGAGCCTTTATAATCTCATAATTCCATAGGAGTGAAGCATATCTCATGCGAAGGGATTAAGCAACCATTCCAGAAGATAATATTTGTAGTCCATCACTCAAAAACTCAGCGTACGCAGCAACAAATTGTCCACAGTCTCTGCATGGTGTATCATCTATTAAAAAACTAATAAACTAAAAATATCACATTTTTTAAAATGGTAAAACAATACGTACATATTATTACTTGCTTGTTGGGCAATATCAGCAATGTATTAGACTTCGAATGGCTGAGATTTGTTCTTGTACTTGTAAGATTCAACAACTGACCAATCGATTCATTTTTTTTGCTAAAAAAACCCACTGTATTCAAGGTGCTTTGGCAATAGTGTAGACAACTTTTGGATCTCACAGGATAATTTTCTGTTTTTCCTCGATGTGGACATCGAATCATATACCCTTATGCATCGTTTCTTCAATACAATGATAGCCAGGACCCAATGAAACTCTCCATTACAATTTACAGGGACATAAACCTCATATGTGAAGTGCCAAGGCAGTCCAGCTGGTATACTAAAACCTTTGATAATGTTAACGACTTTATCATCATAATCAGGAACAATACTGTCATTGTCGATGTATGTTTTAAAAAAACAATTAGTAATGGTGTATCGACATTTTGAATTACTCTGTTGTTGCTTCTACTTCTTTTGCAGATAGTAAAAAATGACATCCACATGCTGCACAGATGCATCAACAACAATTTATGTATCAATTAATTTATATGTATGTCTCAGTAGGTGTTAATCAAAAGATAAGATAAGTGGACATGGTTATACCTCATCAATCCAACACTTCTTGGGTTGAGACATTGCGTAGAACCAGTCCTTCGTCCTCGGGAATGCAACTACAAAATCAAGTTGTTCGAATTCAAGTTTCGAGAAGTTAACTAAGTAGTGCCCATCCTTGTCTTTTCTGTAAGTGTATAAACATTAAAAATAATTATTTAGTGGACATCAAGAGAAATATTAATAATACTTGACTGACTTTACTTTTTTGCATGATGCTTGTAAAGACCCTCGTTTATCTATTGCGAGAAGGATGACATTAGTTGAGTTGGATCCTCGCCGGAAATGTTAAAACCTTCAAATGTATATTGTTGCCGCACATCACAACTGACGACTTTGTTGCCTTTTGTTGTTGAGCAAGATAGTGATAGTGGAGCAGTAGTGATTGATTTTTTTCTTTTAATGATTATAGAGAGTGATTTGGAAATTAATTTTTTCAACCTCCTAACCTACAAAGGCTATGAAATCTTCTTGGATGTATGGACATCAATATTAGATGTCAACTCCTTAATAGTATTTGTCAATTCTTTAACACGACTAAGAAAAAATGATATTACTGCTCACATCATTCGCATCGACAGGAAGAGCATTTGATGTTAGAAGAGGAAGTAGCAGCAGCAAAAGATTGAGCTGTTGCCACAGATGAACCTTCGTTTGACATTTTATCTACAAGATAAACGACAGAGGTTACAACTGATTATAAAAAAATAAGGGGTATCAGTTTATACTTCTGTTGCCACAGATGAACCTTATTATGTTGCAACACATGAGTAACCTGTTACTACATATGACCATTCTGTTGGTGTAGCATATAGGTGACATGTTGCAACATATGCCAACTATGTTGGAATTTATACCAACAAATCACTCGTATGCAATATATGACACTTCTTTCAACAAATTAGTTATATGTGTGGACAACTCAACAGACTATATTTCTACCAAAATATCAATAAAATGTTCACAAAAAGAAGAACAAAACCAACAAAAAATGAATTTTTCATGAAACAACAACAACACATTACATTTTCTAAAAATTAGGGTTTTTTGAATTTCTCCGATTGTGTTTTATAAACAACAAATAACAGGTCCCATTACACCATTATTCAATTTTCAGATCTATAGAACGATTTCTTGTTCATTAACCCAACGATTTCTAAACAAAATTCAAAAAAATGACTTGCTCGTTTTAAGAAAAGTCACGGTCGAAGACGACATTAGGCTTCAAAAAGAGTGACGGCCAGAGATGAGGAGGAAGAGAATGGAGAAGCTTCAGAAAGATCTCGTTAGTTGTTGATGGTCGGATTTTCCAAGGAAGAAGAAGAAGAGGGAGAGAAACGTTGGAGAGAAGAGAATATTTTGAAATCTTATTTTCTTTATTTTTTTTAAATGGTTAGGTTAGATTTAAAATAGTTGAACAATGGGGCATTTTTTTGTATTTTATAAAAGATTAAGAAGTTTTGAAAATATTAATTTGGTCCCAAATTAACTTAATTACATTTTGAAGTGAGTTTGACCCTTTCTTAGTCAAAGTATCACCAAAAACAAAACCAATACTTATTTGACGCCTTTTATTCAATTTTCTCGACCTGCTTGGGACTCACACTTATTTAAAACAACTGCAATTAAGAGAAGATTAATTGGAGGAAAATATTACACAACTGAGAGAGATGGACGCATGGTGTTCACCTCCTGCAACACTTTCAGTCCATGATGCAAAAAAGAATCATCAAACAACCAGAGAAAAATATGAGAATAAAAATCAATGGAACAGGACAAGGAAACCAGAGAACTTGAGAGGCGAGAGGTGGAAGAAGATCCAAATCTGAAAGTCGGCCAAGTGAGTAAGAAAAATGGGACACGCATCTGGCACCAACAATAAGAAACTGAGAATACGTGTTTGCTGAAGTACCAAAATGCCCTCGAACGACGAAGACCTACTTGGGACTTACACTTATTTAGAATGATGATATAGATATAGATAGAAATGTGGATGTTTGGCTATAAAAATCAAATAAAATTGGAAAAACTACATAAATGGGCCATAAAACCCAAAAATTACATAAATGGGGCATAAAACCCAAAATAATTACACGTTCATACCCAAATCCAAAGTACTTCAAGAAATATTCATTTTCTCATAAATAATTACAGCACATACCCCACATTCATTAAGCTTGATAATTTTCGCTTAACTGATATTAAATCAGTATCATATACTGTAATGATTGATAATTACTCATTAATTAATGATACTATAAGAGTATATATGGTATCATTAATGTTTGTTGTTCAGAAATTACTCATTAGTCAATGATACTGAATATATGCATATTGTTGTGGTATCATTAAGATTTCTTGTTAAGAAATTATTCGTTAGTCAATTCTCAAATAATTTAAGTAAGTGTCATCCTAGGAACTTTCAAGCGGTGCATTAGGTATGTTTTGGTGATTGCTTCATTCCCTCAAGCTTAAAGTTCATAAAATCAAAGCATACAAAAATTACAGGAAGTGACGTTCTTACTTGCAGTATCAAGTGCTTACATTATGTTTTGTAATTTATCAAAATTATCTTAGTTTGTGGAATTTTGCTTTGGGTGATTGGTGAGGGAGGAAAACAAGAATGTGATAGGATGTGTATTTTCTTCAAGGAAGGAGTAATAAAGGTGAATTGGATTTTCTACTTATGTGTTCCTCTTACCAAACTCCTATTGTGGCACCCCTTTCGTGGTTAACCTGGTGGATTTTATCTTGCTGTTCATGTATTGCATTCTGTTTCCTGTTCTGCTATTTATTAGTGTTGTAATTGCTATTACTTCCTTTATTCTTTTAGGCAACAGCTAACGGGATATTCTGCACCACAACAAGAAACCCTTCTATCTCAAAGGTCTAGAAGAAGATTCAAGCGCCTTGGATGCTTATGTTATACATTCTGTAAGAGCATCTCCTCAACTTCTTTTCACCATAAGTTACTTGTTCAAGTTTAAGTGATGTGGTTTTTTATCCAAATTGCAAACATTTCTTGGTTTTTTGATGGAATCGTGTTATGCAGTTCTATCATATCTTCAGAACTAGGGATCTTGTAAAGAAGAACGAGACAAAACTAGTTAAGCTTCAGGACAATGTGAAAGCAGATATCCTTAGTAATGAAGACTTTCTTGACCGAGGGTTTACTCGCCCTAAGGTAAATTTACGTATTTTCATTCCTATTCTTCTGAAAATGAATTTGTGAAAAATTGACACTGTTATCTATGTTACATGGATTCTTCATTTGCCTTGGCGTACCATCGATCAGGTGCGATAAAGGGTATGATAAGGATGTGACTACTTTTGTGCTGATTCTACAAAATACACTAGAAATTAGCAAAAACCTTGGGGGTGCTTGCACCGGATATTTCCCAACACCCGTATCGGATATTAAGCTTCGTATGTTTTATTGGAGGTGCATCCTTGTCTTGTTTACAAATTTATAGATATTCAGGGCTTTGATGTGTGAAATTGAGGTTATTCTGAGTGTAGTCAAAGGCGCGCTTAAGCCCTGAAGCGAGGCTCAAAACGTGTCGCCAGCTCGCTTTATGTGCGCTTCAATCCTCAAGGTTCTAAGGTAAACTTTTCCTTGCCAATGAGCATCTTCTGAAGAAGTGACACTAAATAATTGATATTTCACTTTATCATAATATTTTTTCAATTTCTTTGGTCATATATTTGTCATTCATGTTTATAATTACTAGTTTTGGACTAAACATATATATATATATATGTGTGTTTTTTTCTCCCTTTGCGTCTTTTTTCATTAAAGCCCACACTTTATTTACGCTTAAAGCCCCAACGAACCTTAGAGCTTTTTTGCACTTTTCGCCTTTGATAACACTGGTTATTCTTAGAAGAAGATTTGTATATGTTTGTGGGAAATTGTGTGATTTCATTAAAAAGAGAAAATCCTGGCCTACTCTTTGTACCTGCACTTTGCTGGCATTACCTTTTGTATTGTCTGTTGAATTAATACTCTTAGGGGTCGTTTTGTGTGAAGGATAACACCAAATAGTCCAGGGATTAAATTATAGTGCCACTTAATTTATTGTTTGCTAGGCAAGTTCGGGATAACTTATCCTGGGATTAATAATTAGTACAGGGATAAGTTATTCCTCCCCTTAAGTGGTATAGTAATCCCAGGATAAAATAGGTAAATGACAAAAATATCCCCTTAAACCCTTTTTATACATCACTTTCACATTCATGAAGCGTATTTTTGTAAAAAAAATAACTTGCTCTTAAAATTTATACAATGCATATTATTTTGAATACAACAAATCAAACACTCAATAAGAAATAATCTCAGCATAACTTATCCCATCATAACTAATCTCATCATAGCTTGTATTCAAACCAAACGACTCCTTAAAGTTATATCATAGTTAGTAGTTACAGCGAAGCTGGATTATTGCAGAGGAGATCACCTGAAGTACAACTATAACCATCCAATCCTGCTTTCAAAGAGACACTTCAACATATTCCATCCTGACCCACATTTTACGTCTATCACTCGTGATAGTTGGGTTAGCCTTTAAGAAGTTAAATCACAACATTTCCCATCTCCAAAGAATCAGAAACACTGGATAGCCTAGCAAGACAATTTCTTTTTCTGGTAGGACCTGTAATGTGTTCGGCACATGGGATATGCCCTCCCCAAACCCTCTTATGAGGGAGGGACTACTGCTGGTTCTTCCCACTTCTTCTCTCAGTGACTCGAACTTCCAACTTCTTGGTTAGGAGTGGAGTGCTCTTCCCACTAGAGAAACCTTTCTTGTTGATATGCCTTATACTTATTGTATGATCCTAGTTCCTTTTCTTCTTTTTCTGCTTTTACATTTTACTTGTATTACAGCTAGGGATATTATTATAATATATCTTTTAAAAGTTTTTTCTGATTATGCCAATGGATCAGATCCCTATGAATAAGCTAGGTTCATATCCCACTACCTTTAGTCATCTGTCATAAGATTTTCCTTATTCTCTGCCCCCTTACATTAACCACCTGCTCAAGTCTTTAGACATAGTAAAAGTACATTTGACTATCACCTGAGTTTTAGGAACTGACTTCGCATTTGAGGTTCACTCCGGTTTTATATTCTGGATTTTTAATATGAGCGTGACCAACTTTTCAAATAAATTTCTTGATGGTTTGGCTTAATTTTCTTGATGATTTTACTTCTGTGGTTACATCCGTTGTTTGTTCTATATCAACTTTTGTACTATGATCTTGCATTTCTTGGTGTCTGATTTTGTACCCTCATCTTTCACAAAGCACTTTGAAACATATAGTGTTGATCATTTTCTTGTGGTTGGTTAACTTGTAATACTATTGATCATTTTCTCGTGATTAGTCCAGGTTTTGATCCTTCTCCCTCTAGCAAGTGTTGCATTTTGGGTAGTCAAGCGGCTGATCGATTTGACACCTCCTAAATACAAGGTAGTTTTTCCATTTTCTAAGTTCTCAGGCAAAATAAACTAAGCAGTGCCTTTTCAAGATTTCTGCAGCAGGTTTCATGAAATGATATTTAACCTTGTTGGAACTTGGGACTAAGCAAGAGTATTGTTATTCATGCTGTTGCTGCTTGACCTAGAAACTGTAGTTAGTTAATGTGAAGTATACAGGAGTTTGCCTAGTAAGATATAATGACTAGTGTTCGGAACCAAGCACCTTGCCAGTTGCTACAGACGCCCTTACATAAGATTACATATATCAATTGTGCTATTTCACTTTGCAATAATATGCAAACTTTTCATATCAGTTTATGTCACGACCCAATTTAGGATCATGACCGGCGGTAAAAGGGTAGAATCCCAAAGCAAGCCTTAACTGGAATTTACAAAAAATTGAGCAGAGTTTCCCCTGTTTTGGGGCCTATCTAATTTTTCCGGTCTCAGAAATCAACAAAATAGCTAACCAACATCGCCAACAATACACAATATTCGTTAACAGTCTATTCTCAATGTAATAATACTAAATCCATCTCCAAAAACTTGTTGCTTCCAATTGCACACGCAAGTGTACGTGGTCGCAGAAGTAATAAGTGGCTCTTTAAGAACCGGAATATCGAACCCACAGAGACTTGTCAATTTACTATTTACTAAATTATACTAGTCTAATTATTTATTTAAGAGTGTCAAAAGAAATAAAATAATGCAAAAATTAAATACTAAAATTAACTTACAGTGATTGGGACAATTCCAGGGCTGCAGCGTGCATAAGGTTTCATGTATCGCATCTCATGCAATGAATTAACTAAGGTTATCAAATTACTGATTTACAGGGTTGATTTTTATGATCATGATCTCTCGACCTCTAATCGCCTACTCCAACTAGCTGTCTAACTACATCGTTGAGCGGGGATAGTCAGTCCTAATTGGCGAGCATTTATATGTCATCCTGTTTCGTAACCAAGCGAGGTGTTCGTCCGGGCGTCACTCCTGAACACGAATCTAAACAAAGTTAGAACAAGCTCTTTGCATTCTTTGGTCTATCTACCTCTTTATCTCTCGAGTCCAAGAATAAACAATAGATTTATTTCTATGGTGATCAAGCATGAAATACTAAAACAAGAATACAAAAATAATTTAAATGATAACCAACATTAATTCAAAACAATCGATGTTCAACAATTACCCATGGCCGCAGCCCCAGAACAAGGGCCTTTAGCTACTAATACCTAAGAAAAAGAAGAAGAAAAGAACCCTAAAAAGTATTGACAATTTTTCCTTACACAATATCTTCCTTAAAAAGTGTTTTTCCTTCAAAAGTCTCTCTCCTTAAAAAGTGTTCTCCCCCGAAATAATTATTTCTATGGACTATTTATAGATGTAGAAAACCCTGAATAAAATAACTGAGTCCAAAACAAATTAGGAACCCAAAACCAAAACGGAATTGGATTCCTACTTCCGAGTCCCAACCGTCTTCATGCTTTTGTTGTTGCCTTCTTTGCTGTATATATATTATATATATTATTATATTTAATTTAATCCATTAAGCTGCCTTCTTGATTTTCCTTTTTCAATCTTTCATAATTAATTCATTTTAGCTCCAAACTTCTTCAACTTTGTACCAATTTAATCCTACAAATAAAATACACTATTTAGCATAATCCATAAAATTCCTGCTAAAAAAGGACAAATATAAGTAATAAATATGAGGCAATTAATGATAAGAAAATATATTTTTGGCCTCAGATCAACACCCCACACTTAAACTTTTGCTCGTCCTCGAGCAAACATTAAAGCTCATCTCAAAAATCATACTAGGAAGCCATCACTTTGGTTGATACAAACAATTAGGCCATATTGAAATTTGAAAACATCAAATACAATTCCCGCTCATTATGCAAGACATCCAAATAAACAACAAACCTCTAACCTCCTAACCTCAAGGAAAGACTCTGAACTCATCAAATTTAAGTTTACTCACCTACTCTCATCAAAGAAAGTTAATAACATCACCTATCTATCATGAAACAAGTGCCCTCACAAGAAGAAATAGTCCACACACTCAATTCAAAAGATTTAATATAAATTAAGGACGTCATATTAAAGATCAAATCTCACACTCACAAAGAAAATTCACATGTATGCTCAAAGAACCATATGCTTGCCCATTATGTGCATCTCCACTAATTAAGCATGCTCGAATAGAATCAAATAGGACTTTTAAGGGTTGTAATGTAGGTTAGGGGACGGGTAGGAAAACTATATAATAGTGACTTACACTTCCCTAAGCACTTTGTATTTTTAGACTTCATCACCCATTATTTTCTTCTCTTTATTTTCAGCCCTCTCTTCAACAATTATTTCACAAGTAATTCTCATCATCTCAAAAATGCTTCAATCATTTTTTTCTTTCAACAATTTTTTTTTCTCAAAGAATTTTTTTTCCTTTTTCATGTCACATTCTTTCGAAGAGGGCTTTTTTCATCACTTTGTAGCTATCATTGATTACCTTTTTTGACTCAACCATCCCTTTTTTTTCTTCAGATTTATCAATTATAATCAGTCAATGCTACAGTGCTCAAGGAAGCAAGGTGCAAAAACTAGGGATTCAACAAAATAGTTAAGAGCAAAATATGGCTACCAACAAAAGGCTACAGGCTCAAAAGGGCGAACTAGTGATATAATATCTGAAAAGGCTAAAATTTACAAGACAAATCAAAGAAAGCCTATTATCATCTCCTAAACTGAGCAACACTTTTTATTTCGCTTCAATAACATGCAGGGCAAGTTCTAGACTAAGATGCAAAACATGGAATAAGCAAATTCTCACCACACATGGCACAAGTATCAATCGAGATGGATCAATTCCACTTCTAAGAGAGACAGGATCATAACAAACTACAAAATAAAATAAGTTATAAACAAAGTCACAACCATGAGCAAAAGTGTCAAAGAGTCTGCAATTTCATTAGCAATCAAGCATTCACAAGAAAGTATTATTCAAAATTAGGCCTAAATAGCAAGTATCACACAACTCAAAAGTTCTTTTCTCTAAAAAAATAAAATAAAAAGTAAAAATTTTACTCCCTATCGGTTCAAAGGGACTATCCTCAGGAAAAGTACCGAAAACAAAAGCCGAGGAACCCACCTAAAAATACAAAAAGACTCAATAAAGCAGTAAAAACTAGGAATTCATTCCTCCACCCCACACTTAAAAAGATGCTATGTCCCCAAAGCATCAAATAAAATTTTAAAACAAGGGTTAGGAAAACTCCCTGAGGCCTCTAGGCCTAGCTAGTAGCATGTTATCTTAATTTTCATCAAAGGTCGTCACCCCACCCTTAAGCTCAAACGTGCTCCTTAGCTCCAAATTCTTGGATACTCAGACTTCCCCTAATCTGCAAAAACAAGACCAAAAGAAAAGAAGAAAAAAAAATGACACTATAAAAAAATTAAAATAAGAAGCTACACTACCAATTGGATTGCCTCCCAATAAGCGCCTAATTTAATGTCGTGGCACGACACAAGTAAATTCACTACTTTTCTTTCCACTTTGAACTGATGAATTGTACCCCTAACTTCGCATCAATTTTTCTGCTCCTCTCTAGGGGCGGTGGTATAAAGATAACAGAACCAAGTAATAAATGTCGCATCTTGCACTTCTTGGCCCTTAAGTGAGGAATGTTGTTTTGTCTATGTGGATTAGAAAACTTTAGGATGTCGGGGCCTTGTTCCTCATCTATAGTCAAGTGTTTTGAATGAGATCCAAGGTGCCTCAACTCCAAAGCAACATTATTTACAACATTCTTACTTTTGTACTCTTTCTCAACATTGACATTAAGGAATAAGGTATAGTTGAATGGTTGGAATTCCTCTTTTTGCTCCACTATCTCCTTCACATACTTGGCGTACTTGGGGTTTCCCTGCAAAATATCAACCAAAGGGAGATTAATGTGAATTTGTTTAAGGAGAGACAAAAACTTACCGAAGCATGCGTCCTCGTTCTGCTTTTTGGACTTTTGAGGAAACGAAGGGGATGGTTTTAATTGAGGAACAATCCTCTCAACATTCTCATCTTGAACCACTTCTTCGGGTTTCTTTTCTTCTCTCACTGCCTCAGAACTTCTCTTCTTTGGAGCTAATTCTTCCAGTTGTAATCCACTCCTTGTGCTCACCGCATTCGGTTGCCTTGGGTTAGGATCCGTGTCACCCGGAAGATCTCCAGGAGGACGCGCATTGACTGCATTAGCCAATTGTGCGAACTGCCTTTCCCGATTTTTCAGCGCTAATTGGGTGTTTCTCAACTCTTCTCCTAACTTGTTGTTGATTTCTGTACTTAGCTTTTGGAACAACTCCTCCTTAGTCATGCCCCCTTGCTTCACACCTTGATTATTTGGCTGTTGAAATTGTTGTCCATTAATTTGTGGTCTGTATTGGTTCAGCCCTTGAGCCTGATTTTGGTGTTGATTCTGATTTCCACCCCATGAGAAGTTGGGGTGGTTCCACCAACTTGAGTTATAAGTGTTCCCATAATTCTGCGTACCTCCACCATTTTGGGCATTCCCCACTTCATCACCCCTGTCAACATCACAGATAATAGAAGAATCATAATAGGGGGAGGGGGAGAGGAATAAGAGTTAGGACAACCATTCCAATGACCAAATTGACCACCACATATATGACAAATAGGACATTCGATATCCAAATGGGGTCCATTACAATAATTACAAGGATACTTCTCACCCAACCACGATTAATCCCAATCAGTCATATCAATAAGAGTACCAAATTATTCAAAGGGAAAAAATTATTGTTCGGAAAAAAAACTAATTAATAAAACAAAAAAAAAGAAAATTTTAAATAAATAAAAATAAGAAGTATAACCTAGAAGAATAGTTAATTTCTAAGTCCCCGGCAGCGGCGCCAAAAAACTTGTTGCTTCCAATTGCACACGCAAGTGTACGTGGTCGCAGAAGTAATAAGTGGCTCTTTAAGAACCGGAATATCGAACCCACAGAGACTTGTCAATTAACTATTTACTAAATTATACTAGTCTAATTATTTATTTAAGAATGTCAAAAGAAATAAAAGAATGCAAGAATTAAATATTAAGATTAACTTACAGTGATTGGGACAATTCCAGGGCTGCAGCATGCATAAGGTTTCATGTATCGCATCTCATGCAATGAATTAACTAAGGTTATCAAATTACTGATTTACAGGGTTGATTTTATGATCATGATCTCTCGACCTCTAATCGCCTACTCCAACTAGCTGTTTAACTACATCGTTGAGCGGGGATAGGCAGTCCTAATTGGCGAGCATTTATATGTCATCCTGTTTCGTAACCAAGCGAGGTGTTCGTCCGGGCGTCACTCCTGAACACGAATCTAAACAAAGTTAGAACAAGCTCTTTGCATTCTTTGGTCTATCTGCCTCTTTATCTCTCGAGTCCAAGAATAGACAATAGATTTATTTCTATGGTGATCAAGCATGAAATACTAAAACAAGAATACAAAAATAATTTAAATGATAACCAACATTAATTCAAAACAATCGATGTTAAACAATTACCCATGGCCGCAGCCCCAGAACAAGGGTCTTTAGCTACTAATACCTAAGAAAAAGAAGAAGAAAAGAACCCTAAAAAGTATTGACAATTTTTCCTTACACAATATCTTCCTTAAAAAGTGTTTTTCCTTCAAAAGTCTCTCTCCTTAAAAAGTGTTCTCCCCCGAAATAATTATTTCTATGGACTATTTATAGATGTAGAAAACCCTAAATAAAATAACTGAGTCCAAAACAAATTAGGAACCCAAAACCAAAACAAAATTGGATTCCTACTTCCGCGTCCCAACCGTCTTCATGCTTTTGTTGTTGCCTTCTTTGCTGTATATATATTATATATATTATTATATTCAATTTAATCCATTAAGCTGCCTGCTTGATTTTCCTTCTTCACTCTTTCATAATTAATTCATTTTAGCTCCAAACTTCTTCAACTTTGTACCAATTTAATCCTACAAATAAAATACACTATTTAGCATAATCCATAAAATTCCTGCTAAAAAAGGACAAATATAAGTAATAAATATGAGGCAATTAATGATAAGAAAATATATTTTTGGCCTCAGATCAATATGCCTTATACTTATTGTATGATCCTAGTTCCTTTTCTTCTTTTTCTGCTTTTACATTTTACTTGTATTACAGCTAGGGATATTATTATAATATATCTTTTAAAAGTTTTTTCTGATTATGCCAATGGATCAGATCCCTATGAATAAGCTAGGTTCATATCCCACTACCTTTAGTCATCTGTCATAAGATTTTCCTTATTCTCTGCCCCCTTACATTAACCACCTGCTCAAGTCTTTAGACATAGTAAAAGTACATTTGACTATCACCTGAGTTTTAGGAACTGACTTCGCATTTGAGGTTCACTCCGGTTTTATATTCTGGATTTTTAATATGAGCGTGACCAACTTTTCAAATAAATTTCTTGATGGTTTGGCTTAATTTTCTTGATGATTTTACTTCTGTGGTTACATCCGTTGTTTGTTCTATATCAACTTTTGTACTATGATCTTGCATTTCTTGGTGTCTGATTTTGTACCCTCATCTTTCACAAAGCACTTTGAAACATATAGTGTTGATCATTTTCTTGTGGTTGGTTAACTTGTAATACTATTGATCATTTTCTCGTGATTAGTCCAGGTTTTGATCCTTCTCCCTCTAGCAAGTGTTGCATTTTGGGTAGTCAAGCGGCTGATCGATTTGACACCTCCTAAATACAAGGTAGTTTTTCCATTTTCTAAGTTCTCAGGCAAAATAAACTAAGCAGTGCCTTTTCAAGATTTCTGCAGCAGGTTTCATGAAATGATATTTAACCTTGTTGGAACTTGGGACTAAGCAAGAGTATTGTTATTCATGCTGTTGCTGCTTGACCTAGAAACTGTAGTTAGTTAATGTGAAGTATACAGGAGTTTGCCTAGTAAGATATAATGACTAGTGTTCGGAACCAAGCACCTTGCCAGTTGCTACAGACGCCCTTACATAAGATTACATATATCAATTGTGCTATTTCACTTTGCAATAATATGCAAACTTTTCATATCAGTTTATGTCACGACCCAATTTAGGATCATGACCGGCGGTAAAAGGGTAGAATCCCAAAGCAAGCCTTAACTGGAATTTACAAAAAATTGAGCAGAGTTTCCCCTGTTTTGGGGCCTATCTAATTTTTCCGGTCTCAGAAATCAACAAAATAGCTAACCAACATCGCCAACAATACACAATATTCGTTAACAGTCTATTCTCAATGTAATAATACTAAATCCATCTCCAAAAAAGAGAAGAAGTTCAAAACTAGTCACACGACTATAACAACGAAAGAATACTCATGACTCTAATAAAGAAAATGACAAATGGAGCGACTCTAAGAATTTTAAAAGAAAATGGGCCATAACAATTCAATGAATCCCTTGCCACGTGAAGCTATGCGAGGCTCACCAGATACTACCAATTTGTATGCTCTAATTGATGAAATCCTCGCCAACGTCACCTGATGTAAAAACATTTACTGGGGAGTAAGATGCTAACTCAATCAGCAATAACACTTAACCACAACCGTTTTACATAGGGACAAGTCAGAAATCATGCTAGTATATTAACAAAATCATGAACGAAAGGCCGTTTTTCAGATAACAGTAACAATTATTAGTCTTGTCTGCTACATGTAAGTAAAATCAATTTAATAATTAAGAAATAAACTCATTAAATACTTTCATATCAAATATTATATTTGAGAGGTTTCGAAGAATGAGTCATGTAATCAATGTAGCCTTCTACTTTAAAATATGGCCAATAACAGTGGACCCTTTACAAAGGAGTCATATATTCATATCAGTATGTCCGTACTCGAGGGAAATTAGTAACAATATGCTGGTTCTATTTTTCCACTAGTAAGGGTTGTATCAGTAATCTATAAGTACAAGGTGTATCAGGCCCAACTAACCCGACATTAGCTATGGGATCCATCAAGGTTTTATGGGATCCATCAAGGTTTACTCTCATTTATACTTTTTCTTTATGAACAGTAGGGGTACTTCTATGAAAGCATTTTCAAAAATAGAACATAGCATTTACGTTTTTATCAAAATCATATTATATGAACTTTAACAAAACACATGTCAGGATACTTAATTCTCAAGCAAGTAACAAACCCTTTCAATAACGATAATTATATCTCAATTAACAATAAACATATCTTATAAAAGTAAGAGCATCTCAATTAACCATTTCAATATCATATTAAGTAAAAGACTTGTCCTATGTGCAAATTCAAACTATTCGGTAGAACATTCACTTTAAAAATCATGTGTAAATCATGCAAGTTATGAAAACACAAATCGTGGTAAGATTACTACTCAGAGTACTCGTGTTGAAGTACCAAACTTGTCACTTAAGCAATCCGTAAGACTTACTCCAATCAATCTATAATCATATTGTATAAATCTCGTGTTAATTTTCCTCATTTAGGCTACTTCATAAAATAAGAGAGGGGGTTTTACCCTGAGCGCACCCAAAGGGTAGCGGCTGTGGGTTTCCCTTGTCATAAAAAAAAAGGATTACCCAACCCTCTGGCTATCCTGTTTGCCCATCAATTTGCCAAATTATATTTTTTCAAGCCATGAGTAATTTAACAGGTCCAAAAATCTCCCAACTTCGGCTAATTTTACAACTTATTCATCTAATTTTGTATCTAAAGACTAAAACTATACCTCAATGCCCAAAATACTTGTTTCTGGAAACTAAGTTTTAGCACTCAATGTAATTTACCTAGACTAAGACTCATGGAAAAGCGGTAAACAAAGAGAATTACCTCGAACAAGCATATGCAGGTATCCACCCATGCGAAGAGGAAGTTAGTAGATTCTTGAACAAGTTAAATTACTCATGTAATTTACCTAGACTAAGAATCATAGAAAAGCGGTAGAACAAAGGGGAAGAGAAGAAACAGAGGAAGTATGAGAAAAAGGGGGGCATACACTCATTCGAGGTAATTTCTCTTTGTTCTACCACTTTTCCATGATTCTTACTCTAGGTAAATCATATTGAATGCTGAGACTTAGTTACGAGAAACAAGTATTTTGGGCAGTGGGGTATAGTTTTAGATACAAGATTAGATGAATAAGTTGTAAAATTAGCCGAAGTTAGTAGATTTTAGGACTTGTTAAATTACTCATGGCTTGAAAAAATATAATTTAGCAAATCGATGGGCAAACAGGAAAGGCAGAGGGTTGGATAATCTTTTTTTTATGAAGTAGCCTAAATGAGGAAAATTAACACGAGATTTATGCGATATAATTATAGATTGATCATAGGAAGTCTTATGGATTGCTCGAGTGACTAGTTTGGTACTTCAACACGAGTAATGTGAGTAGATTTGTGTTTTCATAACTTGCATGATTTTTAAAGTGAATGTGCTACTGCATAGTTTGAAATTTGCAAATGGGACAAGTCTTTTATTTAATATGATATTGAAATGGTTATTTGAGATGCTCTCACTTTTATAAGATATGTTTATTGAGATATAATTACCGTTATTGAAAAGGTTTGTCACTTGAGAAATAAGTATCTTGACATGTGTTTTGTTAAAGTTTATATATATGATTTTGATAAGAACTTAAATGTTATGTTCTATTTTTGAAAATGCTTTCATAGAAGTACCTATTATTTATAAAATAGAGTAGACCTTGATGAATTCCGTAGCTAACGGCGGGTTTGTTAGACTTGGTGCACCTTGTATTTACAGATTACTAATACAACCCTAGCTAGTGGGACCCTCGAGTTGGGACATACTGATATGAATATTTGACTCCTTTATGAGGGGTCCATTGTTATTGGTGATATCTTAAAGTAGAAGGCCACATTGATTACATGATTCATTCTTATAAACCTCCCAAAATATAAATTTTGATATGAATATGTTTACTGAGTTCATTTCTTAATTATTACATTGGTTTTGCTTACATGAAGCAGACAAGACTAATTATTGTTACTGTTCTATGAAAAAAGGGCTTTTTTCATGGTTTTGGTTATCATATTCTTGTCCCTATTTCAAACAGTTGTGGTTAAGTGTTATTACTTTGAGCTAGCGTCTCATTCATTAATTAGAGCGTGCGAATTGGTAGTATCTGGTGAGCCTCGCATTGCTTCTCGTGGCAAGGAGTTTATTGAATTGCTATGGCCCCTTCTCTTTTAAAACTCTTAGAGTTGCTCCATTCATCATTTCCTTTTTTCGAGTCATGAGTATTCTTTCGTTATTATAGTTTTGGACTTCTTCTCATTTTTGGAGATGGATTTAGTATGATTACATTGCGAATAGACTGTTGACGAATATTGTATATTGTTGGTGGTGTTGGTTAACTTTTTTGAGACAGGAAAAAATTAGATAGGCACAAAAACTGGGGAAACTATGCTCGTTTTTTTGTAAATTCCTGTTAAGGCTTTGCTTTGGGATTCTACCCCCTTAGCGCCGGTCACGACCTTAAATTGGGTCATGACAGTTTAGCAGTGATATGCGTGTCTTTATTTTAGGAGGAGCATAAGATTGTACAGTGACTTCTACTCGTCAGACATGATTGTGGCTTCCCCTCTTGGCTTAATCACTGAAAGTTTGCTAATACATGCAATTGTTCGATCCTCTTGTTCTTTGTCATTTTATGGGTTTTAGATCTTTCATGAAATCATTGATTCTCTCTTATATTTGACATATACAGGATACTTTTTCCAGAATACAGAAATGCAAAGAAGTGTTAAAATTCAAAGCCATAGGTTAAAGTAATAAAGGGAAACTTGTAAATTGTCACCTCTTGACTGATTTTTCTGTTGAGGGGGGCTGTAATATGCTGTACAGGGCTTAGTAAACATCATGCATCCTTCTATAACCTCAGTACTCTGTTCTTCTCATTTCTATACCCTGTTTCAGTATATCAACAGATTTGCTCAAAACTTATTCTGTTAATCCTAACGTTATGCAGCTGTAATGTGAAGTACAAAAATCACTATAAGTTAAGCTGTTACTAACTTTTTATTGATTTTCTTCCTTCAGAAAATTGGGGAGGCAGAATTATACAAAGATAAAAATGTTGATTATCTGTCTTCTATAGAGGTAATTTTATTGGATTTTTTTATATAAGTTTTGAAAGTTGTGGTCTGTGCTTTTGTCTTTTTTAGCAACACTCATCATCTTTAATCAACGAACGGTTAATTACCATTTGAGCAGGTTCTAATTGTTGACCACACAGATGTCATATTGATGCAGGTACTTTGATAGTTCATCTGTGCCCCGTTGATTGATTTGGTGCATGTCTACACTATCTTCTGTTCATATTTTTTGCACTTGCAGAATTGGTCACACGTGAATACAATTGTTGAACAATTAAATCGGATACCTTCTGAGCAGCATGGAACAGATATTATGCGCATTAGGCAATGGCAAGCTCGCTCACTGCTCTTTCATTTCCCTTATTGCTAGCTTCAGTTGTCAACCCCTTTTTTGAAAAAAAGAAGTGGGCTCCTCTGTGTGTTCTAAACGCGGATTCACGTAAAACAGTGCGCAACCACACAAATATAGGATAAATATGAGGGCCAAACTGAGAACATGTTTCACTCCCTTGAGATGACTGATGCTTTTTGCTGATAATTTGGTTTTGTGAATGTCGCTTGTAGGTATTTAGACGGTCAAGCGCCATTCTATCGGCAATCAATAATCTTATCTTCTCATATAAATCAAGGTAAGTTTGTAACTTTTGTGTGGTGTGCAGGCTGTAAAGATAGATGGTAATGATATAATTTTTAAAATCTGGTGTCATTCTTGATAACTGTCTTTATAATTACGGCCTAAAATTTATAATTTTCTGTCCTATGCAGACATCAATGGGTTATTTAACCATCATTGCCTCAACCATGAAGGAAAGGTCTGTCCATTTGGCATTGCATAGAAATAATGGTCCTCTTTTTTCTGGTGACAATGATGGGAAACTTTCAAATAGTAATAACCTTTAATATGATTGTGTTGTGTTTATAACTTGAGCTCTGTTCCTGATTAGAGTGCTATGTCGTTACTTTTCAAGTGTTCTTTTGGTCATCCCCCTTCCCTCAGTTATTACCTCCGTGTGTTTGGTGTATCATAAGTTGGTGGCTGGGGGAATAAGCATTTTGGGCATAGTTTGAGCATCTAGCTCATAAAAGAGGTATATGCTTTTCAGAAGGGTACAAATTAACTTTGAACCTCAAAAGAAAATGGGGACAGGGGTAATATTATTGGTCCACTTGTTAAGAAAATTACTGGACCAGTCTGATAGAGTTATTTTGTTCACCCAAAATGTTAGGACGTTGATAGCCTTCTTGTCATCTTGTTAATTTGAATTGGCTGGACTAATTAATCGCCCATTAACAGGTGATTTGCAGCTAAACTTTGAAAACTGTAACAAAAAAATTGATAACCGAGGTAACTTTGTTGGAATTTCGAGGACCAATGACGCACAACTCAAAACTCGATGGAGAATGGACCTACCCCTCTATTCTTTACTCTTAAATACTGGGCTTATCTGTAGAAGGGTTCGAACAGTGAAGTATGTCTAAACCGCACCACGTTGCGCTCTTATCACTAGACTGGGAGCACATTGAGCTCCACTTGACTTTCCTATTCTTGCTTCCACTAACATTCTTCTAATCTAAGTTGCACGGACTCTTCACTTTCGATGCTGCATCTATGTCGGATTCTCCCAAAATACACCACTTTTGGAGAATCCGACTAGTACCGGTTGACATTTTTGAAGTGTTCGAGCAACATAGCTTCTAATGAAGATGTATGTGCCTAAACTTATGCAAAATGATGAATAAATTTCCATTATACTATATTTTTTTAATAGTGGGAGATAAAATTTTTAATGTGAGTTCAATATGTTGTGCTTACTTTATTTGAGTTTTGAAGGGTTGCATACATTAGGGAAAAAGAATTGGATTTCCACTTGAAAAAATTGATGCATAGTCCTGCACGTTACCTTGAAATTCCTAGTGCTCCTGCTCTTTGAAAATTCAACATGAAGTAAAGAAAGAATTGCTAGAAATATCCTCTGTACTGTCCTAAAACATCAAACATGAAATTCCAGCATGTTTACATTCTGTGAATGCTTAGAAAAGAGAAATATTTTGCTTATCTAAGTGCTGTATTTTCAGGTCAAATTGGCAAGCGACTGTAAAGGTGTTTTACCAAAGGTAGTACTTAAAATACGGCAGGTGAGAATTAAAACTGTCTTATAGTTTATTTAATAATTTAGCACGAACCCGACGAATTTTCAGTGTAAGAATTTCAGTTTATCAAAAAGGAATACATCGAGTTCTGGGTTTGTAGTTATATCACTTTATGATTATGTTGATATTACGACCACCTCATCTAAAACTTTTGTTTAACAGAGATGGGTCATATATCTTTTATGTCTTAAAACACTTCTTCTTCCCTGCAGTCTATTCTTAGCCAAGCATGTGGACATACTATTGTATGCCGCATGGATTATTAAGTTTGAATCTTGTCTGGCTTCTGTTTTATTTTTTAATTGCTGACATGAATTTGATTAATCATGTTATTGTGGAAGTACTACAGATTCTTTTCTCTTCTTATGGGTTCTTGCTATTTCTCGAACTTGCTGATTTATGAGCGATTTGATGCGAATACTGCAGAAGATGCTGATGATGCTCAGTTTGATTATTTCACTAAAAAGGTTTGTTATTCTTCTGCATTATTGATCATTTCTCTTCATGATGACCCGACTCTAATAATTGTGGTAATATCTTTCCAGAAGTTCAGACAAAGAATGTCAAAAAAAATGAACCTCTTTACCTTATCAACAGAAGTAACACCCCCCCCCCCACCCCCCCACCCACACACACACAAAAAAGAAAAGAAAAGGAAAACAATAATGAAAGTGAAGATAAAAAAGTACTCCGATGGAAGTGAGTATGGTTCAAACAGCACTACATTGTATGATCACATAATGTAGGTACAGTTTCCCATTGTCTAATCAGTCTAACCCTCCATTATTTCTGCTGTTATAGAGCCGCCAAATGATTCATCCTTTAGGTTCTAATTTTCTTAGATCCTGTATTTTATCATGATGTTTATGTCATAAATGCAACTCTTTTTCCTTTTTCATGATGAAGCTAGAGATGAGTCAATAGCAACTTAATTCTCTGCCCCCCAGATGGGCATGCGTTTATATAAATGATTATTTTGCAACTGGATACTCTAAATCATTTTCGTATCTGTGTTACAAGATTGTTCAAGGCACTGCCCTAATCTTTGTTTAAATTTCAAATCTGGTGGTGCTGTATTAATTTTATACCATGTTTGGTTCAAATAGGATAAAAGTTATTCATCTATTACTTTTACACCTTGTTTGGTTGGTAGGTTTCTAAATATTGTATAAAAGTTATTCATATATTAATTTTATACGGTGTTTGGTTGCATTTATTTTGTAATCCTACATAATTAATACATATATAACTTATGAGGAAATCTATGTATAGTTTATGCGGGATAGAAGGTGGAATAAGTTGTGGGTTAGTGGGTATTAGTTATACATGTATTAAAATAGTAAATTACACATTTACCCTATCAATTTACTTTTATTAACTTACAACAAATCGAATAATTAATACATGTAAAAAAGCACTACCAATTTTTTTCTTTGAGCTTGGGACTTCCGTGTTGGAGGTCTCAAGTTCGAAACCCTTGGGTTTACGTTCTGGGTCGAGCTCGTCGCACCGGGCTTGCATAGTGTGGGTTACCTCTCCTGTGTAGTTTGCGAACCATTGCATAGGAGTTGAGGTTTTACCCTGTGTGCATCCAAAAGGGTAGCGGCTGCGGGTTTTCCTTGTCATAAAAAAAAAAAATTACTTAATTGTTTTTAGTTGTTTACTCTTCTTTTTTTTTTAATAACAAAATTAGCAAAAAAATTTAATCAAATCAGTTACAAGTTCCTAGCTTGTGGAAATGCAAAGAAATTGCAAATAAATTTCTAGTTAACGTGAAAATCAAGACAACACTCATTACCTGGTACTCAGAACTAGAAGACAATCTGATGCTTGTTGTTGATCCTGTATTCCTAAGATACTTAGAACAAAAACTTTGAAGAACTTGGTAAGAAACAACAAAGTTGAAAGAGTATTTTTAAAACTAGAAAATTAAAACTTGTAGAGAAAATTGAATCAGAAACAGATTAGAAACAATATACAAAATATTTTTCTCAAAGAAGAAAATCGAACCCACTGAATGCACAGTGTCCCCTTAAGGAAATTATTCCCCTCTAGTATCCGAGGTTTGAACTGGAATAGATCCTCCCAGGGTAGAACGACTTATTCACCAGAGTATTTATACCCAAAACGTTGGTGTCAGCGAACCAGTCAACGGCAGTAAAGTACACTTAGAATACTAGATTTAGTGGTAGAAGAAGTCTAAAAACTCATTATTTCATTGTTGAAAAATAAGAGGAAATCCTCTATTTATAAACAACCAAGGGTAGTGTGAACATATGTTTATTGTGCCTTATCGGAAAGGTCACAACCCTTTGAAAAGCTACAACCCTTCGGAAAGGTCACAACCATTCATAAAAGTCACAACTTTTCAAAAAAAGTCACAACTCTTCATAAAAGTCGCAACATTTCATTAAAGTCACAACTCTTCATAAAAGTCGCAACTCTTCATTTTCCATTCACACCCTTTAAAACCCAACAATGCTTACCAAAATCTTAGCAAGAAGCTTTCGAACTTGTAAGTAAATACATAAGTTTTAACTTTTGTGATGGGAAGCTTTCATACGGTGTTCTCTTGAGTGCCTTTTCAACATCAACCCAATTTTCGACTTGTGAAGACAGCATCCCCTTGTGTATCTTCACCTGACGACGGTGAAGATCTCCTTTTGGAACTTTCAAGAAATCTTGAACATCATTCACTAAACATTTTGGAATTAAGAAACAAGAATCAGCTTACTAATTTCTTTTAAACTCTGTATAACTAAATCTTTTATAACTAATACCTACATAACTAATACCCACATAATTAATACCTGCATAACAAAACCCTACCTGCATAACCCTGCATAACTAAATCCTACATAACTAAACCCTACATAACTAATACATGCATAACTTTAACCAATAACCAAACCCCTAAGATTTTATCCAATACAATCTCGTTGTCCCAATTCTTTTTTGAGTTTCCTGAACTATTTAGGACCTCCGTTTGTACTATTTTATTCGATGTAAAGAGAGGCAAAGTCTTCTTCTTCAGTATTTGTCATTTACTCATTAGTTATGGAATTGTACATTTTATTCTTTTTTTTTCTCAAAAAAACAACTTATAACCACATCCTTCTACCCGTGTAACCTGATTTTGTAAAGTTAATATCATCATCAAATCAGTTGGTCTTACAACTGTGCTGTACTATTGATGTATGGCCAACTCAACTCTGATCAAGTTTGTTATTGCAGGTGTTCCCCAAGATAAAGGATTCCACTCAGGTATGGTTGTCTGAGCTCGGGAAACAAATTCTTTCTTAGCATTCAGCTATATGAAAGATGGGTCTTTCCTCGACTCTTTTTTGTGTTCTGCAGGGTGGTATAATGCTATTTATTAGCTCTTACTTTGAGTTTATCCGTGTAAGGAGCTTTCTGAAGTTACAAGAGGCATCATTTTGTCTATTGGGAGAGTGAGTTCTTGTGTTCAGATTGCTTTGCATGTCTCTGTATAAAATCAAATTTGTGATCCGAGTGGTCTACTTGTTGTTGTATAAGTATGCTGTTCTGGTTTAAGGTTCAATTGTTTGCCTTCATTTCTAGGTACACTGAGCAGAGTGACATATCTCGTGCACGAGTGTGGTTTTTCGATGGAAAGAAGAAAATTATGCTTTACAATGAAAGAGCTCACTTCTATCACCGATACAAGGTTCTCTCTTGAATGCTATTCGTGCTGCCTTACTTTCTCTACTCTTTTTGCATATTGCTTTAGGATTTGTCTTGGATGATGTTTTATGCTTCATCAAAAATGTTGTATGCTTATAAGAATGACCTTTAGATAGGAAGGTGTGGAGGAGACGAATTAGAGTAGAAGGTTAGTAGGTTCGTGCTTTGTCTTGGTGCCCTTACTAGTAGTCATAGTGCTATGCTTATAGTTTCTTGTTCTTCGATTTTGTTGACATCTGTTGTTTTGTGTAGTTCGATGGTAGTATTATTTGGTTGTAGCACTGTTTGCTACTATCTGTTTGTTTCCTACCTATTGTCCCTTGTACTTCTATTACGTCTTTTTAGTTTGTTTTTGTCTTGAGCCGAGAGTCTATCGAAAGAGGTGAGGTGGAGGTAAGGTCTGCATACACTCTACCCCCAGACCTCAATGTGTGGGAATACATTGGATATGTTGTTGTTGTTACTTTTAGTCTACCTTTTATATCTGATTCTGCGGAGAAATTTGTAGTTAGTCCAAGGCACTGTAACTGGGAGGATTGATCGAGGAATGCCGTGGAGACGCACAATTTCTCTGCAAAAAACATTAGCAACAATCTTGGCAGTATATGGGTGAGAAAGTGGGATGAAATGAGAATACTTGCTGAGACGATCTACGACAACCAAAATTGTATCAAAACCATCATATTTGGGAAGTCCTACAATGAAGTCAAGTGAGACATATTCCCATATTCTATCAGGCATAGGCAAGGGTTGTAGAAGTTCAGCAGGTGCTAGAGCTTGGTATTTGGCTTGTTGACAAACCAAACAGTTTTGAACAAAGATCTTAACATCATGCTTCATCCTTGGCGAGAAAAAGTTGGAGGAAAGGCTCTTCAAGGTTTTCAAATATCCTCCATGCCCGACAAAAGGTGTGTCGTGAGACTCTGAGAGAAGCTTTTGTCGAAGAGAAGATTGATCCGGACCAACCAACCTTTCCTTGAAATAAAGTTTCTGATCCACAAGATGAAAATCTGGTTGTAAGGAAGGATCATGGTGGATGGCTTGAATAATCTCACGAGTATATGCATCTGCCTGGAGAGCATTTTGCCAATTGGAAAAATCCATTGGCACGGGAATAGCAAGAGCCAGAAACTCAGCATTTAATGGCCTCCTTGAAAGAGAATCAGCTCCCAAGTTGTCTTTCCCAGCTTTGTAAACAACTGTGAAGTCGAAGGGAAGCAATTTCATTAATAATCTTTGCTGCTCATTAGTGGTAATACGCTGTGAAAGGAGATACTTGAGGCTGCAATGATCTGTTGGGACATAAAAATGATGGCCCAGGAGGTAGTGTTTCCATTTCTGCAAAGCTAAAACAAGAGCAAGCAATTCGGGGTTGTAAGTAGACTTCAAACGACTGGAAAAAGAAAGCCCCTTACTAAAATAAGCAATAGGATGGTCATCCTGAAGAAGAATAGCCCTTATTCCTTCTGAAGAAGCATCACATTCCACCACAAATGGTTTAGTGAAATCTGGAAGTTGTAGTACTGAAACAGTTGTTAAGGCTTGCTTAAGAAGTTGGAAAGCATTCTCAGCAGAGTTCGACCATTGAAAAGCATTTTTCTTGGTAAGTTCGGTGAGTGGTCGAGCCATCATTCCATAACCCTTCACAAATCTGCGATAATAACCTGTTAACCCAAGAAATCCACGTAACTCCTTCACATTAATTGGTACTGGCCACTCCAAGACAGTTTGAACTTTATCCTGATAACCACCAACCCCTTTTTTTGAAATCACATGACCCAAAAAAGAAATGTGGATTTTCCCAAATGAGCATTTTGAAGTTTTAGCATAGAAACAATTATCTCTGAGAAGTTCGAGAGCAAGTTGCAAGTGACTGATATGTTGCTCAAAGATCTGACTGTATACCAAGATGTCGTCAAAGAATACAAGAATGAATTTGTATAGTACATTGGAACGTAGAAGGAGCATTAGTGAGACCAAAGGGCATAACAGTGAATTCATAATGACCAGAGTGAGTACGAAAAGCAGTTTTATGAATGACGGCAGGATTGACACGTATCTAGTGGTAAGCAAAACGCAAATCAATTTTTTTAAAAATAGTGGCTCCATGCAATTCATCGAGAAGCTCGTCAATATTTGGAATTGGGTACTTATCTGGAATAGTGATTTGGTTGAGACCTCTATAATCAATGCACATGCGCCATGTTATTGTCCTTTTTCTTGACGAGAAGGACAGGGCTAGAAAACGGACCGGTACTTGACCTTATAAAACCCGTTTGAAGTAATTCAGAGACTTGTTTAATTTGTGATTTTTGGAAATACGGATAACGGTACAGACTGATATTGGTTGGTTTTGAGTTAGGGATCAAAGGGATAGAATGGATGTGGATCAAAGGGATAGAATGAAGGTGGTAGGGCATTGGGTTCTTCAAAAATCGATTCAAACTTAAGTTGCAAGCTTTGAATATCAATGGGTAGAGAATTACCTGAAGTATCAGCCTCCTTGGAGAAATATTGAAAAGCAACTGGTGCATTTGATTCTTGTGGAACCCCCCCGGAGCTTATATTGCTTCCCATTTAAATTAAAAATAAAAAACATCTCATTCCAGTTAGCTTGGACTGTATTTAAAGAAGCAAGCCACTTAATTCCAAGCACCAAATCTGCTTCTCCAACAGAGAAAGGATAAAAATCTTGATCAATAGTTAGTCCGGGGAATTTCACAACAAGATCCAAGTTGGTGGCTAGAGTTAGAGGTTTTGGGGTCTTGAAGTCTAGATCAACTAGAGTTAGTTGGTTTAGTGAGCAATAGAGTTATTGCTTAGTTTCCTTTGTAGTAGAGTTGCTATAGTAAGGGGAAGGGATTCAAGAGTCTGCAATATGAAGCATTGCTCCATTTTGAGTGAAATAGAGTTTCGGTTGAAATCCTGTGAGTACACGTCATGGTTTTCACCGCCCTTGAGCAGGGGGGTTTCCACGTAAAATCCTTGTGCTTGATCTACTTTGATTTATTTATTTTACACACTTTTATTCTGTTGAGGGACCAGGTCCAGTGATCACTGGCCGCATACATTCCAACAACCTGCATCCCCATCAATAATGTCACTTGGCATTTGTTCTCCAGATTCACCACCTTCAATGTTGTCATTTGTCTCCATAAGAGTGAGAGACGGTGTCTTGCAACGATGACCTGGTGCAAAATTTTCATTACACCTAAAACATAGTCCTTTGTCTATACGATTCTGCTTCTCTATCTCCCAAGCACGATTCAAAGAAGGACGAGGAGACATTTGTGCAGAATTAGGATTGGTTCGTGATACGAGTTGGTTGCTTACTGATTGGTAAGGAACTTCACGTGCAGAACCAATTTGGGTTGTATTGGATCATGACAGATTTGGCCATTGAGACCCTTTATGCCCAAGATTGGAACTCACTTTTTGCTCAAATTCCATTGCAAGGCTCATGGCTTTATAAACAGTTCTAGGGGGAAAATGATTCAAAACACACATGAACTTTGGTCAAAATTGCTATAACACACGCAACTTTGCGGGGGTTCTATGACCCCCTATATTATTTTAAAGTGGAATTATTACCTCCTTAGGTGCTGAGTTGGCACAGAGATTGTGTTTCACTCTCTTTAAGAGAGTGAGAGAAGAAAAGAAAGCTTTTAAAAATTATTTTATAAGCAATTTTTATAAAATATCTATTTTTCTATTTTCTAATATTTTTAATGCTTTTCTTCATCTTCTTTACTAGATTTCTCAACCACCAGTCCACCATTGAAGTCGTTGCCACTATCTCTCTTCATCTCCGACAACTATTTCATTCTTATTTTCATAGTTTTCTTTCCTTTTTAAAATCTAGAAAAATGTCACCATACAACAACAAAATAAACCACCATTGGATAATAAAAAATTGGGAAAAAGGTCTGAAATACATTCGAAGTTTGACTAAAATTGCTGTATCAATCCCAAATTTTGGGCAGGACCTATTATCCCCCCGCACTATTTAATAGTGTATTTTAAAGATATATAAGTGCTCACGTGGACAAGTTACTGTTTATAATGATGTAATATTTGTGATGTCCACGTGGGCACCTATATACCTTTAAAATACACTATTAAATAGTGCAGGGAGGTAATAGATCCTGTCCAAAGTTTGGGATTGTTACAGCAATTTCGATCAAAGTTCATATATATTTTGAACCCTTTTCCCTAAAAAATTCTTTGACCGCCATCTTTTTCTTTGATTCCATCTCTTTTTTTATTATTGAATCTTGAAATTAAAATTGTGTTAGATAGGTTTATATATTTACATCCAAATTCAAGTAAATAATTAGGCTAGCACATTGTGGGTATTGATTTCTATCATGGATCTGGTGATTATTATTTTTGATTTTGAAATTTTGAGATCTTGAGATCTTTTTCAAATATTCTCAACATATTAGTTTTTGATTTTCTTCTTGAAAAATCGATGAGGATTTATAGTTTGTTTGATTTCATCCGTTCTCTTCAAACTCGAAACTCAAAAGAAAATTTGATAAAATTTGAAGTCCCTAATTTCGTATAAATCGGAATAATTGCCGGAAAATATTTCCGGCAACTTAGTGAGAAAAAATAAAATTTTAATTGATTTGGGTTTTCCATTGATTTGAATTTCTCAAAGGAGTTTTTATTGATTTGGTTTAAAAGAAAGTTTTTATTGAATTTTAAGGTGAAAGTAGATCTAAATTAAGAGGTTGGGTGTTAATGGTGGAAGAAGGTCTAGAAAGAATAGAAAAATAAAGAAAAAGTAGGGAAATTTTTGAATTTTTTTTTTAATGATAAATATAGTGTTAGACACGTGTATTTCACTCACAAAAAATTGGTTTTGACTTGTAAAGGAGGTAATAGTTCCACTTTCAAATAATACAGGGAAGTCATAGGACCCCCGCAAAATTTAAGTGTGCTATTGCGATTTCGACCAAAGTTTATGTGTGTTTTGAATCATTTGAGGCTTATGAATTCTCACATCTTATTTGAGTTCTTCTTTAAGCCCACTAAGGAACACCCCCTAAAGACAATGTTCTGGCCAATCCTTGACTTGGGTAGATCGTTTAGCAAATTCCTGGCGATACTCTTGTATTATACCCAATTGTCGAATGCTACATAAATGTTCATCTGGATTCTGAAATTCATCAAGACCATAGTTCTCTTGTAAAGCTTCAACAAGGTCCTCCCAATACAATAGTGTACGCTCACTGTTAATCCATGCAAAGAGATCAAGCGCATCACCCTCCAAATACATGGCTGCAACATCTACCTTTAGATCATCAGGAGTTTGATAGTACTGAAAATATTTTTCAGCCTTCAAAATCCAGCCACGAGGATCTCCCCTTTCCAATCGTGGAAATTCCATCTTTATGTGCGGCCTATGAGATGGATTCTTCAACCACCAAGGCATATCCACGTCAACATCAACATCCTCGACCCAAGAAGACCTTCTGGTGTCACGAGGACCTCTACTACGTTCTGGACCCTTTCCTTTAGCAAATGTACCAGGATTAGCATCACATTGAGTACCACTAGATTGAGCCTTCACGGCTGCATCTAATGCTTCCAAACGTGATGTAATAAACGTTAATTGCTGGACAATTTGATCATTAGAGGGCTCACTAGGATGATTTGTGACCGATTATGGTGGTGGTTCATTAGAAGAGCGTGAAGATACCACCATCTTAGATCTTGCTACTATGATACCAAAATGATAGAAACTAAGATGAAACAAGATGAAAATGGAACTTTACTGGTTAAATAAAGTGCAAGAATCTTAAAAACTACATTAACCAACAACTATGTCCGTATGGAGTGGACAAATCTCCAGATACAAAGACAATATAATATTTTTCCTTCGACAGAATTCTCCTAAATATACATATTTATAGATAACTCCTAATAGATAGAGATGGAACCAGTTATTGCTGTAGGTAAATGCTGCTGGTAGTAACTTCTACTTATAACTACTATAGATAATTACTGCTTATAAATTTTATCCTTTTAAAATGAAGGAACTAAGATATATTATCTCCACATGTTGCTCATCTAGATTTTCTTCTAGAGTAAGTCCATAAAGGAGCATTCTTATCAGTCTTCTACAAAGGCTTCTCTGATCATGTGCCTATTGCACTTCAATGTGGCACCTCGAACATTCAAAATCTTTTAAGTTCGATAATTGGTGGTTAACTACAGAAGGCTTTGTGGACAAAGAAAGAAGTTGGTGGAAGAGGCCTGTTTTTATCTTAGCTTGCAATATTAAAGTCCTCTAAGGAAAGATCAAAGATTGGAGCAAGAGTGAACAAGAAAATTTGAAGCTACAAAAGTCCAAACTGCGTAGTCAAATGGAAGATTTGATCTCTTTTCTATAGACTAGGGCTTTGACAGAGGAGGAATCTTCTAAAAAGGCAGAAATATTTATGGAACTTGAAGAAGTTCTCAAGAACAAGGAGAATGCATGGAGACAAAGATCAAGGCTTTGTGGCTAAAAGAGGGTGTTAAAAACACAAAGTTCTTTCGTCAAATTGCTAATAGCCACAAGAGATACAACCATATTGATCAACTTGTAGTGCAAGGGGAACCGATACTGGAGCCAACAAGAATAAAAAGACATTGTCAAATTCTATAAAAAACTATACACAGAGACGGAAAAATGGAGACCTACAGGAAACTTTAGCAACTATCCTACAATATCAGAAGCAGAAAATGAGGCCTTGCAAAAAATTTCGAAGAATAGGAAGTGTATAATTATCTTAAGATATGTGCTGCAAACAGAGCACCAAGACCTGATGGTTATACAATGGGTTTTTTCATCAAGTGTTGGGAAGTGTTGAAGCAAGATATTATGGAGTCTTTTCACAATTTTCATGCTCAGGAAATGTTTGAAAAAAGTTCCAATGCTACTTATACAACCTTGATTCCAAAATTGAAAGGGGGCAAGGAGCTAACAAATTTCAGACCAATAAGCCTAAAATGAAGTTTTTACAAACTGATCTCAAAGGTCTTGACAGAAAGACTGAAAAGGGTGGTGAACACTTTGGTAGACTCTCAATAGATGACTTCTATTGGAGGAAGAAAATAATGGATGTAGTGCTTATAGCTTATGAAGTTTGTTGATTTGTAAATATCTAAGTGTGATCAGATATGATTTTGTAGGATTTAAATTGATATTATAAAATCATATATGATATTTATTGAATAGGTTAGGATATTAGATCAATAAAATCATCCCTTGATTCTCAAATCTGCTAGAATCAAGGGATCTAATTGCTTGTTAGTTTAGTTCTTTATAGTATAAATTTGTATTCTTTGGATGAATAAAAGTGTACAACTTTGGTACCAAAACTTACATGGTATCAGAGCAACTCCATTCTTGTGTTGCTTATGACTAAAACGGCATTTGCTGGGTTACGTCACCCAACGGCATCGATAGAAGCCGAGAGTTCTATTAACAAAGTTCCAATGAACCAAGGTAGCGGTTCTTCTCATTTTTCTTTTCAGCTTACTTCGCACAAGCTGAATGGAAAGAATTATTTAGAATGGGCGCAATCTGTCCGTTTGGCAATTGATGGTCAAGGAAAACTTGGAAACCTGACTTGAGAAACGATAAAGCCTGAACCAGGAGACTCGAAAATGAATGCCGAGAGATCAGAAAACTCGATGGTAATCGCTTGGCTACTAAACTCCATGGAACATGCCATAGGTAAACCATATTTGTTTCTTCCCACTGCTAGGGATGTTTGGGAGGCTGTTAGAGAGACTTATTCTGATATAGAAAATGCCTCCCAGATTTTTAAATTAAAAATTTAATTGTGGAAAGCCAAGTAGGGGGAGAGAGGTGTTACTATTTATTATAATGAGATGGTTTCCCTATGTCAAGAATTAGATCAATGCTATAATGATGAATGAGAGTGTCCTAAGGATAGCGTGAAAGCAATGAAAAAGGAAGAAAATGAGAGGGTTTATCTATTTCTAGCAAGGTTGAACCAAGAATTCGATGAGCTTCGTTCTCGAATTCTTGGAAAAAACCCACTGCCCACTTTGAGGGAAACTTTTTTTGAGATTAGGCGAGAAGAAACAAGGAGGAATGTTATGCTAAAATTAGATCCCAATCTGGAAACAAAAAATATAGATTCTTCTGCTCCAGTTGCTGCGAAAAATGAAAATGACAGGAAAAAGAAGCCATGGTGTGATTTTTGCAAAAAATACTGGCACACTCGTGAGATTTGTTGGAAAATTCATGGGAAATCGCCTAACTAGAATAAAAAAAGGGTAGAGAACCATGGCAGCTAGGTCTTTCAATGTACCAGGGAAGAATCAGGGCTGAAATCTTCTCCAGAAATGTCACCATTCACCAAGGAACAATTGGAGCTACTGCACAAACTTCTCCAATCTCAACTCCAAATCAGTAAACCTGATCCTCCTATTCCTACTTGTTCTTTTTCCCAAACAGGTAATGTACCTTCTGGTTTTGTGAGTACAGATTCTATTGGTATTAGTTCTTGGATCATAGATTCAGGGGCTAGTGATCACATGACATGGAATTCTCATTTTTTCTCGACTTACATTCCATCCGCAGGAAATAAAAAAGTCAAAGTAGCTAATGGTTCCTTCTCAGCAATTGCTGGAAAAGGGACAGTCAAACTAACCCCTTTTTTTACTCTTGTTGATGTCCTTCATGTTTCAAAATTGTCTCATAATCTTTTGTCCATCAGCAAATTGACTCAAAACCTTAATTGTCGTGCTATCTTTGACTCTAGTTCTTGTGTATTTCAGGATAAGGTCTCGGGGAAGATGATTGACAATGCTAGAGAGTCTGAAGTCTCTATTTTCTTGAAGATGGTGACAATTCAATAAATCTAAGTTCTGCTTGTTTGAACTCTGTTCTAGTTGATAATAAAGTCATGTTATGGCACTATAGACTTGGTCATCGGGTAGCAACTGTAAATGGAAAAAGATGGTTTGTGAGTTCATAGATGATCACACTAGACTAACTTGGGTGTACCTATTGAAAGACAAAAGGGAAGTAAAACATATGTTTGAGGCTTTTTATGTTATGGTTGAGACACAATTTCATGAGAAGATTCAAATATTTCGGAGTGATAACGGGAGAGTTTTTCAATGACCAGCTAGGCAGATTTTTCACTTCCAAGGTAATAGTGCACCAAAGTTCATGTCCTAATGCACCCCAACAAAATGGAGTAGCTGAGAGAAAAAATAGGCATCTTATGGAAGTAACTAGGGACTTAATGTTCACAAGTGAAATCCCTAAATTTCTTTGGGGAAAAGCTCTTTTAACATCCATATATCTTAGTAATAGGATGTCTTCCCGTGTTTTAGGTTTTAAAACCCCTTTCAGTATGTTTAAGACATACTTCCCTAATTCTAGATTGATCGCTGACCTATCCTTGAAAGTCTTTGGGTGTAGTGTATTTGTTCATATTCATGATCATAATAGGAGTAAACTTGACCCACGTGCTAAGAAATGTGTTTTTGTTGGCTATGCCCGTAGTCACAAGGGATATAAGTGCTGTGACCCAAATACTAGGAAGGTTATTGTCACAATGGATGCCATATTTTTTGAATTTCAATTGTTTTTTGGAACTCTTCTTCAGGGGGAGAAACATAGAGAAGATTCGAGGGATAATAAGGATCCTCTTGACCTCACATGTAAGGAAAAAAATGATCCAGGTTTTATGATAGATACGGGAAATAGTATTTTTGGTAATAACAACCTAGATAAGGTAAGAGATCCCAACTTAAATAATGAAAATAAGGAAACTGAGCCAATAAAGCCTTTTCATGATACAATTAATGACTAGAATAGGGAACAAACAAAGGAGTTACAGGTTTACATGAGAAGAAACCGGAACTAAGAAAAAGAGATGAAGGACTCTCATCAGAACCAAATGTCCACCCCGCAAGATTTCACTAATACACAAGGTAATTCTATAGAACCTAATTCTGATTTGCCCCTTGTTACTTTAGTCCTTGATTTTCCAATTGCCAAATGTAATGGGGTAAGAAAAGTCACCAACCATCCTTTGCCAAATTTTGTGTCATATAGAAGCTTGTCCCCTTCCTATATAGCTTTTCTTTCTCAATTATCTGGAATGGAGATACCGAGAAATGTGCAGGATGCTTTGAATGTTCCCAAATGGAAAGAGGCAATTCTAGAGGAGATGAGTGCTCTTGATACAAATGAAACCTTAGAAATGGTGGAACTGCCACGTGGAAAGAAAACAGTGGGTTGCAAATGGGTGTTCACCATCAAATGGAATGATGAGTATTAAATCTGAAAATAATATGTCTCAGAGTTGTTTTGATGCAATGACTCAATTAATGAAAGATTCAAGTCTCCCAAAGAGTAAATACCTCTTAATTGCTACCAGGCGAAGAAACTAGTGTCAGGACTTGGTCTAACTAGTCAAAAAATTGATTGTTGTGTTAATGGATGTATGTTGTACTACAAGGATGATATAAATATGACAGAATGTAAGTTTTGCCATGAGCCTCGTTATAAAGAACAAAATGCTCGCAAGAAAAACAACAAGAAGGTTCCACAAAAGAGAATGCATTATTTGCCGCTTTTTCCTAGGCTTCAACGACTATATGCTTCCACAAGATCTGCTGAATATATGACATGGCATCATAAATATCGTAGGGAAGAAGGTGTGTTGTGCCACCCATCAGATGGGGAAGCATGGAAACATTTCGATCGAACATATCCAAGCTGAGCCTAGAAATGTTAGACTCGGTTTATGTGCGGATGGTTTTACACCTTATAGCCAGTCATCATCGCCATACTCTTGTTGGCCGGTGATTATTACTCCCTATAATCTTCCTCCTAGGCTTTGCATGACTGCCCCATACTTGTTCTTATCATTGATCATTCCTGGTCCTCATAATCCCAAGGCAAAAATTGATGAGTTTCTTCAACCATTAATAGATGAGTTGAAACTATTATGGAATGATGGTGTACTAACTTATGATGTGTCAAAGAAACAAAATTTTCTTATGCGAGCATCACTGATGTGGACAATTAATGATTTTCCTGCTTATGGAATGCTATCGGGGTGGAGTACAGCGGGTAAATTAGCATGCCCGATTTGCGTGGAAAAATCAAAAGCTTTCCATTTAAAGCATGGAAGAAAAAATAGTTGGTTTGATTGTCACCATCAATTTTTGCCTCTTGGTCATGCTTTTAGAAGGAATACAAATGCTTTCTTTATAGGGAGAACAGAGAAGTCTACACCTCCTCATAGACTGTCTGGAGAACAAGTATGGGAAAAAGTTAGAGGGTATCCTAAGATAACTAAATCGGGTCCACGCAAGTTCTATGGCTACGGGACATCTCATAATTGGACTAAAAAGAGTATCTTTTGGGATCTTCCATATTGGAAGAATAATTTGATCCGTCACAATCTTGATGTAATGCATATAGAGAAGAACGTCTTTGACAATGTTTTTCATACTGTCATGGATAACAAAGATAGAACTAAGGATATTCCGAAAGCAAGAATGGACTTGAATGAATATTGTCGTTGAAATGATCTACATCTACAATGTAACAATAAAGGTGGATGAACTAAACCAAAAGCAAAATTTACCTTAATGAAGGACCAAAAGAAAAATGTTTGTGAATGGGTTGGACAACTAAAGATGCCTGATGGGTATGCTTCCAATTTAGGTAGATGTGTTGATATGAAAGACTTAAAACTCTTTGGGATGAAAAGTCATGATTGTCATATTTTCATGCCATGTCTTATTCCAACGGCTTTTAGTGCACTTCCAAAACCAATATGGAATCCTTTGACTGAACTTAGTCAATTTTTTAGAGACTTATGCTCAACAGTGTTACGGGAAGACCATTTAAGACAAATGGAACAAAATATTCCTATTACCACTTGTAAGTTGGAGAAAATATTTCCTCCTGGATTTTTTGACTCAATGGAGCACTTACTGATTCATTTGCCTTATGAAGTAAGAGTTGGTGGACCAGTGCATTATCGATGGATGTATCCATTTGAAAGGTGTGAATATTTTTCTAAAAATTTATTATTTTTCATCTAACCTCCACACTTAACTTACTTCTCCGATATTATTGTAGGTTTATAAATAAATCGAAGAAGTCTGTCAAAAACAGATTTAGAGTTGAAGGATCTATTATTGAAGCATACTTGGTTCAAGAAATCTCACACTTTTCTTCTGATTAATTTTAATCTCATGCCCTATCTAGCAATAATAAAGTTGGGCGTAATGATGTCTTTACTGAAAAATATGCAAATCAACCAACACTTTCAGTCTTTAATCCCTCTGGCCGAACTTATGGCCTTTAAAGCACTCATTGGTTAGATGATAAAGAAGTTGAAGCAGCACAACTACATGTTCTAATAAATTGTGACGAGGTTAAACCTTTTCTCAAGTAAGTTTTAAATAATTATGTACATTTAAAGATTAAACATAACTTAATAGTATTTGAACTGCAACTAATGTTAGTACTGTTGCAGTTTGTACGAGCAGTTCCTGAG
This sequence comes from Solanum appendiculatum, assembly GCA_018342035.1. Taxonomy (NCBI): domain Eukaryota; kingdom Viridiplantae; phylum Streptophyta; class Magnoliopsida; order Solanales; family Solanaceae; genus Solanum; species Solanum appendiculatum. The sequence continues at coordinate 767,655 of JAGDQO010000816.1, read as the reverse complement.
AGATACTTACAATGATCTTAGTGATGAAGTAATTGATAAACAAATTGAAACAGACTTTCCACGATGGTTTAAAGATTATGTATGAATTGACATAAACTAGTTATGATATAAGAACATATTATTTATAAAAAAATATCATTTATATGTTAACCTAACTTAAGTTTATTATCTCATAGGTTAATGCTAATCCGCAAAAGACATCTCATAATCAATATTTGAAAGTCTTAGCTGAAGGACCACTAAGAAAGGCAAAATCATGGCCTATTTATTTTGTGAATGGATATAAATTTCACACTTCTACATGGGGTGAAGGAAGAAAAACATTTAATAGCGGGGTATGTGTTAGTGGTACCGGACAAGATGGCACTACAAACAAATATTATGATATTCTCAAAGAGATTCTTGAATTGGAATGGACAAAGACACCTATTCAGAAGTTAGTTTTGTTTTATTGTGATTGGTATGATCCATCTAAACATGGCATGAAAGTTGAGAGTCAATTTAATATTGTAGAGGTTAGAAAAAGGGGAAGGTATGCTAAGTTTGATCCTTTCATCTTTCCCGAAACTGCATCTCAAGCTTATTATGTAAATTATCCTGAAAGTAAAGGAGATAAGGTTGACTGGTGGGTGTCTATGAAAACGAAACCAAGAGGACTTGTAGATGAAAGACACAATTTGGAAGTTGCTTATCAAGAGGAGCAATCAAGTGGTAATGTTAATATAGAGGATGATCCGATCGATTGCCTACACGATGATCAAATTGAAGGTGAGGAGATTGATATGAATGGTATTCATTTAGATGAACATGATTTAGCTGGTGATGAAGATGAGGAGGTAGCTAGTGAAGAAGAAGAAGAAGGAGGAGAATTATTTTTGGATAGTGATGATTCTGATGAACATTTTCAAACACAAGACGAGGATGAAAACGAGGACGAAGATGACGAAGATGAGGATGAGGACGAGGATGAATGAGACTATTAATTTGTAAATTTTTGATATTTTCTTATTTGCAATAGTATATTTTCTTTTGAAGACATTGTGATTTTTTGTATGACTGCTTAGAAATTTTATAATATTAATTTGTCAATTTCTTTTTTCTTTATGTGAATTTGAATATTTTTAAACTTCAACCAGGTATGTATAGTATATGCTGTCTTTTTATGCTCTTAAAGTAATCTGTTATTATCGTTAAATGACTACACATTCTATTATTTTGATTTTGTTGTGATTAACTCAATATTATTTCTTACTTTCAGATGTCAGGTACAAGACTAAAACAAAGTGGACAGACAAGTGGTAAGAAAGAAAAATTACGAAAAAAAATAACACACACAATAGAGTCTCAAGAAGCTCAATTGCCTCCCATAATCCCTTAACGCCATCTCCTGTCTCACACTAGTTCACATCAGATTCATAAAACTTCCTTGCCACAAACTAGTCTTGAAGTTAATCAAACCCAACTTCATAGCACTGGCTCTCAACCTCAATCTAAGCAGACTCCATCTATAAATACGGTCATTGAACCAATGATGTCTCCACCTACCAGTACGGTCATTCAACCAATAACGTCTCCACCTACCAATGTCACTCCAGCCACCTCGTGTAGTGTGGTTGGTGATGACAATGATGATAATCAAGTATGGATTGTACTGAAGCAGATGGGTAATTATACTAACTATTAGCATACATGCTTAACTTGGTGACTTTAGTTTATATATTATCGATAACTATTGTATTTTTTTGTAGGTTTGATCCTCACAAGCCAGTCATTGAAGGTATTGCTAGTTGCATTCGTAGTAAATTTGAATTGGCTAGACCTTCTTGGAAGAAGTTCCCACAATCGACTCGTGATATGTGGTTTGAGGAATTCAAGGTAAGGAGATGCAGTTATTGTAAGTTTATAATAAATCTAATTCAGATTTCATTTTATATATGCTAACCACAGTATAAAATATTGCAGAAGAAATTTAGATGGCTCCCTCATCATACTGATGTTATACGACAAAATTTTGAAAAAAGAGCAGCTGCAAGAATGACTCAATTATTTCAAGATGTTAGATGTGACTTGACGGTGAAACCACACTGGATGGGGGATGCAGTATTCAAGGAGATGAAGGAGTATTGGGAGTCTCCTAAATTTAAGGCGAAGTCTGAACAAAATAAAAAAAATCGCGATGCAAATGTAGGTGCCTCAGTTCATACAGGTGGTTGTATACCTCATCGTGTGATTTACAAGAGAATGGTAATATATAGATCATTTTCAATTATTTTTTTTATTAAATAAAATCAATAAATGTTGATAATATACATATCTATTTTCTTTGAATACAGAAGGAGGCTACTAGAAAGGATCCTTCTTTTTCAGAATTTTATTTTCGTACTCATAGAAAGGAAAAAGATAAAAGTTGGGTAAATGAGAAAGCTGAAGCTGCTTATGTAAGTCTTCGTTCTATACTTTCTTTAATAGTTGTTTCATCTATAGTTGATTTCTATTTACACATAGCAGAAAGAAAGCTTCTTCATAAGGAAATGAAAAGGGGAGAAAATGGAAAGAGCTCTTTATTTGTGTGCAGTTTCAAGGTGCTACTAAATATGTTTCTTCCTTTTCTTTAGTAGTTGAATATGTTGCTGCTACTTGAACTAGAATCATTTATTATTCAATGTGAAATAATATAATGTAGAAGGTGTTTTCTCTAAGAGGTAAAATGTAATATAGACCTAGGTTTTGAGTAATAAGAAACTACTGGAAGGAGATTTTAGTTGATAAGTGATGGTGAAACTTCCCAACACTAAAAGGAGTTCCCCCGCTGTTGCTAGAGCATTCATCACTCTGTTAACTTCCCCGAAGTTATGCTATATTGGGGGGTTCCCCAGCTGGTGTAAAAGATCCCTGCAATTAGATAAAATATTTGAGTAAGATGGATGATCGTTAAACATTAGAGTAGTAATTTCCTTGTGATCCATATGAATCTCCAGTGGAATTAGATTTCTTGCTCGTGCTATTTAAGTCCCTGCAGCAATGCAGTTCAGTCAGAATACTTTTGACTTATAGAGGTTATCCATATATCCTACAATCCATTCACCTTTAGTGTCCCTAATCACTCCACCAGTCCCTCCCTTCCTAGAGGCCAAGGAGGAGCCATCCATGTTTAGTTTAAAAGCCTCCGCAGGAGCTTTTCACTTGATATAGGTTGTGATATGGTTTCTGCTAGTTCTACTTTTTTTGATCTGTAAGATGATGGTATTCTAGGGCGTAATCTTACACGAAAAAAATTGTTAGATTTGTTGTGGTAGTTGTCATTCCTTACTAGCCAGATGTTCCATATAAAGACGGGGAAAACATCGTTCCATTTTATGGAGTTATTCTTAAAGGTGATATTTTTGTGGACCAGTGTAAAAGTGTGCTTGTTGCATCCCAAGTGAGAAACTGCAGCAGATTGTTGCAGCTAGAGCAACTATTTTTTGTAAAAAAAAAAGGTCCGATTATGTGTATTCTCAATCCTAAATGAAAAGTAACGATGTAGAAATTCATTTGTAAATATAGATACACCTAATAACATCAAGGACATAAGCATTTGCAACAATATTAACTGCTTGGAATAGCTGATAGAGTTGTTGAAGTAATTTAAGAGACTTTGAGAAAAATCAAAGTTGATATATTTGTATGTGGAAAGCTGCAGATAAACACATCCTGAGTAGCCTCATGATTGTACCGAATTTGCATTCATGGCTCATGAAAGCGTCATTTCATCTTAATTGAGGTTTTATAGAGTTATTTTTTGTTAAAAAGACTTGTATTAATACTTAATATGAATCATTGCAAGAGAGTGATAGTGCTAGACTGCTAATAGTATTTGGGCGGTTATATTAGTAGTACTATTAATACTACTACTACCACCACCATATCCTTCATTACATGGTGGCTTAGTTAGCATAACAAAAATATTTCCAGCCTCGTCCGCCTTTAACTCTTCCAAGACACATAGTGGTGAACCTTCCCAACACAAAAATGAGTTAGCTTGCGTCATTTTGGATCACTCCGTTGCTAGAGAATTTGCCACTCTGTTAACTTCCCTGAAGTTATGCTACATTGGGGGGGTTCCCCAGCTGGCGTAAAAGATCCCTGCAATTAGGTAAAATATTTGAGTAAGATGGATGATCATTAAACATTAGAGTAGTAATTTCCTTGTTATCCGTATGAATCACCAGTGGAACCAGGTTTCTTGCTAGTGAGACCAAATCCGCCTACATTAGTATTACTCGTTAATGGTTGATCAAATTTGATAGATTCGCCCTCGGAAACAAGAAGTTCTGGTCCGGGAGGGATAATATCAACCACTTGACGTCCCTCCGACGCATCCGTTATGGTTATCTCATACCCCCCTTTTTCTTTTCGTATGATTTTGCTTACTATACCTGCTGCTGTAGCATTATAAACTGTATTGTTACTCTTGTTGCCGTTAGGATAAATCTGACCCCTTCCCCTGTTCCCGCCTACGTATATAGGATATTTTAAGAAGTGAACACCTTCTTAGTAGCAGGGTCCGGGGAAAGAATAGGGAAGGTTATTTCACTATATTTTTTACTAGGGACAGGGCGTACCACAAGAATATTGTTTTTATTGGGGCGATAGCTCTGAAAAGACAAATTGCCAATCTTTTCTTTCATCTCGGGAGAAATACGATCGGGAGGAGCTAATTCAAACCCCTCCGGTAAAATAAGAACAGCCCCCACGTTCAACCCCCCTTTTTTACCATTAGCAAGAACCTGTTTCAGTTGCATATCATAAGGAATTCGAACAACTGCTTCAAATACAGTATCAGGAAGTACCGTTTGTGGAACCTCAATTTCCACGGGCTTATTAGCTAAATGGCAATTGGCATCACATACAATACGCCCAGTCGCTTCTCGTGGATTTTCATTACCCTGCTGTGCAAAAATGGGATATGCACTTGAAATGGACGTCCGGGTTAAGATATATATCATGAGCGATACGGAAATAGATCGAGTAATCTGTTTCTTTAGCCAAGAAAAAGCATTTCTAGTTTGCATGGTCCAATCATTGATCGCGAAAATTTTTACAATAAATTGGGTAGGTCGCTAGTATAGTTCCCTAGGTCAGAATACTTTTTGACATATAGAGATTACTCATATATCCTACAATCCATTCACCATTAGTGTCCCTAATCACTCCACCAGTCCCTCCCTTCGTAGAGGCCAAGGAGGAGACATCCGTGTTTAGTTTGAAAGCCTTCGCAGGAGATTTTCACTTGATATAGGTTGTGATATGGTTTCTACTAGTTCTACTTTTTTGATCTGTAAGATGGTGGCATAATATGTGGCGTGTTTTACACAAAAAGATTGTTAGATTTGTTATGGTAGTTGTCATTTCTTACTAGCCAGATGTTCCATATAAAGAAGGGGAAAACATCCTTCCATTTAATAGAGTTATTCTTGAAGGTAATACTTAAGTCATTGAGGCTTTCTAACGAGCTGTACTCGAAATTATTTATAAACATTTTTATTCATGTATAACACCCATATCTTCCCACATTCTCTTTATATTGAAACATTCAAGAAAGATATGTCTAATAATAGTTTTAGGGGAAACTACATAGCTGACATGATTCACTCACGTCAATACCTATGGAGGATAGGTAGCTCCGATATGGTATTCAATTGTGTTGGCAGAAGCATGGAAACTGTTTTATTTTGTTCGAGCAATGAAAGTTCCATATCCAATTAAACTTGCGTCGAGGTGTGTCCGACTTAGGAGTGGTATTGGTTAGGAGTCTATAGACTGAGCTTGTTCTCAAAGTTCCCTTCAGAATTAAGATCCAGATAGCCTTATCCTCTCCTTTGTGGTATATAGGGAAATAAGTGTTCATGAGATTTATTACGTCTATAGGTAATTCAAAGGAGATTGATTGCAGTTCAAAAAGATTATTAGTAGAGATGACGTCTCCAACACGAGTCGTACTTTCACTTTTTAGGAGAGGCCCTTGAATTAACTCCCTAAGAGTTTTACCATTTTGCAGCCATTTGTGGGAAGTTCGGGTAGTCTAATCCAGATTGCAGACTTTGTTTCTTTTGTCTCCAAGGCTATGAAATTGGGTTGTCATCTCTTGACAGATAGAAAGAAGGCATTAATGAACCATGGCCCTTGTTGTAGTACATTTTACAGATTTTATTCTTTATAAAATTTAACCATGTAATAGTCATGACCCAATTCTGTGAGAACTATTTCTTGAGTAACTCTCCATATAGTTGTCAATTTTTTAAGGTATAAATGGCTAATTTTCTTTCCAATAATCTTTATAATGATGGAGAAAATCCAAGGTTTGTTGATCCCCAGCTTCTCCTCCTCTGTGAGATGTATACATTCACTTCCATCTCCATTTAATTTGTATTCGTAGTGGTATTCAATATATTGGATATTGGTGTCTCTCCTATTGCTGGTGTGTCGATTAACATGGCATATCTTTGGATTCATCATTGGTACTAACATAGGGTCTGATAAGCACGTCCTTGAAGGTTGAAGGCTTTGTTGTGGTATCATTCAATGTGTTATTCTTGATTTTTGCCTTCATATATTTGTCTCCCGTCCACGTATCAGGAGGGGCTGGAGGGCTTAAATTTTCCAGATTGTGATTCATTTGAAGGTAAAAGTTGATGTTTACTGTTCTTGGAAGAAAATGCAAGTCCCTAACATCCGAAGGTCAAATTCATGTTATCACTGTATATGTTTTATAGATCAGTTCCTATACTACTTTGCTGCACTTCTAACATAGAAATACATCATATGCCTCATTAGTTTTATAGTTTTGGTGAAAAGTTTATTTATATCGGGAAAGAATTGTGTACATAGCATATGTGAAGCTATCTATCAAAAAATTATCATCTGCTACAAACTAAGCAAAAGACAAATAAAAATTTACCTTTTTACTACAAGCATTCTACTATTTATTCTAGCTAAGTTTTACTATAGTGTAGTCTAAGTATCTGCTGCTTTAGCATAATTTTTAGTGGAGAATTCAATATAAATTGTTTTCATGTGAATTAGCATATAATTTTTTATTCCATGCTCTTGTGATCTGAAATTGATTAAGTTGTTAACATTTTTGAGCTCGAATAATACTAAATGTTAAAATTTATTTTAATATTTTTGTGCAGAATAATTTACGCAAAAAAGGAAGAATTGTTAGCTTCGCAAAGTGCATCAGTTGATGAAGGAGATACTAATTCAGCTCGTCAGTCATCTCAATTAGATGAAATGGATATTTGGGTGATGTCAGTTGGCAGAAAGAAAAAAGGAAGAGTTGCAGGTCTTGGCTCTTTGGGTAGATCTGTAAGACTACCTACGCAATCAACATCTGACATGCCAAAAGAAGTTAATGAAATGATTAGATCCCAAGTTCATGAATCCAATGCTGAATTATACCATCAGTTGAAAGAAGAGCGTCATCAAAATGAAGAGATGAGACGTCAGAATAAAAAAATGAGAAAAGAGTTGGGCAACACAAATAAGAAGTTAGATGCACTTATGAAACATCTGCGTTATCCATTATCCTCAAATGCAGAATCATCATCTTCGGAAGGCAATCAAAGTTCTGAAAGTGATGAAAATAACGATGCTGATGATTTGAATGAAGATGAGTTTAGTTGGGAGAGAGATACATAGTTTAAAGACGAGTTTATTTGGGATAGAGATACATAGGTGATTACATTATTTAGGATTTACCGTCGAGATTTTTAATATTTTTTGTTTAGCAATCATACATTATTATCTTTTGATATTCTGAATTATATTTATGTCATATTAATTATTTTAAATTTGTGTGGAATTATCTATTTAAAAAGATGGGTTGAACATTACAGGTACATTGAATTATATTTATATGCGAATTTACCTGCAAAAAAAACTTAAATGGGAAATTTTTGCTAATATTACATGGGAATTTTCTAGTGCAAAATAATTACCTGCGAATTATTATAGGAATATAGAATCAATTTTTTGGTTAACCATGAATTTTACTTGGTGATTTATCTATGACTTATTACTTGAGGAATTTTATGCAAATTTGCATGCGCAATTTCATGGGGATATTTTTACTACATATGGAATTGCGATTTTACTTGGGAATACTACTAGGAATCTTCCTGCGAAATTATCCCATAAAATCTCAAGAAAAATTTCGTTTCCATAAATTTTTTGTCAAAAAATTGGTTGGGCATGTAGTTGGGGATTTATCTATGCAATATTACCCATGAAATTTCCCAAGAAAATACCCTTATTAATCAATTTTTCAATAAAAGTTCTTGGGATTTTTGAATATTTCATGCAAAAGTATCCCTATGAAAATTACGTACGAATATATAATACCCATGTATCATTCCTTGGGATATAAAATCCCCAGGTACCATACCTGCGGACTGATAATTTCGCAGGTAACAATTACCCACGGGTTATTTCCAACGGATTTCCATTCATAAGAAAAATCGCAGGAAATTGTATTAGTTGCGGATTTTTTATTATAGCTATGGAAGGACTCAACAACATGATCAAGCTGGCCAATGCAAATGGGTGGATCCAAGGCTTTGAAAATGAACAAGGAGCTAACGTGTTTAATGTGTTTTTCTGCCAATTGGAAGTGGTTTCTTTCAGCTGATAGTCTGTTTCATGAAAGTTCTCCTTGAATGAGCTTAGAGGAGCATGATCAAAGCGATATCCACTCACAAACTAGTATACTGTGAGGAACAACTGGGATTATACTAAGATCATATCTATACTTCGATTATATGGTAACTGATCTACTCGTTTTCTGTTTGACATGTTTGAGAATGAAGTGGAATAAACTACTCATCCAGAAAAAAGGAATGAAATAGAAAAACTTGTAAGTATGACATGTTTGAGAATGAAGTGGAATAAACTACTCATCCAGTAAAAAAGAATGAAATAGAAAAACTTGTAAGATAAAGCTACACACCTGTCTCCGGCGAAGGATTATAATTCTTTTGATATCTGGTAGCTGAATATGGGAGCCCCTGACAAGTCAAATGATCTTCAACACTAACAGCACTGTGCTATGGAAGTTATCTTGAACTTAAAAGTGCCTTCTAAATTACTTGATGGAATTATGGATTTTTCTACTCTTAAAGTCTGTAGTTTTAGGGCAAACCTAGGAGTGCTTCTAAAGATAGTACTGTATTTTTTTCCTGGGGCTGAATTAGTGATCTAATAGACTTGTCAGATAAGAATGTTGATTAGTACAACACTCAAGAGGTCAGTTGGCTTACTGCTCTTGGTATAAAAAGTGTCATCCCTTTGCAGGATATCGAGAAGTCAAAAGAGTAGTGAATTTTTTGATATCATATTCACAGTAACATATGTACTTAAACAGTATCGTGTGGTAGATGCCAACTTTCTTCTCAATTACACAGCCATTTGGTTGTTAATGTTGGCATTGATCTTGTCTTCTTTCATGATCATTGGTTGCATATATCCTTAGATTCCTCTAAAAGATATTATATATCAGCCTTTTTAATTTAGTGTTTGCATAATAATAATAATATTTTTTTGTGTTCAACTTGTCCTGGATTAGATACGTGGTATTCAGAACTTGATCATTTATTCGCTTCCAGAGGTGATCATCTCTAATTCGCCCCCTAAATTAGGATTATATGGTTGTGCACATGAGCACGAGTCTTACAAAGTTATCTTTTTCATTTCTCCTGCAGGTTGTAAATATGCTACAAGGGTCTGCATGCACTGTTCTATTTTCTCGTTTTGACAAGCTTCGGGTATGGCTTTAACTTCATATACAATTATAAGTTCATATCTTGCTCTCATGCTTCTTCAACCTTTTCCCGTTTGCCCTGTCAAACTACTCATCTCAAACTTTCTTCCAAGTGTTTGGTTTCCTTGGTAGTGTTCTTACCATGTAATCTACTTTCTGTTGAATTCAGCTTGAGAGGATTGTTGGTAAGGATGGTCACGTCAGACAAGGGTGTTTTCGTCTTTTGTTAAAAGCTAAGTCGCAAAAAATGTTTCTGCAGCTCAAGGAATTGGTTCTTGCGTGCACTCATCCTAAAGAAACAAGAAGATGGTTCGTGCATTCAATTCAGAAATCTTATTTAACATATTTTTTGAGCAATATTGCTTAATCAATATTTTTTTCTTTTAAAATTGTGATATTAGTATAACATTATTCAATTCCAGAAACATAAAATGAACTTATTCGTTTAGACTGTTCACCAATTACTTGTGTAGTGGTGCAGGCAAAACTTACTTCTGGGTAACTATGGATATGGTTGAGCGGTTCGATCAAGAAAGATATGGGATTTTTGGGCATTGCTCAGGACAAGTTAATTATGACTACCTAGTGGTTTACAAGCACTTTTTTTTGGAGCAAGGTGCGATTTATACTAACTGAATATTAAGATTAATAATCATGAAGAAAAATTTGACCTCTCTTACAAGCATCATACGCTTTATGCTAGTAAGTTACTAGTCGGAATATCCATTGCAAGAATATGACATCAATGGAATTGAGTTTGGATGGAATCTCCAGAATAAAAAGACTCAAAAGGAAGTTTTCAATTTCATTATCGGATTACTTTTTAATTTCTTTCTTTTATTTTTATTATTTTTATTCTTTTTTATTATTATTCTAAAATTTTATTTTATTTCCTTATTATTCTCAACCTTTACTTCACGTGATTTCATGTAATTTTTCGTATTATCTATTTTTTTGTATGTTATGTTTATTTTTTTTCATTAGCATAATTTTGTTAGTATTCTAATTTTTAAAATTAAAGTAGAATTCATTGTTAGTAAGGTTATAGACTTACGTTTTCCTTTTCTTTTAAATCATATTTATGTATGTTATGTTGAAATATGACATAAGAGTATCATGTTAAATATTTTGTTTTGAATTTAGAACTTATGTTATATTTTCAGTTTCATTTGTTTTAGAAGTATTGACTTGAGATTTCATATTACAAGTCATTTATCTTTTTGTGAAACATTTTCATAGTTCTTAGAAATCTTGCATTTATGATTAATTCAATTTATTAATTAAAAATATATAAATCAATTATTTTTCATTATATTAGTTAAGAACATATGTTTATCAATTAATATCTCTTCAAAAGACAATATATATCTTAAATATTTAATTTAATATCATTTATAAAGTTCCTTATTTGTCTACTATAAATTTTAAATAACTAACTTTTATTTTTAAGATTTAATATAATCTTATGATTGCAATTGTGCAATCAAACTGTAATTACATTGTGACAAACAAACAAATCAGTATAATTACTAGGTTGTGTAATTACTGGGCTGATAATTACTATCCTAGTAATTACACAAATTCCAATTACTAGGTGACTTTCCAAACATGCCCTATATGTTAGATAATCAATATGTTATCTAAGAAAATGTTACAATAGTTGGGTGTGTTTGGTATGAAGGGACCTGGTGGATGCAAACAAACTAGATTATTCCACCAAATTTGACATTTTGGACTCAACAGAACCATCAAAACTTCCAATGAAGATCATTTTATGAAAAGTGATCCCAAATCACAAAATTTTGTTTTAGCTAAACTCCACAAGGTAGCTCAAAATGAGCTCGGGAGCCATCGAACCCGAACCAAAGGTTCTTCTAAACTAAAATTGGCATTCAAGAGCTAATAGTACCATCAAAATTGCATTTCGTGGCCGTTTCCCTAAAGTTTTGACCGTGAAGTCAAATATCTAAATTTTAGAAGCTCCAAAAGAGGAAAACTTACATAAAAACCAAATGAACGGCCCGATGACCGAACTATCAATCTCAGTAAATCATAAATGACTTGGAGCCGCTAAACAGGAAAGCTTTGAACACTGAAAATACTGAAAAACGGAAAAAATAACCTAGAGGATCATTACAATTTATCATATATACTTTTGACATATAAAAAAAAGAGAAATATCATCTACCGTCCCACAATTACTCAACTATAGCTAGAGCCACCAACATGGGTTGTAGTACACTGGTGGGAGTGCTTCACCCTTAACCAGAGGTCTCGGGTTCGAGCCCTGGGTATGGAGAAAATCCTGTTGGGAGCGCCACCCCAAATGGGCCCTGCAGTGCGCGATCCGAATTTAGTCGGAGCTCCAATGTGGGCTCTGGACACTGGGTGGAAAACCAAAAAAAAACTATAGCTAGGGCCTAGGGAGTTTCAAATATTAAAACATATTAGAAATATACTTTAATGTTTGGATTTCTTTAGAGAATTAAACGCAAAATCATAGGTTCAATTTTTTTTTACTTAGTTATGTGTGTTCTATTTTAATTTTAATTTTTTATTGTATTCATGAGAAGTTTGATTTGTTGCAAGTGTTAGCAAATCTCTACTCGGACATAATTTATTTTACTATGTTTCATGAATTTAAATTGTAATGAATAATTATATGTATTGAAATTATAAAAATAATAAAATTATTGGAAGACATTTCGATTTGGCTATGAGGAATGTTTAGAAAGCTTCTTGCCATATTCTTTAAAAATTCTATTCCAAATGTTATCACTTATAGAAAGTTTTATGTTGGTAAAAAGGAAAAGTTTAAGTTCATTTATATAAAATTGTCTTCTTAAGTGTACAAGTAATACCAATTTAAATATTTTTATTTGTAAGGTAATTAATAGTTTTAAGATGATACTTACAAACTTTAATTTTATTTTGACTTTTCCCATATCGCTTTATACTCCATAAATCATTCTTAATTAGATTAAGTTTAGATATTTAACTTCATTCTCATTTTCTTTGGATGAAACAAATTAAATCTTTAAGCAAAGTTTTTTATAATTTACATATTTCTTTAGTATATTATAATTAGCTAGGTAAATTACCCGTGCGAAATTGAACTATTTTATTAAGATTACATATGATCATTCAGTAATATTCGTATATTCAATACATACACTACATTATCAAGAACATTTTTTCTTAAGGTAAAGTGTTCCTCCAAAATATTAAAGTGCTATATTTTTTTTATTTTCGTTTTGTTATACAAAAATTATGAGTCATAGAGAGATTTTAAGTATAAGAAAGAAGCCTAAGAAAATCTCCATGAAAATAGTTGGTCAGAAGTAACGAATTTTTTTAAATTTCTAAAAATTATAAAGAACAACATCAGACGTTAAAGAAGAGATCAAAAAGTCTCGAACAACAACACTCCCAAGTAAAATGGAACATCACGTCCATACAAAAACATAATTAACTAAATTCAAATGGAGGACCTTCGGCTCCTTTCTCATGAAACTCCATCAATCTCTCTTTTATTATAGTATGCCGTATCATATATATGTTAAAAACAGAGGCATATCCAGGATTTCGAGATGAGGGGTGCACTATTATAAAAAGGTGTATCTAAGATGTAAATTTGATCGGATATATCTATACATATATAAGATTCACATTTCTAACCTCACTCAGAGAGGTGCACCAAATCATCGTCACATAATATGATATTTCGAGTATGGGTTCACACATCTACATTTCAATATTTTAAAAAAAATATAACACTATTATATATGATCTCGGGAGGGGAGCATGGGTTCACGTGAACCCGGTGAGCCCCCCTTAGATACGCCCCTGGTTAAAAATGACCCTAAAATTGTTAATATCATAAAAAAATTTCCTCATTGTCTCAGAATAGTCATTACTATTGCTTAAGTTTCACATCACCGGCCCCAACTTATTTGGAATTGAACCATAACTATTGTTATGTTTATAGTATGCAGTTACAAATAATTAATGCAATGATCAACCAAGCAGTAGGGGTTTCTGAATGGAACTGTTCACAACTGGATATTCTAAACCAAAATTTTGATACATAACATATTAAAATCTCACAGCATAATTTTGTGAGCACTTGAACTCACAAATATCCACAAATAATAATAAAGATGACCTTACTTTTCTAAAAATCAAGAAGAAAAAGGCATGTTGCTTAACATATTTTTCAAAAAGATAGTCTGTTAGGCTGTATTCAAGTTTACAGTTCACAAATTTAATTGAAAGAAGCTAAAAGAAAGAGTTATCACTATAGCAAAATGATTTTTAATGGCAATTAATAGCGTAATTGCCTTAAATATGTATTTTCAGAGACAATTAGTACTCTCTATAAATGTCCCTAAAGTCTATAGCGACATTAAAGCTAATGGCAATTAATTAATGTCGGTAAAGGCTCTAGCACTCTTCGTTAAAGTATATTTTGGGCATCTGTTAGTTTCAAGAAAACTTGATCTCTTATTATGCCCAAAAAGAAGAGAGGAAGAAATATGACAAATTAGTCAACTTGCGATAAAGGAAGTGGACTAATTGTCTATATACTAATATTCTAGGAAGAGTGTAATGGCATACAAAATGTTTGTACCTAAGATAAAACAATCAAAATAATATACTAACTGTGGCAAGCAAGAGAGCAATCTATTTGGTTCTTTTAACAAACTTCACCATTGATTCTGTATTAGTTATCACATATTTGTTATTGTGGGCTATCAAATATAGCACAACCTACAAACAATTTTCACAAAAAATATATGAAGAAACCTGTAGAAAGGGACAAAAGAGAAGATCAATTTTTAATCATCCTTTGCTGAAAATTTTAATAGAGTTCAAAAAAAGTCACCAAAACAACAAAAATTTTTTGCAATAGTTACATGAATCACTATGACTTACAACAAAAGATTAAGCTTCATGAAATAGGAGGAAGAAAACTTTGAAGAATGAAACACACTTTATAAGAAGCTTAATTAATGTATTTGAATTCGACTCCCCTATAGCAGAAAAACCCTACAAATAATAGTGGCAGAAATAAAAGTTTTGTTTACTAAAGAATCAAATATAATGAATTCGACCATTCCAGTAGCGTTATGTGTTGTGGATTGAGAGGTGCAAGAATAGTAATGTCGCACTGCAATTGAAATCAATTTTCTTTGTTTATTTTTTCTTCTTTTGGTGCCTTGGAATTAAGTGTTGGGTTTTAAAATGTGTGAATGAAAAATGAAGAGTTGTGACTTTTGTGAAAAATTGTGACTTTTATGAAGAGTTGTAACTTTTCTAAAAAGTTATAACTTTTAAGGACGGTTTTGAAAATAAATAAATAAATAAAAAGAGAATCTTTACTTCTAGTGGCGCCACGTCACCGAATTGAGGGTTCTTTTTTATATGATATATCTATAATATAAAATATTATTCACAACCGTCCTTCACGCGGTTACGTTCACTAGCTGTTAATCTATAATGTCATATCCATGTTTTAACAACTTAGTTTAGTTGGAACAAATAATTGCTTTGTAAGGAATTTTAGTCCTAAGGTGAGCTCATACTTTTGAATATGTAATATAATAAATATATCAAAATATTTTTTAATTTTATAATTTTAATCATGTCGTGTAAATAATTGTAACTAAGGAGTTGATAAAAATATAGGAAAAATTATGCGAAAAGGTAAACATTTATAGTTTCAGATATTTACGATTCGCTGCTACAATTTCTTAAATTTTGCTATTCGTATAAGATTTAAACAATATTCGGTACAAGATTTGTGCACCTTTGATTGTTGTAGCGGAATAAAAGTGATGACCTGAATAATTTGCTCCAAATCCAACTTTGAATCTCAAGGAAACAAAGTGTAATGTCACAAACTGAGTATCCTCTTGGATTGTTTGATGTCAATTTTAAGAAATAAATGGTTGTCGTTTTTTTTTCTTACTGCTTTTGTTTCTGATATGTCGCTCTTTTCTTGAAGCGTGAAGTGCTATTTTAAAGGGAGTGGATGTTACGGTTAAATAATGTAACTGTTCTCACTCTTTTTCAAAATAATGTTTATCTCTTTTTCAGAAACTTTATTAGGTCAGGTCAAGTCCACATGGGCGACCCACGACCCATGACTCAAATAACTTACAATCCGGTTCCTAATTGTATAAATTCCGAATTTATATAATTCGATTCCTGATTGTATAAATACAAATTTTATATATGTTTACCCTATATATTTGTATACGATTTGTTGATACATTTGTTTTGTATAAGTTTTGAAAAAATCATGATAAATTACCTTGTTTTTATATTGACAAGCGAAAATAAAAATAGAGTTTTGAAAAATTTCTTTGGCAAGCAAAATATACAAATGGAGTTTTGAAAAATTCTTAAATGTGTAAATATGGAATTTGTATATACTTAACTTGTTTGTATATTGACAAGCGAAATATACAAACAGAACGACTAATAGCAAATGAAACTATAGCTATGAAACATAATTAAGCAAACGAACGAAGTAAATAAATATCTTTAGTGTATTTAAGTACATCCATTCTATTAATCTCCTCCGTGTTACACTCGTAAAGGTGTTTCACATGTGAACAAATTACAACACTTGACATTGTCAAATTCAAATTTAAATTAATTGTAGCGTCACAATTTATAACATCACCTAATGACGGGGAACCCCTTAAATCATATGTGACGTCATATTCTATTCTCTTCGTAAAGGGAAAAGTAAATACATACTCCCGTCCCATTTTATGTGACAGCCTTTCTTATTAGTCTGTCTCAAAAAAATGTTACTTTATTATAATTAGAAACGATTTAACTTTAAAATTTCTCTATTTATTTTTAATAAAATGATTTACAATCACACAAATATCTAAAAATTAATTTAAATCATAAATTTCAAAGTTTAAATACTATGCAAACGATGCCACATAAAATAAGACGAATGGAATAAAAGGATAAAAAGAAAAAAAAACTCTAAAGCATCCGATTATTTATCTGTCTTTTTCAACAAAACACGGCTGCACTTTGTACACACTATATAGTCTGAACCTTTGTTAAAAATTCAAACATTATTAAGTTGGGTTTGACTTTATTTTGGATTTTTTAGTCCCACACGCAAAACTTTTTTATTAGAATAGAAGGACTACTATCCACTGTTTCAAAAATAAATTTTTATTTTTATTTTCTCTCATTTTTTACTTGTTAAATTTTGACTTTATGCACTTATTAAAAAAATATTAATTGCTATAGTAAATTTATCATTTTACTTCTATTAATGGATAGAATTTAAATATCTCTACTCACTATATTTTTCAAAGACATTAACTTAATGTTAATAAATTGAAGATATAATAGATAAAAAAATTATCCTTTCATAATTTATCAATAAGAACAATAAAAAAAGGACAAGTAAAAAGGGACATAGAGAGCATATATTAAGAAAAATCAAATATTTTTTCATATTTTATTCTTAATATTAATTATTTATTTTAAAATTTAATATTAAATATTAATTAATAGAGATAAAGTATGATAAAATAATCATATTAATTATTATTTTATTAAAAAATATGTCAGGTTCAAATATAAACAGAGGGAGTAAGACAAATATATTAGTATGAAAGGATAAAATAAATATTTTTTCAAGCTGGTAAATGACCACAATAATTTGGCCCAAGATATATCCATGAATATTAAAAGAGTATAATATCGTTATACTTTCTCCGTTCAGATTTAGTTGTCAAATACTTTCTAATTTAATTTCTACTTTTATTAAGTAGTATTTTTTTTAATTATACCCTTAATTATTACTCCCTCCATTTCAAATTAATTGAATTGTTGAGATATTTTTTATTTTTCAAATTAACTTAATTGTTCATTCTTCAAGACTACTTTTAGAATATTCTTTCAATTTTAATTTTTACCCTTCATTAGTTAGTATTGAAATTTGTTATATAATTAATGTTTAGTTATTTTAATCATAAATTTGACAATAATTAATAAGAGAAAAAATGGAAAGCTATGTCTAATTTATGTTTTAATCGTTTTTTTTAAAGGGTGTGAAACATTTCAACAATTTAATTAATTTAAAATGGAGAGAGTAATATTGAGTTAATATCTTTAAAACATGTGATGAATAAACATGTTTCAATAAATCCGAACAAAGGGAGTATCAAATTTTACATTTGTTTTTCTCAACACTTTTCCTTCTAAAACAAACTTAACTTTTGCCCTATTCCAAAAGACTTTGAATTTTGACTATCAAAGAAGTTGAAAAGTCTTTTTGTATATATTTCTTTTTGTGTGTGTTATATAGTTCATTTGATTCAAACAAACAAATATACGATTTAGCTTGAAAAAAAATATTCTTAGTTAGTTAAAAAAAGTTTGACACTTTAGTTAAAAAAATATTTTTGTAATTTTATTTTTATATATTAATACTTTTTCATTACTATACGGTACAAATTATATTCTGAAATATATATATATATAACCACCGCCCCTTCCTCACCCCACCCATCCACAAATCCATTTATATTCAGAACATACGATGAATACCTTTAAAAATATATTTTTCGCTTAAAATAGAATTTTCTATTTAAAAGGAGACAACTAAATTTCACGATGATAATAACTATAAATGAGTATTTTAAATACTTAAAATTATACTTAATTATTTAGTAATACAAATTTAGTAAAATATATAATTAAGCGTGGATTTAAAAATAATAAAACTTATTTATTTATATAACTAAGTAATAAAACTATATCAAGTTCTTTAATGATTTAGTGCACCGTTTATACAAATTAATTAATAATAGGATAATAATAATAATAATAATAATGATAATAATAATAATAATAATAATAATAATAATAATAATAATAATAATGATGATAATAATAATAATAATAATAATAATAATAATGATAATAATAATAATAATAATGATAATAATAATAGGATAATAATAATAATAATAATAATAATAATAATAATAATAATAATAATAATAATAATAATAATAATAATAATAATAATAATAATAATAATAATAATAATAATAATAATAATAATAATAATGATGATGATGATCATAATAATAATGATGATGATGATGATGATGATGATGATGATAATAATAATAAAAATAATAATAATAATAATAACAATAATAATAATAATAACAACAACAATAATAATAATAACAACAACAATAATAATAATAATAACAACAACAATAATAATAATAATAATAATAATAATAATAATGATAATGATAATAATAATAATAATAATAATAATAATAATAATAATAATAATAATAATAATGATAATGATAATAATAATAATAATAATAATAACAACAACAACAATAATAATAATAATAATAACAACAATAATAATAAATACCTAGCTACTTCCCTTTCTTCTTCTCTCAACTTGTCAATCTCCTTCCAAAGAAGATGGAAAACATGGGTGAAGAGCACAATAACTATTTGGAAAGAACCATGTTCTTTCAACCGAATAGGTAAACTTTAATTGATTCTCTTTTTCGTTTAGTATTTTTTGTATTCTTGATCTTGGGAGAATTGATGATATTTTTTCTTAGCTACTATGATTCAAGCTCACCAGATGGAGCACAATCATCCAAGAACATTGTATCAGAAAGGAATAGGAGGAACAAACTCAAAGAGAAGTTATTTGCACTTAGAGCTCTCGTACCAAAAATAACCAAGGTGAAGCACAAACATAGTTGATTGTAAAAAACAGGGGAAAAAATTTGCTTTGCTTTGTTGTATAATATATGCTGTGTATACTAAAATCAAATAGCAAGAAGAAAGAGGAAGAATAGTACTTTCTCCGTCTCAATTCATATGAGTTAGTTTGATTTGACACGAAATTTAAAAAAGAAAGAAATACTTTTGAAACTTGTGGTGTAAAATTAGTTATACATATTTGTGTGGTTAGAAATCATTTCATTAAGGATAAAATGAAAATTTTAAAATTAAATTGTTACTAAATATGAAAATGTGTCATTCTTTTTGGGACTGTCTCAACTGTTGCTCAAGTAACTTGGAAGCCAAGTTTACTAGTGCATATGAACATCAACATCCATCAAATACTAGTGCATTAATAATGAAAATTATGGGAAAAGTTAAATTGTGTTAGAGTTGTGAAGTATAGTAGTGAATACATCATAAAGAAGATTAGTGAACATCCATATTAATATTTCATAACAATAATTAATTACATTAAATACCCCACCTTATTTCCATGTGATACTAATCTTGTTTTATTTTTCCTTTTTCCAGATGGATAAAGCCTCAATAGTGAAAGATGCAATTGACTATATTGAAGAATTGCAGAAGCAAGATAGGAGTATTCGAGGAGAGATATCAAAGCTTGAATCTGAAACCTCAAACAAGAATAGTCCCCATCTTCAACATGAAACCTTTGATGTTTCAAAGCCTAAAAGATCAACAACACTTGATGAGCAGCAGTATGGATATCATTCTTCCCCTATTGATGTTCTTGAGGTAATTAAACAATATTTACACATCATACTTTTTTACTCATATAAATGTGTAGCTTCAACTGATATCTGTGCTCTCCAACTTTGGATGTGCACAAATAGACACTTAAAGTAGTATAAAGTTGAACAAGTAGATACAAATGTCCTACGTAGCATAATACACGTAGTACGCCATGTAGGACCGCAAATTGTCATGTAGAATGCCTCATAGGACTTGTGCATCTACTTGTTCAATTATATATATACATGTTTAAGTGTCTATTTATACATACCAAAACTAAAAGGCATAAATGCCGGTTAAAAAATATTTTTATGTATTATGCGTTTTCATTATAACAAATGATAGATACCACAAGGAAAAGTTACTTATCTTCTTTTTTTTTTCTTTTGATATTGCAGTTGAGGGTATCTTCAATGATAGATAAGACAGTGGTGGTGAACCTCACTTGCATCAAAAGAAGAGACACAATAGTAAAACTTTGTAAGGTGTTTGAATCTTTGAATATCAAAATAATTACTGCAAATACCAATACTTTCTCTGGGACACTTCTCAACACAGCTTTCTTTGAGGTAACACCATGTTTTTTTCACTTAGATTTTTGTTTTCTAATTTTGAAAAATAAATTGCTTAAAAATAACGAAAAATGACTGAAAGTAAGGAAAATAAGTTTCACCATTGGTGTATATTCAATCTTAATTGTGTCTTCTCTATCCTCCGCACACTTTATAATAAGTTAAGAAAAGGTAATATGCTTAGAATAATAAACGTGAAAATGTCAAAATTCTTTCTGAAATTGTACACTGAAAATTACATGATCATATTTATTTAATGTCAATAGTTCTAATTATCGGAGAACGAAATTAGAAAAGCTCTTTGATCATATATATATTTATTCTATTTTGAACAACACCCTAATTGTTTGCCTAGGGCATGATGATCTTTGAAGTCTAATCATATACTTTCTCCATTTAAATTTGATTGTTTGGTTTTAACTTGACATAAATTCTTAAAAATTAAAGAAGATTTTTGAGTTGTTTAATTTTGTGGTCTTAAACAAGCTATGTGGAAAGTTAAAACTAGAGAGTTGGGAAAAAAATGAAAGATAAACTAAAAAGAAAAGTAAGACAAACAAATTGAAACAAAGCAAAATATATATATATACATATGATATCTTCAGACAAAATTTATAAGCTCTTTGGTATTATAACTGGCCAACATTTTATTTATAAATTAAATGGATGCCTGAAGTTATGAAGAGCACTTGTAAAATGATGAAAGTTCAATACTCCCTCCGTCCCATTTTATATGATATCCTTTGACTTAATACGATGTTTAAGAATAAAATGAAGACTTTTAAAATTTGTGGTCTAAAACAATACTTAGATATTTATGTGGTTGAGAATCATTTCATTAAAGGTAAAAAAGGTTATTTTGAAGTTAAATTATTTCTAATTATAGTAAGATAACATTTCTTTTGAGACCAGCCTAAAAAGAAAATAGTGTCATGTAAAATGGGAGAGAGGGAGTAATTTATATTAACTAAAATTACCTAATATCTACTGTGACTTTGATTTCTCTTTTCCAGGCTGATGAAGAAGAGAGGGATCTTTTAAAGTTGAAGATTGAAACTGCTATAGCTTCTCTAAATAATCCACATAGCACTATGAGTTCTTAGAACAAAAATTGCTTCGATTCAACGATGTTTCTCCTTCATGATAATAAGGATGTATTTATTCCAAGAGTGTTTTTTTCCGCGTTATTCCTTGTGGATCTTAAAGTTTGATCACCTTTGACTAGCTATTAATTTATGTAATTTGTAGCTGGTGTTTTTCACAAGAAATCTAAGTCAATGAAAGTCTACCTTCATGTCCATTTCTAATCTCTAGTCTAAATTTATATAGTATCGTTAGCGGTAATAGCTTAATTGCTACTAAATATGTATTTTTAGTGGCAATTAGTACTCTTTGTAAATGTCCCTAAAGCCTATAGAGACATTGGATCTAATGTCAAATAATTAACTAATAAAGACTTTAGTACTTTTTGTTAATGTGTATATTATTACCGCTAAAAGTTAATTTTGTTGTTGTAGTGAGTGCATATTAGAGAATCAATCGCTCGCATATGAATTATTATGAACAAATGCTGTATTATACTTGATGTTGTATTATAACTTGCTAAAGTGAATGATCAAAGTGATACGTAAAAACAATATATTGTAAAGTAATGGTATAAGACAAGAAAGTAATTCTTTTTAAATATTTTCCAGCTAACTATAGTTATTGTGATGAGAATCAGATGAATTACAAGTGAGGGGAAGGAATGTACTTATAGTCTAACCCTAAGTAATGTCTTGTGTATATTTTTCAGCCTCTCATAATAAGCATTATTTGTACGTTGAATTCATCAAAATTCAAATGTGTAGTTGAATGACTGCTTGAGAGAATTTTAAATTCTTCGAAAACAATTATAGATGAAGCTTATCCAGATCGACTATTGATAAACTTTATTTCCAATCTCATTGCTCTAGAACTAGATGATTTGTATAGTTGTTCCGTACCTTCATTAATGGATGGAAGAAGCCTTACTTGGTAAGACTTAAGGTCCTGACCGTTGTTATTGCTGGTGAGCTGAATCTGACTAGACTTTAAGTGTCACGCATCACATTTCGATATGTTGAAATGTCAAATTCAAATGTAATTTGACCCATACAATTAGTGTGTAGAACTAAATAATTAAGAATATATACTTTAGTGATAAATTTTGGTCCCCAAAGTCAAAGATGCTAGCCATGCATCTTAAGTGTATTTGTGTTATGTTAAAATTCGTGGTATTCCTGTCAAACATCATTTTGTTTATATGTTAAGTATTTCCCTTTGAGGTGCATAGGTTAGATTTGACTGTGTTTCAGGTTTGAGATAGTCCTGTCTATAAAGGAAAAGCTGTCAAAATTTCAAGAAAGATCTTAAACTTAACCCCATAAGTATTATTTCAATTCGAGGATAAATTTTCCTAAGAGGAGAGGATGTTCCACCCCGTACTTTCACATTATAATACATCATAAGTAAATCAATATAAGACAAATAAGTTAAGAAAGTATCATAAGGGTTGGAGGTTAAGAAAATCGAAGATGTTAATTATAACCTGTTTTTTTGGGGTAAGACTATGAGCACTTAATATGCTAAAAAGAACGTGTTATGAGTTATTTGAATCGTAAAATGAATGTATTCTATGTTTTGAATTCTAGTAAGTTGTAAAACAAAAATCAATAAAAGTTATTACAATTTACTTTCATAAGTTCTCTAAAATTTGCTTCAGATGTGTCGGAGATTTTTTCTCAATCTACTTGGAGTTTATGGGGTGATACAATCAAAATTGAAGATCTACAATTTTAGTTTCCATTTCATTAAATCATTCATAGATACAACGTTCAAGTAAAGAGATATACATATTTTTGTGAGATTGTACATTCAACTAGTCTACCGTGGGCCCCTAGGTCGGTGGAAATTTCTAGATCCTATTTAATACAATTCCAATTCATTTTCTCGCTCAAATCTGACACAAAAACTCCTAAATACTCTCAAAAGGTTCCTCTACCACCCAAGCCAAGATCTATGAGATTATAACGTGATTTCACCCTCAAAAAGTTTGTAGAGATTTTATTACTCCTTTCATCCTTTTTGCTTGTGATTTAAAGGATTCTTCGGGGAGAAGTAAGCTTGGTCTAGGTGTTGTATCTACTATTTTAAAGTTATAATTTTCATCCTTTATTTGTATTTGAGTGAATCCAAGTAATAGCTAAGTTATGTGAACTAGAACAAACAAAAATCGTATTTAGATTGTTATATGCTATTGGGTTGTTTTGAGGTATTTCCATGATTTTGTTGTGGAGTGGAAATTTGGGGAATGATTTGTATCTATATAAGTATGGTTGTTGTTGATATGCAACTGGAAGAGAAATAGAAGTACAGAGGAGTATTGAGTTGTTAGTTGAAAATTGAGCTTGCCTCTTAATAAATCGTGTACTAGCTATCCTTTAGCTTAATCTTAGTTCTATTGTTGGTTTTTGTGGATTAAGATGATGTAATTGACTAAGTTCATTGTATTGCTGAGTGAATCAACGTAAGGTTTGTAATGAATATTTCGTATCCAGGTCGAGACGAATAATATTCTAAATTGATAACTTTGAAAAGAATGTCCTATATAGTTATTCTATTCGTAGTGATTGAAGAGTTTGATATGTCATATTCTTGATAGAGTTTTGTTCATGTTGAGTGTTTTTTTTAATGAATGATGTTTGAGTCAAATCCTAGATGTTATGCCTAGAAGTAAAATATCATGACTACAAAATGGAATACATTCTAAGAACCACAATCACAAACATGTTATGTAATAAAAATCTTAAAGACATGTAATGTAATTGAAGAATATTAATGAACAATTTAACTTTTATGAGGTATATATACTTATGTGCTATGGACAAAGGCCCGGATACAATAGATAGTATCCCATATGATTTATATGTTCGTGCTATGAACAACGGCACGAACTTAGTCCATCAGGCTATGTAGAAGGTCAAATTGATTTAGGAACATTTAAGGACTATTCAAAGTCGTCAAAACTCCTATTCAGATATGCGATATAGAGACCTTAAATTTGATGTTGAGGATTGGTCATTCTTACAAGTTTCATCTAGGAAGGGCATCATGCAATTTAAGAAGAGAGGGAAGCTTAAATCTAGATATATTGGTCTAGACAAGATCTTGTAGAGAAGTTGGCTAGTAGCCCGTGGATTGAAACTGACTATTTAGCTTAGTACATTTAATATTTCATGTGTTTATGTTAAAGAGATGTGTCCCTTATTGTCCCTACTGAGATATAGGCGTCTTAAGGAGATTTTGACTTATGAAGAAGTCACAATGGATATTCTTGATCGCCAAGTTCATAAATTGAGGGCCAAAGAGATAGCGTATGTGAAAGAACTAACAAGAAACCACGATGTTGAAAATACTACATAGAAAACAAAAGATGATGTGAAAGCAAGGTACCTCATGTTATTCCTTGAACAAGAAGAAAATACTTAAGGTAACGATCCTAATCTTACTCTACTATTCTCTAAAGTCATGTTCTATATTATAATGCTCATGATTTATGAAACTCATGTCTTACGTTAGACATGTCCTTCAAACTCATTTCTTATGTTATGCTTTCCATGTTTAAACAAACTCATATTACGTCATGTCTATGCTAAGTCAAAGTATTTCATATGACTCATGCTTACGATTTCTTTTCTAAAAAATGTTATGGGATTCCTAGCATATTTACGGTGGATCAAAGACCACCGATTCTGTCAAATACATGCTTGTCCCAACACATGCACCAGACAAATAAAACATATTTTCAAAGCAGGTTTAAAAAAGTAAGCACTAAAGCTTAAAGTTTCACTTACTTATGCTCCCGTAAATTCACATCACCACAAACTACACCAAAACAGATTTAAAATAGTCAAAACCCTTCACTAAAGCGAACATTTTGCATAATTTTTCCTTTAGTTTATTAGAATTTTTACATAAATGAATTCTCTTAGATTAATTATTATCCTTTTTTGGGGGTACTTCTTTTTTAGTACTGTCCATAGCATATTTACCTTTAATAGATAAAATCACCCTATTATTTTCCTCATCTCTCTACTTTTCCTTCTCTGTCCCACCTCTCCTTCTACGTTCAACCTCACCGGAAATGGCTTCTCCAACAAACAAGACAACAAACAACAACCACCCCAACTCCCATTTTTTCTTTTTCACCTCCACACTACCACCAAATAGACCCAACAACAACAAATAACTCAGCAACCAAATCAGAAACTCACAAAACTCCAACCAAAAATCATGAGCTCCATGGAAATCGGCGATAGCCAGTCTCTGTTCTCCTTTTCCTTTCATGTTATTTTTATTTTTTATGTTAGAACTCCATTGACATTTTGATCTGACCAAAAGTTCTCCCCGACGATGATTCATTTTTAGTGAAACCTAGGAGAGACAATGGGTTGTTTGTTAGTCCATCCGTATTCGTGAGTTTGTTGGAGAAGACAAGGAGGACAAGAAGGGGTGGAGTACATCGGCGGTGGTGTTGTTTGCACCAAAACAAATGGGGAAAAAGGGTGTTTGGTGGTTGCTTTGTGAAAAATTTTATAATGGTAGAGGCACGACCAACAATAGTTGTGTGACCGTCAATTAATTAATTAGTTGTCACTTGGATAATGAGTCCATTTCTTTACCTTTTCTTCCACGATCTCTATCCTACTCACCTCTCTTTTCTTTCATTTTCTTATTTTTTTACTCCTAATGAATATCTAATTCTCAAAACATAATTAAATAATTAATACATTTGATTTAAAAAATACAGATAAATATATTTTCTGCTAAAATAACTTAAACACTTATAAAATTGTTAACATTAAAAATAAACCTATTTTTCAATATATTTAATAGAATCAAAACTCAAAATACAAACTAATTTACTTTAGCATATAAATTGATTAGATAAGATTATTTTTGTTTTGATTTCTGATCTTATTTTGAAATTATACATACATTTTTTCACCATAACCATATTTAAAAATAAGAATGACAACGGAGCAGAATAAGACAGGGAGCGACAGATTCATAAACGTTTTTAAAAAAATTATACAAGTGAGGTGGATTGCAGAGCGAAATTTAAGTTTTTTGAATTAAAACTTACAATGCTTAATTAATTAGTTACTCATTATATTGTTGTTGTTGTTGTTTAGAATTCGCTTTTCGTATCTTTACATAAAGTCACTTATAATATATATTTTTCCATCATTTTTCTATTAAGTATTTTAAAAAAATTATAACTAAAATTAAGAAAGATAACTGATAATCTGTGTTAGAAAATGACTATAAATATATGAACTAAAACTGAATTAAAAAAACTATGGAAAACTAAATTTGAATTAATTTATTTTTTTAAAATGCTAGTAATTGAGAAAACAATAAATATTTTTTAGTTAATTTGATATTATTAAAAATATTGAATGATAAAGAGTATTTTTCTCAGTCCTAAAAACGTTTTTAGTTATTTCAATAAAAAAATATATTTATTAAATTTTTAATAAATATATCAATATCTTAAGAAAATGGAGTAAAAAAATATTTATTAGGAGTAAAAAATAATAAAATGAAAGAAAAGAGAGTGGGTAGGACAGAGATGGTAAAAGGTAAGAAATGGACCCATTATCCAAATGTCAACTAATCAATGGAGGGTCACACAACTATTGTTGATAGTGCTCTACCATTGTAAAATTTTTCGTTGCGTTGTGGGTGGGTGGACTGCATGATGATTGTTTTTTGATTGGTTGGAGCTACTGGTAGTCCGATGATGGTTTGGTGGTGGTAATTCATCGGAGAAGAAAATGTGAAGCTTTAAAAATTTAAATTAAAGTTGTACTAAAATTGCATTAAATATAAACGATAATTGTAATCCAATTCAAATTTAATATTATACATTTTTATAAATTCGATAGTTGTTATTCTAGAACAAATACAATACATTTTTAAAAATGTTAACTAATTTAAATAGTACTAGAATGTCTGAAATTCACATATATTACTTATAATACAGTTAAAAATATTTTAGTTATATATTCACCACGTGCATTGAAACATGCTAATAATATGTATAATATATTGAATTCAAAATGTATAATAATTATTGTTTATTTTTTTTCTCTTATTAACGATATTGAAAATGAATTATATAGTATTTAAATTAATTTGTGTTATTATATCAAAATTGTGTTAGAAATGCATTAGTATATATGAATTTAGCTAATTCTGGTAAGATGAAATTGTGTTTGGACATGCAATTTGGTTCCCAAAAGTTGTACTTCTCATAAACATAAAACCCCAGGAATTTGTGAAATTATCAGAACATCCCAAAATTACCATCAAAGAGTTATGTCACAACCAATGATGCTTCCACTGATAAATCCTGCCGCCAATGGTGACTGCCACAACTTGGCCAGATTGGGCAGGTGTGTCTGTTTGGAGAAGGAGCTTGTTTTTGGGTAAAGTAAGATCAAGTAATTACTTTTGCACTAATTACGGATATGTTTTTGCAAAATTTACAATTAAAGTCAACTTATAAATTTTAAAAAGATTCAAATCACAGATTTGGAATTGAAATTCTACCTTTTAACTGAATTTCGGATTTAAAATAAAACTTGAAGTTGAAGTTTTGTTCAAAATGTCATAAACAAACACATATTTCAAATCAATACTTCAAATTTGAAGTCAAAACTGCATATCCAAACACCTCCATAGTCCATAGAGTAATTCATCTTTGGATACGAGATTTAGTCACTTTTCAACTATATGAGAAATACTAATGGATGCAGCAATTCACATATTAAAATAAAAATGGCGACGAAAAAAAATTGTAGCTAAGTCATTAACATCCGTTGCTAACTAGACAAGGTTTTCGATCCGTAGATATAATCTCCATATCTAATATTTTAGTAATGGGTTTGCATCCATCAGTAAAGAAGGAAAAGCGAGATAGTCAAAAATAGAAGGAAAATCCATAACAGACAAAAATAATACGTAGCTAACTCTAGCCATGAACTTAGAGGCGGATTCACATGGTGTCGAGGGTGCACGTGCACCCAACGACTTTTCAAAAAAAATTTGTATATATATATATGTATAGATAATCTAAAAAAGGACCGCATATGTAATTGTGTACTCCCATAATCAAAACTTGTTTGGGTGCACTGGTTGAAGCCATGTCTTTACCAATCAACATCGTGAGTTCGAACAAGAGGCTGCATTTTTTTGCCTTTAAAGCCAACCCTTTCTTAAGGATTAACACTTAACCGAACTTTGTTTGTTTTAAAAAACAACCCTTTTTTAACCACTCGTTTTTTGCCACCTCATTTGGCCCCACCCCTTTATTCATTGAAATTAAAAACAAATAAAATCCCTAGCACAATTCTAAACAAAACATAAAGACTTTTGCCTCACAAGTCACAATACAGTCGACTGGTACTTTGCTAGAAAACCTATAGGAAGTATTCTTTACTGCATAATTGGAGTCCTACTCCTATTATTTCTACGAGACCCATCGGACACCGCCGACGAAACAAGTTTTGCTCTTATTCAATTATTTTTTCTCTTGTTTCATTATTTTTATTCTATCTATATTTGTTGTAGATTTATAACTTATTTTATACAATACACATTGTGTAACATAATACCAAGGGATAATTTCAGAGACCTCCCTTCAGATTTCTCTCTATAACACTCACCTCCCTTGTGGTTTATGATTCTCGCGATCGCGAAGGTCACGAATGTTCACATCGCGAGACCCCTGTTCGGGAAGGCTAAGGAAAGGGCTCATCGCGAACGCGATCGCGAAGGCCAGGGAGAAGACACATTTCAGAGTCACGTTCACCGGCTCCATAAGTTAAAGAGCAGGGTGTCTAGTAGAGTCTTGCGGATCGATACGTAGACGTCTGTACTTATCTTCGAGAGGCTACAAGATACCTAGTAGGAGAAATTCATTTGCTTTGATTCCTTTCGTGTGAATTATTCATATCAAGAATTGCATACCTCTAATCTATTCTCTATGCGCAGATGGCGAGGACTAGAGCCAGTATCTCAGAGGGCTAGGCCGTGCCTGAGCCCCAGTTCGTGGCGAGGTAGGGGACGCAGTGGAGTTAGAGGTCGTGGTCGAGTGAGAGGGGCAGCACTTGCTCGAGGATGAGCTAGGGAGGCATCGCCTGAGCCCGTTTTTGAGCATGATGATGTTATTGAGCAGCAAACTGAGGAGAAGGGACCAACCCAGCTTCCTTTGGTTCCCAATAGCACTCCGATGCTTTAGGAGTTGATCGTCAGGTTATTGGCCAGATTGGATAGTGCCCCTACTTTTGGTATCCGTCTGGGTACTACATGTTCTCCTGTTACAGTTGGTGCTACACCGCCAGTTTAGGGGTTTAGTGTGGGATTTCAGACTCCTAGTTCCTCTTCAGTACCTCATATGTGTTAGCATGATGGACAGTTATATAATTGTATATATTAATGTACTTATATAGTGCTGTAAATTAGTATTATCATATAGATTTGTTGTAGAATCATAGAAATAATTATTGAGATAAAATAGCTGATTTGGAGGGATACCAAAGCAGATTTAGAGGGATTGAATAGCAGATTTGTAGAGATAGAATAGTTGATCTATAGGGATAGGAATGACGGATCTTTAGGGATATGTAATCTTTATACTCTCTATATAATAGAAAGACTCTCTCATTGAGGGGCATTCAGCAGAAAATTGACATGGTATTAGAGCCTTCTCTTGGCTGTCTTGGTTCATAGTGTCATTTGTGGTTCCTTCTAGATTTTTTTTGAAAATATTGGTTTTGGTTTTTGTTGACTGTTCGTCGACGATCAGTCCTACCACCTAGGACTTTTGTTCTTGGTTATTCTAGTTGCTTTCTTGAGTCTTTGTAGTTTTTATAGCTATTCAAAAGCATGAATTCACATCACTTTCAATCCTTCAGTGTTCGTTTCACTGGAAAAAAATATTCTTCTTGGGAGTTTCAGTTTCAGTTATTTGTCACCCGCAAAGAACTATGGGGCCATATAGATGGAAACAATCCTGCTCCTACTGATCCGACAAAGCTAGGTGAATGGAAGATTAAAGATGCTCGGGTAATGACATGAATTCTAGGGTCAATTGACCCACTTATTGTTCTTAATCTCAGGCCGTACAAGACAGCTAAGGCAATGTGGGATTACGTACAAAAGGTTCAAAACCAAGATAATAGCGCAAGACACTTCCAGTTAGAGTATGAAATTGCTAATTACTCTCAAGGAGGTCTTTCTATTCAGGATTATTTTTCTGGATTTCAGAACTTATGGGCTGAATTTACAGATATTGTCTATGCCAAAATACCTACTGAATCTCTATCTGTGATACATGCAGTTCATGAGAAAAGCAAGCGAGACCAATTTTTTATGAAGTTACGCCCTGACTTTGAGAGTATTCGCTCTAACTTGATGAATCATGACCCATCTCCCTCTTTGGATGTTTGTTTTAGGGAATTACTTCGTGAAGAGCAACGTTTTGTCACACAAAATGCTTTCAAGAAAGAAAATGATGTCACTGCTACATTTGCTGCTCAAGGTAAAGGAAAGGGCAGGGAAGTGACTAGAACTCAATGCTACAGTTGCAAGGAATATGGTCATATTGCTAGCAATTGTAGCAAGAAGTTCTGTAATTATTGTCAACAACAAGGACACATTATCAAAGAGTGTCCCACGCGCCCTCAAAATCGTAAGGTCAACGAGCATCCTTAAAAATGTTCGTAAGTATCAAGGTCCATCACAAATACAGATTGCCAATGGTAGTAATTTACCCATTACCAAGGTTGGGGACATTACTCCAACTTTCAAGAATGTTTTTGTTTCACCAAAGCTCTCAACTAGTCTTATTTCAGTTGGACAATTGGTAGATAACAATTGTGATGTGAATTTTTCTCGTAATGGTTGTCTTGTACAGGATCAGGTGTCGGGGAAGATAATCGCGAAGGGGCCTAAAGTTGGACGATTGTTTCCTCTACACTTTTCCATTCCTCCTGTTCTATCTTTTGGTTGTACTTCTACTGCTAGTAAGACTGAGGTTTGGCATAAGCGTCTAGGACATCCAAATTCTGTTGTGTTATCTCATTTATCAAATTCTTGTTTATTGGGAAATAAAAATCAATTTTCAGCTGCTTCTATTGATTGTTCTACTTGTAAATTAGGCAAAAATAAAACGCTTCGTTTTCCTAATCTTGGTAGTCGTGCTACAAAGTGTTTTGATGCCATTCATAGTGATGTTTGGGGGCATTTCACCAATTATTTCTCATGCTCATTTCAAATACTTTTTGACATTCATAGATGATTATAGTCGGTTTACGTGGGTGTATTTTCTTCGATCCAAATCTGAGGTATTTTCCATGTTCAAGACATTTTTGACTTACATTGAGACTCAATTTTCTACGAGCATCAAATTATTAAGATCTGATTCTGGTGGAGAATATATGTCTTATGAATTCAAAAAATTCTTGCTTGATAAAGGAATTGTCTCACAACGCTCTTGCCCATATACACCACAACAAAATGGAGTTACTGAGCGTAAAAATTGCCATCTTTTAGATGTCACTCGTACTTTATTGATTGAGTCTTCTGTACCATCTAAATACTGGGTGGAAGCTTTGTCTACTGCTGTCTATTTAATTAATAGACTGCCATCTAAAGTGCTAAATCTTGAGTCTCCATTTTTCCGTCTTTATCACCAAAATCCTAACTATAGTGATTTTCATACATTTGGTTGTGTTTGTTTTGTGCATTTGCCTCCTTCGCAGCGCAATAAACTTTATGTACAGTCTACTAAATGTGCTTTTATGGGTTATAGTACATCACAAAAAGGTTTTATTTGCTATGATCCATGTTCTCACAAATTTCGTGTTTCTAGAAATGTTGTTTTCTTTGAGAACAAGTATTTCTTTCCTACTATTGTAGATTCATCTTCTGCTTCTCCTCTTCTTCCTACTTTTGAGGATTTATCATCTTCTTTTAAGAGGTTCAAACCTGGATTTATGTATGAACGACGTCGGTCGACTTTACCTCATCCTGACATTACTGATCCGCCACCTGAAACTGTACCACAACTAGAATCTGAGGATTCTTCAAGATCTGGTCCTCTTGAGCCTACTCGGCGATCTACCAGGGTATCTCGTACCCCCAATTTGTATGGTTTTTCCTCTACTTTATCCAACATTTCTGTTCCAACTTGTTACTCACAAGCTTCCAAGCATGAATGTTGGCAGAAAGCAATGGAGGAAGAACTTTTGGCTCTTAAAGAAAATGAAACATGGGACATTGTTTCATGTCCTTCAAATGTCCGCCCAATTGGATGTAAATGGGTTTATTCAATCAAACTTCATTCTGATGGAACTCTGATCGGTACAAAGCTCGATTGGTTGTTCTTGGTAACAGACAAGAGTATAGGGTGGACTATGAGGAGACTTTTTCCCCTGTAGCAAAAATGACGACGGTGCAAACTATTATTGCCATTGCTGCAGTTTTCTTTTGAGCAGAGCAAATATGACTCATCTTTGTTTCTTTGGAAAACATCTACAGGTTGTATTCTTCTTTTGGTGTATGTAGATGATATTATTATCACAAGAACCGATTCTTCATTAATCACTACCCTCCGACAGCAGCTTAAAGATTCTTTTCATATGAAAGATCTTGGCACTCTTACATATTTCTTGGGTTAGGAAGTTCATAATGATGCTTCAGGTGTGTTTCTAAACCAACACAAATATACTCAGGATTTGATTTCTTTGGCTGGTCTTCAAGATTCCTCCTCCGTAGATACTCCATTGTAATTGAATGTGAAGTATCGTCATGAGGAAGGCGATCTTCTTCCTGATCCAACTATATTTCGACAATTAGTTGGGAGTCTAAACTACCTTACTATTACTCGGCCTAATATCTCTTTTGCAGTTCAACAAGTTAGTCAATTTATGCAAGCTCCCTGTCATCTCCACTTAGTGGCTGTTGTCGCATCATTCGGTATCTTTTAGGAACATCTACTCGTGGATTGTTCTTTCCAAGTGGTTCTTCTATTCGTCTTACTGCTTTTAGTGATTCTGATTGGGCGGGATGTTCTGATACTCGTCGTTCATTCACTGGTTGGTGCATGTTTCTTGGAGAGTCATTGATATTGTGGAAGAGTAAAAAGCAAGATCATGTGTCAAAATCTTCAACAGAGGATGAATATCGATCCATGTCTACTGCTTGCTCTGAGGTTGTATGGCTTCGTGGATTACTTGCTGAGATTGGATTTACTCAATCTCATCCTACTCCTCTCCACAGTGACAATACAAGTGCTATTCAGATTGCTACTAATCCAATTTTTCATGAAAGGACAAAACACATCGAAGTAGATTGTCATTATATACGAGAAGTTGTTGATAAAGGAGTCATTACTCTTCCACATGTATCCAGTGATCTTCAAATAGCTGATGCGTTTACAAAATCCATGGCACGGCAACACCATTAGTTTCTAGTAGGCAAATTGATGATTCTTGATCCACCAGCATCAATTTGAGGGGGGATGTTAGCATGATGGACAGTTATATAATTGCATTTATTAATGTACTTATATAGTGCTGTAAATTAGTATTATCATATAGATTTATTGTAGAATCAGAGAAATAATTATTGAGATAAAATAGCTGATTAGGAGGGATACCAAAGCAGATTTAGAGGGATTGAATAACAGATTTGTAGAGATAGAATAGCTGATCTTTAGGGATAGGAATGACGGATCTTTAGGGATATGTAATCTTTATACTCTCTATATAATGAAAAGACTCTCTCATTTGAGAGGCATTCAACAGAAAATTGACACTATGGCACCTTTGAGATTTGCAGCTCCACCTGTTTCTGCTTGTGCAGCCATGTCGGTTGATGTGAGGCCAAAAATATATCTTCTTATCATTATTTGTCTCACATTTAGTATTTGTATTGGTCCTTTTTTAGCATGGATTTTATGGATTGTGTTAAATAGTGTATTTTATTTGTAGGAGTAAATTGGTGTAAAGTTGAAGAAGTTTGGAGCTAAAATGAATTAAAGACTGAAGATTATAGAAGAAAATCAAGCAGGCAGCTTAATGGATTAAATTCAATATAATAATGTATAAACATGCAAAGTGCATATTCAATAATTACGAATTGAAGGGAGAATACAAGCTGCCACGTGGCAGCAATTGAATGCATCACCAATGTGTTGGGTCGATTACACAATTCACGCGAATTCCAATTCCTTTTCGTTTTGGATTCCTAATTTATTTTGGACTCAATTATTTTATTTAGGATTTTCTACATCTATAAATAGTCCATAGAAATAATTATTTAGGGGAGCTATTTTTTTGGTGTGCAAGAGCAAGGGATTACAATTCATCTTTGGTTTCAATTCTCTACTTCTTCTTTAGGTTTGAATTTTATGAAACTTATTATTTTTGAATTTATGAATATTGTGTGTGGTTAAACGCCCTTGTTCTGGGGCTGTAGCTACGGGTTATTGTTGAGCATCGAATTGCTTTGAATTGATTATTGGTTATCATATACATTACTTTTACATTCTTGTTTTATTATTTCATACTAGGCCACCATAGAAATAAATCTATTGTCTATTCTTGGACTCGAGAGATGAAGAGATAGATAGACCAGAGAATGTAAAGAGCTTGTTCTAACTTTGATTAGATTCTTGTTTAGGAGTGACGCTCGGACGAACACCTAGCTTGGTTACGAAATAGGATGAAATACAAATGCTCGCCAATTAGGACTACCTATCCCCGCTCAACGATGTAGTTAGACAGCTAGTTAGAGTAGGCGATTAGAGATCGAGAGATCATGATCATAAAATTAACCCTGTAAATCAGTAATGTGATAACTAAAATCGATTCTTTGCATGAGATGTGATACATGAAACCCAAAGCATGCTGCAGCCCTGGAATTGTCCCTTAATTGATTAAAACATCGAAATTATAGGTATCCTTGTCAGTTAGTTTATTATTTAAATTGTTCTTAGTAGTAGTAGTAATCAAGACCATATTGTTAATACGTTCTTTAAATTATAGACTTAATTGAATTGATATACATTGATCATAAGTCCCTTGGGTACGACAACCCGATTCTAAAAGAGTCATTTATTACTTCTGCGACCACGTACACTTGCGTGTGCATTTGGGAGCAACAAGTTTTTGGCGCCGTTCTGTATTGCAGGCAATTAGGATTTGAAGTCTGGCTTGCAAAGGTGATCTTGTTGAACCGGACGACAAACCTGAACGAGCCCTTCGACAACGAAGAAAGCTGGCGAATCTTGGAAGATAACGGGAATTAAGATTAGATCTCCTAGAAAACCGTGAGGAGAATCCGGCTGAAGAGCGTGCAGAACACGTGGAAAGAGAACACATGGAGATACCTGCAGTAATAGCTCCAAGGCCAGTTTGTGACGTGGCAGTCCCACTTACCACCAGTATGACCTCGAGCATACGGAAACCACCACCGGGTGAAAGATTTGAGTTGAAACAATCCATGGTGCAGCTCCTCCATAATAATGGGCAATTCACTGGCCTGCCCCATGAAGATCCCCAAGTGCACCTCAGAGGTTTTCTGGAGATAACCAACACTTATATTCCACATGGGGTATCAACTGATTGTGTGCGATTGACCTTGTTCCCATTTTCACTTTTGGGAGAAGCGAGGCGATGGTTAGACTCTGAGCCTCCCAACTCTATCACCACATGGGATCAGTTAGCAAGAAGTTCCTTAATCAATTCTTCCCCTCAGGCAGAACTGCAAAACTGAGAAGTGAAATATTGAGTTTCAAGCAGAGAAGCGGAGAGAACATGTACCAAGCCTGGGATAGATTTAAACAACTGATGTTTGCGTGTCCACATCACTATCAGGCGAATGAGGTATTAGCTCATACCTTTATTGAAGGCCTTGAATATAATTCTAGGGTACTATTGAATGTTGCAGCAGGTGGACAAGCTCTTGAGAAGACCTATGATGAGTTAGTGGAGCTCTTGGAAAAAATGTCTGAAAGCAACCTAGACTGGAATGGTGATACGCAAAGGAGCACAACATCAAAGGCTGCAGGTGTTTTGGAAGTGGATCAATTAACTGCACTGAATGAAAAATTGGATGCGCTAGCAACTAACTTCACCACTCAGCTCAAGAAGTTATCAGTGGGGAAGCAACAAGCACATGTAAATATTGTACACCAACCGCAAGGATGGTGTGAAGTTTGTGGAAGTGGAGACCATGTGTTTGATTTTTGCGGTGAAAACCCAGACTCTGTGAACTATTTGGGGAATGCCCAAAGAGGTGGAGGTACGCAGAATTATGGGAACACGTATAACTCAAGTTGGAGGAACCACCCCAATTTCTCATGGGGTGGAAATTAGAATCAACACCAAAATCAGGCTCAAGGGCAGAACAAATATAGACCACAAGGTAATGGACAACAATTTCAACAGCCAAATAATCAAGGTGCAAAGCTAGGGGGCATGACTAATGAGGAGCTGTTCCAAAAGCTAAGTACAGAAATCAACAACAAAAATGAAGAACACTACAGGAAGTTGGGAGAAGAGTTGAGAAGCACCCAGTTAGCGCAAAAAAATCTGGAAAGGCAGTTCTCACAATTGGCTAATGCAGTCAATGTGCGTCCTCCTAGAGGTCTTCCTGGAGACACGGATCCTAACCCAAGGCAACTGAATGTGGTGAGCATAAGAAGTGGATTACAACCCGAAAAAGAAAAGTTTTGAGGCGGTGAAAGAAGAAAAGAAACCCGAAAAAGTCGTTCAAGATGCGAATGTTGAGAAGGTTGTTCCTCAAATAAAACCACCCCCTCATTTTCCACAAAAGTTCAAAAAGCAAAATGAGGATGAATGCTTCGGTAAGTTTCTATCTCTCTTTAAACAAGTTCACATTAATCTGCCATTGATTGATATTTTGCAGGGAATTCCTAAGTACGCCAAGTATGTGAAGGAGATAGTGGCAAATAAAAGGAGATTGACTGAGTATGAAACAGTGGCGCTCACGGAGGAGTGCAGTTCAAGAATTCAGAATAGACTACCCAAAAAGTTGAAAGATCCGGGTAGCTTCACGGTCCAAATCACCGTTGGCCAAAGTGTTCATGCCCGACCTTTGTTTGATTTGGGTGCTATTATAAATCTCATGCATGCATCCTTATACAATAAACTTGGATTGGGTAGTCCAGAAACAACCACAATCATCCTCCAATTGGCCAATAGGTCGGTGGAAAGGCCGGAAGGAGCAGTAGAAGATGTCTTGGTGCAAGTTGGGTGGAGGTGTTTGATGTCTATCGCATCTTGAAACTGTCGTCTGTCTATGAAGAGCTATCTGCCATTACGGTTGTGGATCTCGCCGTAGAATAGCATTGCATAACTCCCGAGGATCCCTTGGAAAGAGTTTTGGTGGGACATGACATAGATGGAGATGCAGATGCACAAGAATTGGCTACTTGTCTTAATGTAGCGATGATTTGTTCATGACCAGGGGTAGTGGAACCATTAGAGCGGGTGTTGGGACCTCATCCCAAACCCTCGATTGAAGAAGCACCAAAGCTGGAGTTAAAATCTCTGTCGTCGCACTTGAGGTATGCATATCTTGGCTCTAATGAAACTTTACATGTTATACTTTCTGTGCATTTGTCTCCAGCACAGGTTGATACGACTTTGGAGATATTGAAGAAAAGGAAGAAAGCAATAGGCTGAAAAATGTCGGATATTCATGGAATTAGTCCGGCCTTGTGCATGCACCGAATTTACATAGAGGACGACCATAAACCGAGTGCGCAACACCAACGCCGGCTAAATCCTTTGATAAAGGAGGTCGTGAAGAAAGAAGTGATCAAGTGGTTAGATGCAGGAATTGTGTATCCTATCTTTGACAGCAAATGGGTAAGTCCTGTGCAATGTGTACTAAGAAAGGAGGTATGACAGTAGTGAAGAATGACAAGAATGAGTTGATCCCAACAAGAACTTTCACAGGATGGAGAATTTGCATGGATTACTGGAAATTAAACGATGCCACAAGAAAGGACCACTACCCTATCCCTTTTATTGATCAAATGATTGACCGTTTAGCAGGACATGAGTATTATTGCTTCTTGGATGGGTATTTTTGATATAATCAAATTTTGATCGCACCTGAGGATCAAGAGAAGACTACATTCACATGTCCCTATGGCACGTATGCATTCAAACGCATGTCATTTGGGCTTTGCAATGCTCCTACCAAATTCCAAAGGTGCATGATGGCCATTTTTCATGATATGGTGGAGGACTTTGTGGAAGTATTCATGGATGACTTCTCCGTTTTTGGGAATTCTTTTGAGGTTTGTCTTCGAAACCTTGATAAAGTACTTACTCGATGTGAAGACACTAACCTTGTGCTTAATTGGGAAAAGTGTCACTTGTTGGTCCGAGAAGGCATAGTTTTGGGTCATAAAGTGTCTAAGCATGGACTCGAAGTAGATAGAGCGAAGGTGGAAGTTATTGAAAAATTGCCCTCTCCTATTTCTGTAAAAGGGGTAAGAAGTTTCCTTGGGCATGCTGGTTTTTACCGGAGATTCATCAAGGATTTTCCAAGATTGCTAGACCCATGTGCAGTCTTTTGGAAAAGGAGGTGAAATTGGAGTTCGATGAAAGTTTCTTAAAGGCGTTTGAGGAGCTGAAGCGGAACTTAATAGAAGCTCATATCTTGATTGCTCCTAATTGGGAGCTGCCATTTGAACTCATATGTGATGCGAGCAATGTAGCAGTGGGTGCAGCATTGGGACAAAGACAAGGCAAAGTGTTCCATTCAATCTATTATGCGAGCAAGACCCTTGATACTGCTCAAGTTAATTACACAGTAACTGAGAAGGAGATGCTTGCTTTAGTGTTCTCCTCCGACAAGTTCAGATCATATTTGGTAGGTACCAAAGTTATTGTTTATACTGACCATGAAGCTATTAGATACCTATTCAACAAGAAGGATGCTAAGCCGAGACTAATTCGGTGGATATTGCTTCTTCAAGAGTTCGATCTTAAGATCAAAGACCGGAAGGGTACTGAAAATCAGATCGCTGATCACCTGTCAAGGTTAGAAGATTTCTCTCATGTGCATGAAGGGGAACAAATACGCGAGGAGTTTTCGGATGAGCAGTTGATGGCTTTGGATATCTCCCAAGTGCCTTGGTATGCGGACATTGTGAATTTCTTGGTGAGTGGAGTGTTTCCACCTGGTGCAACAACCCAACAAAGAAAGAAGCTGATGCATGATGCTAAATTCTATATATGGGACGAGCCATTCTTGTTCAAACAAGGAGTGGACCAAGTAGTGAGGCGATGCATTCCGAAGAATGAGGTCAAGCAAGTGCTCCAGAGTTGTCATGCAAGTCCTTATGGAGGACACCATGGAGGAGAACGCACGGCTCACAAGGTATTGCAATCTGGCTTCTTTTGGCCCTCTCTTTTTAAAGATTCTATGGCTTATGTGAAGGGGTGTGATAATTGCAAAAGGTTGGGCATGATATCAAGAAGACATGAAATGCCCTTAAATAATATTCTTGAGGTGGAAATCTTTGATATGTGGGGTATTGACTTCATGGGTCCCTTCGCACCATCTAGTGGAAAACAATATATTCTTGTGGCTGTTGATTATGTGTCTAAATGGGTTGAGGCTGTCGCTCTTCCCACGAATGACTCAAGAGTGGTGATTAAATTCATCAAAAAGCACATTTTCACTCGTTTTGGTACTCCAAGGGCAATCATAAGTGATAGAGGTAAGCACTTCATTAACCATCTTTTGAAGAATCTTCTGGCTAAGTATGGTATACGACATAAAGTAGCTACAACTTATCACCCTCAAACTAGTGGTCAAGTGGAAGTTTCGAATCGTGAGGTGAAGCAAATACTACAGAAAACAGTGAATGTGCAGCGCAAATATCGGTTGGAGAAGCTTGATGATGCATTATGGGCATATCGGACTGCATACAAAACACCTATAGGGACTTCTCCCTATCACATGGTGTTCGGCAAAGCATGTCATCTTTCGGCGGAGCTAGAGCACCAAGCATATTGGGCTATAAAGAAGTTGAATCTTGATCCTGAGCTAGCCGGTAGATGGAGAATTGGTCAATTGCATGAACTTGAAGAGTTTAGGCTCCATGCTTATGAGAATGCAAAAATTTACAAAGAGAAGACAAAGATATGGCATGATAAGCACATGATCCCTCGCACTTTCACTCCGGGGAAAAAGGTATTACTTTTTAATTCTAGACTTCGATTGTTCCCCGGAAAACTAAGATCTAAATGGAGTGGACCCTTTGAACTGGTGAGGATGACTCAACATGGCGCGGTATAACTTAGAGACAAAATTGGCCCCTCGTTCTTGGTGAATGGGCAAAGGGTCAAACATTATTTTGGAGAGGATACGGATAGAAGCTCTTGAGCTAAATGATGAATGATCCAAGCTGTGTCGTGCCGCGACGTTAAATTAGGCGCTTATTGGGAGGCAACCCAAGTGGTAGTGTAGCTTCTTATTTTTTTTCCTTTTGGTCTTGTTTTTGCAGATTAGGGGAAGTCTGAGTACCCAAGAATTTAGAGCTAAGGAGCACATTTGAGCTTAAGGGTAGGGTGACGACCCTTGATAAAAATTAAGAGAACATGTTAATAGCTAGGCCTAGAGGCCTCAAGGAGTTTTCCTAACCCTTGTTTTAAATTTTATTTAATGCTTTGGGGACAAAGTATCTTTTTAAGTGTGGGGTGGAGAAATGAATTCCTAGTTTATACTGCTTTATCGAGTCTTTTTGTATTTTTAGGTGGGTTTCTCGGCTTTTGTTTTCGATACTTTTCCTGAGGATAGTCCCTTTGAACCGATAGGGAGTAAATTTTTATTATTTTTATTTTTATTTTTATTTTAGAGAAAAGAAAAGACCCTTTTGAGTTGTGTGATACTTGCTGTTTAGGTCTAATTTTGAATAATACTTTTCTTGTGAATCCTTGATTGCTAATGAAATTGCAGACTCTTTGACACCGAGGTTCATGGTTGTGACTTTGTTTATAGCTTATTTTATTTTGTAGTTTGTTATGATCCTGTCTCTCTTAGAAATGCAATTGATCCATCTTGATTGATACTTGTGTCATGTGTGGTGAGAATTTGTTTATTCCATGTTTTGCATCTTAGTCTAGAACTTGCCATGCATGTTATTGAAGCGAAATAAAAAGTGTTGCTCAGTTTAGGAGATGATAATAGGCTTTCTTTGATTTGTCTTGTAAATTTTAGCCTTTTCACATATTATATCACTAGTTAGCCCTTTTGAGCCTGTAGCCTTTTGTTGGTAGCCATATTTTGCCCTTAACTATTTTGTTGAATTCCTAGTTTTTGCACCTTGCTTCCTTGAGCACTGTAGCATAGACTGATTATAATTGTTATATCTGGAAAAAGAAAAGGGATGGTTGAGTGAAAAAAAAGAAATCAATGATAGCTACAAAGTGGTGAAAAAGGCCCTCTTCGAAAGAATGTGACTTGAAAAAGAAGAAAAAAAAATGGAAAATAAAATAAAATAATTATTGTGAAAGAAAAAAAATAATTGAAGCATTCTTGAGATGATGAGAATTACTTGAGAAATAATTGTTGAAGAGAGGGCTGAAAATAAAGAGAAGAAAATAATTGGTGATGAAGTCTAAAAATACAAAGTGTTTAGGGAAGTGTGAGTCACTATTATATAATTTTCCTACCCGTCCCCTAGCCTACATTACAACCCTTAAAAGTCCTATTTGATTCTATTCGAGCATGCTTAATTAGTGGAGATGTACATAATGGGCAAGCATATGGTTCTTTGAGCATACATGTGAATTTTATTTGTGAGTGTGAGATTTGATCTTTGATGTGAAGTCCTTAATTTATATTCAATCTTTTGAATTGAGTGTGTGGACTATTTCTTCTTGTGAGGGCACTTGTTTCATGATAGATAGGTGATTTTATTAACTTTCTTTGACGAGAGTAGGTGAGCAAGCTTAAATTTGATGAGTTCAAAGTCCTTCCTTGAGGTTAGGAGGTTAGAGGTTTGTTATTTATTTGGATGTCTAGCATAATGATTAAGAAGTGTACTTGATGTTTTGAAATTTGTGGATGGCCAAATTGTTTTGTATCAACCAAAGTGATGGCTTCCTAGTATGATTTTTTGAGATGAGCTTTAATGTTTGCTAGAGGACGAACATCGCCTGCCGAGACAGAAAAGTTTTGAGAGATTGGCATCCTCCAGGTTTGATGGTACAGCTGGAGAAAAGACTTATGACTTCTTGACTGAGTGCCAGGATAGGTTCGTTCAACCTGTGTATCTTAGAGATTCATGGGGTGTCTTATACTTCTTATCATTTTTTAGGAGTGGTGGAGATTAGTTCTTGCTCGTATTCCCATTGGTTCTCCTCGTATGGGTTGGGAATAGTTTAGTGAGGTGTTCCTTGAGAGGTTTGTGCCCTATAGCCTTCGAGATCATCACAAGGACGAGTTCGATAGATTGGAGCAGGGCTCCTTATCAGTTTCTGAGTATGAGGCTCATTTCCATGAGTTGTCCCGTTATGCCATGTTGAGTATTCCCACAGAGTTTGAGCATATCCGTAAGTTGGTAAAGGGGTTCGCTAGTTATCTTCAGGAGGCCACAACCTCTCTTGTGTTATCAGGTAGTACATTCTAGAGTATTGTTGATCATGTCAGGATGATCGAGAGTATTCGGCATGCTAGATAGGATAACGGTACCAAGAGGTTCCATCACCAAGGTCAGTTTCGCGGTCATTCATCCAGAGGTAGAGATTATTCAAGTCAGAGCTCATAGGGTTTCAAGGTAGACTAGTGCAGGCCGCGGTTCAGAGTATAAATGGTGTTACTGGATCCAGGCCTAGTCAGGGTACGCATAGTGGATCTTCAGGTCAGGGAGGGCGTGCAGACTCTTCTAGTTACTCTCAGTGGGGTTTAGGTCCTCGTGGTTTTGTTTGTGAGAAGTTTGGGCACAAGGCAAAGGATTGCCCAAGACGTGCTTCTTCTACGGTTCAGTCAGGATCACAGGCTACTCGTTCTACGCCAGCTATAGTGGCACGGGGTACATCACAGGGTGCTAGAGATGGTGCCAAGAGTAAAGAGTGGAGTTCGAGGCATTGCTCGTGGTGCCCTCAAACTAGTGGTGACCGCAGACAGTTCTATGATCGCTGCTCTGAGACCTCTGCCTCGGATCTACCCAGTATAGCATAGAATTGTCTACGATCACCACTAGTCTGAGGGACACCACAAGCACTGCCTCAAACTCCTTGAGCTCCCTTGGCACCACCTTTAGGTCGAATGTGTCTATTTGTTAAATTTTATACAAGTTTAAGTGCCTACTTGTGCACACCCAAAGTTAAAGGTCATAGTTGCACACTGACGCCAAGCTAAGGGTCATGTTTATGTATTATGTCTTTTGATTTTTTGTAACCATTATTTTAACATATCATATCATATATATTAGAGAAAATGGTCTAAAGCCCCCCCAACCTATACCCAAAATCCCAACTACACACTCCAACTTCACGGGTGCCCTATCAGCCCCCTAAACATTTTATTTCTCTATTTATTACACACTTGAGTGCTGACCTGTACACATAAACCAAACATTTTATTTCTCTTTTTGGGACGTGATTTTCACGCGCGGGCCCCATTTCTCAACCTTTTATTTCCCTCCTAAACGTTGAACGGCCCTCCAACCCTCACCCCGAATTCTTTCTTTTCTCTTTTCTCCTTTTCATCTGATTAACACATATGAATACGGATTTCTGGTGATGATCCAAGCGTTCTTATGTGTATTTTCAACTTGATTA
The DNA here is from genome assembly GCA_018342035.1 of Solanum appendiculatum. Lineage (NCBI taxonomy): Eukaryota > Viridiplantae > Streptophyta > Magnoliopsida > Solanales > Solanaceae > Solanum > Solanum appendiculatum. The sequence goes on along the minus strand of JAGDQO010000816.1, from coordinate 722,785 downwards.
CATAGTTTATCAACTAATTCAGTAAAGGTTAGTTCTTTGTCTCTTATTTCGAGTTTGTGCTTTATTAAGGTTTTTTGTTAATTCATAAAATTAATAGCAACATTGTGTGAAATATTATGTGTGGCTTACTATTATAGTGTGTAGGTATTCAATTTACACCATATTATACCACAGTTTTCATGAAATTAGGTTTTATTCTTTCTCGTCTAAGTTGTGTAATGTTGTATTTATGTTTGTTTTTGTATTGTGTTCATAGAGATAGAAAGATGCTACTATGTTGTATTTATGTTGTCTTAGTATTATGTTCATAATGCTACTGTGGTACTATGTCTATAATTACTATTCTGTTTTTTATTTTCCTTCAGGTAAGAGATGAATGGGTTTACTTTGATTACTCTAAAGTGGTACCATGGTGGGGTGTTAGATTTAAGTAGTGGGGAACCAATATATAATGGTGGAAATTTTTTAGAATTTTTGGATGTTGATGTAGATAAGATATCATATTTTGAGTTGAGAGACTATATTAGAAGCTTGGGATATAGCACAACCTGCACCTTTAGTATTAAACCACCTAACAGTGGCATTTGGGTAGATGTTGATAATGATATGGATATTTGAGACATGATGTGTTCCTTGGAAGATGGAGATGTAGTAGATGTATATGTTAAGCATTTGATTGATGAGCCAATTGTGGGGCCCATGCTAATAGAAAATGGTAGTCATGTGGATATGGGAGAATCTGGTTCAACTTTTAATACAAGGCCTAGTCAGAATGAAAACTTTAACTCTGGGGTAGGTGAAGACCATTTAAACAGTGAGGACCCTTTTGCTACTTTTTCAACCTCACCTCCTTTCACTACCACACATCATGCTACTGCACTAGATGATGATATAGATGTTGGTCCTCCTGGATCTGATTTCTCAGAAGAAGTGGAGGATTCTGATTATTCAACTGAGGATAGTGTTGAGTCTGAACGTGAATTAGTTGGAGATGATGAGGAGGAAGCGTATGGTAGTGATGTACATGAAGAGGTTAGGGAGTTGAGGACTGAACAGAGAACTTTTCAAAGGAGGAAAAGAAGGGAAAGAGTACCAGCTGACAATGAAAAGGTACCAGTAGGTGAAGCTAGAGCAGATCTAGGTTTTGATGAAACTGAAACAAGTAAAATAAGTCATGAAGGAAGGCTAGGAGGTTATGAGCCTTACATTGCAAGTTCTGCTGAGGATAGTTTTGAGTTAGATGAAGATGAGTGTTGTGATGATGATGAACATGAAGTGGTTGAATCTGGTAGAGCAAGAAGGGTAAAGTTGTCAAGAAAAAAGAGTACAACAACAACTACAATCATTCATGACCCCACTGCAAAGAAAGTTGTGTGGCAGTTGGGTATGGTGTTTAAAGATGTGAAAGAATTTAGACAAGCAGTAACTAAATATGCAGTAAGAAGGAGGGTTCAGGTGGAGAAGTGGGTGAATGAGCCAAACAAAGTTAGAGTTAGATGCAAGGATAGGGTTACATGGCTTTTGTATGCATGTGTTGACAAGACAACAAATAATTTCATGATAAAAACTTACAACCCAAAGCATACTTGCAACAAGACAACTAGAAATTACTTGTGCAATGCAAAGTTTTTATCTGAAGCCTACAGAGAAAGAATAACTGAGCAACCAAACATAAAAGTCTTCAAGTTGCAGGAGATGATTAGGAAAAAGTTTAAACTTTATGTTGGCAAGACTACTGTGAGAAGAGCAAGAGCTAAAGTGTTGAAAGATATAATGGGTGATCATGTTGTGGAATTTGGAAAAATTATTGACTACAGGGATGAATTGTTGAGGACCAATCCAGGCACCAGTTGAATTGTAAAACTTGGTGAACCTGATGCATTTGACAATTCAATATTTCAGAGTTTTTACATATGTTTTGATGCTTTAAGGAAGGCATGGGCACATTGTAGAAAGTGCATAGGCTTAGATGGTTGTTTCCTTAAAGGTGTTTGTAAAGGCCAGTTGCTAGTTGTTGTGGCCAAGGATGGTAACAATCAGATGCTGCCACTTGCTTGGGCAGTAGTTGAAAAGGAGAACAAAAACTCATGGACCATGTTTGTGAAGTGCATAAGGGATGACCTAGGACTTAGAGATGGTGAAGGTCTCTCCTTGATTACAGATATGCAGAAGGTATGTGAACTTCATATGTATTTGTATGTATTTATTTTCACTTTCTATACCTAATTGTGACCTAATTATCATCTATTGCAGGGACTATATGCAGCAATTGAAGAGGTATTACCTCAATGTGAACATAGAAAATGTGCTAGGCACATATTAGCTAACTGGGCTAAGGATTGGAGGGGTCTTCAAAGAAGACAACAAATTTTGAAGATAGCTAAGAGTACATTTAAGTCTCAATTAAGGAAAAATATAGAGAAGATGAAGTTGTTAGGTTCAGAACAAATGATGGATGACTTAATGTACTATAACATTAATTATTGGTGCAAAGTTTACTTTAACACTGAAGTGAAGTGTGATTCTGTAAACAACAACATGTCTGAGTGTTTTAATGCATGGATCTTGGCTGCTAGACACAAGACCATCATTACTATGCTTGAAGAAATAAGAGTTAAGATGATGACAAGAATAGCCAATTTAAGGGAGTTCCCAAGTACTTGGAAGTGTAATTTCTCTCCAATAGCAATGAAGGTTTTAGAGGAGAACATTACTAGGTCTATGGATTGTACCATTGAGTTTAATGGAGTTGCTGGGTTTGAAGTGAAAGAAGGGCTTTGTCAACACAAAATGGATATTTCTAGGAGGACTTGTAGTTGTAGGGTGTGGCAGTTAAGGGGCATACCATGTCCACATGCTGTGGCTGCATTATACTTTAAGAAGTTTTCTCTTTATGACTATATAGACAACTGCTACAATAAGGAATCTTACTTGAGGACTTATGCCAATGTTCTTGAACCACTCACAAACATGGAGATGTGGCCAGTTTCTACAAACCCCACTATTTCACCACCAGAAATCACAAATATGCCTGGTAGGCCATCTAAGGCTAGAAGGAAAGAAGCTGGAGAAACTAAGAAATCTGGAAAGCTGCCTAGGACTGGACTTGCAATGACATGTAGTATATGCCATGTTAGAGGCCATAACAAGAGAGGGTGTCCTCATGGAGAAGGTGTTGAGTCATCAACAAGACATAGTGCACCATCATCAACACATAGTGAACCAACATCAGCTCCTAGTGCATCAGTAAGGGAAGAACCAAAGGGTTCAGGTAGGGGAAGAGGAAAACCCAAGGTAATATTTGAACTCATTAAATATTTTCTAACAAGTTTTACTTTTTCTTAGTTTATACCTTACTCTTTCTTTATATGTATAGAAAACTCCATCAGCATATAGTGCGCCATCAACAACGCATAGTGAACCATCATCAACACCTAGTGCACCTGCACCAACACCTAGTGCATCAGTAAGGGCAGAACCAACAGGTTCAGGCAGGGGAAGAGGCAAACCCAAGGTAATATTTGAACTCATTAAATATTTTCTAACAAGTTTATAACTTACTCTTTCTTTATATGTATAGAACACTCCACCAACACAATCAGAAGGTGAGCCTCCACTAAAAAGAGGAAGAGGAAGACCAAAAAAAACATCAGCAGTAGCACCTAGTGCACCTCCTCTACCTACTGCACCTACTGATTTTCCTGCATCCTCTTCTGTTGGTACTACTAAAAGAGGAATAGGTAGAGGCAGGGAAAACACATCTCCAAAAAAAAGGCCAAGAGTCATTGGAATGGGTGTGTTCCAAGCTGCAAATGGCTTCAAAGTCATGAATGTGAGTCTTTGCTATATCATAAGCTAAACTATTTTGTTAATTTAAACAGTTTAAAATTTGAATTATATTCATAATTTAATTGTAGCCTGGCATGCCAAGTCGTAAGATCTAATGTAACTGGTGACATTGGTTATACACCAAGTACTACAAGTAAGCTGAAATGGAATGGCAAAGAAGCAATCTCAACAAGAAAACTTCAAGAGCTTAGAGAGAATCAAAGAAAGAAGACAGTGGGAAGTAGTTCAAATAATCCAAGTCAAAATAGCAGTTCTTCACAGTCAAAGATGCCATGGAAATTGTAGTGGTGTTGATGTATTTAAGCACTTTTTAAGTTAGTCCGGTAGACATGCAAACTATTTCATTAAGGGCCTACTATTTTTTATTTTGTTTGTTGGTAAATTCTACCTTACGTGAGGCCTTATGAATGTGACTTTATTTTGGTATTGAATAGTGACGTTGAAGTATGAATGAATGGTGATGTTGTGTTCAGATGTGTTTATAAATGGTGTTATGTTGTCTATTCAGTTGTGTTTACATATTGTGTTGTGTTGGTTATTGAATTGACTATTCTATTTTGTTGGCTAGGCTGTTGTGTTTACATATGGTGTTGTGTTTAATTGTGTTGGCTATTTACAGTTTACAGATGAAGTGTAAGCAATTTACACAAGCTTCAATTGAAAACATAGATAGATTGATATATATATATTGAGAGAGATATACAAAATTTGTCACATACATTGACAACTCCTCTAAACATAGCAATAACACAAATCAAATACTACTTTGGAATAGATTGGTTGCTGATGAACATAGCAACAACACTAATTAAAATACACAAAAACATCTTCCATAGGAACCTAATACACCATTTCCACCTTCCATTGAGCCTCCTCTCCAATATTAAATTAGAGTTACTCAAGTTGTCAATATGAACCTGCCTAATACATAACTCTTGCTCCAACTCATTGATTTTATTCACCAATCTTGGAAGGATAAAATTTGATATTGGATCCACTTCTTCTTTGTCCCTCCATCGAAAAAATTTACAGTTTTTAGACTGAAAAATAGAAAAAAATAGTACATTAGCATCAATTGAATATAAAGTGAAGCAATAATGCAAGGGAAAACACATACACCATAGCATGGCAAGACCAAAATCTTCTTTCCGGATTTAATTTCGACCAAGAAGTTTGCAAATTCAGTAAAATCCCATGTTTGCATCTCACTACAGCGTTGAGCATTGTATCTGATTCATCCATACAAAGCTTATTCAAGTTTTCATTTGCCATTTTTGACAAATTTAGAGAAAATTCAAAGAACCTAAATAAGAAATTAGAGCAGATTACAAACCCTAACTTTAAGATTTTTAAAGTTGAAATGAACATAAACAACTTAACCCTAGCTAAGCCCAAAAGAAAATCGTCAAAATATTGAAGAAGAAACAGGGATTAATGGTGAGGAAGAAGCAACAATGGTTTATTTAATTTGGGGAAGATAACCGTTGCCCATCTCCCAATTTTATTACTTTTTCTAATGTTTTTTCCTCTTCTAACACGCCTAGAGGAGGTGTTCTCACCTCCTATGGCAGGTCAGCACTCAAGTGTGTAACAAATAGAGAAATAAAATGTTCAGGGGGGTGATAGGACATCCGTGAAGTTGGAGTGTGTAGTTGAGATTTCGGGTATAGGTTGAGGGGGGGGGTGGCTTTAGACCATTTTCTCTATATATTATTATATATATATAAAAGATACCCTCAAGCCGGTGACGTGGCGCCACCAGAAGCAAGGATTCTCTTTTTATTTATTTATTTTCAAAACTGCCCTTCTTAAAAGTCACAATCTTACGGAAAAGTCACAACTCTTTAGAAAAGCCACAACTTTTCACAAAAGTCACAGCTCTTCATTTTTCATTGGCGAAATGGTCTGATGGACCCTTATACTTGTATGAGTTTGTATTGTAGACCCTTCCACTTAATCATTTGTCAACTGAACCCTTAAACTCAATTAAAATGAGACTTTTAAACCCTTTGACCATTGACCTAGCTTATGTGGCATTTATTTTGCTAATTCAATTACAGCACGTGGTATCAAACTTTTAAAAGCGAGTGAAAGTAATGAATTTAATTTGCTTTAGCAAAAATTAAATAATAAAAAAAAAAAATTAAAGTTCCCAACTCCTCTTTCATCATCGTCCCCAACCCCTCTTTCATCATCATCCCCAAACCCTAGCCGCTCCTTTCATCGTCGTCATAGGTTGTATGAACACATTTGAGGAACATGATCATTGTTCTTGAGATGATTGGAAGGTTGTTGGTATCTACAATGGAAAAGGAATTAGGTTAATGGAGTTGGTGTCATGGTGGTTGTGAGTTGAGGGAGGTGGAGGAAATGTGAGAATATAACTATTTTATTTTATTTTTTAAATATAAAAGTTATTATTTTTGTTTTTAATGGAGTAACATTTTTTATTAATAATTTAAAAATAGTTACGAAATAATTATGACATGGCATTAATATATCTGATGTGGATATGACATGCCATTTATGTAAGGGAGAGTGATCTACACACATGGTTGGAAGGGTTTAAAGTCTCATTTTAATTGATTTTAAGGGTTCAATTGGTAAATGATTAAGTAGAAGGGTCCACAATACAAACTCATACAAGTACAAGGGTCCATCAGACCATTTCGCCTTTTTCATTCATACATTTTAAAAGTCACAACCTTACGGAAAAGTCACAACTTTTCATAAAAGTTACAACTCTTTAGAAAAGTCACAATATTTCACAAAAGTCACAACTCTTCATTTTTCATTCACACATTTTAAAACCCAACACTTAATTCCAAGGCACCAAAAGAAGAAAGAATAAACAAGAAGAAAATTGATTTCAATTGCAATGTGACATTACTATTCTTGCACCTTTCAGTCCACAACACATAACGTTGTTGTAATGGTTGAATTAATTACATTTGGTTCTTTAGTAAACAAAACTTCTATTTCTGCCACTATTATTTGTATGTTTTTTTCTGCTACAGAGGAGTCGAATTCAAATACATTAATTAAGCTTCTTATGAAGTGTGTTTTATTCCTCAGTTTTCTTTCTCCTATTTCATGAAGCTTAATCTTTTACTGTAAGTTATAGCGAATTATGTAACTATTGCGATTTCTTTTTGCTATTTTGATGACTTTTTTTGAACTCTGTTAAAAATTTCAGCATGGATGATTAAAAATTGATCTTCTCTTTTGTCCATTTCTACAGGTTTCGTCATATACTTTTTGGGAAAATTGCTTGTGGGCTGTGCTAAATTTGATAGCATACAACAACATATATGTGATAACTAATATGGAACCAATTGTGAAGTTTGTTCAAAGAACCAAACAGATTGCTCTCTTGCTTGCCACAGTTAGTATATTATTTTGATTGTTTTATCTTAGGTACAAACATTTTGTATGCCATTGCACTCTTCCTAGAATATTAGTATAGAGACAATTAGTCCACTTCTTTTATCGCAAGTTGACTAATTTGTCATATTTCTTCCTCTTTTCTTTTTGGGCATAATAAGAGATCAAGTTTTCGTGAAACTAACAAATGCCCAAAATACACTATATTAAAAATATTTTTTATCAACAATAAATATGCACATTAAGAAGACTGCTAGAGCCTTTACCGACATTAATTAATTGTTATTAGATTCAATGTCGCTATAGACTTTAGGGACATTTATAGAGAGTACTAATTGCCTCTAAAAATACATATTTAGTGGCAACTAAGCTATTAATTACCGTTAAAGATCATTTTTGCTGTAGTGATAACTCTTTCTTTTGGCTTCTTTCAATTAAATTTGTGAAATCTTAACTTAGATACGGCGCGGCAGACTATCCTTTTGAAAAATATGTTAAGCAACATGCCTTTTTCTTCTTGATTGTTAGGAAAGTAAGGTCGTCTTTATTATTATTTCGGGATATTTGTTAGTTTAAGTGCTCACAAAATTATGCTGTGAGATTTTAATATGTTATATATCAAAATTTTGATTTAGAATATCCAGTTGTTCCATTCAGATGACACCTACTTCTTGATTGATCATTGCATTAATTCTTTGTAACTGCATACTATAACTAAAACAATAACTATGGTTCAATTCCAAATAAGTTGGGGCCGGTGATATAAAACCTAAGCAATAGCAGTGACTATTCTGAGACAATAAGGAAAAACCTTTATGATACTAATAATTTTAGGGTTATTTTAAACATATACATGATATGACATACTATAATAAAAGAGAGATTGATAGAGGTTCATAAGATAGGAGCCGAAGGTCTTCCATTTGAATTTAGTTAATTATGTTCTTGTATGGACGTGATGTTCAACTTTACTTGGGAGTGTTGTTGTTCGAGACTTTTTGGTCTCTTCTCTAACGTCTGATGTTGGTCTTTATAACTTCTTGACATTTACAAAATTTCGTTATTTTTCACCAACTATTTCTATGGAGATTTTCTTAGACTTCTTTCTTATACTTAAAATCTCTCTCTGACTCATAATTTTTGTATAACAAAAATGAAAATTTAAAAAATATAACACTTTAAGATTTCAGAGGAACGCTTTGCCTTAAGATAAAATGTTCTTGACAAAGTAGTGTATGTATCAAAAATATGAATATTACCGAATGATCATATGTAAATTAAACTTAATAAAATAGTTCAATCCCGTGCGAAGCACGGGTAATTTACCTAGTTTAAAATAATCTAAAATATCTCAACAATTCAAAAAACTTAACTAAAATTCAAAATTCAAATTCATCTTAAACTAAACAACCTATTTTATTAAAAGTTACTGCAATAACTAAAAGCAAACTTCAACACTAGTCTTCAGTCATTGAACAATATCCCCATTCCTGACATGCACATCTTTAGTTGAAACTTGAAACTTAATAATGACCCCAAATAAGCTTAATCCCTAAATATCTTATCACAAAAGAGGGGGAGAGAGAGGGGAGGAAAGTTGAGGCCTAAATCAAATACACTTATAGGTTGAGGTTATCACTCCCTTGCAAATCTCACATAGAAGCACAACATCACCAAAAATATCGGGTGATCAAATCAAGAAACATCGAAAAGAGATCCAGGATACTTGGAGCTGATTAAATTGCAGAACTCTTTGCTGGAATAAACCAGATAGATGCCACTAAATTTTACTAGGTTTGAACAATGATAAAGCATAAATATAGACAATTTCAATTTAGTGGCTTCCCTTACCCTCCTCTTTCATAAATATAGAACAGCTATCTATCTATCCGTATAAGTATCAACAAATGTGGTTTCATGGATAGGTCAATTTCCCCTCACTAGCCGATAGAGGAAGACCTGGGCTGGGCTTATACACTAGTGATATACATAAACTATTCTACCTTGTTCCCCTAACCTCATAATGTATATTTCAAGGTGTCCAAAAATTAAAAATGAGGAGGATGTTAACTTACTACCTTTCTCTCTTGGTTAGGCCTCATCTCTCTTGTCCCTATACAGGACTAGACACACACAAACATATATATATGGGTTTTGCTAACCTACTACATGAAGGTAGCAGGTTAGCAATGTCCCCATTTATTGTTTTCCTTAGATACCCTTCATTTTAATCATGACTTAATTGACGAGATTGGGCTCTTTGTCTTTTTCCACAAACAAAAAACAAACTAAATCTGATTCTCTTCAGTTCCACTCCCTTTCTCTCTTGTTTGGGCCTCATCTCTCTTCTCTCCCTATTTTGCCTTTTTTTTTGTAACTTTTGGTAAGATTCAGTATGTGATTTTTGATATGGCATCTCGTCTCTCACTTTTTTCTTTCTCTCTTTGAAAGATCCTATTTGTGGTCTTTGAATCTAAGTGTCGTTTCGTCACTACCAATCTGTGTTTGAAAGTAAATCTTTTAATTCAGGCAATTCGTTTTCATTCTTGTTTTTGCAAATGAAATAACGAAATTTTTATTGTTATGAATACATTTAGATGTCAGTTTCAATGGGTTAATATGAACAAGTTGTCCACATTTTCATTTCCCTCTTGGAATTGGAAATAGATAATGAGATTAAATAAACTAAAAACGAAGATCAGATGAATAAGAAATGGGAAGAGAAAATCTGAATTGTATGAAATTATAAAGAGGGTGAGAGAAAAGAGATGGAGAAGAGAGACGGAAAAGATACAGGAGTTAAATTAAAAAGACGAAAAAGCCTTTTATACTAATGTGTTTGAATTAAAAATTAAGGGTATCTAAGGAAAACAGTGGGTGGGGACAATAGTGACCTACTACCTTTATGTATATAATGTGTGTGTGTATATATATGTAAATATACGGAAAGCTAAACAAAGAAAAAAATGGAATGCTCAAAATAACAACTTCAAATCTCTTCTTTATACCACTAAGTGTAATATAAGAATCTTGTTGTGGGACTCAAGAGAGTTAGAACAGATAAACACGAAACAAACCTGTTCTCAACGGTTTCTGTAGAGAATTTATCAACATCGTCATAGTCCCGAAAGTAAACTTGGATCTTCTTGTCCCCCCTTCTCTGAGTCGTACTAACAAAAGGGTCGCATAATCAATTCCCTTTTCGAATTTCTCCTCAGCAACTTCAAATTCATTTTCTTCAGCAACAGTGATGTCAACCCCTTCCCAAACCGAAATCTATAGAAAGGAAAAGTGATAATGGCTGATAATGGCTGATAATAGTGAAGATATTGGTTTGACCGAAGTTGCTATAGTGGAACCCTCTGTCGCTAAACAAAATGAGTTGATTGCACAACTGATGCAACAAACTGCTAAGATGAGGGTCGAGATCTAGAAAAATTGAGATTTGACAAATTTGGCTATCTCTGCCAACACTCCAGGCGATGGAAGGCCTCCACTCCATTTTCCTCCTCTGAATTCAAACCCCGAACACGTCCTAAAAAACCCACCCTCCAACCTTGTTCAGAATCCCCCACCATCGACTTAATCAGCCCCAATCCACATCACGCCAACACTTCATACCAAGCACCGCCTCCTCTTCAAAGCCTGAATACCAACCCTCAAACCTTCCCTCTCCCTCGAAACCAAAACGCAAACAATTCCCATACCTTCCCTCCTCTTCAAAGCTGTAATGCCAAAATCTCTCAAATATTCCCTCCCATATACCAAGCCCCTCCTCAAAACACCCAAAACCCCTCTACCGCATAACCCTTACCTCCAAAACCCACTTTTCAGATCGTAGTCCACACTAAACCTCATATGCACTTACACTAATTATTTCGAGCTTGATCATTACGAGGAACAGGAGAAAGAGTGGAGGGCCAAAGAAGAAACGGCCAAACAGAGTATGAAAGAAGAAATCATGAAAGTCATGAAGGAGTCTCACTATACTACAGAGGTTGCAGAACTGAATTATGAAGATCTGTGTATCCATCCAAATTTGGACCTGCCAGAAGGGTTCAAAGTGCATAAATTTGACACTTTTGGGGGAACTGGAAATCCATTTGCCCATCTGAGGGCTTATTGTGATCAACTCATAGGAGTTGGAAAGAATGAGACCTTGCTAATGCGGCTCTTTAGCCGAAGCTTAAGAGGAGAGGAATTAGAATGGTTTACCTCTCAGAAGATGAAACAGTGGTCTAGCTGGAACGCATTGGCTAGGGACTTCTTTGAACGGTTTGCCTACAATGCAGAGATCGCTCTTGATAGCTATTCTTTGGAGAAAATCAAGCAGAATTCCATTGAAAGTTATCGTGAATATGCTTACAGATGGAGGAAAGAAGCGGCCAGGGTCCGACCTCCCATGCCGGAGAAAGAAATCATTGAAATGTTTGTCCGGATTCAAGAGCCTGAGTATTATGATAGGATAATGTTGCTCATTGGAGCGAAGTTTGCCGAAATAGTCAAAGTAGGTGAGACTATCAAAGATGGGCTTAAGACCGGGAAGATTGCCCGTGTTGCCACCTCAGCCGGATCTTGAGGATTGTTGAAGAAAAAGAGAGAGGAAGTGTCTTCCATTTCCTACGCGTCTGATGGGAAAAAACACTCCAGAAAATCCTCACCTTACAAAAGCCATACTGATTTCTACGATTGCTGTTCAATTATGAGTAGACACATCAACAAGTAAAGTTGAAATCAGATATAAAATTGATGAAAGGTCTCCTCCAATTCAAATTCATAATGATATGAGGGTAAAAGTATATGTTGAAACCAAAAAGGAACATAGAGATATGGCAAGATACCCTTTGTGTGTCACATCAACTGATTCAGTCAATTTGGAGATTAATTTCACCCTCGTTCCACTATTATGTTCAGACACTTTAGAAGATATGAGGGTTATACACAATTCATACTTCTCTAATACATTTAGTGGTATTTGTGATGCAATAGGGTTAATTGGCTTGGGATCATGAGAAAGTTGATGAGCTAGAAGAATTACAACCAGGCATCATTGTTGATCCCAATCCCTCTTTATTTGAGAAAGATCAAGTGTGTAAGAATAAATATGTCCTTACCAGTGCACTAAAAAGACATTCCATTCTTAAACATTTTCAATTCAAGACATCAAGATCAAGCTCAACCAGGTAAGACCTAAATTCAAGTTACTTTAAATTATTGATTGTATATTAATTTTTTTCCAACAGTTATTCAATACAGTGCCTAGGAAAAAACTGTAGTTGGAGTGTACGAGCTTCAAGCTTGAACAAATCTCAAATGTTCAATATTAGAGATTTTGAAAGCGAACACACTTGTTTGTTGCTACATAATTCATTATCGGAAAGACAAGCGAACACACTTGTATATACCTTTACAAGTTCTTTTCTCAATTCTATAACCTCATTAGTCAACATGTCTAGACCATGACTTGATCCTTTGGGCTCCAATTTTAAAATTTCAGCATTGTAATCACGAGGTTCAGGAAGCCTGAATTTAGAAACTTTTGAACAGCGGAGTCATCATCTATGAAAGTTTTAGCTAGAAACAACTCACGTAGATGACTCTTTTGAACAGTGATTTAATTGCTCAACAAACTATACTTAGAATCTGGAACATTGACAGGAGTGCCATCACTAACACAATTTAAGCCAGTAACTAATCCAAATTCTCTAAGACCAAAAAATAACTTTTTGTCATGTATTTCGATAGTGAACACATCATTTGGAGTGTGTTTTAACTACTTATTCATAAGACAATGAATAAGTTGGACTTGTGTGTTCACATGTGGAAGGTCAAGAAAGTAACAAAAACAAGTATTCCCGAACAAATCAAGTTGTTTTTTCAGATAAAGAGATTTTAATTTGGTCAATGACACTATGATTAGTGTAAGATGACCACCTACTCGCGATATACATAACATCCGGATGTTTCCAGAATTTACGATCCTGCATATAAATAGAAATTCAACTTTAATTAATCGAACTAACTTTCACTAATCATAATAAATAAATCAATTATCTGCAAAATGTATTAAACTTGAATTAAAAATGTATTACTACATACTAAAGTTGAATTAAAGATGAGTTACACATACTACATATCAAAGCAAGTCAGTAATAAGTATACAAGTCCTAAAAAATAACTAATTAAGAAAACACATAGAAATAGATTGAAAATACTATCACATACTAGAGTTCTACTCTCCGGTAGAATGACATTGTTGGGCAATCGTTTTCGTGTCTTTGCATCCTTCTCTAGCTTCTTCTTCTCCAGCACAACTTTATTTTACACTTTGTTCGACTGAAATTGAGGAGGTAAATCCTCATTGCTATCAACGATTTCCTTAGAGGTAGATGCAATATCAACGCATCTTCTTTTCGATTTTTGCACAACATTCACCTCTTTAACTCTTTTTTTACCCTTTTTCTGAACATGCATTGTATCCTTGTTCTTATTACCCTCTGAACAAACTTGTTGTTCATTTTGATCTGGTGAAATTCCCAATATAAAATTGGGACCGTCATTAACTTCATCACTAGCCAAATTTTTCACACTAGAAGCTGAAAACTGACCCCTTATCCAACTCATTCGATAAATTTTTTAATTAGAACCATCAACATCACTAATATGTATTCGCGGACTTCTTCTAGGAGTTTTTCGGTTACCTTCCATTAGGATATTATGGTGAATCAAAAGAATTTCTTAAAGGGAGCAATGAAAATTGAAGAAAGAAGAAAGAAAACCCTAACAATGAAAGACAAAGAGAAAAGCGAAAGAGGGAAAAAGGTGAATGAGCGAATCAGAGGAGATACAAAACTTTTTTCACAATTGAAATTTCTCAGTGAATTGAAAATTATTTAATTAAAAGAAAATTTTCTCCCAATTAAAGTATTGCTAACAATTGACATTAATAAAATAAAAGTATGTTTAAAAGTAGTAAATATTAATTAAAAGACATTCACTTATGGAATTTTTCCAGTTATCTATCTACTAGATATAAGAGGGAAAAATTACATAAGTGAATGTCTTTTAATTAATATTTACTACTTTTAAACATACTTTTATTTTATTACCATCTATGTTAATTGTTAGCAATACTTTAATTGGGGAAAAATTTCTTTTAATTAAATAATTTTCAATTAATCGTGAAATTTCAATTGTGGAAAAAGTTTTGTATCTCCTCCCATTCGCTTTCTCCCTCTTTCGCTTTTCTCTCATTGTTAAGGTTTTCTTTCTTCTTTCTTCTTCGATTTTCATTGCTCCCTTTAAGAAATTCTTTTGATTCAACATGATATCCTAATGAAAGATAATCGAAAATCTCCTAGAAGAAGTCCACGAATACAGAGTGATGTTGATGTTTCTAATCAAAAAGTTTATCGAATGAGTCGGATGAGGGGTCAATTCTTAGCTTCTATTGTGAAAAATTTGGCTAGTGATGAAATTAATGACGATCCCAATTTTAATTTGGGAATTTCACCTGATCAACATGAACAACAAGTTTGTTTAGAGGGTAATAAGAACAAGGATACAATGCATATTCAGAAAAAGGGCAAAAAAAGAGGTGAATGTTGTGCAAAAATTGAAAAGAAGATGCGTTGATATATCATCTACCTCTAAGGAAATAGTTGATAGCAATGACAATTTTGAGGATTTACCTCAATTTCAGTCGAACAAAGTGAAAAATAAAGTTGGGCTGGAGAAGAAAAAGCCAGGGAAGGATGCAAAGACACAAAAACGATTGCCCAACAATGTCATTCTACCGAAGAGTAGAGATCCAATATGTGATAGTATTTTCAATCTATTTCTATGTGTTTTCTTAGTTAGTTATTTTTTAGGACTTGTATACTGATTACTGACTTGCTTTGATATGTAGTATGCATAATTCAACTTTAGTATGTAGTAATACATTTTTAATTCAAGTTTAATACATTTTGTAGTTAATTGATTTATTTATTATGATTAGTGAAAGTTAGTTCGATTAATTAAAGTTGAATTCTATTTATATGCAGGATCGTAAATTCTGGAAACATCTGGATGTTGTGTATATTGCGAGTAGGTGGTCATCTTACACTAATCATAGTGTCAGTGACCAAATTAAAATCTCTTTATCTGAAAAACAACTTGATTTGTACAGGAATACCTGTTTTGGTTACTTTCTTGACCTTCCACAAGTGAACACACAAGTCCAACTTACGAATAAGTAGTTAAAACACACTCCAAATGATGTGTTCACTATCGAAATACATGACAAAAAGTTATTTTTTGGTCTTAGAGAATTTGGATTAGTTACTGGCTTAAATTGTGTTAGTGATGGCACTCCTGTCAATGTTCCAGATTCTAAGTATAGTTTGTTGAGCAATTAAATCACTGTTCAAAAGAGTCATCTACGTGAGTTGTTTCTAGCTAAAACTTTCATAGATGATGACTCCGCTGTTTCATTGGTTGTTCTCTTCTTTATTAATGAATTTTTATTTTCATATGAGAACAATGAACACCAAATTAGTAATAGAGATGTTTACCTTGTTGAAAGTGGACAATTCAATTCATATCCGTGGGGATTAGATGTCTACAAAGAGTTGCTTGATTCTGTGAGGCGCACACTTAAGTCAACCCATAAATACAATAAATTGCGTGGCTTGCCTCTTGCTCTTCAAATTTGGATATTTGAGTGTTGTTCAAAAGTTGATGAAGATATTGCTATTCGGGTTTCTGATTCAATTCCAAGAATCTTGAATTGGAAGACAATTGTTGATAGTCCATAGCAAAAATATATTGAGAAATGTCTCTTCATACCTACAAAAAATAAGGTATTTGTACAAAGTTAATACATTTTATGACATTGTTTAGTTCAACTCAAGCTAATATATCTATGTTTATTTTCTTTATTTGATTTTTCAATTTGAGAACATAGTGTGGCTGGTGAAGCTAAAGTTTCTAAATTCAGGCTTCCTGAACCTCGTGATTACAATGCTGAAATTTTAAAATTGGAGCCCAAAGGATCAAGTCATGGTCTAGACATGTTGACTAATGAGGTTATAGAATTGAGAAAAGAACTTGTAAAGGTATATACAAGTGTGTTCGCTTGTCTTTCCGATAATGAATTATGTAGCAACAAACAAGTGTGTTCGCTTTCAAAATCTCTAATCTTGAACATTTGAGATTTGTTCAAGCTTGAAGCTCGTACACTCCAACTACAGTTTTTTCCTAGGCACTGTATTGAATAACTGTTGGAAAAAAATTAATATACAATCAATAATTTAAAGTAACTTGAATTTAGGTCTTACCTGGTTGAGCTTGATCTTGATGTCTTGAATTGAAAATGTTTAAGAATGGAATGTCTTTTTAGTGCACTGGTAAGGACATATTTATTCTTACACACTTGATCTTTCTCAAATAAAGAGGGATTGGGATCAACAATGATGCCTAGTTGTAATTCTTCTAGCTCATCAACTTTCTCATGATCCCAAGCCAATTAACCCTATTGCATCACAAATACCACTAAATGTATTAGAGAAGTATGAATTGTGTATAACCCTCATATCTTCTAAAGTGTCTGAACATAATAGTGGAACGAGGGTGAAATTAATCTCCAAATTGACTGAATCAGTTGATGTGACACACAAAGGGTATCTTGCCATATCTCTATGTTCCTTTTTGGTTTCAACATATACTTTTACCCTCATATCATTATGAATTTGAATTGGAGGAGACCTTCATCAATTTTATATCTGATTTCAATTTTACTTGTTGATGTGTCTACTGACAATTGAGCAGCAATTGTAGAAACCAGGGTGGCATTCGGTATTACACAATACTAAAGTTGAATCAAAAGAAAGAGAATTAAGTATGAATTAAGCAAGTAACTAATGAAAAGGCCAGAGACTGAATTAAACTTGTATATATTATGAATTAAACAAGTAATTCAATAGTAATAAATCAACCAACAAACTTCAAAATGAATTAAACTTCTATTAAAGGTGTATCACACAAATACTAAAGTTGAACCAGAAGAAAGAGAATTAAGTATGAATTAAGCAAGTAACTAATGAAAAGAGCAGAGAGTAGTTTATAGACTGAATTAAACTAGTATCTATTATGAATTAAACAAGTAATTTAATTGTAACAAATCAACCAACAAACTTCAAAATGAATTAAACTTCTATTAAAGGTGTATCACACAAATACTAGAAGGAGAGGAAACCTTTGTGTATATGTTGCAATCTATGAGGCAGTTACCTCTAATGCTATGAGGCTAGGAATTGAGTAGTAGTTTGCTGAAGTAATGGGGCTCTCTGTCCATTACTCAGTTTTTTTCCTGTAATCCACTGCTCTTTTTGGTTAATAAAATTGTTTATTTACCAAAAAACAATTTACATTCTTAAAATTCCATCCACAATACATTCTTAAAATTCCATCCACAATTCCACAAACACCATTTTTTAGGACTGTTTGATGAAACATTTTTTATGTGATGAAGTAAAAGCAACAATCTGTAGCTTACTGCATTCAAATAAAAATTAAGGAGCAGTTTTTGTGCTTGAAATATTTCTTATAGCTTACCACAATTTTGGCTTGAAATTGGTAGTGCGTTGTTTTATTTGTCCATGGTGTTTGTTGGTTCCTTCAAGAATTGAAAAAAAAATTGATTCTGTACATTTTTTAAAAGTAAAAAAATTAGCAAATTATGCGGGGCGAGGCAAAATCTTTGTGGGTTTGCCCCGCACCTGCCCTGCCCCGCCCGATTTGCCATGCCTAGATGGTGTGGCCAGATTTCACTAAGCCAAATGTTTCCTGACCTCTACAACATGTGTCAAATGCAACAAGCAACTATAGCCGAATTATGGAATGGTCAGGGTGGAACTTTCACCCAGGAGAAACCTGAATGATTGGGAGGTGTGTAGAATAGCATAATTCCATGTCACCCTTGATCAATGTCTAGGGAAGATGATTCACTGGTATGGAAAGTGGAGAGCAAGGGGTGTTCCACTGTTAACTCAGCTTACAGAGACCTCAACTCAGCAGGCATTGAGGAACTAGAATAGCCTTGGAAGATGAGATCGAAAAGTAAGACACCCTATAAAGTAAACTGTTTTACCTGACTGCTAGCAAAGAAAGCAATCTTGAAAAATGAGCACCTCAACAAAAGAGGTTTCCACCTATGCTCCAGGTGTTTTTTGAGTGAAGAGCAAGTAGAGACAGTCAACCATCTCTTCTTACACTGCAAGTGGACAGATCAGTTGTGGCAAATGTTCACCACCATGAGAAAATCATCTGGATGAAACCAGAGAGGATCAAAGAGGTTTTGAAATGCAGGAATAGGGATGGAAATGCAGGAAGAAAGGAGGAGATATGGATAATTGTCCTACCTTGTTTATGGTGGACAGTATAGCTAGAGTGGAGTCAGAAATGTTTTGAAGGAAAACAGAGCAACATTCAGAGATATAAGTTTAACTGTTTAGCTCGGTAATATTTTTTCTGTAAACAGGTAGTTTTAGTTTTAGATAGCTCAAAAGCAATTAGCACAAATATAGACTGGTAGTAACCTGGTAGATTTAGGTTTCAATGTAATTAAAACACTTTTGGAGGGGAACTACATTTTTAATGTAGTATACCTGTGGATATAATATAGACTAATTGTTACCTTCTTCAGAAAAAAAAAGTATATGATTCATTCTTTACTGCTTAGTTTTATTTAGGGCAGCCGAGTATCATGAAATTCATGAATCTTAGAATTTTTCCCCTTTACATCAATAGATAAATAATTGACCAAGTTAGAAGGAATACTTTCTGAAGACAAAAACATAAAAAGAAGAAAAGAGAAATTTATTTCTCCACCATGTATGTTTAGGGACTATTAGGATATATATACACATTCATTATTTGCAAATACTCTCGCAGATAGTATTTGAACTTCAAGTGGAAAACTGAAAATACTGACTTGATCAATTGAAGGCGAAGTGACATCAGCCAAACATAACTTCAACTTACAAACACCTTTTTCCCAATTTCAACTTCAAATACTCTTTTGTTTCAACTTCAACTGAAATATTGTCCAAATAACTACTAAAACTCCACTTCTTTTCTCTCCAGATAAAACAATTATTAAGACAAGAAACATACTCCCAAATCTTACTTATCCCATTAGATCATCCATGCAAATACCAGCTATGTGCACAAATTTAACATTTATCAGTCTCTCAGTAACCCATAAACCCAACTGACACCAAGTGACAAAATCCAGGAGCAGCAAGACATTTTTGACTAGAAAACTAAATACTAAACCCGCAGAAAATGATATTACTAAGAATCCTAAGGCATTGATCTAGAAGCAAGAGACATTTAACATAGTCATGATCTTTGAGAACTCAAGAACCCCAACTGACATAAAGATATCTCTGTCCATACAGATAGTCCCTCTGGAATCAATATTTGGGCACCTACTTAATAAATCTTGACTTTAAAGCTTATGCTGAAAAAAACACTAAGATGAATTGACAAGAAAGGGTAGAAAGTTGTGCTGGCGCCTGCAACTTAAGTTCTTCGTGAAAACAAATGGCATGCTGAAGACGCTGGGGTACTCTTCCCAGTCAAAAACTGCAAGCTTTGACTCTCTTAATTGTCTTCACTGTTCAAATATCATCGTAATCTACTGAGGGTGATAACCATGACCAAGAAGAAGAAAAAGGTCCAATCTAATTTGAGATCGGCTATAGAGTTAATGTTCAAGAAAAAATTAAGATCAGCTATAGCATTGACATATCTGAAAGATCATTAGTTTCCAACCTCACTTAAATGTGTTAAAAGTCCCATTCTTGCCATAAACTACTTAGAATCAGCAATAACCATCTAAAGGAACTCAAAGACTATGGAATATAAGAGCAAATAAAGAACATGAAACATTCAACAATAACTTTCTATAACTAAAACATCATGCAATAACTTCCACAACAATTAAGAGTAAAATACTAAATTCTTACTAGTTCTTAAGGCCGTACCTTCACTGTCATCATTGGAGGCACCACGAGCTGCTCAACATCATCTCCACTTTCTTCTGAGTCCGTGGTAAATTCTTCTTGTTTTGTCCTATAATTACACGCAGTTCACAAACCATTATCATGATATATTATAAGCAGCTTCATGGTTTCAAAATGCATGAGAAGAGGAGATGATCACAACACATACTACAACCATTAAAATTCTTTGCTTCAAAGAAGGTTCCAATAATTCAACAAAAATTCAACAATCACAAAGAACCTAAGTAGATGGAGCAGAATCATTATTGCAGATCATATAGCTGGCCTCAAAAGTTGGGACTGAGCGTAATTATTGTTGATGCACATAAACCATAACCAATTATTTGCACAACTATAATCCTTTGCAGGTACTAGGTACTAGGTACGAACTTGATGCATAAAGAGGATACATGAACAGCACGAGATCCTCGTGAATCATGATGTGCAACAAGCCTAATCACTTCAAGTTGAACACAAACCTCGAAGCAGCAAGGAGTCTTACTTTATTGACTTATCTAGGCAGAAGTTGGATAGGGTATAGAGAATGAAAATATAAAAGCTCCTTCACATCAGAAAAGCCTTCCTTCCCTCAAGTACCTTATGTGATGGATTATGTTTTTCTTATTCCGTTTCTGTATCAAAGATGACGACTTTGGTTTAATTTAAAATTATAGAGCACAATAGTTCAACATGAAAAATAAAAACCAAGTACAATAAGTTAAAGTATTCAAAACTTTTCATTTTCTTCAACAAAACAAAGCTGCAGTTGACACTTCAATAAATCATCCCAAGTATTTGATAAGATATAAGCAAGGAAAAGAATACTTCTAACAAGTAGCAACTTCTTTACCTCAATGACTCCAACAAACTATCATACATAGTTGGCTCCTTATAATCCATAACTTCTTCTTCTTTCTTTCTTTTGTGCTTCCATTTCTTCCTCTGAAGCTATCTCCAAATTTTCTTCTGCTGAATCATCTATCAAGTATCAACCCACCCAAAAAAAAAAAAATCAAACTTTCAGCAAATAACATACCACAAATTTAGGAAAAATTGGTCCTTTTTATTACTCTGGTTACATGATTCCATATATCAATATTACTATTAGGCCAAACAGTTTCTTTTGTCAACTTCTTTCTTTATAGGTTGAATAGTTACCTGGAGACGGGTAACTATTGAGCTTCTCTTCTCTTCTCTTCTCTTCTCTTCTCTTCTCTTCTCTTCTCTTCTCTTCTCTTCTCTTCTCTTCTCTTCTATGGCGATGATTCTTCTGGTTCTTTGTAGAAGGATTTTGTTCTAGTCTTCTCTTCATGCCTAGTCAAATTTCACACAAAATAAAGAAAGAAACAGATAATTACAATTAGCAACAGAGAAAAAAAAAAGGCAAAGCGAAGCATTCCATATAAATACTAAGCATTGAACACCCTAAGCACGATTGAAATCAATTCTGCAGCTAAACAATTTCTCTAAACTATAGCTTACTCTTATATATAAGAAGCAGCGGTGGAACCCTTAGGCGATTGGGGAGAAATCGGGGCAGAGAATCCAATGAGAAATATGAGGCGCCATGGTTTGTTCTTCCTACTCCTAGTACTACTCTTCTATCTCGTGAAAATTTTAAATTTTATTTGAATTTAGAGAACAGTGGGGAAAAAAATCATGTTTTCGCTTTTTTTATATATTTTTTTCTCAAATTTTATTCTAAATTTTTCATTTTTTAAACTGAAAAATATTTTATTTTTATAGTCAAACACCCACTTATATTCCTATATATTTTCAAGTTTCAACTTTATACATCACTTTGAAGTTTTGATGAAAATAATTGTATTTTTATTATAAATCCATTGAACTAAGTGGATGGTCCATTGAGTTTATTCATGAATTACTTGAATTCATGTATTTATATTTCCAAGGTGATATGATCTATTGTGGATAACTATGTACCTACTTGTTTGGGCATTTAACATGATGGCTTTTGGGGTGATATCTCAACACTATAAATAGAGATATCATTCACCATTTGTAAGACACACTTGAATAAGGTCTTCTCCTTCATCTATTTATCTTGTCTTCTTCTCTTTATATTATATTATTCTGAGCTTGATTTTACGAAGACTAATTTGATGACTGCTAAAGCTTCTGGCAGTAATGTCCACGACTAGATGACGGGTACTATATATTATTCTTTTTGTGGTAATATCTATTTTCTCTACGAAGGTAAGTTCTTCTTCAGACTTGTAAATGTATGTATGCAAAATCTTGATATAGAAGAGGCAAGAGGGCAAGTTTCTATTGCTATCAGATACATAATGCTTATTAACCTTTTTTGTGAATTAATTAATGCTAAAATACTATACTAGCAGAAAGTATAGGCTATGTGAAGTCAGAATTCCTAAATTTCTTGATTTAGACAATGGCCACTACAAGTAAAATGTATCATATGGCCTAATTCTTATATATAGTTTCTCAAGCAAGTACCGAGAATATAATAAGTTGTTGTGAAATATTTATTTACTTGCTATCTGTAAAGTTTATCATCTTGTCCTTAGTGAATTAACAAGGCTCCACTTACTCTTTTTTTTACATTTGTTTGGAAGAATTATTGTACATAAAACAGTAGTTTTATTTTTGCCTATAGCCACTAGAAGTGGTAATATTTTTAAAGATTCGAAAACGAATCATTGGTTGAAGGGTAAGACGGTGGATTCAAGTCTCATCGCACCAAAAGGGTAAGACATCAGGTTAAAGTCCGGATGCACCAAAATGAAAAATGTTTGAGGGTAAGACGGTATATTCAAATTCTATCGCACCAAGAGGGTAAGACATCAAATTCAGTTTTGATGCACCATGATGATAAGATATTGAGTTCGAGTCCCATGGAATTATAGCCTAACGTGTCTTATATGGGTAAGACATTGAGTTTGAGTCTCAATGCACCATAATGATGATATAATAATGACTAAGGCTTTGATGAAAAGTCATGAAATTTGTCCCATTGAATTTGCTCCATTCCCTGAAATGAATGTGGTAGCAGTGAATAATAAGTCTAAAAGACGACAAATGATTGAATGTATGAATAAGGGCATGGAAGGACGAAATAATAATAGTCATCATTGTGGTTAAATGAAGAACAATATGGGTTCTCAAAATGATCCTTCAAAGGGTGAAGAGGTTATTGCCATCTCAAAATGGTCTTTCAAAGGTTGAAAATAGTTATTGTGATTTGGTATGAAAGGTCATTTGACACTCAATTTTTGTGGACCTACTCTAGTAAATTTTATAAATCCTCCGTCAAAATAAAAGAAAATAAAACGGTGGTGCACTTTACCTTTCAAAGTGATTTTGAGGTGGGTCATGTAAATATGTCAAATATAAAGGCATGATTCGTATAAATGGCTATGGTCAACTCATGAAGAGATTGTGACTTGTAATAAGCATCATGAATGTTTGTCATTCTTGAAAGTGAATGTGTCAAAATATGAAGGAAAAAAAATAGGCTTAAGTCATCTTCGGCCCCTTAAAGTTGTCCGCATAATTCGTTTAAACATCCCAACTAAGGCTTGTACCTATTGAACACCTATGCCCTTTAAAATTGATACCTATTAGACATTTTTTTGACAATCAGCCAAAAATAAGAAATGTGTGTACTACACTGGCTGTGACATGGCAAATTGATGAATTAAATGATGACATGTGGCATTTGGTTTCAAAAATTTATTTTAAAAATGAAATTCTAAAAAATAACTATTTTAGTCTATTTAACTAACTAAAAAAAAATTTAAAAAATTCTCTAAAAAAACCCACCCACCCAACGGCTACCTCTCTTTTTTTCTCTCCAGTTAATCCAAATAGTAACATCCCCAACTCTCCAACAGGACAATCCCCCCCTTGATCGATTTTTCAACTCTAATCATCTTCCCTCCATCTAGTTTTGGTACGAGGAAGATAAATGAGGTTTCGTAGGAAAATTATGAATTCCTATCACCATGCCGGAAAAAATGGAGTTACCTGAAATATTTTTCTGAATTTCATAACTAATGTTTTTTGGGGTTGAAGGACTCTTTGTTTCTTTTTAACTATCAATTTTAATTCTATGAAATTTTATGATATCATTTTAATAAGCTTAATTAGTTTACATTTTAATTTGAATGGTGATGTCTATTTGAGTGGTCAGAAATAGAGATGAACAGAGGCCGACTAAAAATCTTCTTTCTTCTCGCAAAATCACATCAATTAGTAGATTAAGATTTTATACATATATAGATATAAAGAATGAAAGGAAATGAGATAACAAGGAATAAAAATGTGCAGAGAGTTTGAGGAAGAAGATGATGGCTGGAATAGGGGGGTGGGGTTAATTTCTTTTGTTTATCAAGAAATCAATTTTAAATAAATAATTTTTTTTTGTTATTTTAGTATCCTGTGTCAATAAAAGAAAAAAAAGTACAAATTTTTAAAAAATAAATAAAAATAAAATACTATTTGGAGCATATTCACGTGCTAATTCCAAGCGAGGTACACTTATGTTGCCACATCAGCGTTTTGTGTTTAATATGTACATGTTTTGAACAATTTAGGTGTTCAATAGGTACAAGTCCTAGCTGAGGTGTCTAAGTGAATTATGCGGACAACTTTAAGGGGTTGTGGATGACTTAAGCCAAAAAAATATATGAATAAGTAATTATTTGACACAACTCATCTCTACGGGAGGTTTGACAGAAATTAAAAAAAATTATTTGACAGGAATGGTCAATGGTCGTGTATGTTTACACGTCATAATATATTATGATATGTTTATTGTGAACTACCGAAAGGGCAAAAGAAAGAAGTAATTCTTGCCTATAAAGATTGTGGACATGACCAAATTAATATTATTGTGTGGCAATACAAATTTGTCATTGATTGTGTACCTATAGTACGATAAAAGTAAAGCAAGAAACATGCCTTGCTTGAAATAATTTTGACCATGACAATAATAATATAATTTTCTCCTTGAAGGAGATGTTCACTTTACGGATGGTGTCATGGAATATGTGATAGCACACAAAATTAATTGTAAGCTCTAAAGAAGTATTGTGTTATTATCGGAGGAAAAATATTGGGATTGTAGTGAGTCTCAAAAGAAACTTTTTAAGTTTCAGATGATTGAAAAGATTTATTGAGACTATAAATTACGAAAGGATGTAATATCTTTAGATTACTACAATCGAAGCAGGTTATAAATATTTAGGTAATAGGTTACCCATTTTTCCTCTTGTTTGTTGCACACAAACATGGGCATGTTGATAGAGTCACATGCAAAAGTAAACTATAAGTGTACTGAAATAAAGATAAGTTGGCATGACTAGTTGACCGTTCTGATTTGAATGTGATACAAAAGTAATTGAGAATTCATGAGGTTATATATTGAAGAAATAAAATATTCTTCAAGAATTCTCTTGTGTTGCTTGTTCTCATGATAAAATTATCATTGTACCAGCTAAGGTTGGGGTTGTATTCCCTGAAATTATTTGGAACATCTAAAAAGGTGAATATGAGCTCGTTCACCTGCCATGTGGACCGTTTACTATTATGATTTAATAGATTCATCTATAGTATGGTCACATGTGTGTTTGTTATCAACTTGAAATTTGATTTTTGTAAGGTTATTTGCTTGAATTGTTAAATTATGAGCATAGTTCTAAATTATAAAATTATGTTGATAATGGTGGTTGGTTTAGCAGAAATTGTATGCCTCCAATTATAGCTAAACCAATGTTTACGAGAATAAATCTCCCGAAAGAAATTTTGGTATGAGATGAATTTATTTAACATATAGCAACACTTGTACGCATCAAGCCAACAAAGGTCCCCTATCAAAATTGGTTCAGGGTCAGAAACCAAATAATTTTCATCTAAAACTTTGAATGTGCGGTTATGATTTAATTGTTCCACCACACGCATAAAGATAAATCCCCAAATGAGCTTGGGATGAATGTTAGAGCTTCTAACATTAGGGGGAGAGATGATTGACAGCTGAAAATTATGTGAAAGATGAATTATGAATTATCTAGATCCTCGTTAAAAAAATGTGAACTTGAAGTTCAAGGGATAATTCATTTGCATAATGTTGCAAATCAATTGCCAGATGAGTTTACTGACCTTATGTTATAATTCAGTTGTAAATGCTCCAATGAGATATCCTCGAAGAACAGAGTCTATTATACGCTTGAAGCGTGATAAACTGATCGATTCCAAATATAAAACTCCTTGAGGAAGGAGAGGAGCAAATGATCAAGATGGTCATGATAAAGAGGCAAGTGCTTTAAAAGGAGCACGACGACATAACACTTCATAAAATATTACTAAAGATTCAGGTACCTAAAATGATGAAAAATGAAGAGATCTCGATAAGTTATGTCATATCGGAATCGATATCAAATAACCGTAGACGGTATCTTTGATATGAAGTAGTGCTCAATGATATAGACCGTGACAAGGATCTTGAATTCAAATTTGTCATATAATATGGACAGATAAATGATTGGCCAAATAAAATGCATAATTCAAGTATATTTTGTTTCACTTAGAAAAGTGACGTTTTGAACTGATAGTCCATAAATCAAGGTATAATGTCAGTGGGGTACAAATAAATTACTATGCGATAGTATAACCGTAAATATCAAGTACGGCTTGCCTTTGGGCATAAAGGTTTTTCGTAAAAGTCCGGACATTATTGGAGGTGTTTTCTCTTATGGTGGATGCAATGAGATTTGTTTTTATCTGGGAATGTATGAATAATTGTCGTGTCTAGCTAGACAATGAAGGTTATATAAAAGTCCTTGAAGCAATCAAGGTGCCTGAAACATATAAAAGTTTGAAAGAAACTTTTTCAATAAAGCTTTAAGAATCCTCATATGGATTGAGATAATCAAGGAAGAAAGGGTACAAAAAATGACCCTATTTTGTCATTGCATTTTTTATAAAAAAAAGGTTAGGATCTAAATTTGTTATAATAGTTGTGTATGTTGATGACTTGAACATTAGCACTCTTAAAGAGCTTTCAAAAGTTGTTCAGTGTTAGAAAAGAAAATCTAAAATGAAAAGATCCAGGTAAGACAAAACTTTGTCTTGGCCTATAGATTGAGAATTTCACAAATGAATTATTTGTCGATCAATCAACATACATAGAAAAGTTTTGATGCGATTTTATATGGATAAATCACATTCATTGAGTACCCCAATGATTATGAGATTGCTTGACATAAATAAAGATCCATTTCGATCTCAAAAGAAGGATGAAGAACTTCTTAGTGATGAAACTTCATATATCAGTCAATCGGGACACTAATGAATCTTGCTATATATGATCAAATATTTTGCAGTGAGTTTATTGACAAGATTCCGCTCCTTCTCAACGAGAAGACGTTGAAATGACATCAAGGACGTATATGAAGTTATCCTACAAGACAATCAACTGCAAATGAAAGTGTCCACAAGATGATTGTTGCTATGAACAAGTTGAATGAGCAATTTACTTGCAATAACAAGATTACGAATAGAGTGATTTTCAAGAATGTATTTGGCTAAGCTCAAAGCCTCATCATATCCATGAAACCAGAAAATGATATATCAGGATGAGTTCAACGATGCAACATCTTCGTGAATGTGATTTGATCACAAAGACACTGTCAATATTTGAGAAGTTGGTATATATGACTGGATGACATCATCACAAGAAATTAAGTAATGTTTTAATCAGGGGGAGTATAATACGCATTGCACTCTTTTTTTCTTGACCGAAGTTTTGTCCCATTGGGTTTTCCTGGAAAGGTTTTTAATGAGGCAACAAATAATGTATATCAAAAGATATGTGTACTCTTTTTCCTTCACTAGAATTTTTTTCCCACAGGGTTTTTCCTAGTAAGGTTTTAACAAGGAGCATTATCTATGGACATCCAAGGGGGAGTGTTATAAATTCATTGAACTAAGTGGATGGCCCATTAAGTTTATTCATGAATTACTTGAATTCATGTATTTATATTTCCAAGGTGATATGATCCATTGTGGATAACTATGTACCTACTTGTTTGGGCATTTAACATGATGGCTTTTGGGGTGATATCTCAACATTATAAATATAGATACCATTCACCATTTGTAAGATACAATGGAGAAAAGTCTTCTCCTTCATCTACTTATTTTGTCTTCTTTTCTTTATATTATATTATTCTGAGCTTGATTTTACAACAATTTTTTGTTTGTAAAAAGGTCAAAAATAAGCTTAAGAAGAAAATAGTTTTCAAATCTCTTTCTTTACTTTTGAGAAGGATTTGCCCTTTTGCTTTAATTTCCTTAATTTATATTTAGTATTTTCTTTATTTCAAGTTATTTATCTTATTTTCTCCATTTCAAATCTCTCCATACATTTTACTAATATTCTATCATCTAAATCTTTTCAAAATCTACATTTTACCTACATCCACATTCCATTTTTAACTTTCAAATTCCAAGATAATCATTAATTAATAACTAGTAATAAACGATAAGGATAATCATACATTATATCAATCATTTTGTTTTAGCTAATTATTTTTAGACTAATAAAAATATAGAAAAACTAAATAATTAAGCTACAACAAAAAGTACTTAAAAAAATTAGACTAGAATTACTTGTTTATTCAAATTCAAGTTAATAGAAATATATTGGATTAATTACTTGAGTGGATCCCTTTTAAAAAATAATTACTTATTTTAAATATACTCTTTAATTATTACCATTTATAAAAATATATAACAATACTATGTATTTTATTAGATTTGTCTCTCTCTCACCTCTTTCTCTTTTTTCTCTCTCGCCTTTTTAAATTTGTCTTTCTTTATCGCTCTTTCTCTATCTCGCTCTTTCTCCCTTTCTTTCTTTCTTTCTTTCTTTCTGTTGTTCTTTCTCCCTTGCTTTCTTTTTGTTGCTCTTTCTCCCTCTCTTTCTGTTGCTCTTTTTCTCTTTCTTTCTCTCTACTTTCTTTTGTAGAGTAGTCAATGATTCTAGACTGAATAAAATTTGAATCAATAATTAATTAGACAAGTTATCTAATCGTAACAAATGAAGAGACATAATAAATTGCAAAATGAATTAAACTTGAATTAAAAATGTATTACACACATATTAAAGTTGAATTTGAAGAGAATTAAACATGAATGCAAAATGTAGCAAACAAAAGAGAATTCTATGATCTATAAATTGAATAAAACTTATATCAATAATGAATTAAACAAGTAATCCAATCGTAACTAATCAACCAATAAATTACAAAATAAATTAAACTTGTATTTAAAAGTGTATTACACAAATATTAAAGTTGAATTGGAAGAGAAAATTAAGCATGAATAAAAAAATGTAATTAATGAAAGACCAGAAAGTGATCTATAGAGTGAATTAAACTTGTATCAATAATGAATTAAACAAGTAATCCAATAGTAACAAATAAACCAAAAAACTGCAAAATGAATTAAATTTGCATTAAAATTGTATTACACAATATTAAAGTTGAATTAGAAGAGAGAATTAAGAATGAATGAAAAACGTTAGTCGTAACTAACGAAAGACAAGAAATGTGATCTATAAACTGAACTAAACTTATATCATTGTTCGTGAATAAAACATGTATTATATATATGTGTCTTATAAATTATTTTGATTTATATCATTAAGAAAGAAGTGATGTTTGTAATATGTATTAAAAATGTGTTGTGCGTGTATTATAAATATATTATAAGTGAATTGCCTAAATTATTCTGATTGGTATCACCAAGAAGGGGATATATTTGGAATATGTATTATAAATATATTGTTCATGATTTTAATTCAATTTTAATACAATTATGAAACAAATCTAATTCAATTTTAATACAATCGCAAGACAATTCCGAAATCTTCATCTTCTTCGAGTTTTAATATGAAATTTCTCCTAAAATCAATGTTAAACTTAATCAATCTACTTTAAAATTAAGATATAAACTCCAAAACGTTATTTTCAATAATATGGAAGAACAACTTATACAAACTCATCACAATTTCATAAAACCCAAATAATGAATTCAAAGCTTGAAGCTTTTTAGTGGTCATCAATGGTGACCAATTCTTGTTGTTGCAATTTTAGAGATTTGAAATTTTTTTTGCGCACACGATTTTGTACAATTTTTAGGTCTTTGTATTCTTCTCCTCGTGATATTTTAGGTGTAAATCGTGCAACATGGGTGTAAATCGAGATATGAATATTTAAAGATAGTTATTTGGATTAAAAATTTGAAGAAGAAGAAGAAAAGGAGAAATCATATGTAGAAAAAGAGACAGACAAATAGAAAAGAAAATGGGTCCTTCGGAGTGTTCTACAATTTTAACACCAAAAAACTGTTAGATTTAGTTTTAAAAAATTATTGTCATAAATGGTAAATATTTTCTCAATATAGCATATCTAAGTGATTTACCCAAAAAAAAAAAATCCATAAATAATCTTTATGGGAGTTGGTCTTGATATTTTATCCCTAGAAAAATAATCTAACAAAAATTACATTTATTAAATTGATAAAAATTATTTGAACAAAATTGTCCTTCAAAGTTGTAAACAATTCAGTAATGTTTTTGTTTTTCTCTGCATTTCCATTCTCTTGTCTATTTTTCACTTCCCGCAATTGGTGGCTTCATTGAAGATACTCAGTCATCTCTCATTTCCTCCTCATGACGATTGGTTCAAGTGATCATACGCTTGTTATCAGGGACGGGGCCACCTTTTACCAAGGAGTGTCAAGCGACACCCTTCGCTGGAAAATTCACGGTACATAGAGGTACATAGAGGTCAAATTTTGGTTTTTTTTTTATATATATATATATATAAAAGTATTGACACCTTTTCACACAAGTTGAAGGTTTAGTTTAATGGTTTAGGAGTTGCAAAAAATTCCTTGAGATTGTGTGTTCTAGCCTTGCTGGTGTGCAGCTATTGAAGTCCAAATTCTTAACTCTGAGCCTCATAATTGTTGCTATGAGGTAACATCCTCCTCATTCTCATTTTATCTTCAATCGTGAACTGGTGATAAAATAATATATCATGACATTTTTTCTTTTCTTTTGATTCTATGCTTATAGGGAAGCTTAGATTGTGGATGAATAGCCTTTCAATGTTAATTTTCTAGAGAATTAGAGTTTCTCTCAGTTTTTTCTCTGATGAATGATGATTATGTTGTTGATTTTCTGGGTGGATCAGGAGTAGGGGTGTACAAGTCAAATCGTCAAGTAAAATTGAACCGATGAATCAAATCTAACCACAAAAAAAAGTTGACTTGTAATTTGATTTGGTTGGTACTCTTAAAAAATAAATTTGACCACTCTTAGTTTCGTTTGGTGTTAACAGAAAAATTCAAACTGAGTCCAAATCAAACCGACATAATATAGATATAATTTTATATTTTTTTATACATTAAAAATATTAATTATAATCTATTTTGTTAATATATTTTAAATTAGTTTATAGTTTTCAGTATTATTCAAGTTTAGGCTTGTAAATATTTATAAATATTTTGTTTTGTATTCAGATCGGAAGTTCAATTACATTGTTATAGATTTCAGATCAAAAGTTAACAATCTACTTGGTAAATATTTTGTTTTGTATTTAATTTGATTGTAACCTTATAATCTTATAAATTTAGCATATTGAATGTTGATATTTCAATGAGAGTACTTTGACTCGTGTGGATTTTATAGCCTTTTTGTAAATTCCTATTCAGTTTACGTTTCTAAGTTCTAGCCTATCATATAGATAAGTGAAAATATATTTGATCTCTTTTTCAAGTACCGTGTGATCATAAGAAAACCGAAAAAACTTAGAAATTGAAAAAATCGAATAAATCGAAAAAAATTATTTTACGTTGGTTTGATTTGGTTTAAAGATTTAATAAACCAACATATTTGAGATAGTTATTTTTTAATGAAAAACCAATCCAAACTGACCTATTTACCATCCTAGTTAGGAAAATTAAAGATGATTATGTGATAAGTAAAATATGGACCTAATTTATAGTAAATTGATGTTGCTTGAATTGAAATGACTTTACTCCAACAAAGAGAGAAATATTGAAAATACCCTTAAAGTTGACGTGAATTATTAATTTTTCCGGGTATTGACAACAGTAAAAACACTCTTTTACTTGATTAACTGAACTTAAATACACTCTTAATCATGCCACATGGGTGAAATACACCCTAAATTCTCATCAAGTTTAAGGTGTTTTCAGCACTTCTCTCAATTTGTTATTAAGAGTCTCGTGCTCCTACAAGAGTTTGAGACCACTTGATATGACACGTGGCAGACCGAGGGTGTATTTAAGTTGAGTTAGTCAAGTAGAGAGGTGTCTTTAAGGCGGTCAATAATTCGAGGATGAAACTAATAATTCACGTCAAGTTCAAAGATATTTTCAATACTTCTCTCGCCAACAAATTATAAAGGCAACTGGTGAAAGTTAATTTTCCCTCTTTGTTTTATTATTACATTAAAAAAACAAATAACTCATCTCCAATTTGAAATACACATTTTGCAACTTTCATATGACTTGTCAAAATTGAGAAATTCAGGTGTATGCATTTACAGGTTTGCACCTAAACAGCCATGTCTATGACCCTTTCAAATTAAAACAATATTTAACATGAAGTGTGATTCTTTTTGTGGACGAACACATTGGAAAGTTAACCTCTAGCATTGTCTATTTTTTCCAATAAATTTTACATCAGTGTATGTTTATTCGATAATTAATGATATGGAGAATGTTGTGCTTTGCTTCCTGAGAAGTTGGTAATAATACTATATAGTATACATGGATAGTCGTAGGTTGATGTTTTAAATAAATGTTCTTTCATATTCTCTACTTGCATTCTAAGTAGGGAAAAGGACTTGATATACCCCTTCGTTATAAAAGTGATTCATATATACCCTTACCATTACACAAATTTGAGGGGTATGTTAAAGATGTTTGTTTCAAAGCTTGTAGAATCTATCACATGACTGACTGTTGGTCCCTCTCTTTTTTTTCCAGATATTGAGCTAACTGCTTCACTCAAGATTTATGCCGTTTCGTTGATTTTTTCCTGTTAAACTTCTCTTTTTGGTCATGAAAGCTGCTGGTGCCTGGTGGACGATGGCGTAAACTCAATTGATTCCTTAATAAGGGTTTTTCTTTTCTTTTCTTCAACAGTGGACAACTTGTGTCGGTAGAGTAACTCATTCCAGAATTATGTAAGTCTTGCTTAAATTCCACTTTAGCTTCTGGCCAGGGGCGGAGCCACCTTAGGCGAAGGGGGTTCCGGTGAACACCCTTCACCAGAAAATTATATAGTGTATAAAGGTTAAATATTAGTTATTATGAGTGTATATTTGATTTTGCACATCCTTAACATAGGTGAAAAGAAAATTTGCACACCCATTTCGAAATTCCTAGCTCCGCCACTACATCTGGCATTCTTGGTTTGCCAGTTGAGGGCTTTTCGGCCGAGATGAAAACTAGTAAACAAAATACTGACAACTTCAAAAAAAATTAAAATATCACATCAAAGCAGGTTATACCATTTTAAAGAAAAAGTACCAACAGGTTACATACAACATAAGAAAAACACATCTGATTATTGAACACCTTGCTTACCCCGCCGGTGGACCAAACTGATATCATTCATCAACAAGAAAATAGTCATGGCTCATGAGCCTAACACACATCCTTAACCGGAACAACTATTACACACCAAAGGCTTAACTGTTGCTTGTGACATATTATGAGAGTGTACACCTCAATGATTTCACGGGTACCATTATCAAAATCATATAATCACGATGAAGATGGAAGATTCAAGCTTTGATCTAATAACAATCTCTAAACTGTTAAGTAAAACCCGGCTTTTCCTGAAAGAAACCACTTCTATATAGAGATTGTGTGATTCTTTGTGTGGACGAACACATTGGAAAGTTAACCTCTAGCATTGTCTATTTTTTTTTCAATAAATTTTACATCAGATATTTAATAGAATGGAGAATGTTGTGCTTTGCTTCCTGAGAAGTTGGTAATAATACTATATAGTACACATGGATAGTCGTAGGTTGATGTTTTAAATAAATGTTCTTTCACATTCTCTGCTTGCATTCTAAGTATATGTTAAAGATGTCTGTTTCAAAGCTTGTAGAATCTATCACATAACTGACTGTTGGTACCTCTCTTTTTTTCCAGATATTGAGCAAACTGCTCCACTCAACATATATGCCGTTTCGTTGATTTTTTCCAGTTTAACTTCTCTTTTTGGTCATGAAAGCTATTGGTGCCTGGTGGACAATGGCGTACGCGTATACTCAATAGATTCCTTAACAAAAGGGTTTTTCTTTTCTTTTCTTTAGCAATGAACAACTTGTGCCCGTAGAGTAACTCTTTCCGGAATTATGTACATCTTGCTTACGTTCCTCTTTAGCATCTCGCATTCTTGGTTTGCCAGTTGAGGGCTTTTCGGCTGAGATGAAAACTAGTACATAAAACACTGACAACTTCAAAAAAAAAATTACAATATCACACCATAGCAGGTTATACCATTATAAAGAAAAAGTACCAACAGATTACATACAACTTCAGAAAAACGCATCTGATTATTGAACACCTTGCTTCCCCCGGTGGACCAAACTGATATCATTCATCAACATGAAAATAGTCATGGCTCATGAGCCTAACATCCTTAACCGGAACAACTATTACACACCAAAGGTTTCACTGTTTCTTGTGACATATTATGAGAATGTACAACTCAATGATTTCACGGGTACCATTATCAAAATCATATACTCACGATGAAAACAGAACATGCAAGCTTTGATCTAATAACAATCTCCAAACTGTTAAGTAAAAACCCGGCTATTCCCGAAAGAAACCACTTCTATATAGAGGGTGAGATTGCCAGCCAACATGACAGAGCCGATTTTCCATGCTGAAGCTCATATGTCAGGCAGTTGTAGAGGGCCGCTTTTTAGAGTTATTCTTAGGGCGAACCTTCACAAAGGCCTTGTCCAAATCCTTAGCATAAAAAATATTCTCCAATAAGGATATTTGAACATGTTATGTGACAAATCGGGTTATTCAGCCGAAAGTAATTAACAATTGACATGGAACTAAAAATGATTTACCTGACCCTGGCCAACACCATGGTCCTGGTTTGATGCATATGTGCTCCAAAGCTTCTCTAAGTTGTAGTATGCTCTCACTTTCTCATCAAGGGCATGAATTACTACTTTGCCTATTGCCATTAACAAAAATCAGTCACTGAAAATAGAATACTAAGGAACTCAGCAGAATTTGAGAACTAGCAAGTTTACTTAATTGATGGCTAGTAAAACTACTTCCTGCACTCACACAATCACATGGATCAATGCAAAAGATAGCTGTCTCAATACACAAAAACTACAAATTGCAGACTGCACACACACACAAGTCCATTTCCACTTGATATACCATATAATGGACATCATAAATAAATACAGAGCACTTTACTGCTGCATAACAGCATCAGAGATGTAGAAGTTGATTGTAGGTCACAGTAGATCGTCCATTTAGCACCAAAATTAATATTACGGATAATTCTTACAAACTAGATCTACAAAGAATGAATCTATCGATTTACTTATTAAACATCATGATTGTCATAACAGAAGGGTTTAGAAGATAATTAGTGGCATAAGGCATGAAAATTTGAATTTGATAGAAGTTTAAAACTCATATGATCAGATCAAGAACTCGTATAAGCACATCATCCTTGATACACCACACATTGAAGCAACTTGGAAAAGTATCTTTTCCAAATAGATAACCCTTAACAGTGCATCAGTAGCTTGTATGAGACAAGTAACAGATTTATGTCTCAGACATGTATTTTAATTGTGAATGCTCTCAGAAATTTCTACAAGTAGATCTTACCCAAAACAAGTTAGCCACCTTCACATTTCACCTGAATGACTCGTTGGAAATAAATAACAACATAATGCACAATGCTTTATCACATTTTGTGAAACCACATCCACAAAAATCTTAAAACCGCATAGATAAGTGTTAAAATAAAGCGCTTGTTACCAGAGTCGATTACAATCCAGTTCCCCGCTTCTTGCCCTTCCACGCTAGGTAACAACATTCTCTTTGATCCTTTTTGCTTCTGCTTAACCTGCTCATCGAACAAAAAGGTGAAGTGCAAATAAGCAAATTATTCAAGTAAAATCGTTTAGATATTTGTTTCTAGTAGTTAAACACTGAATATGCAATGATATTCTTTTCACAGTTTATCTCGTACTAACTATTCTTCAACTCCAAAAGTTCTTCTAAGCTGTGAACCAAAAAAGATGCACAAAACTAATTTCTAGATTCATTTCTCTTTAAATGAGATAACAAGTCAAAGCTGTATGAATGCTTGGCCAAATAGCATGTGCAACAACAAATTTCCAGGTGTCAAACACAGGTAGATACTCCAAATGTATATTATTTCAAGAGCCCATAGTTGACAAGTTGAAGTTATCATATGCTTCTCGATCATGTACTTTCACAAAGATCCTACCTCTTTCTTGGTTGATAGCTAGCTCATGCTTAAGATGACTATTATAATTATTTTTGCAACTGAAGATGACTGTTAATCCTCCTCCATCTGTCTTGGACACCCATATACTACAGTAAAATAATTCCCTGTTATGCCAAGGGGAATTGTAGGCCCTCGATTGGGAAGTTACCACTTACCAGGATAACATCCGTCTTTTGGAGAGTTGATAGAGCCATCAAGGAAGTCTGGAGGATGATTCCAGCAATCATATTTTGGGTTATCTGAAATGAAAGGAATCACATATGCTTTGATGAAATTTCAACTCCTACTCACTCACTCAAGACTAAATGTTTAGTTAATTTGTTCAGTTGGAATTTTCTTACACCTGTTAATAGAATTGACATGTTTCTGGACTTTGTTAGCTCCATAGTTCTAGCGAAGACTACTTGTACTAGTGCTGAAATGTTTTTTTGCCCTTCTGTACTGGAGCTAACTGGTTACACCTTTTGTAATTTGGCATCTTCCTGATGCCCATGCAATGATAATCTCTTACTTTAACAAGAAAAAACAATCCCTCTTTTTTTGCTGGGATGTTGAATGACATTTTCTTAATCCTACAATCTGGAATAGACTTCAATATTATTATTTTTTTGAGAAGAGACATAGATTTCGATATTTCACCTTTTACAGACAAACCCCTCACTAAAAATATGCAGTAAATTGCTAAAAAATGGAAAACCATGTGAAATTATATGTAATTTAAGATTGAAGCAAAGGAAGTAATGTGCTGACTGGCGTCCTTTCTTTTCCCTTATCCCTGATGCGCAGGCTTATTCTAGCCTTCAGCCTTGCATTGCTGGCACTTAAATGAGACATGCAAAGCAGCAGAATTGCAAAATAGGGCTATGCCATGGCCTTCAGCTTTGTTGGTCTTTTCCTTTTCAGTGAAATACCCCCACCCCAGCCTTTCATAAGCTTTAAAATGAAAATCTATTCATGTGAACACACCTCATCCAAGCTTTAATTTTAAGATTAATCAAGAAGTCTGTCTTCTGATAATTCAATGGATATTTTCAATTCTTCATTTCCTTCTGGCAGATGACGGTAACTTTTTAAAAGTTAGATAAAAGAAGATATTGTAGCAAATATACCACATATCTCCTCAAAAATACCTATAGAAAATTAGGAACTGAGAATTGTCTATTGCTTGGAACTACATCCGGGACATTTTGTGTAAATAATACTGGTTCCCGTTCCCCCTCCCTCAAGTGTCTGGGTATGCTACTTTTGTAAGCTGCAAGTGTTTCCATTCATTCAATTGCAACAGAGTATACTACAATATACGATCCCTCAGTTGCCTGAAATATTCATGGTATGTAGTATATACTGATGTAGGTTCTTCCATATACACACACCTTGTACCCAAAGGTGCTCTATGAAGCTGGAACGAATCATTGGTAGAGCAAGGTCCAAATCTCAGCAAAGACGGAAAATAAACCTAAGTGATTCCTTTCCATCAGTCTATATCTTGGTGGACAGAGTTATTCGATATCAGGTACCTAGTGACTAATCCAGATGCCCTATCAAACTTTATGTAATATAGCAATGAAGCATACATATTTGTCCTAAAAATGGAAGTGTTGAAGAAATGAGAAACAAAAGTGAAACAAATTTGACACATTTCAAGTAGCAAAGAGAATAACCGAACCTGCCTTGTAAATTAGGGCTTGAGAAATATTACGGACGTGCCAAGCGGATCGACCAGTAGCAACGACCATGAAATCTGCAAAATCACAGTGTTTAGGAATGGGAAAAACTTTGACGTTATCAGCTTTGACATCTCTGAGGATTGTCTCCACTTCCTCCAGTTTCAGTAACTCTCCGCTGCGGATTCCTTCATCGGCGCCGTCGTTGGTGGCGGAGGAAGAAAAAGATAGAATACGATTGAGCATTGATAACCTTAGCTTCCATTGTTGAGTTGCAGGAGAAGAAGAGAAGCTTCGAGATTTTAGAACCGACCACATGGGATTGACTACTGCCGCACCGCTAAACCCCCAAAACCCTTTAAACAAAAAAAAGATCCTAATTAGAAATGACTAAAAAAATGTCATTCTTCTATCTTATTGTAAAAAATTTGTTCCTAACATTATTTTCATACTTAAATATATGATATCTAATAAAATATGTGAATTTTATTTATTGATTCACATAAAATTTTGATTCAATTCAAAAAGATTCATGTCCATGACTTAATTCAACAAGTGGATGTCCGAATTGATTGTGCAAATTATTATTCAAGCTTCATTTTTTATTTTTATCTTTATGTATATTTCAAAAATAAGTGTTAAATTTCAAATTCATATATTTATTAGGATGCTCTTTAATGCTTATGATATCAAGTTTTAGGATTCTTTAGTTTATCTCAATTTTCTCTTCTTTTATGGTTTGACTTCATTTTAGAAATCTCGAATGTATATTTATCTTCTTTTTTCGCAAAATTTGAGATAATTTTTGAGTTGGATTCCTCGGCTTACACACCGAGTTGGATTTGGGGTATGTGTCATTGTGACCTTGATTTTTGGATCGTGACAAATTGATATCCCTTTGTTTATTTTTATTTGTCCACTATTTTAAAAATAGATTCTTATTTTTACTTGTTACTTTTCATATATCAAGAAAAAATAATATTTTTTTATATTTTATCTTTAATATTAATTAATTATTATCCAAATTATTTTTCATAATCTAATATCAAATATCAATTAATAGAATAATGTGATAAAATAGTTATAGTAATTATATTTTCTCAATGAGTAAGTCAAAATCAAATATGACAAATAAAAGTGAACCACGAAAAAATACTAATTAACTTCTACATTTATAAGGACGGAAAAATAGTTGGAAGCTCAAAGATCGATAGTTAGCAAGGATGCATAGGTTTTCTAGGATAGAAGAGTTTAAGGAGTAACAAAAATAAAAAAATGTTACATAATGATATTTCTCTAATCTCTGCTAATATATGTGGAGCCAATTTAAAGTAAATAAATCAGGAGAATCAATGTTGATTAAAAATTACTTAGAAATTAATTGAAAATAAGAGGTAAGAAAATGGATTTTGTATTAGGTAGGTCACGGATAAAAAATTTGAGGAAATAAGATATTTTACTCTTTTACAATTTGAATAGAAAAAAATTATTTTTTCTAAATATATAAAAATCACTATTTTTAGATAAAAATAACTTAAAATTAAAATAAACTATAAAGGACAAGAAAATCACTTTCCCTGAATTTGAGGATTTTGAAAAACTAAAGGCTATTTATTTAATTAAATATCATATAATTGTACCCATAATAAAAGGAATTAATGTAGTATTGCAAAATTAAAGTATATTTAAAACCACAAATGTGGTATTTTGAAAAGACACCTAACATAATGGATCTGTTAAAAGTGTTAACCATCAACAAGGAAAGAGGGACTTGTCAACAAGGAAAGAGGGACTTGTTTAAGCAAAAAATATGAATAGGCATAAAAATTGTGAGG
Organism: Solanum appendiculatum; assembly: GCA_018342035.1. Taxonomy (NCBI): domain Eukaryota; kingdom Viridiplantae; phylum Streptophyta; class Magnoliopsida; order Solanales; family Solanaceae; genus Solanum; species Solanum appendiculatum. Next base: position 682,386 of record JAGDQO010000816.1, on the reverse strand, counting down.
AGCAACCTTCTCGGTCAGAGCTCATCGCATTGAATTTATCTGATGCAGATTACATTTCACCATAGGCGGTTCAATACTATTGATGGCCTAAAGTAATATTTTAAAATAAGGTCTTAATTTAAATATCTTTTTATTTTTTTTGAAATGCAAAGTGATGAATAATTATTTTTCAATTTTCATATATTTGATTGATCAAAATATTTTTAAAAAAAATTCTCTAGAAAAATAGGTTCTTTGAAAATTAGAAAGTGACTTCCCCCAATAAAAATAGAAAAACAAGTTACATAAGTGACATTCCAAATTTATTGTTTCCTCCCCACCCACACAATCCCTCAACCCCACCCCTTGACCATCTCCACTCCTTGCCACCATCGAACCCCCACTTTCCATCACATCCCATCTCCCTAGTGTTTTGTTGGATAACATATAAATGTTCTTTGGATAATATTTTCTTACTTACATACCAAACAATACAAAATAAGTAAGAAATCCACTTATTTTTCAAGAAAACATTTTCCTTCATACCAAACACACACAAACTTGACCTCAATTAACAAGTAAATACTCATTTTAAGAGTGAATATCTAGACACCTCAACTTGATCTCAATTGACAATTAAACACTTCAACTCGTCGTCTTGGACACCTGACATTGATGTGAGTTATCATAATACATAAATTTTAGAGGTTTCTAGATGATCATTTTGGTAAATTGGAGTGTTCAATTCATATAATAAAAACAAATTAATATGTCTAGATGTGCACTCTCAAAGTTAAAGTATTCACTTGTCAACTAAAACCAAATTTAAATGTTTTATATGTATTATACCTAAGAAACACATCACATTTCATATATTTTAATTTGTCACTTCATATTTTAACCATCCAAAATTACAATACTATTTGGCTAATTAACATAGGCATTGGATGGAGAAAGATTACTATAATATGATAAACAAGCATTCCTCACCTCACCTACCAATTACAATGACATCAATTTTTAATATGTTGATCTGCTTATTAGTTGTTACAATACTATTAGGGGTCATCTACTCTTAATTAACCTTATGATAATCATACTTAATATTTAAAGAAGACCATTTTGGCATGGAAGTTTATAATTGCTGATTTATTCCTTAAACATGAAGAACATTAAATGGAATTTATTTCAACTTAAATGAAAACAAAAATCAGTACTATATATGAATTATGAATATTATCTCATACGTTATTCCAATAAATTTATCTATTATTGAGTGATTAGCGATTACATTAATTGATAAATTTAATTCATATGCATATCATCAGACTTGCGTAATACTTGGTATATGTACAGTAAAAATTTAATTTTTATCTTTATATGTGTTGACATTATGTTATCATAAAATATAAAGAGATTATCTTATTTTGGTAAGGTACACAAGAATTTGTCCTTTCTTGTCATTTGCCAAGTAGTATTTCTTTGGTAAATTGGTTATCATATTATTATTGTTGTCATTCTATAAGTGGAAAATCCAAATTAAAATATTTATTATGGATCCGGCTCCTCTCCATTTCCCTTTTCTCCATTTTCCTCAAGTTCCTATTTGGATTAGTGACACATGGCATAAGTTTTAATGGCTCAGATTTAATTTATTAAATTAAAACTCTAATCATGGTTAAAATAACTAATTACTTCCATATATTTTCTTCCAAAAGATTTTTACAATCTTACAATGCTAAATTTACATTACATTTTTCTAAATTTATATTTTAATTATTTCTTTTTGCCTTGAGTAAATTTCGTAAATATATGAATGCAAGTACCCACACACCTAATCAATTTGTCTTATTTACTCATTATAATATAATCAAATTAACTCTCCTTCTACAATATATATTCGGCAACTTATTACTGATAAATTATTTTATGCAACTTTACTATTTCTATGAATATAATTTTATTTATATATTTTTATATGATAGTACTCTCTACAAAAACAATTATTCATCCTATAAGAAAAACTATCAATCTTAAAGGTAAACAACATTTTTTGAAGTACAATAATTTTTTAATTGTTCTATTTTTGACACTCTCTAATTAAATTAATTAAGATTTATAATGAATAAATGAAGGTAAAACGATTGATATGTAATTACTCGCATTTATATATTTACGAAATTTACTCTAGGCAAGAATAAATTTTTTAAATATATATTTAGAAAAAATATAATGTAGATCTAGAATTGTGGATTGTAAAAAAATTGAGAGAAAATATATGAAAGTAATTAATTATTTTAACTATGATTAAGGTTTTGTTTTAATTAATTAAATTTTGATCATTAAATTAAATTCATGTCATGTGTCACCAATCAAGTAGAAACTTGGGAAAAATGGAGAGAAGTGAAATGGAGAAGAGCCAAATCCAAATCGTATAAAGTTAAGAGATAATGATTAGTTTCAATAAATATATATATTACTCCATAATTCAATATATTAATCAATTTTATGTGGGACAGCTTCGTCATTGCTATGAATTAATTAGGAGAAGTGAAAGAATTATATTGAGAAATTAAATTAAGAGTAATAAGTACATGTTATTAGGGATGCTTTTTAGCATTTTAAAAAAAATTATTTTTGGAGAAAAGAAGAAAATAGAGAGAAGGGGAAGTATTCTGAGCTATTAGACGCTAGAACCGTCCAGGGGCATAGCTATATTGTTGTTAGGGTGTCTAATTGGACATCTTTCGTCGAAAAATTATATTACATGTATAAGTAAAATGATATACAAAGTAGTTAAATAACGTATTCTGGACACTCTTGACACAATAAGGTGTTGTAACCTAGTGATTTTAGGTGCCTTGAAAGAGCCAAGCCTTTAAGTGTTTGTGAGTTTGAATCTCGCTAGCAGTAGCTTTAAGTCTCATTTTTTCCAAATTTTTTTCATGTATATTACGTAGTTTAATTTTAAAATTTCTAGTGCACTCATTCATCCAAAAAATAAGTCCTCATGCACTCATTCATCCAAAAAAAAAAGTACTCGTACAATTCCTAGACACCCTTCATGAAATTTTTGGCTACGCCACTGGAACCGACTAGTTGGGTGTTACGATTTGAAGACCTAATCATATGTATATATATATAACAGAAACTAAAGATCAAATCGAATAAAAAATTTAACTCAAATATTCATAAAATTCAAATGGAACATTAGTGTATCAAGTACAATATGATTATATCACATCTTTTTGTCATCTATAATAAAATATAATAATCTAATTACAAATTGTATCTATATAACTAAGTTTAGTTATTCAATTATGCAGATTATGAGACAATACCTCATCATTTAGCATACAACAATCAAGTAATTTGCTGATAGAATAGACTCATCACTTATCAATTTGAGCTTGTTATTTTTTGCCCAAAAAATTATGGAGTATGTTTTAATATTATATAACACTATCTTCAAAAGTTTGAATTAATTAACATGGAATACACGTGTAATAACTAGTTCTCATAAAAAATTGAGTTTTTAATTAAAATTAACCCTTATTTATTAGAGTATACTAGTATTCGTGTCCGCGCGTTGCGCGGATATTTTAAAATACAATAATGTTAGATTAAATTTATAACTTATTTTTTATATTTTTAATTTATTTCAGTTTACTTTAAATGTTATGTTCCACTTTTATCGAAAGGTTATCATAATCTAACAAATAATATAAAAACAAAGCAGTCACTTGACTTAAAATTATCGTAAGATCTTATATTATGTGTAATAAAATTTTATTTTATTTAAAACAATTCGTATAAAATTTCAAAAAATAATTTTATAAGCAATTCACATAGAATTAGCGATATAAAACAATTGAAATGTAATATTACTTTAAAATAAATAATAATGTGAGAGAGTAATAATTAAATAAATATATATTATTATTTTAATCGAAAACCTCTATTGACTCTTATCTATATTTGAATAAGTGGCAAATATTCATCTCAATTTCAGCCATAATGTATAATGATCGCTTGAAAATTATTTATGATTTTTCTATTTATGGAATTTACGAAAATAGAGATAATGGTGATAACCTTCACACCGTTGCTAAAGGACATTCTATCTGTATGTTATATTATAAAGTGTATTTAATGTTTCTAATGTTGTCGGTTTTTTATTTTAAACTAATTTTTCTAATTGAATATAAATTTTGTTTTTGAAAGACTTCATTATCCTATCTTCTTCTTTTTTTTTTAAAAAAAGTATCCTCCTTATCCTTAAACATATTTTCATAATTAAAAGATTTTTATTTTTAAAAATGATAAAAAGTATTATTTTTAATTTTAATAGGATAAAGTTGATAAGTCAAATGTTTTTATTTTTATGTTACAATTCATTGTTAGCTTCTATTAATATCTTTTTCATTTATGAGGGGTAAAAAGTTGTAATATCACGATTTAATATAATGACAAAATTATGTTATACGATTACTAAAAAACAAAATTAGGAATTCTTCTTATTCTAAATTTGCATATATATTAAAATACATGATTTGATGAATACTTATAAAAAATGTCTCAATTTGATTTTCGTGTTCAATATTCACTTTGAGATTGAATTAATTCAAATTTGATTCTAAAATTTTCACTTTAAGGTGAAATAATAAAGAAGAAAATAATTACATGTTAAAATCTCATACTTTTCATTACCATTGTCACCTCCTACATTTAAATTTCAAAAACTACAAACAAAAACAAAATTGCTCGTTTTTATGATCCAAAAATACATGTAATATGATAAAAAGAGGAAGAAGCAACTAACAAACTTAATATATTACACAAATAATAGGAGACCTTGTAGATATTGTGACTTTCATTGAAATAAAAGATCTTATGCGAAAAAATTCAATTGTGTACGATGAAAGAAAATAAGTGACATGGAAATAATGGTTATTTGAATGTCTTCTTCTATGATTTAAAATACGATAAATTAAACTTAAAATTATTTCATTTTTATTAATGTCTTATTTTTCTATTAAAGAAGTTAAGATAAAAATAAAAATATTTATTTACTTTTTGTCATTTGGATAGAATCCATTTTATTCTAAATTATTAGAATTTTATCCACGACCTTATTTTTTGTTCAATATATTTTTGTAAATTTCACATTAAATTTCTAGTATCATTTTTTTAAAAGAAATTAGGAGAAATAAAGAATATCCATTATGCATCTTCGTATTCCTTCATTAAGTGCATCATTTTGAGTAACATTACACAAGTTTAATATTTTCTTCGTTCATGAAAGGATCTTCGTATCTATCCATATTCTTTCATTAAGTGCATAATTTTGAGTAACAATACACAAGTTTTTTATCCCCCACACTCCTTATAATAATCTATCGTAAAATCTCAAAAGTACGTATTCTAGTTGTTCTCCAAAGATCAATTATATTATTTTCACTCTTATTTTTTCTACATTAAAATTTAAAAAGAGAATTAAAAAAATCACAACAGTTAAAAAGCAAATATATGATGCATGTACTAAAAAAGAAGAAGAAATATAATAAGGAATAATACGTAGTGTGTTCTAAAATATTGATAAACCCCACTTTCATCCATTAATCTCCCCAATGCCATCATTGTCACCTTTTGTATTTTGTTGCCCATTTGCACTCCATAAATATAGCTTTCATATTTCTTTAAACTAAAATTGAAAGATCATTAGAGCATTAAAATTATAAGAGTATTCAAAAATGTTCGTATATATATGTAAGGGATATTTTAGTATTCAAAAAAATAATTTTTCTTATTCTGCTTTTTTTTAAGAAGCAGAAATTTTTAACTTCTTCTCAACAGCAGAAAAACTGTTTCTGCTTCTATTTAAAAGCACTTTTAAGAGATTGCCAAACACATAAATTTTCAAAAAAAATGTTTTTTCTCAAAAAAAATGTGAAACAAGCTCTAGGTATGTGAGAACTATATCAGGAAACACACATTAAATTTAAATGCTAATTGGCTAGAGGAATTATACTCCGATTTATGGGAAAATATGAAAGTTCAGTAGAAATTCTAAAGTAGAAGCCACTCAAGGTAAACTTCTAATTTTTATTAAATAGTCATTATCCCATCTGCATTAGATCAACAAATATATTTTAATCACAATGGTAAGGAGCTTATATTTCATATCGTCATTCAATTATGGACTTTTTTCTCAAAAAGTTATTCAACTTTAGTTTTTAATTCAAAAGTCATAACTATAAACTCTTTTATCATAAAAGTTAGTTAACTTTAGTTTTTAACTCAAAAATCACTTAACTATGGATGTTTTATTTACAAAGTCAATCAACCTATTTAATTGATTTTTTCATTAAAATTTGCTAACATGAGTATTTTACTTAAAATCAAAATATTAAGAACTAAATAAACATCCATTTGAGTTTTAAAAAATCAAAGTTGAGTGATTTTCTAAGAAAATAGTCCATAACTGAGTGATCATTTGAGATTCTATATCTAATTGTAAATAGAGCTAATCAGTGGAAGGATAAGGTTGATTTCATACGAAACGAATAATAATTTTGAGATAAAATTTGTGATTTTTTATCCCATATTTGATTATGAATTTTAATTAGTCCTGAGACTATTTTATCTCAAAATTTGTATTAAAATAATGAAGTTATTTTCACATATAGAAAGTGAAATAAAATAATTTCATAAAATATATTGTGTATTCCATTCTGCATACCAAACGACAAGAGTCTAGTCAAAATTAAATTATATTTGTCCACTAAAAATGTCTATTATATTTTTGGAGTAAAGTAATTTCTCTCAGTTGATTATGGATTTTTAGTTTTGTTTTATATTTTATTTATGAAGTTACTTACAAATAATAGGCAAAATTTATTTTGAATAAAGAACAAATATTGATAGATAAATTATCACAAGTGGGTCTGCAGAAGATCAAATATACACAAATTTTACTACTATCTTGTGAAAATAGAAATATTATTTTCGAAAGATACTTGACTCAAATGTAACAAATTCAGGTACAAAGAAAAAGAAAACAATGAATAAAATATGTTATGTAACAATGAGACATTGTAAAGTCTACCAAAAGAAAGTAAAAATAACAACAAAGTAGTACTGTGATAATCGAAAAAACAATAAACACCATACTATAATAGACTGTTAAAAACAATGATAAATATAAAAAATAAGAGCTCTCCCTAATACTTTTTTCGCCTACCTCTTTATTTTTTACATCTCTTGAGAGAATAGTTTAGAAATAATCAAAAGAATAATAGTGAAAAATAATATTTAATTTTTATCTTTAAATATTTTAATTAAAAGGTGTATTATACCCCAATAATAATTCACTTAATATGAACCAGATAAAGTATTAAATTAAGAGTTGTGAATGAAAAACATAAGTTTTACCACAATGAATGAGACTGCTCCTTTCTCAATTAAAAATCTCAAATTCAAATTCTAAATATGAAAAAATTCTTTGTAAAAAACACTCGTAAACAATGAAAAACATAAGTTTTACCACAATGCATGAGACTGCTCCTTTCTCAATTAAAAATCTCAAATTCAAATTCTAAATATGAAAAAATTCTTTGTAAAAAACACTCGTAAACATCGAACTTAAAACATAAAAAAAGGAAAGAAAAGCATTAAGTTTTACTAGTAGGAAGTAAGGAATAGTGATCTAAAACCTAGGGAATTGTACTTGGTATAGTAATTATAATAAAAACACATCCAGAAACTCACGTGTGAATTGTGATGTTAGGCTTTTGATACCTTTTCCATGAACATCAAACTCTCCACCATATAACCTCAAACATTACAATATAATAAAACAATAAATCTATGTTTAGCTGCTAATAGAGTATGGAATATTATCTAACTTGTAATTATCCAAAATTAACAAAAAAAATGAAAAAGAAAAGAGAAGGAAAGGGAACTATCAGATAGCAGAAAGAAAGAGAAAGAAAGAAAAAGGAAAGCTTGCTGTTGCTGAGAAGGAAAGAAGTAAATTACTATTCAACCCTAAAACCAAAAGCCCTCTTCCACTGCTCATTCATCATCACCATCATCAATTCCTTCTGCAAAATTCAGTCTTGCTAACTTTTTTTTTTTGGGAAAAAATGGTGTCTTAGGGTTTACTTTTGTTTTGATCCATAAAAACTCATATGCATTCTTGAAAAAGAAAAAAAAAATGCTTTTTTGGGTTCACTTGTGTGTTATTTCACAACCCATCTTTGCATTTTGCTGATCTGTACTAATTCTTGTAGATCCAGCTTTGGGTTTCCACTCTTTCTTGATCTTTTCTTGTTTCAAGTTCAGATTTTTATTCAAATTTCAAGGTTTATGGTGTTGTTAGAGTAGTGGGGTTTGAGTGTTTTGTTCTAATTTTTTGATGAGTTCGTAAGCTCAAATGGAGCTGTTAATTGACTTGCTTTTGTTTAATTCTTGATTGGGTTAGGGTTCTTGCGATACCTTCTTGTGGAATTTTGCATTTATTTCTTTTTTTGTGTGTGTGGAGTTCCTGCTTGATTTGCTTATAGTGATTGGGCATTTGGAGTTGAACTGTTCTTTTGTTGCCAAGATTCTGTATAGAGTTGACTGAGTAGCTAAAAGTTCAGTTTTGGCCTTAGATTTTGGAATTGAAATCATTTTCATACACAAGTGTAAGGTGGCAAGGACTATTTTTTTTTGTCTTCATGTTCCAGGGGTATGTAAAGGAGGTAGTTTGAAGTAAATTGAATTCCCACTTTGAGATTTCTGTGTAAACTTGAGTTAGCTAAGAGGGTCTAGCTTGAAGTGGTTGAAATCTTGCTTAATTGTTCATGGGGGACACAATATGCTGTTTTAGTTTGGGGTTCCTAGGGGAGTTTGACTGATTAGTATTGGGTGAGCTGACGACGCGGAAACTGTGATGCCTCCGTCACCGGCTATGAGATGCTCTCCTGGAAGGGAGCTCAGGGCAGAAAATCACAAGAGAGGGCGCAGTCTTGAAAGTGGGATTCATTTGAGGGAGAAAGATGATGATCTTGCCCTGTTTAATGAGGTGCAAACAAGGGAAAGAGATAATTTCTTGCTTCAATCAAATGATGAAATCGAAGACTTATTTTGTAAGATAATGCATTAATTTATGTTTTACATTTTAGAGCTTTATTTTGTTGCCAAACACAGAAACATGCTCTTACTTTTATTTTCCTGACTATATTGCTTTTGTTGCTCATTGTTGTTGGCAGCTACTAAATTGAGGTATTTTTCGGATTATAAGCTTGGAATATCAATTCCAGCTCGGGGAGAGAGTAGTGACCTTCTTAATGCGGAAGGCGAGAAGAATGACTATGACTGGTTGGTTATGTTTATCTTTCCCCTATTTTGTCATTTTGTACATATATGTTGAAAATGAACTCAAATGCATATTTTGCTCAATGGCTACGTGCTTGTCCAAACTTTCTATCCATGTTTCTAATTTAGTTATAAAAACTCCCCTTTGTTACGATTCTAAAGCTTTGGAGCCAGAAAGAATAGGCTTGTTCATTGTAAGTCTACAGTAAAATTTTAGAAAGAAGAAATGCATTTTATTCTCTTCAGAGACATATATTTATTTTTTAGCACACATGTTAGGTGGTGTAAGTTCTTCAATATACCCCTCATACCTAATATGCTGAGTTATTGATGAAATGTTATCTAATATGCTGAGTTATTGATGAAAGGTTATTGACCCCTCCGGACACTCCTCTTTTTCCTTCTTTGGATGACGAGAGTCATGAGACACACCCGACAAATCATGAGCAGAGGGGCCGGCCTAGAAGCCAACCCATTTCAATCTCTAGATCATCAACGGTGAGCATTTTAGTCATTCAACTGTTCTCCTTTCCCTTTTTTGGGAACTGTATTGATGATTATAGTAAAATAACGTACCAAATGCAGCCTAACCATATCAAATGCATGGAGCTTCTGTTTTAATTAATACAATCAATTTATTAACTTTCATATGGATTGAATGGCAGATGGACAAGAGTTACAGAAGTAGTAGAGGTAGTGCCAGTCCGAATCGCCTTAGCCCATCTCCTAGGTCTAGCTATACTGCTGATCAATCAAGAGGAAGACCATCTTCAGCACCTCATTCAAGTCCACCGCCTAATTTGCGGCATTCTACTCCGACAAGGAAACCGTCTCCCTCACCTAAGAAATTCTCAACACCTCCTCCAAGGTCCTCTACGCCAACTCCTCGGAGAATGAGCACAGGCTCCAGTGGTACGGCTGCTCCATCGCAAGTGAGGGGTACCTCTCCTGTCAAGACTAGTAGAGGAAACTCTGCATCACCAAAGATTAGGGCGTGGCAGTCAAATATTCCAGGATTTTCCTTGGAGGCACCTCCTAATCTTCGTACTTCGCTGGGTGATCGCCCTGCTTCCTACGTGAGAGGGTCTTCTCCTGCATCCAGAAGTGGATCAAGGTCTGGAAGACAATCAATGTCCCCGACAGCTTCTCGAAGTGTCAGCTCATCACATAGTCATGATCGTGACCCTTTTAGCTCTCACAGTAAAGGTTCAGTTGCATCGTCTGGTGATGATGACGTAGATTCTCTACAATCCATTCCTGTGAGCTGTTCAGATCGTTCAGGTCCAAGAAGTATCAGTGGATTCCAAAATAAGAAAGCTCTTGGCCATTCAAAGAAGCCAACAAGAGTAGTGTCCTCTAGTTCTGCTCCAAAGAGATCCTTTGACATGGCAATCCGGCAAATGGTATATTACCTTCCTTTACTCTTGCATAGTTACTAGAATTTGCGAAACACTAATATGAACCTGGCATTAATTTTCTATATTGTTTTCTCATAAAGATGTCACTAGGATGGACAGTTGATTGGAAATGGGACCATTCTGCTCAAGTTGTGCTAAAAATGGGGTTTGGGTAAAAACAAAGGGGGTGGGGGGCAGCTGTCAGGTATACTTTAGGTTGTATCTTTCGAATTCTTGGGACTGGTTGTCAAAAATCCAAACAGAAAGTTTAAGGAAATATTGATATTTTAGGAAGTATGAAATGTTGTTGGAAGTTACAAGTTTTGGTTTATTGATGCCTAATACTTATTAGTTATTTGAACATCATTAATATTTTCATTATACTTGAAACATTGATAAGGATCTTCCTTCATATGCCACATTTTACCAAGGAGCTATCCTGGAAACATTCTAAAATTACAATATAAAAGACACACATGCACACTAATATTTTCCAAATTTGTGATTTTTAATGGGTATTTTCCATATTCATATTCTTCCCCGTAGTATTTTCATATTTTCTAAATCTACTGAGAGGAGTAATTTACTATTATCAACGAATCACTGATAGCACAGTAGCACTGAGTCTTGGACTATAATTCAACATCCAGGATCTGGAATTACAGAATGTTAGTCTTTTGTGACCTAGTGAATGAAGTGGGTTGAGAAGGAGCGGATTTACCTTAGGCCAAGGGGGTCACATGACACTGCTTTATCCCATAACTTCATTAAATATATATACATAATTGGAATCAAAATAAAGGGTAAATTAAATAAAGTGACACTGCTTAACGCAAAGAGCAACGCAGCTCATTTGGTCAGGCTCCTCAATTTTCGGTTAGATGTTGTGACTTCAACACCTTCAAAAGGGCTTGTCCAGGGTCGAACAGTGAACCTCTTTTAAGTTGAGAAAACCGTGAACCAATAAGTCCAAAAAATCATATCCTAATTCTTTCGACAAGATAATGTTAGACTTCTTAAGTAAGGATGTTGTTGCTATCCTAGTTAATTTTTAAATATTTTTGGCGAATTTATATCGCTAGACAATGTGTGTAACTGCTTTTTATTAATAATAAAAATAAAAATTGCTCAACATGGATAAGTACAAGTAAGGAAGGCTAAGTCTTACCTTACCAATCCTAATGAGATAACGAACATCTACTAACACACACTCTTGCTTCTCTAGTTAGCTGTGTTATATTTTCTTCTTCATCTTCTTTCTCGTCAATAAAATTAATTAAGATCGATTTGCAAAATCAAATGAATGATGACATTTGTTAGTGATCCTTTGATGCCTTGTATAGAAAAAAAAATGTTTTCATGAGGAGAGCTGTAGTAATATATGTGAATTGTGCTTTATTTATATTATGTTCTTTTTTTAATATAATGTTATTCAGTAGTGTTTTATTTATTTGTTTTCATTTTAAAATGCGAGCTTACAAAAAATTCTGTGTACGCCAATGCATGAGGTCTCAGATTCAAATCCCAGCAGAGACAAAAAAAATTAGGTAATTTCTTAAGACGGAGTTACCTAATGCCTGTTTTTGGTGGTAAGTGTTAGGTATCAAAAGAATTAGACAACCTAGATACCACGGTTATAAAAAAAACATCTTAGACTTTTTCCTGTTCAGATAGTTGGTTATTCTACCATGGAAACTTGGAACGTCCCTTAAACCCTATTACCTGAAATATTTTCCCAAATTTCATTTTGTTATCTTATGATTAGTCCGCAAGGCATAAAAAAATTGATGGCAATACACTGGCCTTCGGATTACAAGTAAGGAAAAATATGTTTTTTCCTTATTTCAATTACTAAGGATCTTTTGTATACATGCAATTGCATTTTATTTTTTGGGAAGTACATGCAAATGCATTTTGCATGTGTTGTTTGTTACAATAAAAAACTGTTTTTGAAGGGGAAATGAAAAGGTTGTAAATTTTGGTTTTCTCTTGAATTCCAATAAGTGAATTTCCTTGAGAAGAAAGTTGTCAGAAAAAAAACTTATTTTTATTCTTTTAATATGTTGATAGGATGTTGAGAAACAAATTTATTCGTATTGACGTATAATACTCTCATTTTATTCCCTTTTAGATTAAAATTCTGAAAACATCATTGTTTAAAGTGAGTTATAAGTTGAAAACGTAGTTAATTGTTTGAAAAATCAGAACAGCTACATACTGAAAACAGACTTACTTTTTAAAATTCTCATTTATTGTATTTGTTCAGTTTAATCATTGTTTACATTTATTAGAACAATTAACTAGTCCGACTAACACTAGTTTCTTAAAGTTATTTATCAACAAATTCTTTTCCCCTTAAAATTCTGCTAAAGATGAAGAACTACTGGTATGTTACATTTATTATTGGTTATGTTTTTCCAATTGAGCTAGCAGATCTAACCTTGGTAAGAAAGATCGGTGTGTTACATTATTTATTTTCTAGGTTCAAACTCATGTCTGGAATCTTTACAGTGTCGGAAAATCATGCATAATCATATATATAAAGGTTGTTGCTGTAATTTATTTGAAGGACTGATTATGTCATAGAATAGAAGAGTAACAGTTCAAGATAACCGTAATCTTGTTATACAGACCTTGCACGAGGATGTGAGGCATAGACTGTGTTTGGACTAATGTTTCGGCGTCTCTGCATCATTTGGTTGTTCCTTGACACCATGTCTCTTTACATCGAGGCAGTAAATAATTCACCCCAAACTAAAAATTGAGTTAGGTGGTCTCTGCTATTGGAGTGTTACCCGACCAAACAAAAGCTAGCACACCTCCAAAGAAAGTGACCAGAATATTAGACAACGGTCATCACTAACCATTTGCGCTTGCTTTGTTCTTCCCTGTTGTCAAGTTACCTTCTTGTTTCCTTCATTAGCATTTTTGCTTCTTTCGGAAAGTGACCAGGTGAGTGTGGCATGGCTAGCCAGTAACAATCCTCAAACTTGCAAAACTTAAGATGTTAACCCATTGTATCACTCCCAGTGCAAGTAAAACTCCCCAGCAAACTAATTAAAGATATCCTATACAAGCACTGTTTCCCTAACACCAAAGTGTTGGATTTAATAGAACAAATTATAGCTGGGAACTTGGCGCTTAATTTTGCTGATTATGGAAATACAAGCTCTCAATTGCAGCTAAATAATCACTGCATGGGAGAATGAATGGTTTTCTCGTTCAATTTGTTGAGAAAATATGTTTCTGAAGTCAATAATCCTATTGTAGGATCACAGGAAATCTCCCCAGTATATGTTCAGGCCTCTCTTATCAAGTGTCCCCAGTTCAACCTTCTACGCTGGAAAAGCAAGCACCACACATCATTCTATAATTTCCAGAAACTCCTCCATCACAAGTAGCAGTAATGCTAGCTCTGATCAAGCTACAACTGGACTACATGACAATGAAGGAAGTGAACAGAACCAGGAGGATATAGGTAATGATCAAGTAAAGACAACATATGCTGATTTACAGGATGAAGTTTTTGTCCTTGATAAGGCTGATTCTACAAGTGAAGATCTCGGGAAACAAATCTATGATAGGGTCTCTTGCAGTCCACTTGGGGATCCTGATGGTGACCTGAGGGTTGATTCTCTACTTGTTGGCTCTAAAATTTGCAGTCCACGTGATAAAGCTTTGGAAATGGTAGCAGATGTGGAAGTCTTGAACTCGAATGCAAGTGTGACCCACGTGAATGCTCTAGAAGATGCTGTACTGTGTTCTAGATGTGGTCAATTGTACTATCACACAGAATCACTTGATGGAGATCTGAAGCTTTGTCCAGATTGTGTTCATTCAGAAGTACAATTGCGTGCTACTCCCCCATTAAGTTCGGTAGTTGGTGAGAATTCTCCTGAAACTTTGACAGCAATCCTAGACAGATCAAATGATGGTTTTGAATCAGCTGGGAATTCACATGATTCCTCAGAAGCAACTGGCAAGAATAAATTAGGGGATTATCATCATAGATTGAGTCCTGATGAGGGTGAGAAGGCTTATGTGAAGTCAAATGTAAATGAAGGTGTGCAAAGCCACCAAGCAGTGGCTCAATCACCCAATGCCGATATCAGCTCCAAGCTTGTTCAGAATGCTGAAAAAACAGAAGGTGCAGGTATTTCAGTGCTGCTGAATAGATCAAGTAGTGGGAAGGGGAACATTGTTCAGAACAGGACACTTTCTGCCACAAATATAAATTATGATGATTTATCATATGTAAGAGATGCAGTGAAGAACAGCTTGAGAAGCTCTACTGGATATGGTAGTGCATCTGCTTCATCATCCATTGATTTGGGCTCCACTGGTCATTCAGAAACTCGCTTCCAGCGGCAATTAAGTGGAAGGAAACTTGACTTGGAAAATTATCGGAATCAGAATGATAGAAAGCTCCAAAGCTCCAACTCATCATTGTCTGGAACTTCAAGTCATGCAGTACAAACTTTAAACATTGTGACAAGTTCTCTTGAAGAGTCCTTCGAAACGTCTGCTTCTGCCCACTTGCAAAAGAATATTGAGGTTGCATATGTTGATCGAGAAGAACTGCTGCATGGAGAAAATACAAAAGTGGACACCTTATGCACTGATGTTGAGAGTGATGATAATTGTAGAATTGCCTCTAAGTCAATGGATCACACAGGATCTGTGCCATCAGTTGCAAATTTTGAGGAGTCTAGTTCATATATGAATTGTGAAAACTTGGCAAACTCGGACAATTCTGTGAATGTGGAACCTTGTGATTTGATTTCTGAAACTCGTCCTATTGAGGAAGATGTGTCAAATTCTTTGGTTGATAAAGTGGAGATTGTGACTTCTTTGAATCAGAGCTCACTACATGCAATATCTGAGCTGGAAATTGAGAATGGACATGTGGGTTCTCTTGATTTACCATCTTATGTTTGCTCCTTGCACTCGGAGAGCAGCATAGATGAATTAAATGAGCAGTCCTTGCATGCCGCGTCTGGTGATGGTGATGAAATATTAGCATCTGTTGACAAAGCTGATTCCATGGATCACAAGGACATCGTTCTTGGTATGTATATTTCTTGTGTTGTAATTATGCATTTTCTTGTTAAGGTTTTCCCTTTCGGAATGCGTATTAACTGTTGAACCAAATGACATAGGAAATCAAATCTACAATCCCTTTAAAAGTTTAAGGTGTGTCCATCCAATAGTTTGCTCTTTTGTATCTGAAGTTTCATCTCTTGTGACAGAAGAATCAACTGTTACACTGGAGGGGCAAGGAGGTAACAAACCAAGAAGCTTGACACTAGAAGAAGCTACTGATACTATACTGTTTTGTAGCTCCATTGTACATGACCTTGCATATCGAGCTGCAAACATTGCTATTGAAAAAGAGAATTCAGTTCTGTTGAAAGATTCACGGCCCACAGTGACTATAGTGGGCAAAGCAAATTCCGACAGAAGGGATCCACGTGGTAGAATCTCAGGTAGACGTAATTCTAAGTCGTCTCAAAAGGCTAGGCAGAAAATGGAGGTGGACGCAAAACCTCCTCAAAGCAACACCAACATGGAAAGTGATGAGAAAACGGACAAATCCACAACTCGTATTGTTGGAGCTCCTATTAAAAATGACAGCTTGAATCCTCCAAAGCTGGAATCCAAATGCAACTGCACCATAATGTGATTACTCCCAAAGTTGCTCCTGATCAATGCTTGGGTGCAGTTCTATTTGGTGATCAGCAGTTCCTTTTTTTTTTTTGTTTGTTTTGCATTATTTGTAAGAAGAAATATATATATTTCTAATAACATAATCATTGTAAAGCTTAATTGATTGTTAGGGAGATAATAGCAAAAGGCATTGGAGGTTTGTTCCAATGGCCATATTCTTGTTAGTCCATTTGTATGTGATTGTAGTTTTTTCACTGGGGAGCAAGTGTGAATTCTTTTTCCTTTCTGGTGCTACAGAAAATTCTAAATTCATAACCCTTCCATTTTGGGTTCATTAATTTTTTGCTACAGATAAAATGGTTGTTAGCTGTAAATTTTATTTACTATTATTATTAGGGATAATTAGAGTATTATTTTCTTAATAAGTGTGTCAAGTTAAAAATGGACAAGAGGGAATAGTTATAACTTTCCCACGCCAAAACTCTGGAGATTTCAGAAGGAATCCATATTATTTTGTATTTCTAAGTTATTATTATCCGTTTTGAATATATTAGGAAATTCTAGTCTTTATAGGTTTTCAAGATTTATTTATTTTGTATTTGGTTAAACTGTTTCCTTTTTCTTGTATAAGTCGGACTTCTAATTCGAGTTTAACTTGGAACTGTATTTGTCTATTTAACAAACAATTTTGTGAACTATGTTTGTTAAAAATCTTTTCTCTTTACCACCTACACACCAAGATTGTTAGTCCCATTAATAATTTCAAGAAGTTGGAGATCACAATGGAAGATATTAAAGTTCATCCCCATTGGTACCCTTTCGAAATATTGGTTGCTGTTTGTGAACGTGCTTCTGAAATTTACGAAAAAGAAGCAGAAATCGTTGAAGAAAATTCACCCAAAAGCTCTACCAGAGATAATGCTATTGTTGATAACCAACAAATTTTGTCTCGTCAAAAAAGATTGAAGAGAGAAAAGAAGCTCAAAAGACCAATGGATCAAGTAGAAACACGAATAACAAGAAGAAAATTGTATTGTTGCAAAAAAGAGGAAAAAATCCGAAACAGGGGAAATCCTTCCAATGCCTCAAATTGTCAAGGATCGGATTAATCAATTGGAGAAAAATGTAAAACAAGTGAGATTTATAATCGAAAAAGAAGTATACAAAACGGATGCTAGTGAAACTCACAATCGTCTCTCCATACCAACAACACAAATCGTTGAGAAATTTCTAACAAATAAAGAAGAAGAATATCTCTGTATGGATAGTAGTATTGGCAAGAAAAAGAACTTCAAGAAAGTTCGAGTTATTGATCCGTCTCTCGAGATTGGTGAACTAGAATTGAGAAGATGGGAGATGAAGACGAGTGTATGTTATGTGCTGAATGGAAAGTGGACTAAAATGCGTATCCGTAATGAAATCAAAGAGGGTAATAGGATTCAAATTTGGGCTATTCGAATGGATGACGACGAGTTGATTATTGTTCTTGTTAAGGTTTATCCCAATGAAGAAGTTACCATGGAAGTTGATGTTGAAGAGCAAGAAGATGATGATAGTAAGATCAATGTTGCTTCTACAAGTAAACACGAGCATTTATAGGAGTATTTTTTTTCCTACTGTATACAAATTTGCTTGTTGAAGGGCAAATTTGTCATACGAATTCAAAAGTTTTTTCCTTTTAAGTATATAATATGTTTTTTATTAAACTTTTGTTTTATTCCCACTAATTTCATTGAGATGCATTTACTTTCCGGCAGATAATTAGTATTGTTCAGTGTTGAGAAAAAGACTCAAAATCCGACAAGTAGTATTACCAGTGTACTTCTCATTTTTCAATTATTAAATTAGGATCAAGCTCTCGTTTCTCGAATACAATAACCAACTCTGCGTATAATGAGAAATCAAATGTTATTCTTTATGAGCAGTACCTTAAGTGGTCGTCAAGAATGCGTATAAATGTCGTCAAGAATAACTTGGTCTAGTATATTAGAAATATCCGCTACTTTCTGGAAGCTATTCCATTGTTCAATCTTTTCATATATTTTTCAGTTTTGGTTTGAGTATTCTAGAGTAAGTTTATTTTTCTCTATTCGCTTCTTTCTTCCTCGAGAAAGAAATCCTGATCCCCTCCCCTGTAATTTTGAGTAATACATATGGCCTCCCTGTCCATATCTTGACAACTCATGAACGCATCATAATAAGGCTAATAATTAAGAAATATGATGATAAGGTTAGTGATTAATTAACGTGATTATAAGTGAACATCAAAAAAGGCAACAAGATTCAAATATGGGCTGTTCGAAAGGATGACGTTGTTCTTGTGAATGAAGAAGACGAAGATGAATTTACAATATAAGAAGTTGATATTGAAAAGCAACAAGATAGTGCTAGTATAAACAACGTCACATAAAAAAATTTCAATAGTTAAATAATTGGTTTATTCATTCAGAAAATTAAGTACAACGAATCATAAAAAGGGAGCAAACAACACATATAGTTGTTGTTTTAAGGGGAAAGAGTTGTAACTGATAAATTTAGTTGATGTCGGAATCATCGAAATCATCCTCAAAGAAATTGAAGAAGTTGGAGTCTACGAGACGGATTTGTTCGCCGCCGCCGAGTGGACCTCCGGCGAGACGGAATTGTTCGCCGCCGCCGAGTGGACCTTCACCGAACATGTCGATCGCGTCCATACCCATTGTTGATCCCTCTTCATCCATGTCTGCTATAAACATTGTTGATTCTTCACCAATTCTTCTTCTTCTTCTTCTTCTCTCTGCGGTTGCAATTGGAGCTTTGGGATTGTGAAGTAGTAGAATGTAACTTGCTCTTTACAATTTATATTTATTATTTTACCCAAATTATGAATTTGTTTACCAATAATTCAAGGATTCCGTTTTCTAATTGGTTTCCCATTCCTGGGGGGAAATTTTTCACCCTTCAACTTTTCTTTTAAAATTATACTTCCCTTCAACTTTCAACAAACTCCCCCTTATCTTCTATATATACCACTACTTTAAAAGTCTGAACTCTCTAACTTGAATATTAAATTACTATAATACTCCCAACTTAAAACATCAATTTAGTATATATTTTATATTTTATATTATATTATATTTATTTATTTATTTGTTCTATATTATATTAAAATATAACACCTTTTCACATTAATGAGTAGTGACTTCTCCGAAGGGTTGTGACTTTTTCGATGAGTTATAACATTTCTAAATGGTTATAATTTTTCTGAAGGCCTTGTGACTTATCTGATAAGGCACGATAAGCACATTTTCATACTATCATTTGTTGTCTATAAATAGAGGGATTTTCTCACATTTTTAATGTACGAATTTTGTAAGTTCTCTTCTTCTTCTTAAAACAGGGAAGATTGTGAGAATTGATCAATTATGCAATTACAATATTTTTTTATGGGTAAATTAGACAGATCAACAAAAATTGATGCAACAAGGAAAATGGAATAACTCAACTTCAAACGAGAAGACTATCTGGATAATTAATATGTACTCATTTTCAGTGCCATAAATATACTTTTGCAACAACTTCTACTTGACAAGAAGTTCAATGATTTAATGTTGCACAAACTACAACTTGGTGTTCAAGCTGTGAAAAGCCTCAAACTTAGTTCAAGCTGTTAAAAGCCTCAAATTGTTAGAGAAAAATGATTTGATCAAAAACTTGCTTGAAGAGTCCAAACTATATTTAATAAGTACTCATCCATTTCCAATTTATTTGTTATACTTTATTTTTATTCAGCTTAATATAGAATGTTCTTTTTTTGTGGGGGGGGGGGGGGGGGGGGGGGAGGAGCATGTTTAAAACTACAAAATCAAAAAACATTTTTATATATTCTACATATTCTTTAATTAAAAGAACTACCTAACTTAAATGTTAAATTATTATAATGTCCCCCCCTCAAACTTAAAATACCAAATTTAGTGTATCTTCTATATTATATATTGTATTATAATATATTATATTTATTCAGTTATATTATTATATTATATTATATTAAAAGAAGATACCGTTTCACATTGAAGGATTGTGACTTTTCCAAAGAGTTATAACTTTTTCGATTAGTTGTGACCTTTTCGAAGGGTTGTGACTTTTCCAAAGGGTTGTGATTCTTTCAAAGAGTTATGACTTTTGCGATGAGTTATGACCTTTTTGAAGGGTTGTGACTTTTTTTGATAATACATAATAAACACTCTTTCATACATTACCCTTTGTTGGCGATAAAAAGAGGGTTTTCTTCACATTCTTAAACTACAATTTTTTGAAGTTTTCTATTGTTCTTCTTCTTCCTAAAACACCAAATTTAGTACATCTTCTACTTTTGATATTATATTTATATTATATGAAGGCCTCTTCACATTGAATGCTTACGACTTTTCAAAAGAGTTGTGACTTTTCCGATGACTTGTGACCTTTTCGAAGGGTTGCGACTTTTCTGGAGGGTTGTGACTTTTATGATAAGGAACAATAAGCACATGCTCATACTACCATTTGTTAACTTAAATGGAGGAGTTTTCTCACATTTTTAAACTACGATTTTTTTATGTTTTCTATTCTTCTTTTCTTAAAAACTCAAGTGTGATTTACAGACGTTGAGAATCTCAAAGTTCAATGGAATTTTAATACTCCCTAACATGAATATTAAATTAATATAATACTCCTACTAAAAACATCCAATTTAGTATATCTTCTATATTCTATATCAATATTTATATTATATCAATATTATATTATATTAAAAGTAAGAACTCCAACAATACAATAATAACCAAGCAATGCACTATAGGGAAGGGAGGAGAAAGTATATTTAAGAGGTGTAACTAAGAGATTTTAAGAGTGACTTTTTTATTATTACATATTACAATTAATTTTTAAATGAGAAAAAATTCAAAAAAAAAAACGAAAAAGATAAATTTAATTGGAAGCCATAGAAGAGTGTCATATCACCTTATTTATATCTAGCTTTATATTATAAATAATTATAGGTGTTTTTTGGATGTTGATTTGACAATTTTCAATAGTAATCAAAATAAAGTTTACATCCACTATTCATAGGAACTTATACTTTACCATTCCATTTATAATTGTTTATTTATTTTTTTATTTAATAATATTGACATTATTTTTAAAAATAGTGTAGTACATAGTTTGATATTCACGTGCAATGCACATGCATCAAAGCTAGTTATATTAAAAGCACGAACATCTTTAAAATATTATTTGAACTTTTTGTTCTTTATTAAAAGACTTCACTTTAGACAAAATCGTCTTTTCACCATTGATATTAAATATTTACTATAATAAAAATTAAATGAAAGATTTTCTTATTATAGTTAAATTCTTAAAGAAGAATATTTTTCCAATTAAAATAAACTAGGTTTGAAAAATTTCCAAAAAAAATAGGCAAAAGAAATAGTCGAAAAAGGTTTTTTTAAAAAAAAAACCGTCCAAAACAATAGCTAAAAAAAGTCCAAAAAAACAGCTTTAAAAGTTTAAAAATTAGGTAGTTTTCTTATATTGGACTTCTAAAATATATGGAAAGAAAAAATTAAGTAATTGAAGAGCCACTTTAGGATTAAAAACATGTTTGACATTGCTATTAAAAACTGTTTATTTCTAGAAGCACTCTTTTAAAATGACTTTTTTAAATAAGTGTTTTTGAAAAAAAAATTGTGTTTGGGTAATTCATTTGAAAAGTGTTTTTCATAAACAAATTATGTTTGACTAATCTTTTTTAAAAAGTGCTTATAAGAGTCAAATTACGAAAAATGGTAAGTATCAATTACTTTTAATATTAAGATTATTTTATAGGGAGAAACTATTTTAAATATCTATTACAAAAATTTTAAACATTTTCATACTACTATTGTTAGATTTGGGGCAACCAAACTCCATGCTTAGTAACAATAAGGGTCTATTTGGAAAGTCACTAGGTAATTGGAATTGGTGTAATTACTAAGGTAATAATTACCAGCCTAGTAATTACATAGTCTAGTAATTACACTGACATGTTTGTTTGCCACAGTGTAATTAAACTGTAATTGCACATGTACTGTTTGGATGCACAATTGCAATCATAAGATTATATCAAATTTTAAAAATAAAAATTAATTATTTAAAATTTATATTAGACAAATAAGAAACTTATAAATGTTATTAAATTAAATATTTAAGATATATATTGTCTTTTGAAAATATATTAATTAACAAACATATGTTCTTAACTAATATTATGAAAAAAATAATTGATTTATATTTTTCAAATTAGTATATTTCAACTAAATTAATCATGAAAACTAAAAGCACAAGATTTCTATGAACATCATGAAATACATGTTTGACAAAAAGACTAATATTATAAATAAAATATCATAAATTATTAAAAAATTTGGCAGAAAGCTAATATATCAAGTCTAACTAAAAAATAAATGACTCACAATGTGAAACCTCAAGTCAATAGTACTAAAACAAATGAAATTGAAAATATAACATAAGTTCTAAATTCAAAACAAGTTAGTCTTATGTAAAATTTCAACATAACATACATAAATATAATTGAAAAGAAAAGGAAAACGTAAGTCTATAACTTTACTTAACAATGAATTCTACTTTCATTTAAAAATTAGAATACTAACAAAATTATGCCAATTAAATAAAAAGCATGACATACAAAAAAATTGCATGGAATCACATGAAGTAAAAGTTGAGAATGAGAAAGAAATGAAATAAAAATAAATAAAAATAAAATTTTAGAATAATAAAAATAAAAAAAGAATTTAAAATAATAGAAATAAAAAATAAATAAAAATGGAAAAGTAAAAATAGAAATAAAAAGAAAAAATTAAAAAGTAATTTAATTACATCATGTAATTATCGGTAATTCACAGCCCCTCCTTGGGAATAGGAGAGTGTAATTAACACATACCAATTACATCCAATTACCTGCTGACTAAGTAATTACCTAGCCAACCAAACGGGACAGACACCCAATTACGCCAAATCCAATTAGCCCTAAGCTTCATTCATAAACTCATTAAAATGCACGTTTAAAAGGGGTTAAATTCTAGAAATTCACTCTTGACAAAATAGACAGGGCATCCTAACAACTCGTAACATTCAAATAATTGTTTAAAGCAGAACGTGAATTTACATATCTTATTATTGATCGAAAAAGAACATGGCTCAACATCTCTAATTACAGAATGGGAAATTCCACTATTCAATGAATGCTTTGGCTTTTGTGTCCCTGTCCACATTGAGGATGGATCCTTCTCCTGTTGTTACTCGTGATACCGCGACACATACTTGTAAATGGGTGAATAAGGATTTTGATAGATACAGAACTACAATTAATCTCTACTACCAATATCAATATCAAGCTGCACAAGTTGATCTTCTATTGGTTCGGGCATTCTTGGTGGTGTTGGAGGAGGTACTGGTGCCTCTGCTCAGAGCTTTGATAAACATTAAAGCTCATGAATCAAGTCAAAGTAGTTAGTTCCTTAACATACAAAAACGTACCTATTCATCACAAGCACAACTTCACTTCATTGTATTTACCAAGTAATTGTTTTACACGATCCAAATAATTCAACATATTTGCACTTAAAATATTAAAAGAGACAACAACAACTACTAAAGGAATTTCCTTTAAATTGTTAAGCATAACTACCATATACTCTGAGTTGCAAATACCCAAAAAGAGCAAGCAAACAGAGAGAAACCAACCGTCTTTATTTGACCACAGATTCAATCATCCTTGTTAAGTTTACCCATGATTATTCGATAGGACACTGCTTAGTAGCTATTCTAGATATTTAATTTAATTGTAGAAAGTACTTACCTGCAATGTATGTATTCTAATAGATTCATCAGTTGCTGGAGTTTTTACGCCGTATAGAATTTGTGTTGTTGTTATGTTCTTACTTCTTAGTCATTGGTATTGCATCTCCATCATGAATCCTCATTTGTATGTTGAGTTATCTGTAAGTACGACATTGTGCAATGGTAATTCTGAATTTGTAACTTGTAAGGGTATTTTGTAATAGCTTAACTAAATTGAAAATATTTAAGGAAGCGTGAGATACAAACTATTTGCACATGAACAGTTAGTTTCACAATTGTTACTCATTGCATGACGGATCTTGCCAAATTCCTGTATAAATTTTGGCTCTCAGTTGTCCTTGTTTCCCCTCATGTATTGAACCCACAATTGTGAATGATGGTCTATAGTTTTTTCCTGAGATAATATTTCAAATGGGTAACTCAACTTTTAACTCTTTTCTCATAAACTCACTTAACTTTGGTTTTTAACTCAAAATTGTAAGTAAAACACTAATAGTTGAGTAACTTTTAAGTTAAAAATCATAGTTGAGTGATTTTCTGAGAAAAGTATTCATAGTTGGGTGAGTTTTGAATTAAAAACCAAAATTGAGTGACTTTGTGAGAGAAGAGTTCATAGTTGAGTAACCGTCTAATATATTATCTCGTTTTTTCCTCCATGTGTATTCCTATGCGTTTACAAATAAGATGTATCATGAAAGTAGTTAGTTATGGGCGTAGTGAAGTTAATAATAGTACAGCATACATGTCTGAAGGCGGAATGCAGTCTAAAGTGAGTATGTATTACACTGGAGAGTTCTAATAGGAAGGCATACATAGTTTAACAGGCACTTAACAGAAGGAAAGAATTTTCTACCTTCAGTCGATAATGGTGTTTTGTAGCACGAACTCGAGGGACTACAAAGTATGGGGTAAATGCATAAATAGAGATTACTTGCCAGGAAGGGAATTTTTCGAGATCGATAAACATGCCACCAAATATTTAAATAAAGGTTTAAGCTTATATGTAAATCCCAAAGTGCTTTCGAGTTTTTTTTTTTGGAAAATAAGAAATCAGAAGTTAGTTGTTTCAGTTTCAGTTTCTCTCCTGTCGTTTCTGTTTCGGTTATATTATTTTGTATTTCTAAGTTATTATTATCCGTTTAGGATATAAAAGGAAATTCTAATCTCTATAGGTTTTCAAGATTTATTTATTTGTTTTGTATTTAATTAAACTGTTTCCTTTTTCTTGTATAACTGGGATTTCGAATTTGAGTTTAACTTGGAACTGTATTTGTCTATTTAACAAACAATTTTGTGAAATATGTTTGCAAGAAATTTTTTCTCTTTACCTACCCCAATATTGTTAGTCCCATTAATAATTTCAAGATGTTGGAGATCACAATGGAAGACATTAAAATTCATCCCCATTGGTCCCCTTTCGAAATATTGGTTGCTGTTTGTGAATGTGCTTCTGAAATTTACGAAAAAGAAGCAGAAATCGTCGAAGAAAATTCACCCAGAGATAATGCTATTGTTAATAACCAACAAATTTTGTCTCGTCAAGAAAGATTGAAGAGAGAAAAGAAGCTCAAAAGACCAATGGATCAAGTAGAAACACGAATAACAAGAAGAAAATTGTATTGTTGCAAAAAAGAGGAAAAAATCTGAAACAGGGGAAATCCTTCCAATGCCTCAAATTGTCAAGGATCGGATTAATCAGTTGGAGAAAAATGTAAAACAAGTGTAATTTATAATCGAAAAAGAAATATACAAAACGGATGCTAGTGAAACTCACAATCGTCTCTCCATACCAACAACACAAATCGTTGAGAAATTTCTAACAAATAAAGAAGAAGAATATCTCTGTATGGATAGTAGTATTGGCAAGAAAAAGAACTTCAAGAAAGTTCGAGTTATTGATCCGTCTCTCGAGATTGGTGAACTAGAATTGAGAAGATGGGAGATGAAGACGAGTGTATGTTATGTGCTGAATGGAAAGTGGACTAAAATGCGTATCCGTAATGAAATCAAAGAAGGTAATAGGATTCAAATTTGGGCTATTCGAATGGATGACGACGAGTTGATTATTGTTCTTGTTAAGGTTTATCCCAATGAAGAAGTTACCATGGAAGTTGATGTTGAAGAGCAAGAAGATGATGATAGCAAGATCAATGTTGCTTCTACAAGTAAACAAGAGCATTGTTAGGACTTAGGAGCATTATTTTTATTTTTTTTCTATTATATACAAATTTGTCATAGAAATTCAAAAGCTTTTTCCTTTTTAGTATATATATATATATATATAGCCTTTTTGATTAAGATTATTTGTTTTTTTAGCATTTGAATGTATATAATTCATAATTATATAAGGCCTCTTGTTATAATTTGGTGATAGACTACTAATTTTATTGCAATGTTTTTGGCACAGATCCAAAAATATGTAAAAATAAAAGAGACAACCCAAACAAATGTCTAAACTCTTATTAACTAGAACTAGTTCTTAGTTTTATAAATAAAGTTAAATGCTTAGTGTGTTTTGAGAATATAAACAAAAAAACAAGTAGTATGTAAGAATAAAAAAAGGCAATCCTAAATTAATAATATTTTTGTGCAAATATTTAAGGCCTCTTGTTTAGGAATAATCAAAAGGACAACTCTTTATAAGGAATATTCAAAATGATAACTCTTTAATTTTTGTTCATAGGGTGTACCATATCCAAACATGCCATCAACCATCATGTGCCAAAAAAATAAAGGAATTGAAAGAAAAAAATTATTCGTGTAATCTTATTCCATAAAACTAGCACAAACTTATATTATCGAATAGGCACACACGAGACTATTAGTTTTATAAACAAAATCTAAAATTGCAAGTAAAATTTCAGAGTCCTTGAGAATCAAACAGTAATACCAAGAATATTTTGAATATACAAATTAATAAATAAAATACTTGTAAAAAGTTTTTTTGAAAACGTACCTGTTCAAGAGGAAAAAAAATTCAATACCTGTTTGAAATAGAGAAGCCAGACATTGATAATGGAGGGGGGGAGACATTGATAATGAAGAGGGGAGAGAGAGGGCAACACATATAAGAGAAAAAATAACGTGACATTGATAATGAAGAGGGGGGAGAGAGGGCAACACATACCGTTTGAAATCCGAGAAGGCAGACACTGATGGGGGAAGGCAAACACTGATAATGGAGAGGGGTATGTGCTTTCAGATCCATTAAGACTCATTAAGTGATTTTTTTAATGACTCATTGTTTGAACCATTCAGATTCAGCCCTCTATTAAGTGCAAACAAATGAGGTCTTACGCAAGTAGTATTACCAATGTACTTCTCATTTTTCAATATTTTTAAATTAGGGTCAGCTCTGGTTTGTCGGATAGAAATCACTCGAATACAAATAACCAACCTACGTATAATGAGAAACCACTCGAATACAAATAACCAAATACCCGAATACAATAACCAAATAACCAATCCTACATATAATGAGAAATCACTCGAAATCTCGAATACAATTACAATAACCAATCCTGCGTATAATGAGAAATCGAATGTTATTCTTATTAGCTGTAGTCATATAGTCATCTTAACTACCATAAGTGGCAACTTGGTCAATATGAATTGCGACTTGTCAATCTTCTTGCGGTTCTCTTCAGATTTTGATTGTTTACGGTTGGAGATCTTCATATGGCCTCCCTATCCATATCTTGACAATTCACAAACGTATCATAATAAGGCTATCTATATGTGTCAAAATAATTAAGAAATATGATGATAAGGTTAGTGATTATTTCAATCATGTATTGTTTATTCAAGCATTTTTCTTTTATGGCTTTTATGAATTGATTATTGTTCTTGTGAAGCTTACGATGATGAATTTACAATATAATAAGTTGATATTGAAGAGCAAGAAGGTAGTGATAGTATAAATAAATAGTAGTAGAATGTAACTCAAAAAATTGGTTTATTCCTTCAGATAATTAAGAACAATGTACCACCCTGGGATTGTTTTGTTGTAACTCATAACTTTAGTTGATGTCGGAATCATCGAAATCATCCTGAAAGAAGTTGAAGAAGTTGGAGTCGTCAAGACGGATTTGTTCCATAGCCATTGTTGATCCCTGTTCTTCCACATCTGCTAAATAGTCTATTACCATTGGCTTCATTATTGACGCTTCACCGATTATTATTCTTCTTCTTCTTCTCTCATCTATGGTGATTATTCTTCTTCTTCTTCTTCTCTCGTATATGGCGATTCTTCTTCTTCTCTCTGCGGTTTCCATTGTGAAGTAGTAGAATCTCACTTTGTTGTTTAACAAAAATATAAGGATTCCGTTTTCTAATTGGTTTCCAACTCCTGCAAATTTTAACTTTTTGTAACAAAATCTTCTTTTCACACTTTCCCCTCAATTAATATTTAATTATTTTAATGATTTTAAATATAAATTCTAATAGTAATATTTACTATAACAAACATAATAAAAATTAAATAAAGACACGATTTTTTTATTATAGTTAAATTCCTATGAAGAATATTTTTCTAATTAAAACAGACTAGGTTTTAAAAATTAGTCCAAGAAAATAGCTAAAAAAGTTCAAGAATAGCTTTTAAAATGTCCAAAAAAAAAGTCAAAAAACCGTCCATAAAAATAGCTAAAAAAGTTCAAAAAAAATAAAAATTAAGTAATTTTCTTTTACTAGACTTCTAAAATATATGGAGAAAAAAAATTAAATAGTTGAAGAGCCGCTTCAGGATTAAGATTCTTTTAAATGATTGAACAATTTTGTTAATTTAAATTTAAGAGTCACTTTTGGCTTCATTTTTAAAGACAAATTATGATATATGATGCTTTAGTTTATAAACTCGACTAATATATATATATATATAACGCGATACATAGATGCAAAGCACGTACACTTATCTAGTACTATATTAAAAGCACGAAAGTTCTTAGAAATGTTGATTGAACTTTTTATGCTTCATTAAAAATTTAGTTTTAGATAAAATCGTGTTTTTACCATTTTTTTCAAATATTATAATTTAATTATTTCTAATTTTTAGGACTTTATAATCACCAAAACTTTGGTTATTGAAGACTTGCGAATATTAGTATTGTACTTGGACTAGAAGACTACGATATGTACACTACTAATTGTGATAATGTCTTTTCTTTATACAGATTAAGGAATATTTTTTACTAAAGATTTTTTTATTGTTTTTTTTTTTTTTTACCAAAACTGATTTAGGAATTATTTTAAACGTGCAAATTACTAATTGAGATGTAATGTCTTTTCTTTTCTTTGGGTAGATTTAGGATTTTATTTTATTTTGTTACCAAAACTGGTTTAGGATTATTTTACCAAAGTTGATTTAGGAATTAACTTTTACCTATAATGTTATTTACCAAGAATTTTTTAAAATCAAACTAATTTCAATTGAAAGAGATGAACACTTTTATAAAATAAGACAATATTTTAATTAGGCGAAATGGTCTGTGGACCCTTGTACTTGCATGAGTTTGTATTCTGAACCTTTCAACTTAGTACTTTGTCAACTGAACCCTTTAACTCAACAAAATTCAACATTTTAAACCACTCTGACCGTCGACCAAGCTTATGTGGTACCTTGATTAATGAGTTGGAACAAATACGTGATTTCACGCGCAAAAAGAGAGTGGACATAAAAAATTAAGCTAAAAATAATTTAAAAAAAAGATAAATAGAATAAAAAGAACAAAAAAAATATTTAAAATAAATATTTCACTTATTTCTCCTTTCCCCTCACCCATCCCCATTTCTTTTCTTCATCTACCATCACTTTCCTTGTTCTTCCCCACCCAGACCCCCATTTCTCTCTTTCTCCCCTTTCCCGCTCCTTTCCAATTTCTTTTTCTCTTTTCATTTTCTCTTTCCCCCAAATTAAAAATCGAAATTGTGCAAAAAAATTGAACAGAATGAGCAAAGAAAAAATAAAAAAATCAGTGTGATACACATAGATGTTGGAAGAAATATGTTTAATGAGTATCCTGACCTTTTTTGCTGCAAGGTTAGTAATTTTAGTGCTCCATCTTTAAATCTGTTATTGTTCTTGATTTGTCTTTCTTTTCATTTTTTTTAGCATAAAGTGACCAGATTCGATAGTTTTGAAGGGTGAAAAGTAATTGTTGAATATCTTTATGAAATTAGATGAAGTGTATTGTGTAAATTTATGTGCTAATATTAGGATATATTGAGGTATTTAATGGTGATTCATTGGCATCAATGGAGAAAAGGGTTTTGGAGGGGTTGGTCAAGTAACAATGAATGCAGTGAAAAAGAAGAAAAAAATAATTTATTTTAAAAATTAAATAATAAATCATGTGTCATATAAAATCTGATGTGGATGATGACGTGTCATTTCTATTTGGCGTGAAGTTCACACAAAGCCAAAGGAATTTAAAATGTTGAGTTTCGTTGAGTTAAAGAGTTCAGTTGACAAAGTGCTAAGTTAAAAGGTCCAGAATACAAACTCATACAAGTATAAGGGTTCATCAGACCATTTCGCCTTTTAATTATTTAAGAACTTTGAAATTAATCAAAGTCCTTGTTTGATATACATAAGAAATTATAATATTTAACACTTATAAATCAATTAAAATTTTACATTATATTAAAAAGAATTTCTTTTTAAGTAAATATTTTGAAACAAACTTTGAAGACATCTTCTTACCTTCATCATCATTCTTTATGTCTTTTTTATTAGGGAAAATTATATAACTAAGCTAACATTAAGTAGTTAATTATGCTACATGACTATAGTTTTAGTTAATTATAGAAAATGAATATTGTTTAAGAAAATGATTATGTGGGGTCCACCTATTGGTACGTGATCGTGTAAAATCTAATTATTACTCTTATACAAATCTATTCATAACCTCTCTCTAACCCACTCACTAATTTTCTCTTTAATAAGCTCATTACCCCATAAATCTCTCAATTGATTCAAAAATCAAATCTTGAAAATTTTGAATCAACTTTCTAATAGTCCCAAAATCAATCCAGGTAATATCTTCTTTTTTTTAACTTCCATCGTTTTTTCATTTTTTTATTTGAATAACTTTTCAGTTTTCTCCAATTTTTTCATCGTTTCACAGCCAAAATCTCGAATTCGTTCGGTTCCATCGTTCTAATCATGGAGGAAAAATCTCCATCAAATAGAACAATCTTCATCATTCTAATCATGGAAAAACAATCTCCATCGTTCTAATCATGGAGGAACAATTTTCATCTTTTTCGTTGGGATTAACTCAAAATTTAAAAGGAATTGCAGGTTCCATTGCCAAATCTAAAGTTATTAATTCAAATATAGGAGAGAAGGAGATGAGATTTATGTTTCGCAATGACCTCATCCGGATGCAACAAATCTGTGTTAAAAGCTCCAAAGAAAAAAAAAAGAGAAGAGGAAAAAAGTGTTAATGATTCTGACTTGATGATTCTTGGAAGAAAAAAAAGGTACAAGAAACACATTCTAGAAGAAAAAGATTTTGAGGTATAACCTTATTTTAGTTTTTCTCGATTTGTATATGTATGATTAAGTTGTATATGAGATAATAAATTGGTTGTACTTTTAGTTAATTGTATATGCCACATAATTAATAACAAAACGAGAGGATGAAGATGTTGAGGTATTTTTAGTTTTTCCTTTTATGTTATTTGTATATGTATATTTAAGCTCAATAGGTTGTTTGCATATAAGCATTTAGTTGTATTGTATTATATGCCTTAGTTGTACATGTTACATAATATCAAGACACAAAATGTATAAGTCAACAATTATACAAAATTAAATATAGAAATTATCTAACATACAAATCAATCCATGACATATACATATTGATATAAGTCAAATACGAATATTATTCAAATATACATATTGATATAGGTCAAATATGAATATTATTCAAATATACATATTTGTTGTCTTAAAATATACAACAAATTGTATACAAACTATGTAATATACAATACGTTTAGAAACATATACAAATACATAAAAATAAAAAACAAACTTAATCTGCAGATCTATACTAATTATATACATATTCAATTACTACGCACAAATCACTATGGATTTTCATCATAATCGTGAAGTATTCATAATCGAAGTATACAAATCAATCAACTACTTCATATACAATGTTAATACGCTTAAAATCAATATTTTGTTATTAATTCATAACTATACAATTCAAACTGATATAGTGAAATACAAGACGTTCAATTTGAAATTGAAATTGATTTGGATATACACAATTATGAGGGAGAATCTGAAATTTTTGAATTTTGAATTTTGATTTTGTTGAGAGATTTTACTTGAAGAAGAAAAAGACTTATTTGGTAAGGTATTCTAATTAGATTCAACAACCTTTAATTAAGGGATTGTTTTCCATAATTATACCCGAAATTGCCGCATATTTAGTTAACTAAATTTAAACACCATTTTGTATAATTAATTAAAAACAACTGAAATATACAAATGGATTTGTTTTAGCTATTTAAACTATAGCTATGTTGCGTAAATAGGCAAACTCTAGTTAAGAAAACCTATTATGTTTCATACCGTAGCTATTTATGAAATTTTCCCTTATTATTATTATTTCTTTTAGTTAGTAGTTTTAAAAATTATATACCCCTTCATTAAAAGACTTTACAATAGTTGTATTATATTATTATACTCATATGTTGTAGCTACTGTTAAGAATATGTTTTCATGCATTAATATTAACATAATTTTGATTTTTGATATTTATATGAAATTTTGTTTACTAAATTTAATTTTTCTCCTTAATTGTTAGTGTGATTGTGATAACTTGAATTAAAGTTGCAAATCTAAAGTTGTATATTAACGATTTGACGCAGTAGAAAATGTATTTATTTTCTCTCAAATTTTATAACTTTAATTTTTTTTTGAACTTGAAAGATTCTTTATTCTGTGTAATTCAATTTTTTTTCTTTATGAAATTATATAGACAAACTCTTTTATAAAAGAAG
Organism: Solanum appendiculatum; assembly: GCA_018342035.1. Lineage (NCBI taxonomy): Eukaryota > Viridiplantae > Streptophyta > Magnoliopsida > Solanales > Solanaceae > Solanum > Solanum appendiculatum. Next base: position 649,084 of record JAGDQO010000816.1, on the reverse strand, counting down.
TTATTATTTCATGATTTAGTGATATAACAATTTTTAGGTTGTCATCTTTTGCTTACCATAATCCTTACTAGTATTGTTAATTTGTTACAAATAGTTGTGTCGTCTTATTATGTTCATATCTAATGTAATTCGTTTTCTTTTATGCTATTATTTAAAGTGTGTTTTCGTGTATCAATATTAACATAATTTTGACTATTGATATCAACTGTTTTATCTTGATTTTTTAAAGAAATTAGTACTTTATAATATAGCATATACATAATAATTTGTCTTTTTTCTATACATTTATTATTAATTAATGCAATACACACGTGCAAAGCAAAGGCGGAGCCAGGATTTCATGTCAGTGGGTTCTAAATTATAAAAAAGAACAACGATTTTAACCTAAAGTAGCAATCGTCAACTTAACAAACAAATACAAGTATTTAATTTACTAAAAAAATGACGAATTACTTAAACATTAATAAATATAAGCACTATCATTACAATTGCACTCGACGAGTTGTCATGTTTTGAAAACAATCAATGATCGCATTATTAGGTACACTTTCAAATATTGTTAATAAAAGATAAATATTTTTTAAAATATAAATTTTGAACATTTTTACTATAATCTTTTTTAAAAAAAACTGGTAACGACTATATATATATATATATATATAAATTTAATTACACCATAGCAGTGCAAAAGACTTTACAAAATCCCAACCAAGCTTAGGCTACAGCTTCACAAGGATCCTATCATATCAACTAGTGATTTAGCCTCCTCAGCATAGCTTTCTTTACACCAAAAATAAAACAAAAATATAGAATTCATCTTGATTTTCTACACAAAATTATATTTATCTTCAATATTGTTCTAAGTGAGATTAAAATTATTAGATTCACCATTAATATTTTGCCACCTAAAACAAATATTTTACTAGTTTCAAACCATTACTGCCATCAAAAGTTAAATTTTGAAAAGCAAACAACAATATTTTAATATAATCAAGTATCAATATGTGGGATAATCCTAGAATCAAAGATTAAAAATTAATTTTTGTTAGATAATTATACAGTGTAAAAGCAAACAAATAAGAAAAAAAAGAGCAATGGTCAAATGAGCCCCCAACCTATTATCGGATTTTCAACTACACATTTATACTTCACGGGGGACCTATTACCCCTTGAACTATTTAAAATCGAAATTATTACCTTCTTAAAAAGTCACGACCACATTTATGTTGATCAGTGTAATCCACGCGTTTGAAATGTGTAATTTTTTATTTTTTTTATTCTCATGCTTTTTTGACTGATATTCCTTTCCTTTTTCTTTCATTTCTCTTCCTCTTCTCTTTAAATCCTTGAACACACCCATATGTTAAATTTTCTTTTTTTCTTCCCTTTTTTTAATTCATTTCTATCAAATCTAAAATTATTATTGAATTTATGGTTATGGAATAAGTGCATAAATGATAAGATCTACTGTCAATTTAACTGACCTAATCAAAATCTTTTTCTATGAGGATATTTTGAGAACTTTTTAGAGATTTTCATCATTATTAAGTTGTTTGAATGGATGTTGTTAACTGAAAAAGTTTGTTACGATAGCTTCAAAATAGTATTTCAATGGTGTTTTAATGGCTAATAGTTGATTTGAAAATGAGTGTAAAGTAATTTACTTAATAGTTTTTTATTGTGTGGAAAGTGGGAAGGAGATTACTATCTAGGATTTGTGGTGGTGTTGATAGATATTGTAATGGTGGTGATTTCCAGATAGTTATGGTGAAATTTAATGGCTACCATGAATGCTCTACTAAATTGCTAAGAAGAAGAAAAGAAATTAGAGATGAGATAAGTGACTTGGATGAAATCTATCCAAGCTCTTTGTGTTATTCCCATGACAGATCTATGATGATAGGAGGTATATCGCTAGTAATTTCAGAGGAGTTTGGCGTGATTGAGGTTGGCTTCAATTCTGTACCTCGATTTTCCAGCATCAATGCGGCGCTGCTCTGGCGTCGGACCGTCGGTTGGAGCTCCGAGGAAGAAAGGAGCTTAGTTTCCAAATTGTTCTCTGTAGCTTCTTTTTTATTTTATTTTGTTTGTTTTGATTTTTCAATTACTTTTGATGTTTTTATTTGTCTTCCTTTTTAAAATTAAAAAAAAAAGAAACAAATAAGGAAAAAAATAAAAACAAAAAGAATATTAAAAATAAAATTTTAATATTTATTTTTGGTCTTCACTCTCTCAAAGAGAGTGAAATACACTCACTTTGCCATGTAAGCATTCAGGGAGGTAATAATTTCAATTTTAAATAGTTCAAGGGGGTAATAAGACTCCCGTAAAGTATAAGTGTGTAGTTGGAAATCCGGTAATAGGTTGGGGGCTCATTTGACCATTTTCTCAAAACAAAAATGATAAGGAAGAGACGAAAGTGCATACCGGAAGCCAGAGGTCGGATGATAGCAATCAGATCAACAATAAAACTTAGAACCGTAGCAATCAGATCAACAATAAAAGTTAGAACCCAAATTTTTGAAAATAAATTTTAGGTTAAGTTTTTTTTGAATGTCTGAGTAGAAATCAATAGTCATATATTGTTTTAGAGTATGATACAAACACTATTTTTCTCTTTTTCTCATTTACCGATTTTCTATTTTTTTTTTTAAATAAAATTTATTTTGTTTCTTTTCATTTATCGATTCAGACCGAACGACTTTGCTTGGTGCACAGATGCCACTAGGCCATCCACCTTATAGTTTAATACAAATATAAGGTATACCGAAAAGTCAATGGGTTCGTCCGACCCCCCTACCAATACTGTAGCACCGCCCCTGGTGCAAAGCACTAGTTATATTAAAAGTATGAAGGTCCTTAGAAATGTTGTTTGAACTTTTTGCTCTTCATTAAAATACTTTATTTTAGATAAAATCGTCTTTTCACATTTTCCCCTCAACTGTTATTTAACTATTTTAATGAATTTAATTATTCACTGTAATATAAATCCTAAAATAATTGCCCAAAATCGTCCATGGGAGATTTGTATTCCAAAAAGGTAAAATCGTGCTAGCTTCTTTTTTTTTTTGGCCATTTTACACTAGTAATATATTAGCCTCATAATTACCACTTATAGTAATAGAATGTGTTTTACCATGTATAGCATTACTTTTTTTTTAACAATTTGTCTTTCCTCTCTCTCTTTCTTCTTCTTTTTTTTCCCGTGTTTCTCCTTTTCTCTCTCTCCTTTTTTTTTCTGGCAAGCTTTCTCTCTTTCTAAATAATAATTAATTATTCTAATTTAAAACTTAATTTTAAATTTGGTATTACTATTCTTTAAATTAGAAGTTTTTTAAAAAATAAATACATATAGAACGCATTTCTAACACCATTCTAATGTATTTAATATAAACTAATTTAGTGTTTGAATGTTTGAAATTCAGGTATAATATATTTTGACATTATTAATAAAAGAAAAAAATATAAACGACAATTGTAATACATTTTGAATTCAATATATTATATATATTATAAACATGTTTCAATGCACATGGTGAATATATAACTAAAATATTTTTAATACAATAATATATTTTAGCACCGTTAACAAGAGAAAAAAATATACAACAATTATAATACATTTTGAATTCAATATTTTATACATATTATAGGCATGTTTCAATGCATATGATGAATATATAACTAAAACATTTTTAATACAAATGTATTATAAGTATTATATGTGAATTTCAAACATTTCGGTACTATTTAAATTAATTTACATTGTTGGAAATGTATTATATTTGTTTTGGGATATCAACTATCGAATTCATAATAATGTATAATATCGAATTCAAATTGTATTATAACTATCATTATATTTAATACAATTTTTCAAAGATTCACCTCTTCTTTTTCGGTAAATCGCCATCACCAGACCACCGATTGTTTATATTTAATAATACAACTTTAATACAATTTTTCAGAACTTTACCTAATATATAACTAAAACATTTTTAATACAAATATATTATAAGCATTATATGTGAATTTCAAATATTCTGATACTATTTAAATTAGTTTACATTGTTGGAAATGTATTATATTTGTTCTGGGATATCAACTATCGAATTTTTAGTAATGTATAATATCGAATTGTATTATAACTATCGTTTATATTTATACAATTTTAATACAACATTAATACAGATTTTTCAAAGATTCACCTCTTCTTTTTCGGTAAATCACTACCACCAGACCACCGATTGTTTATATTTAATACAACTTTAATACAATTTTTCAGAACTTCACCTAATATATAACTAAAACTGTAACACCCCAGAAAAATTTCTAAGTTAAGACCGAACCATTCTTGAATTGTGGACAAGGTCGTACCGAGTGATTCTTAATTGCTCTTAGATTCTAAGGTCAATTCATTAGTGTGAGAATGATTTTGGATGACAATTAAACCCACTAGAATCCCCTAGCACAAAGTTGAGTTGGAAGCTTCCTTACACAGTAAGTTTCGACCTAATATTCTACTTAGATCAACTTCAAAAGATCATATCTCTCAGCACATAATGATTTAGGTAGTCCATGAGATATCAAATTGAAGGTCTTTGAGTCCTCTTTTCAACGCCGCCAATTTTGCTAAATTGCGAGCTTAGAGTAAAAAGTTATGCCCGTTTGAGTGAATCCTCTCTATTTAAGGCACTTCATCCGTTTTAGAAAGGCGTAATACATAAATATGACCCTTAACTTGGCTTCAGTGGACAACTATGCCCTCCAACTTTGAGTGTGCACAAGTAGACACTTAAACTTGTATAAAATTGAACAAGTAGGCACACACGTCCTACATGGCATAATACACGTAGGACGCCATGTAGGACACAAAATTGCCATGTAGGGTGCCACGTAGGACGTGTGTGCCTACTTGTTCAATTTTATACAAGTTTAAGTGCCTACTTGTGCACACTCAAAGTTGGAGGGCATAGTTATCCACTAGCACCAAGTTAAGGGTTATGTTTATGTATTATGCCTTTTAGAAAAGAGTGTTTTGGTCTTTAATTCAACTGACAAGTTTACTCTTTATAAAAAGTCGTATTAGAATAGAAATTTATTTATCCGTGAAAGAAGATGAGTTCTGAATAAAAGAAGAATTGATTTTGAAAAAGGCTTCGTATTTATTACGTGGATAAGAAAAAATAATGAGCAATAAGGAATCAAATTGGAAATATCTCTTGATTTTATTTTAGAGTTTTCATTAAATTTTTCTTTTAAAATTTCGTGGTATGTTTTCCTAAAATATCCATGTGCCTTGTTATAAAATAATTATTTTTACTTTATATAATAGTTGATTCTTTAGATAAAATTAATATACTATTTGAGAAATCAAAATTTTGTAAAATTTATTAAATTAATCAAAATGAAGGAGATTAGAGCATATTCTTAGACCAAATATTCTGTTGAAGGGAGATTATAATATATTCTTAGATAAATATAAATCTTAACTTTTTTTATGTTTATATCATTTTATAAAATCAATTTATTCTGTGCGATAACAAAAACATCTTGACATTTTATTTAGGGAATTACACCCATTTTATTGTATGATTTGTTGCAAGATGCATATCATATGTTATTTTTATTTGTTTTTTTTTAGAACCACAACCTCTAACACAACCTCTCCCCCTCGGGTTAGCACTTTGAACGCATTGGGTAAACCCTCTATTGTGTAATAGCATGCAAACATACATAGTCACTCGACTCAAAAGGCATCGAGGGGGATCCATCCCAGGTCATCCACACGAATGACCACCCTCCAAACCAATTAAGAGCCCGTTTGTATGGGATTTTAAGTTGGTCAAACTAACTTTTAAATCAGTTTTTGATTTATTAGAGTGTTTGACAATTGAAGAATAACTTAAAATAAATCAAAAGTAACTTAAAATAAGTTAAAAGTTAAAAGTAGGGTGCCCTCTACTTATTTTTTTTAACTTATAAATTATTCTACTTTGACCAAGTATATTACTTTTTTACCCTTAATTCTTTTATAATGTTAACGACTTTTAGGGTGTTTAAGACATTTTGATTAAAAAAAAGTGACTTTCAACACTTTTTTGCCAAACACATCAAAAACACATAACTATTTATTTTTAAAATGACTTTAAAATAACATTTTAAAAGTTACTTATTTTAAATCAATCCAAACGGGCTCTAAGTCATCCTGAAAGACTTGTTATATTTTTTATTGTAATTTAGGCGAAATGACATCGATTTTCACTTAAAATAATCAATAGTAGAGTAAATGATTTAAGGAATTGTTTTAATGTTCAACATTAACCTATTGGCGGGAAAAGAGAGAGAGAGCAAAAGTGCCAGTCTTCAACTCCGAGCAAATCTCCCATGGATTCCGACGCCGATTCCGATGACTCTCATATATCCTCAACACCACCACGCCACCCTCTTCCACCTCCACAGTTTTCGTCGCGCCGTGCTCTTCTTGCTACCGCTAAATCAAGAACTCAACCCAAAAACACCGCTGCCATTTCCTCTAAATTTTCCCGCCCAATGCTAAGACCAAAAATCTCAACCAAAAAACCCAAAAAATCCAACGACGATACCACCATTCAAACCCAACAGAATCTCTCCGATTTACCCTCACACAATCACCGAAACGACACCGTTTGTAGTGAACCCCTTCCTTCTGGAAGCTCATGTAATTCGAAATTCGCTTCCTCTTCTAAAACCCAGGAAACCCCAATTCAAAATCCATCTTCCTCACCAAAATTCTCTGATTTGCCATTCCAAATCCACCGTTCGGCAAATGCCGTTTTGTCCCATGACCACAGTTCCGGTGAAGTTCTTCCTGCAGGTGGTTTGTGCTTACCGAAATTTGCTTCATTTTCGAAAACCCGGAAAACAATTCTCAATTTTGAGCCCGTTGAAGCTGGTTCTATTGATCCCCGGTTGGTCCAAGTGAATGAAAAGGAAGCAGTTCAGTCAGTTTGTCGGACGAAGGCTGTGAGGAAACATCCTAATTTAATAGGGAGTAATGTGTCGTCTTCGTCTTCATTGCCAGTAAAGAAGGTTAAATGTGCTAATGAGGGTAACTTTGTAAGGCTGAACATAAATGGTTATGGTAAAAAGTTTGCATCCAAATTCAAAAGAAGGAATTTTAATTCATCAAGTGGTAAAAAGTTCTACAGGAGATGGAAAAAGAAAGTTGGGGTTGAAGGTAAGGAGGGAGAAAAGGGATTGTGTGATGAAGAAGGTTTGGTTGTGGAAGTTAAGGGAAGAGGGGAAAGATTGGGTTTTGATGCAGAGTTGATTGAAGAAGCTGTGATGGGAGTTAGAAATGAGGCGTCGGATGAAAATTTGTTGAGGTTGTTGAAACTCACTTATGGTTATGATTCATTTAGAGATGGGCAGTTGGAGACACTCAAGATGGTGCTTTCAGGGAAATCTACAATGTTGGTTTTGCCAACAGGTGCCGGGAAGTCGCTGTGTTATCAGTTGCCGGCAATGGTTTTGCAGGGAGTTACTGTCGTTATTAGCCCCTTGGTTTCCTTGATGATTGATCAGTTAAAGCAGCTGCCCCCTGCAGTTGAGGGTGGTCTTTTGTGTAGCAGTCAGGTTTTTACATATAAATTTAGCGATGTTGGAGCAGTTAGAGTTAATGGCATTTTAGGCAGTTCCTGACTTAATGTTTTCACTGTTGCAGACACCTGAGGAGGTCTCGGAAACATTTAGGTTACTAGAAGAAGGATCCATAAAGGTAAGCTTTGTTTCTGCCTCCAAAGTTGCTTTAGAGTATGCCCAATGTGTGACCTAGCAGTCAGTGAAGTTAGAAAGAAGATCATAGGTGACAGGGTCAAATCCCAGCTGAGGCAAAACTGTTGGGTGATTTCTTCCGACTTCGCCTAAACCTTAGAGGGAAGAGTTACAACATACCTGTTCTAGTAGGAGAATACAATTAAAGAGTGAATGATCTAAGTAACTTTAGTCCATTCTCACACATCTGCTTTTTAAGTTTAATGTTTATCTTAGGAGTGAATGATCTAAGCAACTTTAGTCCATTCTCACACATCTGCTTGTTTAATGTTTATCTTGGATGATCATATGAAAATTTTATTGAATTCGAGTGTTGATGTGTTACATGCCCATTTACATTCTCTTTGTTGTTTCTTGATTAGTTGTTTTTCAATGTAATACTATAATCGAGATATGGTAGCTGGTTTTTGAAGTCATTTTCTTTCTTCTGTCTCCTCCTAAAAATATAATTTGATGCTTATGTTTCAGGTCCTTTTTGTTTCACCAGAGAGGTTTCTCAATTCGGAATTTTTATCCATTTTTTGTAACACTCAAATCTCACTTGTGGTTATTGATGAAGCCCACTGTGTTTCTGAATGGTGAGTCAGAGCTTTTCAAGGTTACATTTTCTTGTCTTGCTTTTGCAACTTTGTCATTTTTTTCCCTTTTTCTTTTGTTTATTTAAATGTCACTTTTGTATGGTATCAACAATCATGAACATTTTGGTAGGTCACACAATTTTCGGCCTTCATATATGCGGCTTAAAGCATCATTGTTGCGTGATAAACTGAAGGCTCAATGCATACTTGCAATGACAGCAACAGCAACTACTAAAGCATTGTATCATGTGATGCACGCGTTGGATATTCCATCAACTAATCTTATCCAAGTAGTGAAACCAAGGGATAACTTGCAGTTATCAGTATCTTCGAGCGAAAACAGGTAAGTGTTGTATAGTCTTTTCCCCTCCAAAACTGAATAACCTTAAAAAATATAAATGAAAGCTACAAAAATTACTCAATTGGTTTCAGGATGAAAGATCTGATGACCTTGCTGAAGTCTTCCCCCTTTTCTGAGGCTAAAAGCATTATCATTTACTGCAAATTTCAGGTGTTGCTTGCTATTTGTCTGTGATGCTCTCATTTGAAGATTTTTTTTCTGTAACTGTATCACATAAGCCACTTAACTTGTGTTCCTTTTTTCCATCCTCAATGTACACAGTCGGAAACTGATTTCATTTGCAAATATCTATGCGACAATAATATCTCAGCAAAGGTTTTGTCTCTGCCTTTTGGTTTACTTTTGTAAATAATTTGCATTTACCTGTACCACCATGTATATCGTTTGACGCTTAACAGGCTAAACAATTTATAGTTTGAATTGATTTTCAGAGTTATCACAGTGGAATTTTCGCAAAAGATAGGAGCCGTACGCAGGAACTGTTTTGTGCAAACAAGATAAGAGTGGTGAGAGAAACAATGCTTATTATCTGTTCATTTTAATTCATAGATAATAAATATTATCCTTTGATATAAAGGAAGTTTCATTAACTTGCATCAATATTTTCTGGAAGGTTGTTGCAACTGTGGCATTTGGCATGGGACTCAATAAGAAGGATATTGAAGCCGTAAGATCTGATCTTGGTTTTCCTATATTCAGCATTTTGTCCCTAAATACTTATTCTACTAGTGGATGGTTTTCGGATCTCAGTTCTACTCAACGTCGATTCTCTTGTAATTATGAGAAGTGACTAGCTTTTTGCTTTTAGTGTGAGATTACTAGTTGCCCGCAGTTCCTTTTGATATCTTTCATCACCTGTCATTATATCTGGCTACAAGTGCACTTCAATTGTGTCTGACGTCCTATGGAATTCATCCTAAGACTTTTCAAATGCTTCTGTTTCAGGTAATACATTACAGCTTACCAGAAAGCTTGGAAGAGTATGTCCAGGTCGTTGTTTATGCTTATGACTGTTGCAATTTACGAGATACTGACTTCTGCAACTTTTTTAACTATAAGATTAATGCTACCTGTGCAGGAGATTGGTCGTGCTGGACGTGATGGTAGAATCTCTTATTGCCATCTGTTTTTCGATGATGTTTCCTATTTTAAGATTCGCAGTCTTATGTACAGGTGACAGACACAAAAAAACTCTGAATATTCGTAGAGTTTTGTTTGAATCTAAAGATTCTAAACCTTTTGATATTATTTTTACTCAGTGATGGTGTCGACGAGTATGTGGTGAACAAATTGCTGTGTCAAATTTTCAGTGGCAGCACAAACTCTGCTGGGATAATATGTTCATTAGTTAAAGAGTCTGCTTGTCGTAAATTTGATATGAAAGAAGAGGTACTTGTTCTCTCATTTAAATTGGCATGCTGAGCATCAGTTTTGTAATTGCTTCTAATACTAGCCGATAGCTTACTCTATACCTACCAGAAAACAGTTTGATCTTTTCTGAGTTGAAAGCACTTTTTCAAGATAATGTATTTGCAACCCAAAGGCTTGGGCCTCTCTGCATATATCCTTGAGCATAGTCACATACTGAATAAGGCTGCATTTGAGTTTATGATTTGCAATATATTGGTGAAGCTTTTAATCCTTGAAACAACTTAATGGAACATTGGACATGAAAAGAAGAAAATCCTTGATCCTGAACAATAACACCTTTTTTTAATGATACTGTCCTGTACATGCAGTATTTGGCATTCTAAGTCATTGCTTCAAAAGAGCTAGAACACATCTTCTACAGTTATCGGAACATATAATAATCATCATTAAAAAATTAGTGATAGAAAATAAACTTTCACTCCATGTGTTGTGTGCATGTCCTGGGTATTTTCCTTCTGATCTTTTGTTGAACCGTGTACACAGTTGCCGTGAAAGTAGATTCCCATTTTAGTACAAATGTGGGATAGTACAGATCAGAACTGAATCTTGTATATCCTCTTATCTTAGTAAGATGCTGAAGAGCAGGTTTTCTCATTCTTCCAGGTAATATTAACAATCTTAACACAATTGGAGCTAGGCGAGGTCCAATACTTACACTTGCTCCCACAGATGAGGGTAACATGCACTTTGAACTTCCACCAGGTTAGTTAAAGTTAATTTAGCATGATTAAGTGCAGTGGACAGTTGGCTGATTTTTATATTTTGATGGGCTATTTTTACTTTCAATTGCTCTAACTTTTGGGTTTGATTTTGAACATTCTTACTTGAGGATTAAACCTGCAAGACTAGAATATTGTGAATATAAGAACTAGAAAGACTACTAAAGTGATTAGCTGCCTCTTTTGCTGTTTTTATTTTGGCTTCTATTTTTTAAAATACGTCATGACCTTAACAACTTATTGCAGACTTCTCCTGCATTGCTAGCTATGAAAGATGCTGTAGTTGCTACTATTCTGAAGAAGTGAGTAACTTTTTTTGTTTCATATGAGAACAATTATATGCCCTCGCAAATTTATTTTATATCTAATGCTATGCACTTCATGATATTAGCTCTGAGATCAAAGATGGGCAGTATATATTTGACATACCAAGTGTAGCTAACAGCATTGGACTGCAAATTGTTGACTTGTCAAACCATTTGCAAACTCTGAAGGTAAGTTCCATATGCAGCTAGTATAAGGACTGTGGTTCTTTTATGTGGTCTTTTGTGCATATTAGTGAAAGACTAGACATACAGATGTAAGTTATATGTGAATTTCCTGACTTCCTTCTTTCTATTCGGGGTTGATATTGGTTGTTCTATGTCATGTTTTGATGGTTTTCTAAAGATATTTTTTTGAGAAACTTGTATTATAAACAAAGGAATGCTCAGGAAGTATTCCAGTAATACTTACTGTTAGAATAATAATAGGTATATACAATCCTACTTAGAATAGGAATGGTAATAGTAATAGGAATAGGAATAGTATCCTACTTAGAAAAGAATTGTATTGTAGTGTCCTAGTTGGAAAAGATGTCGATTGTAGTGTTTATAAATAGGGTTTCTATGTAATAATGTAGATACACAATTCTACAACAATTCAATAATATTTCTCACATGGTATCAGAGCCTCTACGAACTTGGTAGAGAATCAAAGAGCTTCCGCTGCCGGCGGGTGGCTATTACCCTTATATGCTGCCCGTCTGGCCAATGATTATGTTAACAAAAGTAGGGCCAATGATATATGTATGAACCCCATATTCAAGAGAAGAAAACTCAGTCAAACAGGTCACCGTGCATCAATTTCCGGTGACTTTCTAGGGTTGTTTTGTGTCAACCCCATATCCATCGTTATTTGTGTAGCACCGCGCCATATTTCCGGTGACTACTTTTTCATATTTAATTTGTGTAGCACCGTGCCACCCTTCCGGTGACTACCTTTTTCTTTCATATCTTATTTGTGTAGCACTGTGCATCTCTCCGGACTACTTGTCATATTTAATTTGTGTAGTACCGTGGATTTTTCCGAACTACTTTCTCATATCTGAGTTGCAGAGCACTGTGTGTCTTTTCGGTGACTCCTTATATTTGATTTGCATAGTTCCATTCGTTTTTCCGGTGACTCCTCAAATCTAATTTGCGAAGGTTGTGCTATCATTCCGACCCTGCCTATATAATTTCTTTTTTTTTTTTTTTAGTAGGGTCGTGCCATCATTCTGACCCTACCCATATTATTTCTCTTTTTCAATAAGGTCGTGCCGTCAATCCGACCTTCCCTATATAATTTTTATTTTTCAATTGGGTCGTGCTACCCATATAATTTTATTTCTTAGATTGTGACCACTTTCAGCCATCAAATCTAATACTCCGGCGTATAGCATGTTCCGACCAGTTTTTCGGTGACTTCCTTATTTAATATCGACTCTTCTATTGATTCTAACTCAATCCATATACTTTATACTAGATTTTGAGCACTTTCCGGCGACCGCTGCATTGTGAAGAAGAACTAGTTTTGTTGCTCAGGGGGAGTATAGTAGCCTTGTATGTCGATTACGTAAGTCACTCTATGGTCTGAAACAGTCTTTGCAAGCTTGGTTTGGGAAGTTCAACACTATAATTTTATTACTTTGTGTTTTATTGGGATTATGCATCAAATTCAGTATTTCACGAGAAGACCAAGCACATTGAGATTGACTGACATAATGCATCAAATCCAATATTTCATGAGAAGACTAAGCACATTGAGATTGACTTCAATTTTGTGAAGTCGAGTGATCAACTTGCAGATATCTCACCAAGCTCCTCATCTGTCCTCGAATTAATTATATTTGTAACAAGCTAGATACATATGATTTGTATGCACTAGCTTGAGAGGGAGTGTTAGAATAATAATAGGTATATACAATCCTACTTAGAATAGGAATGGTAATAGTAATAGGAATAGGAATAGTATCCTACTTAGAAAAGAATTGTATTATAGTGTCCTAGTTGGAAAAGGTGTTTATTGTAGTGTCTATAAATAGGGTTTCTATGTAATAGTGTAGATACACAATTCTACAACAATTCAATAATATTTCTTCTCCTATATTTCTCACACTTACAATCAAAAACAGCTGTCCTCCTATGAACTCATAAGTAATCAAAATAGTAGTGATATCCTCATCTCCACGAGGATATTCATGTTTACACCAAAAATAGAATAGAACCAAACAATTCAACTTCATCTTCTCCATAGAGCAGCCCTTGTTCTCAAAACATCTCCAATTCCTTTCCAACCAAATAGTCCACTAAATGCAAGCTGGACAATCTTCCATCTCTCCCTGTGCCCTCAGCCCTGGCTGATTTCCATCCCTATTCCAACATGCCAAAGCTTCCTTGAAGTTCCCCGGCATAGACCAACTGATGCCCCTTATGTTGATGAAAATCTGCCAAAGTTTCAGTCTCCCTACAGTGTAAAATGAGATGATTTTTTGTCTCTGCCTCACATTCATAAAAAGAGCACCTAAAGCACAGCTGGAAGTCCCTCTTTACAAGGTTATCCTGAGTGAGAGCAGCCTGTTTTGCTAAAAGCCAAGTAAAATGGGTCACGTTGAAGGGCACCTTAACTTTCCATATCATTGTCCATGGCCAATAGCTTAGTTGAGTGTGTACCCTTTGGAAGTTTCTGTAAGCTGATCCAGCTGAGAATCTCCCCTGTTTGTCTGGATCCCAAAAAAGCTTGTCTTCACTGTAATTGAGATCCTTGCATTGCTCCAGGATGTTTAAAAATTCAATCATCTTGTTCACCTCCCAGTCATTTAAAGGTCTCCTGAACCTTAGGTTCCAACCCTGATCATCTCTCATCTCTTTGACTGTGGCCACTTTCTGTAGACTCAAGCTGAACAGGTCAGGAAAACTAGCTTTGAGTGCAGCCTGTCTCACCCAAACTTCCTCCCAAAACAATGTTTTCCATCTGTCTCCTACCTTGATTTTGCACTTGTTTATAAGTTTTGGCCATAAATTTCTGTTTGTCCTCCATACTCCAGCGTCATATGGTTGCGTTGCTACTTTGAAATGATTTCTTTAATTGCTCTTATGCTTTAGAAAAACCCAATCTTTCTTTTCCTATAACCATGACTAATATTAACATTGGGTTCATGCTTCTCATTTTTCTTTATTTAGAAAGAAATATAAGCAGTATTCAGCAGTACTGCTTTACTTGACTTGGAACAAACAATCATGCACCAGCCGAATTCCAGTTTATAGTTTTAGGTGAATTCCAGCCACGATGCTGTACTTCAATAAATACACTTATGTTCAGCCTATGATTCTTTCTTCTGGCGCAGTACTTCTTAAGGCTTACCTTCTGAACACTTGGAAGTATTAAAGGAACGGCATAGATTTTATGAAATTTAGTATTTCTGCATTTGTGCATGGTTGGTTAACCATTTGTATTTGCACTTCACGTGCCTGCCATTTTTATTCAAATGGTGACATTAACATCAAAATTTGATGCTTTTAAGCAATCTTCAGTTTAAAAATCGTATTCACTTTCTGCTTTCTTTATTAGACACAAATAAGTTTCTCTCTTTCCTATCTCAGATTAAGGGGGAAGTCAGATATGAGCTGAAGGATCAAGCGTATTGTTATGTTATCACGGACACCCCAAAGGATATCTGTTCTTTAGCAACATGGCTTACAAAGTGGTTATCTGAAGTTGAGAGTTGTAAGGTAACTGTTTTCATTAATAACTGCAGTTTGATTCTCTTTCATGTTCCTCAAAGGTGCAATTCTTTCTATTATGCTCTCTCTCTCTCCCTCTCTCCCCCCTCCCCCCTCCCCTTTGTGCTTTGTTTCCTCCCGAATCCTTTATCCCATAGCTGGGTTCAAGATGAAAGGAAGAGGATCTTTTTAAATGTGATGAGGATTTTCGACATAGGAACAGTTTCATTGAACTTGCACAGGCTTATCAGTAGGGATGGCAATGGGCGGAGCAAGGCGGGGGTGGGGCGGGTTGAGCTTAACCCACAAAACTTTTAACCTGCCCCGGCCCACCCTCCCCACAATGTGTTTTTCTATCATCTCAGCCCGCCCTGCCCCATGCCCGCATAAGTATTTTTTTGTCTTTTGATTTACTTTACTATTTTTATTTATTTTACCATTTAAATATTTGTAATTGACCATATATTAATCCGTACTTCACACATACAGACAAAAGCACTTCGTCACTGTGTTCATCTACTTTTAGTTGCTAAAAACATTTCAGCCACACATGCTCATACATGATTATGCACAAATGTAGATATTAAGTGATTAAGATTGACAAATTAAACATTGACCATTTAGTTAACCTATTTAAGCACTGTTACTACGAATAAACACAAACATCCCATATTTAAATATTTAGAGAAAACAAAGCAGGCAAATTACTGATTTAGTTAATTAAAAACTTGTTCATCTATCAACCCGCCCCACTCTGCCCCACATTAGTTTGGAAAAAAATTAACCCGCCCCGCACCCACGTAGCCTAAAACCCACCCCGCCCTGCATAGCTTAAAACCCATCCTGCCCTATTGCCATCCCTACTCGTCAGAACAGTTTTAACACAGTGCCACACCAATCTGTTTTTAAAACATGGATGGTCATGCTTCTTCCATAAATTATAATTCGATGTATGATGGTCCCAAACTTGAGATTAGTGTTGATAGAGGGTGACTTTCCACTGACCTCTAGCTTATTGTCCTAAGTCCTTACTAGTCTTCTTGTCTATTCTTTTTTGTTATACTTCTTTGCAAGAGAAATCATAGTTATTCTGCTACCTGTTGAAGTATGATAAAGGTGAGCGATCCGGCCTCTATCCCTTCAACGATGGATTTGTCTTCAAAAAACGTAATATCAAAATATATTACCTCTTAAGTATAACATAAGATAACTGTTGGGTTCTTGATAATATGTGTTGGTGTTTTTTTAAAGATGGGGCAGCAAAAAGTGGTTGAAAATGTTTCTCTTTGGATTGAAATGACTTTCAATAGCTTTCAATAATTTTATTAAGCATTGAGGGACTTTAAATAGCCAACATAAAACACATAATCTGCATAATTTAAAATTCAAAAATCCTAAAATATCTCAACAACTAAAACAACCTAACTAAAATTCAAATTTCAAATTTATCTTGCACTAGACAACTTATTTTGCTAAAAATTACTGCAGTAACTAAAAGCAAACTTCAACACTCCTCCTTTGCTTTAGTTACTGCAATTGAAAAAATGCTCCTCCTCAATTTCTGCTTTGGTAGTTTGGATTCTTTTCCTTGTTTTTGAACTTGCAAAATTTCTTCTTTTTTCTTTTTCTTCTTTTGATTTTGTGCTTCAAAAATACCTTTCATGACATTGTCTTGTGTAGAAGTTTATTTGAAAGTGCTTTAATATGAACTTTTGTAGGATTTGTAGGCAGAGGTTGTAAGGGTTTTTCTTCCATCACAACATCACATATCACATAGGTTTCAATATATGATTTTATTCTCATTTACCAAATTTGATAGTTTGTCTGTGAAAATTCTTGGGGCATTCAAAGAGAGACTGTGCTTGCCACTATTTTTTGTTAAAATTGGTTTAGAAAAGCCTGTGCGATGAAAAAACCACGGGTTGTAAAGGTAGCCCCGATGGGTTAAAATGGGTAGCCCTTACGGGTTAAAAGCTATATGGTAGTTCTTTGGAAGATTTCACAAATCCCTTGAGATCAATGAAGTTCTTTTTTTTTTTTTTAATTTAAGCCATCACCATCACAGCTTAGAGCTACTTGATACCACTGTTGGTGTTTTTTTAAAGATGGGGTAGCAAAAAGTGGTTGAAAATGTCTCTCTTTGTATTGAAATGACTTTCAATAGCTTTCAATAATTTTATTAAGCATTGAGGGGCTTAGACATTTTCAACCATTTTTTGCTGTCCCATCTTTAAAAAAACACCAACAGTGGTATTGAAATGACTTTCAATAGCTTTCAATAATTTTATTAAGCATTGAGGGGTCTTAAATAGCCAACACAAAACACATAATCTGCATAATTTAAAATTCAAAAATCCTAAAATATCTCAACAACTAAAACAACCCAACTAAAATTCAAATATCAAATTTATCTTACACTAGACAACTTATTTTGCTAAAAATTACTGCAATAACTAAAAGCAAACTTCAACGATATGAATGAGAAATTTACTATCCTTAGATAAGAGACTGAGCACATATCACCCAAAGTTAGATTCACTTTTTTGACTATACAACACGTACTGTACAGATATCGACAGGGCTTTTGATTTATTCATGAAGCTGTGAACTGATTGGCCAATAATTATGTATGTTAACAGTTACCTAGTCCCTCCGGTGAGTTATTATTCCTGTGAAATTTTATTCTATCATTTCATGTCTATAATTTTTTTACTATTTGGGTGTGGTGGGGTGATGCAAGCGATTATTTTAAAGTTTTAAAATTTAAGAACACATTCAATTTAGAGATAACACCTACACCTCTATTTCCTTTAGCCCGTTATCTCTTACAGTAAATTGTTGTGACTTTGCATTAGTTGCTACATTACTTGCTACCTAGACTACATGTGGGTGACCTCCAAATGATCCATATAAGTCAGGCCAATCCCGAGCACCAGGATATCATTTCCTACATGTTGAAGGGATTTAATATAGCTTTCTGCTGTTAATGCAATATGTTAGGCATACAAGTTTGTATGACATATATAATATTCTTACTTTTATTGTCTCCCAGTCTTGTGATTTCGCCTTTTGACGTAGGTAAGGAAGATGGACACAATGTATGATGCTGCTGTATTTGCCGCAGAAGCATGTGACAAAGTGCATGGTTGCCGTGGCCATCAACACACACCTTGCTTGCAAAGGAAGATTACAGAGTATTTTGTAAACGGTACTGAAGTTGACGTTCCAAAGAGGATTGGTGGAAGCAGGTGAGAAGCCTATCGAACTTTCTAGACTTTTCCTTTGGCCATGCATAGGAAGATGTAACTGCTACTTTTCATGTCGTTAGTGTCTTGGCTACCATGATTTCAGGTATCCAGTACGGTATCTTATTTTGTGTCATCTTTTATATCCTTGATTGGGATCAGATTTTTTAATTTTTCCATTACAAATTTTTAACTTATTCTATCCATCTCTACGCTTTCTTTAGTTTGTGTTTTTCATATACAACATCATTTCTTCTCGCAAAGATGTCAATCTGTAGTGCTAATGCAATCAATTTCTTAATTGCAGCCCATTTTTGACAGCTGATATAAAGGTAATTTTTTTTCTCAAATAGTTTTGCCAAGGAGGAAATATAATGCAGTCTTAATGTTTTCATCACTTGTTTCATGGAACAGGTGTTTCTACAGTGCAACTCACATGCCAAATTTACTCCCAGAGCCATTGCAAGGATATTGCATGGTATTGCAAGCCCAGCTTTCCCGTCTGTTGTTTGGTCGAGAACTCACTTCTGGTATATCCTCTCTAGAGCTGTATCTTTTAAGAAAAATATGCTCAGATCTTTTTGGTCCTAATATGACCATTTATCATTTACAATACCGATGCATGCACAAAGTATTTCTTCCTATAGCTGTGGAAAGAAACATGGCTAGATTGCAGACTAGCAATGGTACTGTCAAAATAATTATTTTTTGTCAACCGAGTTCAGTTTGAAACGCATCTATATTGAATCAGGGCACTCTTGAGTTTCCCAGGAGAATCTTAGTGATATCAATCCCCTTATTATCCTCCACCCAACCAGAAGAAAAAAGGACAGAAAATAGAATAGGCATTTTTGTGTTCAACAGTTCCTATAAAATTAACCTCGTGTTTAAATTCAACCTCTTCATCCTTGGATATTAAATAAGTCATGTTATGCTGAATGTTTTTTCACTTATCTTACTAATATGATCAATCACCTATGACTAAGAGTTCCCTACAAAATAAATCTCTTGAAGACTTGAACCTCTCACTTTTTATATTCAAAGCCTTCAACCAAGTATATTCAATAAGCTCACTGTGGTGGCTGGTTTCAGGGGAAGGTACATGCAAACAGACTTCAAAGCAATAACCGAAGCAGCAAAGGCAGAGCTCATGAAACTTGTAGGGAAGGATGCTCTTTAACGAGGTCATTTCATGTTATGACTCATTGAGATTTAACTTAAAATGCTACAAAATGGTGAATACCATCAGCTATCTAAGATATGCTGTTATAGTTCCCTCTTGTTTCCTTGGATTGAGCATGAAAGCTACATCCTCTTTCTTTTCTTTTTCTTCCAGTGCTTGCATGAGTAGGAATCCATACAGGTAGCATTTTTCTGCTAGCACTTTTAGGTCATTCACAACATTAAGAACTTCTAATACTTCCCAAAGGCAAATACTTGGAAGAATACAAAAGCATACAAAAGCTGCCCATCAACAATATCCTGCAATTTATGCAAGTTCTATTTCACAATTGGAGGACTACTGTGAAAGAGCTAAGGAGTAAGGTCTTTGTTTCCATTAGAACAGATCTATTATTGGCTAGCTAACCTGATCTCTTTCATAAGAAAAGGACATACCTTGCAGATTACCTTCCCCTGTTCAAGGTTGAAGGCTAGTACATGTCGATGGCTAGAGGCGGATTCAGGATTTGCACTTGATGGATTTAATCTTTAAAGTTCTCAACACTGAAGGCATTGTACTTTTCAAATTATGGGTTAAAAATGTAATAATTGTTGAAATTTTGTGGTGTATACATATCTTGAGAATACTGAGTCCAGCTGAACCCATAGCACAAAAGCTGCATCAACCAGCAACTATTGATGTGATGGCAGAATATTTATTCTTTGACAGTACTGTAGAGCTAGTGCTTAAAGGGTTGGGTAAATGATGTATAAAAGTGTACAAATTTCTTTTGTATAATATTATTAATTTGTATTTATAAAAAGTTGGAGTTCTGGTAAAATGGCATAATGCCTTAGCTGCACTATTCATCCCTCGCAATGGAATGCTGTTTCTTTGCAATTTCCTGTCTGACTTGGCTATATGTATTTCCCATCCTTGTGATGATGTTTTTTTTTTTTTGGGTTTCCACCCGGTGTCCAGTATCCACATTGGAGCCCGACTAAATCCTTTTGCGTCAGAAAGTCCCTCTCGAACCCGACAATTCTGATTAAGGATAAAAGAATACTTATTACTCCATCACAATTCTTGTTGGTAAACTACAAGCCAATTGGACAAAGTACACTATTTCCTTGTGATGATGTTTGTTTCTATTAAGTTAATGATTGGTAGGAATAATTATATATCCCTTTGCTTAGTGCTATTTTCCAGCACAAATGGTTTTAAGTGAATATGAAACAATTATGTAGGTTCATTCTCTTTTTATTCACAAACCTAAGTTTTTAAAGGCAACTTAGGGGTGAGATCCAGGGTGGGGCGTATTTGAAATGCTTCGAAGTGCAAATGAAAAATATAGATTTATAGGACATACGTCTAGGATTTAAGACGTAAGCCTTGGGCATACAAGTGTAAGCCTGGGGTGTAAAAGTATACGCTTCGGATGTTATGTTTGATTATTGTTATTTTAAAAATATTTTTGTTATAGATCATATTTTTAATTATGGTGAAATGATATTTATACTTTATACTATCATGTTTTCATGTTATAGTAACTTTATTTTTCCCTAAAATATATTAATAAAAAAAACAACTCTCATAAAAATTGACACTGACATAAGTAGTTTTCTTAGATGATTATACTTGAAATTGATATGATACAGATGCCATAACACGATGTTCGTAAGATAATTTATTATTTTTGGTTATTGCTCTTACCAGTGGCATAACCAAGATTTTCACTAAGGACATTCAAAAAATGAAAAAGTAAACACATTAAGCCAAAGGGGTTTATCATCTACTATATAAATATAGGCATAATACATAAATATGACCTTCAATTTGGCCTCATTTCACATTTATGCCCTCAAACTTTAAGTGTACACAAGTAGACACTTAAACTTGTATAAAATTGAACAAATAGATATACACGTCCTATGTTGCATCCTACGTGGTAATTTGCATCATACGTATATTATGCCACATAGGACTCATGTGTCTACTTGTTCAACTTTATACTAGTTTAAGTGCTTGCTTGTGCACATTCAAAGTTGAAGGGCGTAAATGTGAAATGAAGCCAAGTTAAAGGGCATATTTGTGTATTATGCCTAATTTTTTTTAACCATGTCTAAATAGTGTAATTGTTTGTCCAAGGGAGTTCGAATGAAGCCTCTCGGTCCTACCTAGATCTGCCCCTAGTTCTTACACATTTTATCCTTCTCCTTCTTTGAAATATATAAATAAAAATTAATGCAAATATTAATTGAAAGTGAGAAAGACTAGTAGATGCGATGATAGAGTGGATTATAATTTCATTTTAAAGATTATCTCAACTTATTATTTTTATATTGTTACCTTTCTCAAATAATGATTGTAATAATTTTTTCTGGTGATTTATTTGAATTTATTTGTAAAATTATTCAGAATAGTTATTTTCTTAGTAATAAAATTATAAAACTAAAGAATTATGAGATTTACGCCTCCAAAACTTCATATGACTTACAACCCGTGTTTAAGAGCTTACACCTATCATACTACATAAAATGCTTTGCGTCACATCCCGTCTTTTAAAACATTGGTTATTGCGTAGCACTGTTTTCACTCTCATGCAACTTTTCCATCGAATCCTCCTTTTAATATTAACAAGCCTGTAGTAGTAGTAGTATATAATTTTATTATTATTATTATGAATAATAACTAATGATTTTTTCAAAAAAGTTATATATTTAATATTTATGTTTGCATTATAGTCTAAAAAAAAAAATATTTTTCTATATTTAGAAGCAATTCAATTTTTAAATTTTCTTAATTTTAGGCTATAAATTTCGAAAGATTTCATTTTTTTTAAAAAAAGACATAATACATAAAAATGTTTCTTAACTTGACTTCAGGTAACTATGACCTTTAGTTTAGGTTGTGTACAAATAAACACTTAAACTTGTATAAAATTGAAATTGAACAAATAGACACATTTGTCCGACATGACAAATTTGTGTCCTATGTGGCATTTTACGTGTATTATGCCATGTAGGACATGTGTGTGTACTTGTTCAATTTCAATTTTATAAAAATTTAAGTGTCTATTGTGCACACCAAAAATTAAAAGATATAGATATCAACTGTCAAGTTAAAAGTACTATATATATATATATGCCTTTATAAAACTCATAAATTGAGGAGCATATAAACAAGTGGCATGTTGTCCACTGCTACAACATCGGATGACCATTCGTTAATGTCCCAATTCTTGAGACCAATTTTCCATTGTTTCATTTTCCTCAAAAACGAGCACAATCTACACTTGACAAGATCAATCTTCCTTTGTCTTTCCCCTTCAAATTTCCCAAAAAGAAGAAACTTTTTCTTCTTCTTCTTGTTTGGGAATGTGTAAAAATTGAATCTTGGGAACAAATTTTGTTGATTGAGGGGAACGAAAGGGAAATAAATGATGGATTCAACAGTGACATTGATTCAAAACTCAGACCCCATGAATATATCTACTACTACAACCACAATTGTATCTTATGGCTCTTCTTCATTTTTAACAAATTGTCCTTTGCTCTCTGCTATCATTGCTTTTGCCCTTGCACAATCCATTAAATTCTTCACTTCTTGGTAACCCCATTTAACTAATTTTGGATCTATTTGGTTTGTTTTTATTCAAGAAACCTTAATGAAAATGGATTTATATATATAGATAGTTATTATGAACCACAATTAACAGTGCTCAAGTCTAAAGGTTTGCTAGGGAGCGTTTTAGCCCCAATGTGAAACTTTTTGGCGCGAATTCGGATTTAGTTGGGCTCCAATGTATCCCCTGGGTACAGAGTTGCCTTTGTTAGGGAGCGCTTTACCCTCTAATGTGAGACTTCCCGGCGCGAAGCTGAATTTAGTTGGGATCCAATGTGGGTAGCGGACACCAGGTGGGAAACCAAAAAAATAAGTGCTTTACCCCCAATGTTGGACTGCCCGGTGTGAATCCGGATTTAGCTGGGCTCCAATGAGGATAGCGGACACCAGGTGGGAAACCAAAAAAATAAAAATAAAATTGTGGTTCATAATATACATGCTTTAAGACATTATGTGGCTATGTGTTTGGGGGAAGGAATCAATGAAAGGATTATGGAGATGTCTGATTACCTATTATTGGTGTTTGAAATTTTCCTTTTTTTTGTTCTATGTACATACTGAGTTACTTGGTGTAACCAACATGTTTTGACATTATGGAAAATGATTACATCTTTTAATTCCAAGTATGTTATAGGTACAGAGAAAAACATTGGGATCTAAAGCAACTTGTTGGATCTGGTGGAATGCCGTCATCTCATTCATCAACCGTGATTGCTTTAGCCACGGCTGTTGGTTTGCAAGAAGGCTTCGGAGGATCGCTCTTTGCTATAGCATTAGTTTTAGCATGTGTGGTGTGAATTCCTTCTCATCCTTACTATCAAGTCATACTTAAATGTTTAACATTTCTATGCATTTTAGTAATTCATATTCATAATTTACTTCACTTGAGGAAGATACTAATGCTTTTTCAGAGGGAAGTTATTAGACCCTAATGCATCTGGAGGGATAGATGTTCTTAAATTCAAGGGATATTATTCTCGCTGCATTGCAGCCTGTGCTACGATAGTTATAGTCCAATAATAAATAGGATGTTAGGATTCCTTTTTTAACGCGTGATCACATTTTTGGATTTGACATGGCTCTACAAAAAGTACTTCCTCTGATCTATTTCCATGACATCGTTAATGTAAACCATTTGGTCTTTGTTCCGTTCTCGCCTATTGTCCTCATAAATAGCAAATTCTTCTTTGATAATACATTGGTTTGATACATCACAACAATCAGAAAAAGTGAGGCTTTCTTCTTATTTGGTCTTATGTTGCTTTCCATGTGACACGAAAGATCTCTCAGGTGGTAAATTTTGTGGCAGGTGATGTATGATGCTACAGGTGTAAGATTGCATGCTGGACGTCAAGCAGAGGTCTGAAGCTTCTGTTGCTTTAGTTATGGAGATATCGATTAAGCAGTTGTTCCCGTGAATCTACATGTGTGCTTGCATTCTTCTAAACATATTCTGAAATATATCGGGAATGCTTGGCTGTTTGTTTTCAGGTTCTGAATCAAATTGTATGTGAACTTCCTGATGAACATCCTCTTGCAGACAGCATACCGCTGCGCGAACTCCTTGGTCACACCCCCCCTCAGGTTTCTCTTTAACTTTAAGAAAATTTGTGTAAGTTGGATCAGTATTTATATAAGTACTTGTGAGGATATCCTATTTTTCAGTGTCTTCCTCGCAGTAGACAATCTTGTCTTTGACCTTCTCTCGATACGGCAATCATCAACATGTTGTATCAGAAGATGCTATTGGTTTAACAATCCACTCTGCATAGACTAAATTTAAAATTATCTCTAAAGAGTGAAATTCAACACCATGTTATATCAAAATACTCGTATATTTTTAGTTCCCTTGAATGATATGGTAAAAACTGTTGTTGAAGCTCAAAGAATGGAACTTAATAGAAAGCTATGTTGCACCCGGAATGCAGGTTATTGCCGGTGGATTCTTAGGATTGGTCACAGCAACAATTGTTTGGTTGATTACGGGCTCTGCATATCGAGCATGATATTAAAGAAGTAGTTGTGACCGTTGACATAGAAGGCAGTTATGCTACCAAATCTTGCAGATAGTTTTGTTCCACTTCAGGATTGCCCCACATGATTTTTTTGAAGTCAAGTGAATCCTCTATGTCCCTGAAATGTATAGATTACAGGTGCAATTATCCATTGTAGGAGTTTATACACACATTGTAAATATTGATTTTTTGGAATTTTGGCTACAAGAAACAGCAATATTGTACTTTTAACTCTGGTAAAATGAAAGTTATTCCCCTTGGTTGTGGATTGTACTTAAACCCTATGGGACTGCTTAGATATGCTAAAATATATAAATTGTAGGTATCAAGCTTGTTACAAATATAGTTGATACGAGATCCAATGAAAAACTTGGTGAAAATATATGTAAGTTGATCATTTGACTTCACAAATTTTATAACAATGTCTTTGGAGTAGTCAAGAATTGTACAAGCACAGAGCATGCCTTGGGCACACGATCCTTGTAACTAATCCGATGATGAACAACCCAGTGCCTGATTCAAACAGCTCACACAAGATGACCCCCTGGCCTATGACCCCGCTTACCATCTTACTTGACCTCGATTGGTGTGATCGTGTTGTTGTTTTGAGCTAAACATGTATATCTGTTGCCTTTGCTTGTCTTTCGCTGGTGTACCCCCACAGTTGTACTCATATACTCTGAGATGCTTTATGAAAATATGTTGTTCTTTATTCTTTCGCTTCATGACGATCTTTACTATTTTCGTTATGATTGATTTGAATTTACACTTCCTTTTTTTGATATTATGATTTTGTTAGTGGTTCTTCGAGCTCTAGTCATGACCTATGGTTTTGGAGTCGACTCTTAAAAGGTAAAGTAAGGATAGACAGCCATTAAAAAATTACTTGGCGGAACCCATCGATGGCCACCTAAAGTTGGCAACAATTTTCACTTAGACACTTTAATCAGGGTTTGTTTATTTTAGACACCTATAGTAAGGTTCAGTTGTGTCATTTTGACACTTTTTAAACAATCAACAAAACTTTTAAAGTGAGTGTAACACATTTGCTGATGATGTGTCAAAAAGACGAATTAAATGAATACATTGGCATATATACCAAAAATAAATATTAAAAAGAATATTGTGAGTAAAAATTTATTTTTAAAACTATTTGGTTAACAACTAAAAAAAAGTATATTTGAATAATTAAAAAAAATAAAAAACAAAAAAGTTGCAGCAACCTCTTTCCCGAGAATTCGAATTAAGGGTGACAAAAGAGTTTCAAAATTAAGAAAAACTCACACAAGTCTTAATTATTAAGTAGAGGTGACAATTTTAAGATTAGTGTTAATGACACTAATTTTAAAACCCTCTAGTTTTATTATTTACACAAAAGCCATATTTTCCCATCCCATCCCTCCCTTCTCTCCACCCTTCTCTCACCGCCATCCCCTCCCCTTCTGCCACGGTAACCGCCGCCGTCACCACTCCATCATCACCACTTCCTCCTCAACCACAATCATCAGATCTTCCTCCATCGCCACTTCCTCCTCAACCACAACCATCAGATCTTCCTCCATCGCCACTTCCTTCTTCTCTACCGCTGCCTCCATTACAACCACCACCTCCACCTTCGTTGTTACCACCAACTTCTCATTTGCCACCCTACCACCCTCTCTTTTACCTCACTTGCTGTAACAATTATCGTAGTTGCTGAGAAAACTTCAACAGTTACTGCAACAATTTCAACAGTTGATGTGACAACTTCAACAGTTGTTGTAACAACTTCAACAGTTGCTGAAATAACTATAATAGTTGGCTATCTCAACTTCAGCAGCTGCTTGATTTTCTATAGATTTTTTTCAATGACTTTAAAAAAATCTTCAAATTTTTTAAAATTAAAGCAAATTAATTTGTCAAATAGGACCAAAAAGAGAAAAAGAAAAAAAAACGTGATAAAAAATGATGAACGTCGACGACAATGATAGCAACAACAAAGAAGAAGAAGAAGAAGTAACTAGAAGAAGAGAGAAAGAAAGAAAGGAAGAAGAAGAAAAGGGAGGAAGAAATTTGGAAAAAGAAAGAAAGAAAGAAGAGGAGGGAGAAGGAAATCTTCAAAGAGATTTTAAATTTTGAAATTTTAGAAGAGAGAAACCTTTTCAGAAATTTTGAAATAATAATGTACATCCCAAAATTTTTAATTATTCTAATCAAATCCACTTTTTATTTAATCTTATTTGACTAAGTCAATGTTACCTATTTTAATTTGAAGACTTGAATGATACTTTCTACTCATTTCTCTCCTCTTTCTCTTTCTTCTCACCATTTTCATTTCTTTCCCTTTAACCACCATGACCCTTATTTGTCTCTACCATTAATGACAACTTTGTCATTTTCTACTGCAACAACCCATCGTCTCGTCTTCCTCTTTGTTGAACAACTTTCATCTCTCTCCTTCCCACTTTTATTTTCTTCTCCACACACTACTTCTACCTCTTTTTTTAATTTCAAATTGATGTCGGTATATATATGAAGAAGAGGTTGAAGATGGTTGAATAGAGTTTGAAATTGTGTACAAAGAGATTTTTTTTTAAAAAAGACAGATCTGAAAGGATTATTTTAAAAAAAATGAATTCGAAAGGAAAAAACACAAATTTAATGTGAGAATAAGGAGAAAGATGTAAAGAAGAAGAAAGATGGTGAATTCATTCTTTGATAATATCATTTTTTCTAACACAATTCAATTTTTTATATGAAAACACCAACTTTTTTCAATAATGTTGTGTCTGGGTTATGAAATTTTGATGTTTCTAAGTGATGATTTAATGTGTTTTGTGTGTTTCTTTTGTTTTGGCTGTTGATATTGAAGAGGTTGCCAGATTATATGGTAAAAATGGCAAGAAGAATTTTCCGGCGAGTTGGTAATCAACCTGTAGTCACTTGATTTTTGTTTGGAAGGGTGAAGAAGATGGGAGTATATTTTCAAGTATTTGCATTTTCTTTTATTTAAATAAAAAATAATATATTTTTTTTTACCAAATTTATGCTTCTCACGCGCTTAAAATGAGTGCAACACACACAATGTGTCAACTCAGCAAAGAGTGTCAAACTAACACAATAAAATCTTACCATGAGTGTCTAAAATGATCAAATCTTGGTTAAGATGTCTAAGTGAAAGTTGATGCCAACTTTAGGGGGTCACCGATGGTTTTAGCCAATTTAAAATGTAGATATGCATAATGACTAATACCTCACAAACGCTCTGATACAATATGAGAAGAAAGAAAATTGAGAAAGTGTTGTAAAATGGGTGTCCATGTGGAACCTTAATGGCCAATTAAGGGTGTCCATATGACACCTTAATGTCCAAGTAAATTACTAATATTTGTGATCAAGAAAAAGGAGGGACTAGATAATGAAATGTCCGTTTACTGGCCCAATATTACAATCTTAAATATATTTGAAGTATTTATCACGCTCTATAATAATGTCTTTTTTATTTTTATAAAATCAAACAATAACATATGACTTATTTAAGTTGCCTTAATTAATAATAAAATATCACATACACCAATACTTATTTTAACATTATGTCAAACACATGCATTCAAATTAAACATTTAATTTAGTGTTATTTTTTTCCTACTGTATTTGAAATTTTATTATACTGAAATGATCATCATGCACTTAATCGTCCACCTCTTTATCTTTCTATATAATAGTAAATGGGTAGAGCATCCACCTCTACCAATTTTCTAAATATTTGAACTGTAGAGTGTGCTGAATAGTCATTTAAAAATAATAATTAAATATTTAACTTTTATTTCAACAATGTTAAAGAACACAGGTTGTACAGACAAAAATCTAGAATGGTTGACCCTTTTGAATCAATATTCATGACGTCCTGTTAACATTCCCCTTATATCTTGGTGATACACGCGCTACAATAGCTGGAACAAAGGATCGCGATCCAATGAGGAGCTAACCTTAAAAACTCGTTCCCAGTTTGAATTGCAGGCTACAACTCACCTGCATATGAAGCCAAAATCACTAGTAATCGCCGTTTCCAGCTGTTGTTCCCCTCCCAAGGACAGATTCGTACGTGTTACTCATACATTCGTCATTGAAAATGCTGTTTCCCATCTGACTTAGCTTGCATTTGGTAATAAGCATGCCACCAACGTTCATCCTTAGCCAGAATTGAACACTCCATGAGATTCATAGTTACATTAGTTATAGCTTTGTTGTTTGTAGACAAAGTGAGATTTTTTGTTTTTTCTCATGATACCTCATATAAATCTATTTCATTTACTCCATTGAATTATCATCCCTTTAAGTTTTCATTCATGACACTTGATATAAATTTATTTCGTTTACTTTGCCAAATTATCATAATTACTAATGTTTCACCACTCATAGTACCTCATATAAACTTATTTCAAAACTTCATGAATAAGTTTATCAGAAATTTCTGTAACATCAAATTAAATTCTCAAAAAAGTAGTGAGATAAATTACATTATCATGAAATAGCACCAAGACATAGACTTGTATCGAAAGAGTAAATAGAGGCGTATTCAGAATTTCGAGATGATAGATGCACTATTATGAAAAAAATGGATTTAACATACAAATTTGATCGGTTTGACATTTAGGTTCTTATCATTGAAAATAGTTAAAATTTTAAAATTATAGATCCAAAATTAAAATGTCAATTTTTTTTATTTATATATATATATATATATATATGTATGTATATATTAAAACACCAAAAGTGCTACCAATAACCATTTAGAGGTTTTACCCAATTTTAGAAAGAAATTAAAATAAAATCAATATAAAATTTAAAATTCTAACCTCACTTTGAGAGGTGCACCCAATCATCATCGCACTATATCGCACTATATGATACTCCAAGTGTGGGTTCACACATCCATATTTAACAAAAAATATAAAAAATATAATACTACTATATATGATTTCAGGTGGGGAGCATGGGTTCACGTGAACCCGGTGACCCCCTCCTGCATACGCCCTTGAATATATATGTCATTTGCCTTGTATAAATCTATACTACTTTAAAAGCATAAATTTCCAAACTTGAATGTTACATTATTATAATATTCCCGTCTCAAAACACTTATTTAATTTATTTACTGTGACTTTTCCGATGAATTGTGACTTTTCCAAAGGATAATGACTTTTTTCGATGAGTTGTGACTTTTTCGAAGGGTTATGACTTTTTCGAAGGGTTGTGATTTTTTCGATGAATTGTGACTTTTCCAAAGGGTTGTGACTTTTTCGAAGGCTTGTAACTTTTCAAAAGGGTTGCGTCTTTTTCAATGAGTTGTGACTTTTTTGAAATGTTGTGACTTTTTCAAATGGTTGTGACTTTTCCGATGGGCTGTGACTTTTTCAAATGGTTGTGACTTTTTTGATAAGACACAAATAGCACCTATTCATACTACCATTTGTTAGCTATAAATAGATGAGCTTTCTCTTATTCTTAAACTACAATTTTTTAAAAAGTTTTCTATACTTCTTCTTAAAAAATCTCAAGTATGATTTGCAAGTTGAATAAGTTCGAGGTTCAACGAAATTTGAGGTACCACGCAAAGAAGAGTTGGTGAGCAAATTATAGCAAATCATTCATCAATTCACACTCGTATTTTCCTCCTACAATTTTCATTGCATACATACTTCAACATTATTTATATTATTTTAGAACATTAATACTAATTGGCATGAGATACACGACATACACATGTAATGCGCATATTAAAAAATTAATAATAAAAAATATAATAGGGATATTACTTGAAGATCATACTTGTGTTTTTTCATCATCATCGTCATTAATAGATGTGGGAGTTTGGTTGGTGGATGTTTAGTACTTCATGGACAAGAAAAATTAAATCATACTTGTGTTTGAGTAGCATCAAAAGTCAAAAAATAATTACCTGCACTTGGCCCATACTTCTCTGAACCTATGGTCACAACTCTCTCTCTCTCAGACACAAACATAGGGGTGGGGGCGAGAGAGAAAATTAGCCTATGAAAATATAACTCGTTTAGTCCATTTAAGTTTGGATGAGTTTTGATCCGTCCATTCATCAGCTTAATTCATTTCAATTTAATTAATATGTAGCCAAAATGACCCCTGAGAAATTTCATTAAATTTTCAAACAAGCATTTTTTTTAGATATTAAAAAATTATAAATAAAATATTAAAATTTAGTAAAAATTAAACGGATTAGGTTATGACACATTTTTAGCTCATTTCAGTTTAACCTATTTCAGAGCAAGTAACTTTGAACGGCCTATTCATCAACTCAAAATATTTTGACCAACTTAAATTTAATTCAAACCCACTCATTTAACATCTCTAGTCGTGACACCTTTGTTAATATTATTCTACACTCATTTGACTTAAAAACATGAAGTTAATTTGCTTTAAGTTTTTTTTTTTAATGCAAACATATTTGGTGAAAAGAAACTTTAAAGTACAAAATCCAAAATGCTGATCCCTAAATTTTGATTAATGTCAATCAATGTAAGGCATGATCCAACCTCATAGCCTTACCGATACTTATATTATCTTCTTGTTATAATATACAGTACTTAAAAGCTAAAACTTGTAAAATCTAATGGTAAACTTGAACATCACACTTTGATGTATAATGCCAAATGTCTTAAAAAATTTCACAAGTTAATTTTATACAACAAGCTCTTTTGGATTCAATTTAGAATTACATTATTCTACTTATCGATATGGTTACATCAGATTCAATAATTTAATCTAACGGTAAAAAGATAAACTGAGAACGCGCATCACTTAACTATAACAAAGTAATCCACATCTAAAGTTAATATATATAATCTTGATGATGTAACACTTGTTCATGACCAATAATTATATACCAACTTATAGGAAATCCAACCTTGAAGGAGTTAGAAGCAAAAGTCTATTGGCTTTTCCCCAATTCTAAAGTCCCCATGATTCTTGACAAGTTTTAGACCAAGAAAGTCATTGACCTTTCAGAGTAACAATACTAAGCCAACCATTTATGTGGAAAATTATTGTAAATTTTAACGAACCTTTTCGGTGAACTATCCTTTCTGGTGAAGGCGGAACTTTATTTTTCAAAAGGTCACAACAATATGTGGGTTGTGGCCTGTTGAGTTAGACAGAATTCATGGAGAATATCATTTCTCCATTGATGAATGTTGAATTGAGCTTTGGAAAGGAAGCAGAAAAGAAGAACTTTGTAATTTGGGAAATAAAAAACTTGTTCATTTCATGATGATTACATTGTATTTATACAAACATACTTTTAGGAAGGATCTAGAAGCTAACTAACTAATAGAAGCTAACTAACTCATAACTAATCTGCCAGCTAATCTAATACACTTGAATAAACACAAATTTTATCTTAACACCCCCACTCAAATTGGAGGTGAGTAACTCATAGCCAACTTGTGCAGGATGTTGGAGTGTTTGGCACTTGGCAAGGCTTTGGTCAGGCTGATCACCAGTTGGAATATGATGGAGTGTAATGAGACCTTTTAGTAGTTTTTCTCTAAAAAAATGACAGTCTACCTATATTTGCTTTGTTCTTTCATGGAACACAAGGTTCTTTGCTATGTGGACAGTTGCCTGGTTGTCACAGAACATAGATATGGGCAAGTTACATGGTAAGTTCAGTTCTGTCAGTAGCCTTTCTAGCCATACTAGCCCTCCAATCACTTTTCTAACAACTCTATATTCTGCCTCTACTGAAGACAAAGATATGGTTGTTTGCTTCTTGGACTTCCAGCTAATATGACTGTCCCCCATCAATACAACATAGCCACTTACTGATTTTCTTGTGTCAGGGCATGCAACAATATGCAGTGATTACGCAATCTGCATTATTGGACGAGTATAAACCCAAGCAAGGATAATTTTTAGGTACTTTAGAACATGGTAAGCAGCCTTAAGGTGTGGTTCTTTGGGATTTTGAAGGAATTGACTGAGGTGTTGGACACTGAATTCTATTTCCATCCTTGTGTTGGTAAAAAAATTCAGTTTGCCTACTAACTTCCTATAGTGTTTGGGATCTTTCAGTAATAGACCCTCACTTGCTTTGAGCTTAACAGTGGATTCAAAAGGTGACATGATAGGTGTGCAATTAGAATAATCAAATTCTTTTAGCAGGTCTCAGGTGAGCTTCCTTTGAGAAATCAGGACCCCAGAATCCTTGTACAATATCTCCAAACCTAGGAAGTACTGGAGTCTTTCCAAGTTTTTGATCTTGAACTCATTATGAAGATAACCTTTTAAAGAGGTGATCTCTTCAACATCTCAAGATGATATCATCAACATAAATAGCAACAAAAATCAAAGAGTTTCCAATTTGCCAATAGAATAGAGAGTAATCACTATCTGAATAAGAGTAGCCTCTTAAACACAAAACTTGTGCCAATTTGTCATACCATTGTCTGCTTGCATGTTTCAGTCCATACAAGAACTTTTTGAGTTTGCAAACTAACCTTGTGTTCTCTACTATGAGGCCTGGAGGTGTGCCCATATACACTTCTTCATGTAAGTCTCCATGGAGAAATGCATTGTTCACATCTAGTTGGTACATGTCCCATCCTTTCTTAACAACTATACTGATTAAAATCCTGATTGTAATCATCTTAACTAGTGGAGAAAAAGTTTCATTGTAATCAATACCAGCTTGCTGACAGTATCCCTTCATAACAAGCCTAGCTTTTAACTTTTCTATTGTGCCATTAGTTATATGTTTGACCTTGAAAACCCACCTGCACCTAATTGCCTTCTTCCCTATGGACAGTCTTACAAGGTCCCATGTGTCATTAGCATATAGAGCTTCAAATTCTGATGCCATTGCTGCTTGCCAATTAGGATCAAGTGCTGCCTCCTCATATGAGCATGGTACAGTGTCATGAGAAAAACCTTTAACTATTTGTTAATTGTCTTGGTTGGAACTTGTGAGGGACAAATGAGATACAAAAAATGCAAGGTGAGAGGATGGGGATGAGGATTGGTGTTGCAAAGAGGGCAAGGGGTAATTGTATTCTTTTAAGTAGGTGGGAGTGATGTGTGGTCTACTAGATCTTCTAAGGTTTAATGGCTGGTCTAGATGTTAGGTAGTTGTGTCTGATAAGGGATAACTATTAGAGGTTAGGTTATTTGGTGGTGATGAAATAAGAGTCAATGAATGTTCAATGTTTGATGGTGGTGGAGGTGTATGTGAAGGTACAGGTTCAGGCAAATTAGTATTAGTGACATCAAAAGTGATATCATCATCCAACACGAAAACTTTGTCAAAAATACCATAAGTGGAGTTTAACATGTTTGGGTCATTGTGTAAAGTCTTTAATACTGTGCCGAAACTATAGTCAGATTCAAACAAAGCAAAAGGAAAAATATTTTCATGAAATGTCACATCTCTGAAAACATGTATTTTCTTGGTGCTTAGGTCTAGGACTTTATAACCTTTTGTGTTGAAAGGATATCCAACAAATATGTGAGGTGTGGATCTTGGTTCAAATTTATCTCTATAGGTCTTTAGTGTAGGAAAACACAGGTACCCAAAGGGCCAAAGGTGGGAGTAAGTGCGATGCAGGTGATACAACATCTCAAAAGGTGTTTTGTTATTCAGTACTGAATTGAGAAGTCTATTGATTAGGTAGGTAGCTGTCAAAATGCATTCTCCCCAGTATGTGATGGGGAGTTTGGATTGGTATAGGAGTGCTCTATCAACTTTTAGGAGGTGTTTGTGTTCCCTTTACTCCACACCATTTTGTTGTGGTGTGTAAGGTAAGTCTTTTGATGTATTATTCCTTTGGTTTGGAAATATATGTTGGTTTCATTATTGGTGAATTCTTAACCATTATACGTTCTTATTGACTTGACAGTGGTCTTTAATTGATTCTCAATAAGAGATATGAATGATTTCAAGGTCTGAAGAGTGTCGCTTTTGCAACTGAGAAGATGAGTCCATGTTAATTTATTGAAATCATCAACTATTGTTAAAAATTATTTGTAATTTTTGTGGGTTGGAACATGATAGGCTCCCCATAAGTCCATATGGAGAAGATAAGAAGGGTTAGTGCTGGAAACAATGGATTTGGCTTGAAAGGGAAGTCTAGCTTGTCTGACCATGAGGCATATAGTACATGTGAAAGGTTGTTTGGGGAAAAAGGTTATGGGAATGGTGGAAATGCCCTCTATCTTTACAAAAGAAACATGTCCTAGCTTATTGTGCCACAAGTGATCAATATTGTTTTCATGAGACATGCATGACATGATAGGATCATTCAAATTAGAAACAGTAGTAGTGGAAACACAAGCGTGGAGCACAATATTATTACTCAAACATGTGGATCTTATAGGTGTAACATTACAAGTGTACATAGCAGAAGTATTGTGTAAAAAACTACATGAATTACTCTTTGGAGAACCAACCGTAATAGGTGAAACAGAAAAATAAGGCAAAGAGCTAGATGCAGTAGTAAAAGTTGATCCAGCAGAAACAGAATTAGAACATGAAGTATGACATCTTGAGCATAGGAAGTAGAGTCCATTTTGTGCTCTACCAATCTCCAAAGGGCTCTTCAGTGAAGGGGCCTACATCAAACAAGAAGAGTTGTCGAAACTGACTACTCCTTTTAGGTGTGAAACCAAACAATGAACTGAAACCAAGTTGACTTTAAAACTAGGTGTAAATAGTACTTTATACAAAGTTAGTGAGGGACTCAAACATGCATCACTAATTTTTGTCACCTTTACTTTATAGCCATTTGAAAGGGTAATTAAGAAAGGATAGGGCAAGGGTATGAAGTTGTGTAAAGGTCATATGGTGTGTGACCCCTGATTCTATGATCCAAGAGTCACAAAAAGCCTCAGGCATTTACATGACAAATTGCCAATATCAAAAATTGAAGAGTAGCATACTAAAGTACCTGCAAAGTTAACATCTCCACCACTGAAATTTCTCACAGTTTCTTGTGCTGTGGTGCTAGTACTGCTACCTCCTTGATCTTGGATGTGCTCCAACAGACACACCAAGTGATTGAATTGCTGCTTAGTTAAGGTTTGACTTGGATGCTCATGCATTTTTCCTTTTCCTTTACCCATCTCAAGAGATTTCTCATATGCATCTCCCATCAGTGCTTCAGAAAAACAATTAGCAATGGCTGCTGTCTCTGCATTCTTACCCTTGGTGAACTTAAAATATGGAGGAAAGCCATGGAGCTTGTAACACTTGTCTTTGGTGTGACCAGCCTTCTTACATTACTCACAAAGGAGGTTGAACTTGTTTGGAGGTCTACTATTGCCCCCATTGCTCCTATAAGGAGCATAGTTAGTCCTAAAATTGGTGTTAGTACTAGCAGCATTCACATGAAAAGAAGTTGATTCTAAATTGAACTTGTTGTAAGGCTTGACCTCTCTTTGCTTCTCCTCCGGGACAAGAATTGAGAAGGTTTAAGCCATAGTAGGTAATGGATTCATCATCAAGATGATGCCTCTCACAATGGTGTACACTTCATTCAGTCCCATTAGGAACTGCATGAGTCTCCTTTCAAGTTCAACTTTGTGCATTTTTAATTTTCCACCGCATGTGCACTGTGAATTGGTGTCCAAAGTGCTAAGCTCTTCCCACAATTTCCTGATCCTGGTGTAGTATCCACTGACATCTAGGTTCCCTTGATTGAGTTCATTGATTTCAAGCTGAAGTTAATACAATTTTGCTCCATTAGTTTGATCATACATGTCCTCCAGTTCATCTCAAACTTTTCTCGCATTGTCAACGTACTACAAGCTATCTCTGAGATCTTCGAACAAAAATTTTAAAATTCAAGAGGTCACCATATCATCACACCTTTTCCATTGAGTGAAGTTAGATGAACCTGGATGTGGTTTCAGTACCTTGCCATTGATGAAACATGTTTTATTCTGTACAAGTAAACCTCGAAGAACAACACGTCTCCATGAACAATATCTAGATCCATCAAAAAGGACTGGAACAATTGAGGATCCAACATTCTCAGATGGATGGACATAAAACACACTAGTCAGATTTGCAGAAACATGAATTTGAGGTTGATCGCCAGTTGAAGTCCCTTCCTGAGTGTTATTTTGTTCCATAATGTGCAAATTGAACTACTGATAACGCAAAAAATAGTAGGAAGTTGAAATGTAGAAAATGAAAAGACCTTTACGGCTCTAATACCATATTGAGTTAGACAGAATTCACGGAGAATATCATTTCTCCATGGATGAATGCTGAATTGAGCTTTGGAAAGGAAGCATAAAAAAGAACTCTGTAATTTGAAAAATAAAAAAAATTGTTCATTTTATGATGATTATACTGCATTTATACAAGCATACTTTCAGAAAGGATTTAGAAGCTAACTAACTAATTTGATGCACAACACCCAAGGAATAACTAACTAACTCATAACTAATTTGCCAGCTAATCTAATTACACTTGAATAAACACAAATTTTAGCTTAACATGGCCTCCTTACAATGTAATCCTTGATGATATGAGGAGATGAAGGTCATGGATTCTAAATCAGTTTCACACATACTTAATTTCCACTTCATGTTTTATATAACAAATGTATACATAGTTTGCTAAACTAATTAACAATTTTTGTAAGTATAAATTAAATATACTTTTCACAGTATTAGTACTTCTTCTTTGTGCTAAATATACTTCTCCTACTTTTTTATACTTTTCACAACATGACTCTAGATAGGAAAGAATGGAGATCGCGTATTAGGGTAGAAAATTAGTAAGAGTGAAGTATTGTTTTGCCGTGCGGAGGCAAAGGCTAGCTTGTTAGTGCATGTGTACTAGTACTTTGGAGTTCTTGCCTTATGTTATGACTTGTATATTGTGTTTCAATTATCTAATTATATAATTTAGCGGATAAATTTTTATCCATTATACTGTCTCAATTTCCATGACTTGATTTATTTTTGTTCTAGATAGTCTACAACAGCTATGGGAAATTGATAAAGGTCCTATCCTTTTTTGCTTTACTCCCCCTGTTCATAGTTTAGACTTCTAATGTAACACTATATAATTAAACTAGAGATTTTTACCTAGTTTCCTGAATGGACTTTTAGTTTTATTTTATATCGGTTTAATAGGTTAGTTGGGATCGAGTTACTCTATTTTTTAAAGTTAGAATATAATAAATCTGATTATATAATTTTTCAATGAATATAACTGAAGATCTAATAGTATGAATCACATACATTACATTTAGGTAAATGTAATTTTCACTCTTACTTTATTAGCTTATCTCATTTGGTTTACATGTTGAGGTCAAAGTTACCATTCTCAAGAAATTCTATCCTGGATTTTTTATTTATTATAGAAGAGCACATGGTTCCACTCACAAAGTCACTTGTGAAAATTAGTAGCAAACCACGACTTCTCCATACACAAAAATAGATTAAATAACAAGACAGATAAGAATAAGGACCATTTAAGGATACTTTCATTTTGAATGCTAATGTAGTGATAAATGTTAATATTAAATTAAATAAAAAAGAAAAGATTCCTCTTCTAACCGTGTTTGCACTTTTCATTGCATACAACTTTTTCTACGTATACATCAATTCTTTTCTTATATAAATTACAAAAACTAAAAGACGAATTTTAAATTTAAATGTGTGATCTCATTATATATATATATATATATAAAAGAGAGATAACAACCACATTAAAAGTGTAGTGTAATGACCCTTCTAGAGTGTATATCGGTCGGTTCGGTTCGGTTTTATGTATTATCGATTTGGTTTATCGGTTTTCAATTTTTAAACACACTAAACCAATAAGATATTTTTTATCGGTTTTCGGTTTATCGATATTGGTCCTTAACGGTTTGGTTTTCGATTAAACCAATAAGAAAAATGCTGATAAAATAAATATATGACTTCTCTAACAAATTACGTGACAAGACAATAATGTAACTTTTCAAATGCTCATAAAATAGAAACAATAATAATAAACATGAAAAGAACTAACAAGTGTAACACAAAGAGAAATTAAGATGAATATTGTTCTTACTTTAGGTTTTGGCGTTTTGTATAATGTGAAGTTGTAAACTCAAAGTCACTGTGAAATGTGTACATTGAGATTAATATTTACTTAGTATAGTCTTAATGGGTTATCGATTTACCCAATAACCCAATATTAAAAATCAATACCGAATCGATAATCCGATATATTTTTTTATAAAACCATTAAAAAACCGTTAATCCAATAACCCAATAACAATAAACCAATAACACTTTTTTCGGTTCGATTTTCGGTCGGTTAGATTTTTGCACACCCCTACTTCTAGTCATTTTCAAGTTCTTCGGGTTCTAAGGCTTTCAGGCTCTTTTTGAGCTATCTTGTGGCTTGGGATAAAATGGAGTCAGGGTTGTGGGACTCACTTTTTATCGAGACAACCTCTGTTGAAAGTTTGGATAGTTTTGTTGAGTATGAAATATCGTTTCTGGTAGGGTAGCCTTTTTTATTTATGTGGTTGGACCCCGAATGAATTTCGAGGGTCCATTCAGGACTTGAAAATTAATTCCCAAGTCTGCTGGTGCACTGTGCTGAAGCCACCACTCCGGCGGAGCCGCTCTGGCGAAGGTGCCCTATCAGCGGATCCCCTCCGCTCCTGCGAAGGTTCTCCACGCCGCGGACCCTCTCCGACGAAAGTCCACCCCGCTTCAACAGAGCTTGACCGGTCAACAGACCCTCCCATCGGTGGTCCTTTTTTCACTTTGGTGACATCGACGTCAACAATGATTAAATCATTCCTAATCAAATAGTAATCATATTATGGAGTGTGTGACTACTGCGCAGTACACCACACTGATCAATAGAGGTTTAATACTTGTATTCCAGGCTAAGGATTGAGGCAAGGTGACCTATGTCACCTTACCTATTTGTACTAGTCATGGAATAGTTGCATCGAACACTAAAATAACTTAGACATGAGCCACAATTCAATTATCACCCTAGATGTGAGAAGCTTGGTGTGATCCACATCTGTTTTGCAGATGATTTACTCATGTGTTGTAGAACAAATAAAGAGTCTATACACCTGCTACTTTAGAATTATCTGCAGTATCATGCTTGAATGCAAACTTAGATAAGAGCTCTATATATAGCACGGGTGTCTGATCAGACTAAAAGCCAAATCTTATGTGACTTGCATATGCAGCCGGGTGAGCTACTTTTTATCAGTACATCAATGCCTACCACTAGTTGAGATAATGATAGCTAGGGTGAAATGTTAGACATCAAAATTCCTTTCTTATAGTGACATACTCCAACTCATAAAGAGTGTCCTCTTTAAGATGTAACTTATTGGGCACAAATATTTCTATTGCCAAAGAAGATTATAACAATGGTGACAACTATCTGTAGAACCTTTCTCTGGACTGGGAGCAATAATTGTTCAAGGAAAGCATTACTAGCTTGGGACGAAGTTTGTATGTCCAAGGCAGCATGTGGACTAAGTGTTATTGATGGGCACGTATGGAGCAAGACAACTCTATCCAAACTGTTATGGGCACTAGAACAAAAAAATGGACAAGCTTTGGATAGTGTGGGTGCATACTTGTGGATAAAGACTATGTCCTATGTAATACTAATCAAGAGAAGACTATTGATCACCTGTTTTATACATGTACTTATTTTTCATATGTATGGACAACAATACTGAATTGGTTGGGTTATCACATACAACTAGGCAACTATGATTTTGAAGTTAAATAGATGATAAGCAGTGTTGAAAATAGAAGACCAAAAGCAGGAATAATGAGATTATGTTTTACAACAATCATTTACAACAGTTGAACTGAAAGGAACAATAGGAGGTTTAATGCCACAAGGGGAAGAACTGCATAGAGGCTGAAGTAGATAGCCATACAGGTGCACATCCAGGGACAAAGACACCTACAACTGGAGGCCTCATCTAGATAAGCTCATAGGTTATCCTAGTTAAATGTAATACTCATAGTTGGTAGTTTTATTGCTTTGAACTAGCTAATGGTTATAACATTGCATTTGAGAGCTAGCTCTAAGTCCAAAAGAGTTAGTTGTTTTGTATGAATTATTTTGGTTGAATGAAAATGTTACGCAAAAAAAAATCAAAGTAGAAAAAATCATAGAAATCATTTAAACTAGTTCAATAAGATTTAGAAACTGAAGTAAATAAATCAAGAACATAAGTGTATGAAGAAAATCATGAATTTCGTAAAAAATTTAATTTTATTTCTAACATTTCATAAGAATTCTTGAAAGTAAAAACCCAAGTTAAGCATAAGAGTGAAAGGATACGGTCATTGAAAACCTTACACATATCTGAGAGGTTGAAATTAAAAGGAAGAACTTGCTCGAATATCTTGGAACCCTAGCTTTTGCCTTGCTTATGGTTGTTCTAGGTTTTGGGGGAGCGTAGGAGAATATGAAAAAGAAAAACCAGATTCTGAATGTTATACGCCCTTTTTAGAATGTTGAAACATTGTGGCTTAAGCTTAGGAAGAATGGGAAAAGGCCAAAAGAACCCTGATTTAAAAGTTGTTCGGCATCAATCCACGAGGGACATCTACGGTCCGTGGTTTAATCTACAGACCATAGATTCCACTCATGAAAATCAGGCTGAAACAAGTTCATTCTACGAGCACCAATTACGATCTGTGGAACCATCTACGAGCCGTAAAAAGTGTTCGCAGATGATAGAAAAAGATCTGAGTTTCAGGACTTTGGCTCACGAGTCCAACTACGACCCGTAAAAGGATCTACGATCCATAAACACATCTGTAAAAATCAGGCTAAATATTGAGTTTCTGAAGTTTAGTTCATGAATACTATCTACGACCCGTGGTTTAGTTTACGAGACGTAAAAGACATCCGTCAACACCTATTTTCTTCAAAAATCTACATCTTAACTTCTCATTATCTTAATTTGTAGGGTCTAGTCTATGGTGTGAACTTCCGGGATGATACAAATTCCTATTAAATGTACTTAAAATCCAATTGAAACTAACATGTGTATGCCTTAATCAAATATTAACTTCTTTTTATCTCTTACTCTCCTCCAAAAGAGTGACCACACTTTCTATGGCCACCTCAGTATCCAGAGTGTATTTATTCTGTTTTAAAAGAACTCAAAGCAATAATAAGTGTATAATTGAGAATTCTACTCAAATTCAAAGGAATACTTATGTATTTTCTCTGGCCCATATTATTTCAAAAGTCATCCAATAAACCATCCTAAATCCACTAGTGTGGTCCTCAATAGAGTACCTCCATATATAGTTTTAAAAAAATTGGGGGCATAACCATTTAATATTTTTAGAAATTGTTACACAAAAATAGTCTACGAAACAAATAACACAGTCCTATGCCCATACTGGCCATGTGAAATATATCAGAATTTGTTTTTGTATATTAGCTATCTATCTAATAACAACACTGCCAAAAACTCACATACTGACATCTACATTAATATTATACACCCCCCCAACCCCAAGTGTCACACTCAATTGATGTCTACAGCTGCCTTTTGTTATCTAGCTACTAACCGTTATAATTTAGAAATTATGTATTAATCAAATACTGAATGGAGTTATCTTTTTAATTCTATATATGGTGGAGCAGTGGCTTAAAAAATCACAAGAATCATTATTTATGTATGGTTTTTTTTGTTAGGGGTGTCATCACTGAAACTATTCCCAAGATTCCATAGAGAGTGAAATAGTGGGAGGTAAGTTACAAAAATCACTCTGTATATTTAGGAACAAAATGCACTACTTTCTAGGTTATAGAGTTGGTACTTCATTACAGAGAAAGGAAATTTTGTTTCCTTCTCCTTTGTACTCCCCTCAGTCTCATTTTATATTGAGAAAATGATCCAATGCCCCCTTAATCTATATTTGAATTTCCAATTACACATTTTAATTTTACGGGGATTCTTTCACCCTCATAAAGTATTTAAAGTTGAAATTATTACCACCCTAAATGCATAGTTGGCAGGGTGAGTGTATCTCACTCTCTTAAACAAAAGTAAATATTAAAATGTTATTTTTAATATCTTTTTTCATAAATATGCATTTTTAATTATTATACTTTTTTATTTATTTTCTTTCTTCTCCATGGCAATATATACCAAATCATCACTCACTATCTTTAAGTCATTTCTGCCATCACTATCTACATCAAATTCACCATTCTTCATTCCAAAAAAAATTTTAAACTCCCTGCTAAACAATTTGCAAAATCAATCTCATAAATTACTGATAAATTGATATGGAGTATATATTTATATCACCCAAAAAGGCTTTGAATCTGATTTGAAAAAAATCGATCTAAATTTAAATTAAATTCATTTAAACCCCAAAAAAAAAAAAAACTTTCTTACTAATAGTAATAGACCTTTTAATTATCAATCTCAAATCTCAATTAATCAACTACATCTCAAAATCAACATATTTTCAATTTTATTAATTGTTTAGCCGGTGAATCAACCCTTTCCTCTTCAAAATTGTCATTGGCATCGACAGCGACAATGATGTGAAGCACATCATCAGCTCCTCTTCATCTTCCCTAAGAGAATAGTGCTTGTCTCCGATGACCTCCATTAATGGCGACACCACTTTCTCTGTTCATCCCCTCTCTCTCCTTCTCCCTCACTTTTTTTACTTTGTTTTTCAGATCCTCCGACGAGAAAA
Organism: Solanum appendiculatum; assembly: GCA_018342035.1. Lineage (NCBI taxonomy): Eukaryota > Viridiplantae > Streptophyta > Magnoliopsida > Solanales > Solanaceae > Solanum > Solanum appendiculatum. The sequence goes on along the minus strand of JAGDQO010000816.1, from coordinate 605,368 downwards.
GCTCCTCAATAAGCTCTACCATCATTATTCACCTCTCATCCTCACAAGTGCAACTCCAAAGATATTTGGGTTTTACAATATTGGTGAAAATGAGACTCCAACGATATTTGGGTTTTACAGTAATGGTCAAAATGGGTATGGTGAGGATATATGGAGAAAATAATAAAGAATTATTTAAAAAGTTGAATTTTTTTTTTATAATGAAATTTCCACGTGTCAAACGCGTGAAATTCACAGGTCAATATAGATGTGGTTGTGGCTTTTTAAGGGTGTAATAATTTTAGTTTTGAACACTTCAGGGGGTGATAGGACCCCGTGAACTTGAAGTGTATAGTTGAGAATCCGAACATAGATTAAGGGGGCTTTTGGCCATTTTCTCTTTTATATAAGCTAATTTGACTTGATACGGAGTTTAAGAAAGAAAGGAAAGCTTTTGAAATGTGTGGTCTAAAATAAGTGATAGATATTTTTGCGGTTATAAATCATTTTATTAAGGATAAAATGAGCATTTTAAAGTTAAATTGTTACTTAATATAGAAATATATTTTTTAGATTGACTAAAAAGAAAAATAAGTCATATAAACTGAAACAGAGGAATATTATTTTCTCCGTTCTATTTTATGTGACATCGTTTGACTTGATACGATATTTAAGAAAAAAAAGAAGATTTTTGAAACTTGTATTCTAAACCATCCTTAGATATTTTTATGGTTATAAATCATTTTATTAAAAAATTAAAGAAGAATTTTAAAATTAAATTATTTCTAATTACAGTAAAGTGACATTCTTTTTTAGACAAACTAAAAAAAAAATGTCACATATAATGAAACGGAAGGAATATTAATTTTAACTTTTATATATAAATGGTGTAAAAGAACTTTTATAATATCAAGTATCTGAAAGATAGTTATAAAAAGTATGTAATTATTTGTTACTACATGTTAAAATATACTGAAAATAGTATTAAATTATTACTTTTACACTAGTATAAAGTATAGTTTTTTGGTGTGTAGCATGCAAATGAAGAGTATTTTAGTATTAAAGTTTTGAGAGTGGATCTGAACTTCTATCTCAAAAATTCATAGTTCCAAGGCCTTAGTATTCTCTGCTTTGCTCTTCAACATGTAAATGGTCAGCTTCTCTTCAACTTAGTTTATGTCATTCTTTACTTTGTTATCCTTCTTTCTTACTAATTAAATTAACTCACTTTTTTGTCTAAATATAAGTTTTTGTTGCATTTAGTAAACTTTATTTAACTTAGCATATGATTTTTAAGTACCAAAACACAAGTTGGTTTGTCATTGTTGAATGTTGATTTGTTACAACTTTATTGTGTTTCTTGTAATTGATGAAAAAACGTTGTGTTTCTAGATCTGCCTTGTAAATCCATTAGGCAATCAAGAAAAGTGTGGATGTTGTTGTCATTGTTGGAAATATACAAGTATTTGTGGTGAAGGTATTTTCCGTAAGATTTTCAACAGTAAGTGTTGTAGAAGGTTGTTGTAATTGTTGGAAAAGTACAAGTATTTGTAGTGAAGATATTTTCGGTAAGATTTCCAACGTTAGCTGAAGTAGAAGGTTGTTGTAATTGTTGGAAAAATACAAGTATTCGTGTTGAAGGTATTTTCCGTAAGATTTTCAACAGTAAGTGAAGTAGAAGAGTGATAAAATGAGATCTATAGAGGATAAAGGATGTTTGAATTATGGACAAAAACAACAAGAGGTTGTAGGAGGTAGTAGTATGAATTTTGAGTTTCATGGAACAAATCGAGCTTCGACTCATCATAGAACAGTAGCTTTAGGTAAACCAACTCCATCTAAATGGGATGATGCACAAAAATGGTTAGTTAATCTATCAAGAGGAGGAGGAGGAGAAAGACATCAATCGAAAGCCACCCCACGAAACTCGAATGCTGATGACTTAAGGTTGATTGCACCTGTTCCAAAGAAAGAAGACTATTCGAGTGACGATGAAGGAGATTCTAGTATGATTCAATTTGAAGTTGAAACAAAGAAAGTTGATTGTGATGAATCAATATGGAGAATCAATAAGAACAATAACAATAATTCTTCATCCGTTGTTCGATCCATATGTGTTAGGGATATGGGAACTGAAATGACACCAATTGCAAGTCAAGAACCATCAAGAACAGCGACACCAATTAGAGCCACAACTCCAGCAGTTAGAAGCCCCATATCCTCAGGATCTTCTACTCCTATTAGGGGCCAAAATGGGACAATAGAAAGTGGACAAATTGTTGCCACCATTGGTCAGAACAGGGGAAATGCAGGGGCTACACGAGTCCTTCGTGATGTAGAGGAAACTATTGACAATGAATTAGCAGCTAAGAAGGAAACAGACCATCCCAACAAGGTTAATCCACTTGAGACTCGTGCAATGGCGTGGGATGAGGCTGAACGTGCCAAGTACATGGCAAGGTAGGAATTACTCATTATCAGTTTCAACACTTCTGTCGAAATCTATAAAACTACTTTCAACACAAAGTGTTTTTCAAAACTTGATGCTTATTATCAACTTTTAATCATTGATCATATGAGTAATAGCAAATATATGCAGGTATAAGCGCGAAGAGGTGAAAATACAAGCTTGGGAAAATCATGAAAAGAGGAAAGCTGAAATGGAAATGAAAAGAATGGAGGTAATATATCTTAATCCTTTCTAATATGGCTCTTCCTTCCATTACATTCTATAGGTGCAAATTATCAGTCTTTTGAAAACAGTTTCTCCACAAGGTAATAGTAAGATATGCGTAGATTCTATCATCTCCACCAGACCCCACTTGTGGGGTTTCACTGAGCATATTGTTGTTGTTACACCAAGTGTGAACTTAATATCAATGAGACTTTCAAAAATAATTAACTTCCCTATGTCCTATACTAAAATTACTTTTTCAGGTATGCTAACTAAACTTTATAGACTATAACAGTCTAGTTACAAAATGATAGTTATTAAAGTGTGATTTTGCAGGTGAAGGCAGAGAGAATAAAAGCAAGGGCAGAGGAGAAGTACAAAAACAAATTGGCAGCATCAAGAAGAATAGCAGAAGAGAAAAGAGGGAATGCTGAAGCAGAGTTGAATGAAAAAGCTGTGAAGACATCAGAAAAGGCAGATTATATAAGGAGGACTGGTCATCTTCCTTCTTCTTTCTCTTTTAAGTTACCTTCTTCTTTTTGTTGGTAATAATACTATCCATTTGTACCTATATTCACATTTACTAACTATTAGTACTAGTAATTTTCTTTCTTGAGCCTTCAATCTTGTTCCAAATCTTATTTGCAAATGTCTTTTATTCGACCTAGTTTGACTTGACACAAAATGTTGTGTGGTTATACACACCTCACATCAATTAAGGAAATATAAAAAATGAATGTGCCATTCTTCTTCTAACAACTATGTAATAAAATGTGTTTGGGTGGGGATTGTTTTTAAACTATTAAAAGGTAATTGTAAATGTGAGTTTTTTGGTTGGGAACAAGTTATTCTGGAATTATTAAGATATAAATGGTGAGATAAATACACACCTCACATCAATTAAGGAAATATAAAAAATGAATGTGCCATTCTTCTTCTAACAACTATGTAATAAAATGTGTTTGGGTGGGGATTGTTTTTAAACTATTAAAAGGTAATTGTAAATGTGAGTTTTTTGGTTGGGAACAAGTTATTCTGGAATTATTAAGATATAAATGGTGAGATAAATAATCACTATCTAATACCTACAACTAAACGCACAATAAAATAATCTTGTAATATATCTCTAAGATTATTATACCTTATATCTGTATGCCTCTTTAAAAGTAAATTATTATAGAGATGTATATGTGAATTATTTTAGTCAAAAGTTTGTCAAAGTTCTCATTAGATGCAGATGGGGACTGTTTACTCTTTCTATACTCTCTTGGAATCCGCGCCCCTCCTTACCGTCTGACAACCTCCAATGTTTCCTCAACGTTACAAAATATATAACGTATAATTGAATTTGATTTTTTAAATTATATTCTTAAAGTTAGTTTTAAAAAACAAAAAATCTTAAGTGATAACTTATAAATTAAATACCCCCTTTATTCCAATTTATGTGACACATTTCATTTTTTTCGAAAGTCAAATAGTTTAAATTTGACCGGAAATTTGTGCATGAAATCTACAATTTTTTTGAAATGAAATTTATATATTTGTAAATTTCTTAAAAAGTATTATAAATCACAATAATTGACTATCCAAAATATTTAAAAGATATATGAAAAATTTACGGTCAAAGATAGGTTTATTTAAAACTCGAAATTCAAAATGTGTCATATAAATTTGGAACGGAGGAAGTATAAGTTTTAATTTATAACATTATATCACATACTTTTTCTGACCCAATTCATATCGTTGTCAGTCCAAGGTAAAAAAAAAGGAATTTTTACAATTCTTAGTTAATAAAAAGAATTGTAATTAGTCCATTTGTGGTGAATTATCTTTAAAATTTGTGTAATATTGTTTTGGATTTGGGGTAACTGACAGATGACGGAGTTAAATTAGTTAGTCACAATTTTGCCCATAAATGGGCGAACGGTCCATTTTGGTGTATGTTTTCAGAGAGAATCTCTTTTAATCTATAGGATTCAAAATGTGTCCGTTTTAGAGTCGAACCGAGTGTCTTTCCTTCTAAGTTTATCATTGGTTCAGGTGTAATGCTTTCGAGGAGACTGCTGCAAGGATGTGATTAATATATGTAACTCAAGAATAGAAGTCCAGCTAGCCTAATTTTTGGTAACATAAATTAGTTTGTATTAAAGAAATCAATAAGGACATCAACTATTTCTTTTAAATAATTGTGCGAAAGATAAATTCACAGTTTTAATGGATAATTTCATTTTGGTCTCAAATTTACTTAGAAGGAATGATACTAATGTTTTTCAAGTTTCAGGTAATTTAGTAATGATGTACATTAAAATTATTTTTAAAAAAACGTACATGTAACATTTAGCAAACAAAATTTGCATAAATAACTTTATAATATACAAACTAAAACTTCCAAAAATATATTAGAGACTAGGATGAGGTTAATCATGAATAAGTAAATAAAAGATCAGTCTGCACGAATAACTTCATAAATATGAGAATTGAAAATGTTAGAATATATTCTGCTATTTGGGGTTTTATAGGAAGATACACAAAAAGATAACAATGATCAATTGTCACGACTAAATAAAAACACTCCCAAAAAAAAAAAAAATGTCTGATACAACAAATAAATGATTCATATTCAAGAATATTGTATGTATCGTTAAAAAAAGAGAGTAGGCTACAATTTTTTTAAGACGAGATAAATAACTTGAGCCCAAAAATATTTGTAACCATAGGCAATGTTCAATTTTGGACTCATATATTTACATTTCAACTATGTTAATAAAATGTCTAAAAATAATGAAATAAATTAGATGAATATTTTAACAATTGATGTCGAACAGTAGTTTGTTGTATAGAGTAAGAAAAAGTGATAACAATTTAGTTGAATGCGTACTTCATATTCTAACAGTTATTGCAGTGGAATAATATTACTAAAGAAGCATTTCTTTTCTTCAAGTCATCATCATATGATGATCAACATTAATCCTTCAAAAAAACTTGTACTTTTTTTTTTTTTTGGTATAATTTTTTACTCACACTTCTATTATATAAATTAGATAATACATAACTCGATATACGTGCACCATACATATCAAAAAATTAGTAAATAATACTTGAGTAGACTGATTTTGGAGAGACTGAAGAATGTTTAGTATTTAGTATCATGACATTTCAAAATTTTACTGTTGGTAAAAATAGTCAATCGGTAAAGAAATATGAATTGCATTTCCAGAGGTCATGGACCCTATGATTGGGCTTATAAGTGAAGTTTAGTCCACTTGGATTTGGACTTACCTGGTTATGTTTTGAGGAAATTTCATAAATAACTATAATTTAAATCATAATTATCATTAATAGCTATAGTGATAGTCTAAAAAATTATCAAATATAGTTATATTTTGAGTGCTATAAAATCAAAGTATAACTATGTTTGATAATTTTTTAAAATTGCCTCAATAAAGGGTAATTAGAGAGCTGAGGTTTGCTCTGTTATGTAATTTTCCCTATTTTTTTGCAAAGTAAAAGATTGATTTTCTATTTACACGCCCTCTCGAGACAGAAAGATATAAATGTCAGTAAACGTTACCCTTCAGGTGCGCACAGGGTAAAACCCCCGCTCCTATGCAATAGCTCGCAAACCACACAGAAGAGATAACCCGCACTAGGCAAGCTCGATGCGACGAGCTCGACCCAGAAGGCAAACCCCTTGCTTTTGTTGGCAAGGGGTTTCGAACTTGATACCTCCAACATGAAAGTCCCATGCCCAGACCACTGAGCCACCCCGAAGGGTAATGTCAGTAAACGTATTTCTTCAAAAGAAACAAGTATACAAAAGAAAGGGACCAAAAAAAACAAACTCAATTCAGTTTTGCTAGTAAGAATTGGAACCTGAAGCTCTTTCAAACAGTTCAATTAACTCTATTCAGTTTTACCATAGTTTTTTGAACTTCATAAAGAATCTTTTTAGTAAATCTCAATGGAAGCTATACATGTCCCTCAGGTAACTTGCCAAAACTAGAACTGCAAGTATTAGACTCGAATAGTTCGTTCAATGGTCAAAGGTTCATAGGTAAATTAGGAGGTCCTGAGATAACGAACCAGTCGTTGAGGCCAAGCTTAACATCTCACTCCGAGAAAATCTCTCTATACACATACACACACACAACAACAACAAAAAACTACTGAACAAAGTAAAGGAGCATCGCAAGACGGTTATATACAACAAAATAGGCATTATGTTCACATCCTATTTAGAAGAGACCATAAATTAGAGTGACTGAGTGCATAATCTCCCTTGTCAGGCACATTGCAATGTCCAAGCACACATATAATGGTACCATAAAAAAAAGATATTACTTCTAGGAGTTAAAGAGTTGCCATTCAAATCAAACACCTTCAATACAAGAGAGCTTGAAATTCATCAACCACGACGTGGGCAAACGTTAGCAAAATGACCTGGATCACCGCAGATAAAACATCTGCCAGTTATTGGCTCACCTGTTGCCGACATAAATGACACATTACTGGAATGCGCACCATCCTGGCCACGGCCGCGGCTGTGGCCACGACCACGGCCACCTCTTCCGCTGCTAGTAGATGCAGAAGTATTTGCACGCTCTGCTCTTCCTCCATTGAGGTTATCTTCCCATCTGTAGTACAGATAAAAAAGGTGTATCAACTATATAAACTACTTTAACGTTATCAAGAACTGAGTAATAGAGAGGTCTGAGCAATAATAATGAAGTTCCGATGTCTGCAATTCAATTTTTTCGTCCTCTTGAATAGCAATTACCTCCAATACATAAAAGAGTTTCTAGCAGTATAATGATGTGATTTCTATTTGCAAATAAGCGTAGCTATTAAAGTGAGATAGACTGACAGTGTTTTCCAGATTGGCCGAACAGAATATCATAATTGTCAACTATGACATGTCTTAGGCAGCTTTTTGGTGAAGAAATATAATTAGTTCTCAGGATTTACAGAGTTGCATTGTGATAGATCATGGAGCATATTGTAATCAAGAATTGGAGAGAAGAGGTACAACAAGATAGAAAATATTTATATATTGTAAGTTTGTAGGTGGAAACTATGTATAAATATATAAAGACTCATGTTGAAATTTAGTTTTCCCTACACAAAAAAGTTGCACTCCTGTGATTGACATGAAAAGAACTTTCTTCCCCTGTTGTTGGCAGTATTGGCAGTGCGCAAAATGCACGGCGCTCCACATGAATTACAAGGGATTGAAGATTCTCCTGCATTGTCAGAAGGGATCAGCTATAAAATTATTGAAGGATCATAACATTCAACGTAAGGTGGTGCATGTAATGCACGTGGCTCTCTCAAGAGAATGCACCACTGAATGTGCGGCTGTTCTGCTTAATACGAAGGCATCAACAATGTCATTTTAATTAACAACAGAGAGGAGCAAATACCATATCACATTACATCACAGACCAATATTTTTCACATTTTGAATTCTATTTTCACAGTATCACTTCATGTATTCTTTAGTTGCTTTAACAATATTTTAATTGATAGGGTGAGAAGTGGAAAGGCTAGAGAGTAAATGTAACTGGAGAACATCCTCAGGTTGGTAAGGGATATAAACAGCTAAATAACCCAAATTGCATGGATATCTCATACTCAAAGACCAATATGGTGGCCAAAGGCCAAAGTGATAACTTTTGCTTCATTCCAAAATTCAACTATGGCTACAGAAGGAGGGTGGGAAAGTTGCAGGAGGTGTTGGTCATTGTACACAAGATATACATATAAGGTAACAGAAGAGCACCAAACCATTGTCAACTTCCTGAGCCCGAGCAGTGCGACCACGAGAAGCCTGTGAAGGACAATCATTTGACAAATGCCCTGTTTGCCTGCAGTATGCACAAGAACTTTGTGCTCTGGAAGTGCCTCTTTGTGCACTGCTGGATGCTGTAGGGTTCCCACGTCCTCTGCCTGGCAAAAGAAGCCCAGCTACAGTCAGTCCTAAGGAGACAAGTATATCACTTAGGAAATTAAGTTCCAACAGCAACAACCAAATCATGATATTCATACCAGAAGTCTCAGATTGTTGATTATTATGCAGTCACCAGTCTTTCCTAACTATATCGTTAAATTGAAAAAAAAAAGAGATAAACTCAAAAATGTGTTGGTTGAAAGTTTTAGTTGGTTAGCTGGTGCCTGGTGGCAGCCAAAATTGTCGACAAAGTTTCTAAATGAAAGTCAGATGATTAATGTTGAGAACGAGACTGCTTTGGTAGTTAGTTTGAACGAGTTTTTGGACAAGTTGTAGTTACAATATTTCTCTCTTTAGTTTCTTACTTTTGTGAAGAACGAAGAACACCATTATTCGTTCAAACTTTTATATTCAAAGTAAATTTATGAATTCTTTCAATCCTTATTCTTGTTGTTACTCATCATGACTATGGGGTTTCTAGTTTTACTTCTTGAAAGTATAGTAGTTCGAAAGCCATGTACAGAAGTTTTGTGTAAGAGAACCTAAATATTATTTTTTTGAACTTGGTAAATTTTGTGTAAGAAAACCTAATTATGCCTAGCATTTAGTCTAATGAGATATTTATGGAAAGTTGTAAGAAAACTTGTAAAGAAAGCTTAAAAGAATTTCAATGAAACGAAAATGAGTTGTATTGATTGTTGTGATAATTGGATGATGTCCACCTCTATACAAAAGATCCTACTCATAACTATGACCGGTAGCCAAGGGCGGAGCTAGGGGGTGGAAGGGTTTCATCCAAACCCTGTTCGCTTGCACTATATATAAGGTCAAATTTGATTGCTAGGTATATATACTATGTATTGATTCTTTGACACAACTTAGAAGGGTTCAAAATTTTCCTAAGGTCACTGATTGACTGGTTCCAGCTCTTGGTCACTGCAGTACTCTTTTCTTCTTCTTCTTCTTTTTTTGGTTTGGTTGTTGCCTACAACTTTCAGCCATTAAAGTACCCTTTTCCAGATTTCTTTCCCATCACTAGAAGTAAGGCTCATTACTATCTTTTATACATAATTAATATTTTTTTATTTGTTTAAACACATCAAATTTAACTGTCATAATAATACTTCAACTGTAATATATTACCTTTATCAAAAAATAAAAAATACTTCGACTACAATTTTATTTCACTACACAATTTTCCCAATAACAAAAGTTTATAAAATAAAAGGAAATGAGTCACGTGTAGCAAATAGGTTTCGAAGAACATAAAAAATATCATAACCATATAGTTACATTATGATATTTATTTTTATCATTTTTTTAAAACTGGTGAGTTTATTTACTATATCTTTTTTTTAAATATTTTTCTTCAATTCAAATTTTAAAAAATCTGTTTCAAATCAAATTCAAAAACTAACATGTAATTCAAACAAAAAATTCTATCAATTCAAATGATTTTCTACTCCCTCCATTCTCTTTTAAGTGATTTTCTAGCCTTTTAAATGTGTTTCAAAATAAGTAATTTTGTAAGAAATAAAGAAGGTAATAATTTATTTATTTTTCAAAATTACCCTTATTTAGAAAGCACAAGAATTTTTAAACAGGGCTGATGGAGCATGAAAAAAGTAGGTAAGAAATGTTAAAAGAGACATGACAAGGTGAGTTAAAATTTGGGCAAGTTGAAGTTAGTTTTTTCCTTCGCTGTCCGGCCCCATTTATCACCATTTAATCTTTTCGTACTTAATTTTTTATATTTTGAACCTGCTCTGTAAAAATCATAGCTCCCCCACTGTCGGTAGCATATCTTCCCAAGCAAGTCATGATTTCCGGGCTTCCTTACAATATTCTCTTCCCAAACAAGTGACTGTTCCCTATGAAGCCTATGATGTTTAAATAGTCACAAGAAGTCAACTTGAAGTGGACAAGGATTGCAAGTCCGAGTATGGAAGTCTTTTTTTTTTTTAATCAAACTTTCGGGATTTTATTTATTAACACAAAATCGACAAAACACAGTCTTACACCTCCATGGGCATAGCCCAACCCAATAGAAAATGCCCTAACACAATAAATTAAATAAATCTAAACATATGCCTATCAAACACAGCCAAGCCCAACAACCAGTTGAAGCGAGTAGGATTTCCTAAATCACTTCTCCTCTTTCTATTTTGTCTTCTCGCCGTTCTTCTTGCTGTTTCCTTCACCTGAAAAACTAAACTGAAGCCTTCCCTCCCCCTTTACCCTTTTGTTAAAGAAACTCTGATGTAAGGGCATTTCGACTTGTCAGCATTAATGATTTTCCTTCCTGTTAAATCCATTTCTCTAAAATGTTGAAATTTGCACCTTCCTGTATCTAATGCTAGATTAGCAATGTGGTCTGCCAGTTTATTTCCTTCTCACATGATGTGTTGTATGTGAATGTTTTTTAATTTCATCAACTTCATTATCTGGTCCACCCCTACTGCTATGTTCCATGGGCACTCCCATTGCCCTGTTAGCACCTGCTTTAATACCAATGAATCAGTTTGAATGATAGTTCTGTTTATTCCTCCTAGGTGACAGTGTTTTATTGCTTCTAGTATAGCTCTTGTTTCTGCTTCAGTGCATGTAGTGTCCTCTATTCTTTCTCCTTCCGCATACAATAGATCCGCATTGGCATCCCTCAGACAAAATGCATAAGAACTTGCCCCTGGATTCCCCCTTGCTGCACCATCAGTGTTATATTTCACCCAGCCTTCTTCCGGATAATCCCATATCACCTTCCTGGTCTTCACATTAGATCTTATCCTCTCTATTTCTTTCACTATGTTCCTAGTCACATTATGGACTAGTCTCTGCCAAGTTATGTTGGTATTGTCATGTTTCGTTGCATTTCTTCTTTTCCATAGCTCCCATACAATTAAGCATGGAACTGCTCTATAGTAGGCCCTGCTTCCTTGGTTCACTTCTGCGCCCCACCATTTCATGATAGCTTCCCTAAGTGTAAGATTCTGAATGTTTATTCCTGCAAAAGACGAAAAATAGGACCAAGTCCTATTAGCAGTCTCCAATTGGAGGAATACATGTGCTATAGTTTCCTGACTTGGATTAGGGCAACACCAACATCTCGATGGACCTTCATAACCCCATCTTCTTATCCTATCATCCACAGGAATTTTAAACTTCCACAACCTACACATGAGAAAAGCTATTTTAAAAGGGAGTCCTTTCAACCACACATCCTTCATGATTTTATTTGGTTGTTCCCTATGTCTTGTGTATTGCCAAGCTGATCTAATTGTGAATCTGCCTTTTGCTTCTAGCATCCACCATGGTCTATCCTTCCCCTCCACATCTGCAGGAGCTTTCAACTTATTAATAATGTGATAAACTATATCCTCCGGTAGCATTTCCTTTAACTGTTCGACATCCCACTCTCCATGTTTTACCACTTCTTTGATAAGTTGTTGATTAGTATTCCATTCATACCTTTGCCCACAAATTGTGTATAAATCTCCTAGTCCTGTCCAATTATCATGCCATAAGCTAGCTGTGCCACTTTTCGCTTGCCACCAAATTTGATGCTCCACATGATCCCTTGCTTGAAGCTTCTTCCAGCTTCTTCCAGATTTGTCATCATTAACATAATGCTTATACTCCCTCTATCCCAATTTATGTAATAATCTTTCATTTTTAGTCAATTCCAAAAAGAATGGCATCTTTCTAAATTTAGTAGCAATTTAACTGTAAGCTTCCAATTTTACCCCTAATGAGATGATGTATAACCACATAATTTTATGGCTAGTTTTAGATTACATGTTTCAAAAGTTTTTCATTTCTTTTGAACTCCATGCCTAGTCAAATACTTTTACATACATTAGGACGGAGGAAGTATTAAAAAACAAAGTTACATATTGCTTTATTTGTTTGAGTTGGTATGTTATGTTAGTGCTGAAGTAGTTTCCATTCATTCTAATATGTCCCACATACAACAATGTTTTACTTCAATACATTCTCATTCCTTAACCCAATTATGAGATTAACCACATTACAGTCAACAAAGTTTTCAAAGAAGCTTGGAGGGATTATCATTTATGATCTCAACCTCCCATTTCCACAATGGGAATCTGGTGATAAAGCATAGATACTCATAGAAAAACCATGGGATCTTCAATCTTGCAGATATCATAGTGTTAAGAAATAAGAGATAGAGTTTCTCTGGAATAAAACCATCCAAGAGGTTTGACACCAAGTTGGCATGAAATCTAAAGGTATTGTTTATGACGAATGGGATTCTTAAGATTCATTACTACACCAAGGAGCATAATTTGATGTTCTAGGGATGAAAGATGTGCCTCTAACCCATTAGAATTCTGATATGGCTGCATCTGGAGATGGCATTATTGCAGGTAAAAGAATGACCACCTTCTGTATATTCATAATTTGTTCCTCCAAAAGCTTGGTTAGAATAGGAATAAAAATAGGATTGTATATAGTCTCCTCCATGGAAAAGAATTATAATGTATTATCTACAAACGGGGTGATGTCGGTGTAATAATGTACTCAACACAATTCAATAATATTTCTCCTTTATTTCTCACATGGTATCAGAGCAAGACTCATCACAATTCTCATTTCTGATGTAGGCCTCCCATGTTAAATTGCCCACGCACCATATGTCCAGCACTGGGAGTGAGGGGGAGTTTGAAGAGTCCCATGTCATCCCTTTGAGGGATGGGCGGTCTCTTTAATAAAGATTGGGCAATCCTCACCTCTTAAGCTAGTTTTTTTGGGGTTGAGTTAGACCCAAGGTCCATAACAACGATTGGTTAGACCTAACATTTATCAGTTTATGGATTCTCCCTATAAGAGTCATTGAGATTCAGTTGTCCGCATTCTTGACAACTTTTCACAGATCGAGGCCATGTGCAGATTGTTGGATATACATATGTTGATTAGGCAGGATCACCTTCTGATAGGCATTCTACATCTGGATATTGTGTTTAAATAGGAGGTCATTTGGTGTCCTAAAAAAGTAAAAACAAAATGTGGTTGCTCAATCTAGTGCAGAAGCAGAATATAGAGTAATGACGGTTGCAACTTGTGAGCTAGTTTGGATCAAACAGTTGCTCAAAGATCTAAAATTTAGAGAAATCAATCAAATGGAACTTGTATGTAATAATAAGTGGCCCTTCATATTGTATCAAATTTGGTTTTCACGAGAGGACTAACATATTGAAATTGAATGCCACTTTGTCAGAGAAAAGATATTCTTAGGGGTTATTGTTACGAAATTGGTGAAGTCAAGTGATCAGCTTGTAAATATTTTCACCAAGTCCCTCACGAGTCCTCATATTAGTTACATCAGTAACAAGGTCGGTACATATGATTTATATGCACCAACTTAAGGGAAAGTGTTAGAACATGAATAGGATTGTATATAGTCTCCTACATGGGTAGAGATTATAATGTAGTGTCTATAAATAGGGCCTAGTGTAATACGTTGTCAACACAATTCAATAATACTGTTCTCCTTTATTTCTCACAGCTTGCTCATTAGAAACAATGGTGTCTACTATGTGATGCATTTATTCCCTGTGACTTATCCCTGCAATATTTCTGCCAATTGGTAACTTCACCTTTCCGATATATACTTAGATATATTTACTTAACTTTATCAAGAGATAAGAGTAAGGGAATGACTACATAGTGAGTGAAATCATGTCCCATCTGCACAGGAAATGTTTTCCATCCAAGCTTTGGAAGGTCATCGGATATCTTTAGTTGCTTGATTAAATTCACATTATTACTAGTCAAATGTTGCTTAATTTAAGTCCTTACCTACTTCAAAAAAAAAAAAAGACTTAAATATTACCACTGAAATATTGCTCTCCTGTGATATCCTCGCATTGTGAAGGAGGTTTTCAGTGAGACAATAAGTCAAGTACCAACCCCTCCCAAAAGCAAGCTCTATTGCTAACTCAGGCCTGGGTAGGCCAAGCTTGCTCATGTAGAGCAAATAACGGGCCATCGCGAGGAGTTCTGGGCAAGCCAACCTCTTCTCGTGATGGCCTCACATCACGAAGAGAACCAGTGTCACTTGAAAGGAGTCCCTAGACTTGGCATATTGTTTTGTGATCATGGGCACTATATTTAGTGTTTTGCAGATGATGATTAGGTTGGATCCAGAATTGACAAAAGATCTCTTTTAGGCTATTGGATCTCTGTTGGTGGGAACCTGTTGCCATGAAGGAGCAAGAAGCAAAATATTTTATCTCGATCCAGTGCAGAATCTGCCCATGGTTATGGCTCAGTTCACATGTGAAATATTGTGGGTATATCACCTTTTAATTGAAGCTGGTTTGAAGCCTGTCACCGACAAAACGTTGTATGATAATCAAGTTGTTCTACACATTACCTCAAATCCAGTGTACCACGAAAGGATTAAACATATTGAGGTTGATTGTCACCTTATTTTTGAAAAGATTCAAGAGAACCTGATCTCCACTAGCTTTGTTAAGTCAGGAGAGCAATTGGATGATATATTCACAAAAGTCTACATGGAAACTGGGCAGAATATCCTTGTAACAAGCTGGCATGATTAAAATTTATGCTCCACCTTGGTGGGAGAGTATAACAGAATCATTATAGGTGCACATTACCTTGTGTTTTTTACTGTTTACAGCACTACATTACCTTGTATATGATAGTATAGTTGATTTGTAGGGATTTCCAGATCTAGTTACGATATTCTCTACATTGTATATATAGCATAGTTTTCTTTGAGCAACACTACAAGAAATTCCTCCAATATTTTGTTCAGTAACACAAGCTTAATACTTATGAATGAAATTACCGAAACCTAAAATGCAAAAAATTCATAGTATTAATTTGACAGCAACTGAAAGGTATCTAACTTTTAGGGCATTTGGGTTTGCCTTCATTTTGTTTATGGTTTTTCTCTAAGAAACAATATTGAGTTTGGATTTGGTCCACAGAGAACTGATTTAGGGTTTTTTCCATCAATTACTTTGGGTTTATTTTTTGAAAAAAAATATATCACTAAACCACTAAAAGATTTTTTTAAGTTTTCATAATGGTGAAATTAATTGGAGTAATACCGACCAGACGACTGCTACTAATCGTATTTCCAAATAGAACATTTATCGATTGAAGGGGAAACAATCAATCTAGATAATAATTCACTTGGGGCAATAATGCAAAGGGATTTCAGCTTTTGCAGAGAGTGGTCCATTTTCAACAAAAAGCACACCGCAATACAAGTTTCCTTTTTCTTCCGAGAAAACGGAGTTTACTTTTTCCATTTTGTTTTCCAACTATTTTTTGGAAGAAAAGAAAATGCATGTTCTCTTATAGAAAACAAACCATTGTTTTATGGAACTAAAATACTGCCTCAAAAAGAAAAGCAAACTATTGAAGTTGAACATGTTACATTAAAGCAAAAAAGCACTACATGGGTGTTCCTTACATACCTGAAGTGTTGGAACTATTGCGAGAACCAGTTCCGCAAATATCTACAAGCTGCCTAAGAATATCATCACAGCCACCAATGCAACCTGACAAGATATACAAACCATTCACGGTTATATTACTGCATTATCTACAGGCAACAATAAATTGCGTTGATGCACTTAAATAAATTAAACAACTAGTAATGGCAATATTAAATTAAACATCTAGTAATGGCAATATTATTTTGAAGACATTGTATTACTTCTATGCTAAAAGATAATTCCTTGCAGCATGTGACAATTTACTCTTCTGTCAAAGTCTCCTCCGTATTTTTAGTTTACCCTCCCTTTGTACCATTGAAAAGAAAACACAATCTTATATCATAGCACCAAGAAATACTTCCAGTTAGATTGGTGAAATTAATAATGTCCAACTCAGTTGTGCTGTCAGCAGTGGCACCACAGTAGTATCATTCAATTTTGTGTAGCTCTTGGAAAATTGAACAAAAAAAGTTCATTTTGGTAATGCCTCCACATCTACCCACCAAACTGTAAACTATTAAACTTGGTGAAGATTTGACCAACTTTAACAGTTTATCACAAATGTTGCACATAGAAAAGAAAAGGTGGATTGCAAATAATTATTTTCGTGATTTTGAATTCCATTTTGTACATTATCTTGGAGCATATTCATCATTAAGACTTCATCATTAGTATTTGAGAGTGCTTAAAATATATGTTCAACATAAAGAAAAGATTAGTTTTCTTAAATAACTGGAAATGAAGTCAGAAGATAAAACACCAAAGACAAGATATTGAGAAAGAGAGCCACCACACCTTGTAATTCTTTATACATATTTGTTGAAGGAAAAATTAATTTTAACTATTTAATGTTCCATTGGACAATAAAAAGGGATAGGGTTTCTCAGTAAGACTTAAACTAGATCACGAAACAGTCCTATTCTCCAGCGTACCTAAATGTTGAACACTGTAATTTGGCGGTATTTCCAGCCGTCGAAATTTAAACTGAATCTTGAAAACAGGTCCTGAAAGTCATATTCAGAAATCAGGAAACCAAATATGGAAAAAGATGTATTGGATAAGGGTACCCAATCCAGTACGAGAAAAAAGGAATTTCAAGAAGCAACCTGGACTGCAGCTGGTGCATGTATTCTCGGTAACAGAAGCTTCTGAGACAGATCCAGGTAGCCAGACAACATTTCTGCACTGTATGAATCAATCAAATCATATCAAAATATAATAAAATCACCAGATAAGCATATAATGTGTATAGAATCTCGACATTTAGAATGGGAAGTGTGTTGAGAATATTGTAATGACACTGTATCAAGTGGGGACTACTAGAAGTAATTAGATTGATTCTTTTCTGATATAAGGAAGCTAAAATATCAACACTTGCACAATTACTATTTAAACCAAGGTGAATGAGGGAATTATCAACTTCAGTTTTCTCCTCCTTGCTCTATCATTTCACATGGAATTAGAGCGCTTGTGCTAAAATACTTGTTGTGCAATCACTAGCGACATCAAGAAGAAAAAGATCACCACTGCACATTTTTTAATGATCGCAAAGGCTGTCCGAATAATTGTATTTCGGTGTTGGGAAAAAACCAATGTCACCAATAGAAGACCAAAACCCAGCTGAAAAAGACGTCTGACGTGCCTCCACACACCAACAGATCTCCAGTCTCTGGCGACTGGCAGTGCGCCAGTTCACACTCCAAGTACGATTTCCTGCCACCTTCCAGCGAGATTCTTCTTCTGTGAGTATCACCTCTTTATCCTAACTCTATCCGTCCAATTTCCTCTCAGTTTCGGTCACCGAAACCCTTTGTGATAAACTCAGTCACTTTTCGGCGAAGTTTCGGGATTTCCAGCCAGTCCTAGCCAATTTTCTGATATTGTTGGGCACATTGGTAATTATGTCCTCATTGATTTAAAGATACTTTGTCAAATAGTTCATATATTGTGTTGAAACTTCTTTGGTTCATCAGAATGTCAGTCGGATTGGATATTTTTGGTTCTATAAACATGGGATCCAGCAACTTGGACCAAATAATCACCACAGAACCCTTGATAGATAGTGCAAATTGTCTATCTTGATCTTCTTCTGTTCAATATGGCAAAAAGGACAAGGCGTTCAAGATCACTAGATTAAACAAGCCATGATTATTGATGAGAAAGTTTAGGAAGAATAGGAAAAAGGTTGATGCTCAATTGTGTAACTGTTAGTTTTGGCCCATGCGGGCAGTTATTTGATTTAGTAAATAATTGCTAAATTCTTAATTTTATAATTAGGGAATTATTTTATAAAACCTCCCAGTACCCACTGAAAAAATAAACGAGAAAAATATTATTGAATAGTGTATTCTACATTATTACAATGAGCCATATTTATAGACACTGCATTACAATCCTATTCCAAGTAAGACAATATATACAATTCTATTCATATTCCTATTCTAACACCCACTTTGATGGATAGTGGGAATTACCCACTTGGTCCCTCTCTCTGCCTATTAAAAGAGAATAACACATTCCATCTACAGTATTCTGAAAGAACTACAGAAAGGAAAAGAGAGGAATTACAGAAAGGAAAAGAGAGAAACTGGTTTTCTCAAGAAGACAAAAGCAAGTGCTTCTGCTCAATTCAACTCGAGATTCAACAATAAGTTATGACCGATTCGAGTATGTAATTCTTGACTGAATTACTGATGTTGTATATGTACGTGAAAATCATAAAGTTCCAACGAATCTGAATAACTGGTAGGATTTCATGATAGATTGTTTATGAATCACAGTGTAAAATCCTTACAGTAACCTCTTATGAAAGTCTATTGATACGAAATGGATGCTCTTGTTTCATCCATTCCAAACTTGCTTTTTAGTTTGGAAAAAATCTCATGATTTATACACAAATGACATATTTCGACTAAATAATGTGATTTCTCAGTTGATTAACTTTACAAAGCAAGATTTGGATATGTAAATGGTATAGAAGTACAGTCTAAGTTTCAGATTAGCGTCTATATACATATCTACTTATCTTGGATAAGTTCAGGAAGTATTTCTAGGTTATTAAAGATAGCAAAAAGGAAATCAATGTTCCTTGCCTGATCTTTGACTGTACCGTATGTCGCCGACATCACCTTTTTTGAAACTCAACTGTACTTCATACCCTCTTCTTCTGAACACCTAGAGATTTCTGAAGTATTACCGATTCATCTCCTACAGCTCCACCAGTTTTAACTTATCACTGACATTCACACTCCTCATCTGGTCCAGACAACTCACGCTCGACACCAGATCCTTTGCCAGTTGCGGACTAGTCTCCCTCACTGAGTCCCCTATTGCTATCCAATGTGGTACTCGTTTTATTCGTAATCCTAATTATACCTATCTGAGTTATCATCGCTTGTTACTATCTTACTATGCCTATGTGTCATCACTTCCATCTATTTTTATTCCTAAGACTATAGATGAAGCTCTGTCTCATCCGGGCAGACGACAAGTATGATTGATGAGATGGCTATTTTACACTCTAGTGGTACTTGGGAGCTTGTTTCTTTGCCACCTGGAAAATCAACAGTCAATTTTCGGTATGCATACACGATAAAGGTTGGCCCTGATGGCAGATTGATCTGACTAAAGGAACGTTTGGTTGTCAAGGGTTATAAGCAAATCTCTAGACTTGATTATGGTGAAACATTTTCCCCCCATAGCAAAGATTGCTTCAGTCACCGTTTCCTATCTATGGTTGTTGTTCACGATTGACCTCTTTATCAATTGAACATCAAAAATATTTTCTCGATGGTGATCCTGAGGACGAAGCATATGTGGTGGAGCAATCTTATGATTTAGTTGCTCGACGAGGGTATGCCGGTTATGTTGGTCTCTATATGGTTTGAAATAGTCTTCGAGCAAGGTTTGGTAAATTCAACACAATTATTCAAGAGTTTGGAATGACTCGTGGTGAGGCTAATCATGTTATATTTTTATCGACATACTGCTGCAAATCTGTGCATTTATTTGGATGTATATGTCGATGATATAGTTATCACGGGCAATGACCAGGATGATATAACTAAATTATAACACTTTCACACTAGGGATCTAGGCAGATTAAAGTATTTCATAGGCACTGAAGTCGCTCAATCCAAATAAGGAATTTTCATCTCACTACATAAGTATGCGCTAGACATTCTGAAAAGAGACATGAATGACAAGATTGTAGACCCATTGATACTACCATGGATCTAAATGCTAAGATTATCCTAGGGCAAGGGGAACCTCTTAGTGATCCTAGGAGATACAAATGGTTTGTTTGTGTGAGAAATGAAGTAATACAATCGAGGAAGATAGGAGAATGGATTGCTTCATCATACTCTCAAGCTATTGGGTGTTTAAATGCCTATTCTAAACTAGGAAAAAAAATTAAGGTAATATAGTTTCAAAGAAATAATATCCTCCTTAATTGATTCTAATTAATATAAATCATATATACATAATTTAATCATATCTTCATGATTCTACAATATCTATCCAATATTCTCAACATCTCCCCCTTCAAGCTAGTGCATACAAGCCGCACAAACCATGCTCGTATAAAGAACACAAGAGAAAGCTTAGCTTAATTGTTCCCTCAAGCTTTTGATTGTTTAAATAGTGATGTATACCTATTCTAAAATGGGAAAGGATGACAAGGTTCTAAAAGAATCTCTAATTGATTCATACTGAGTCTACAATATGTTTATTATCATATCACACTCCCCCTCAAGTTAGTTGTATATATGTAACTAACTCGGGGATTGGCAAGAGATTTGGTAAATAGATTTGCAAGTTGATCATTTGACTTAATGAACTTTGTGACAATGCTGCACATAATACCCTTCTCTAACAAAATATTTCTACGTGTTTGTTTCTTATGAAACACGAGATGTGATGGAATATGAAGTGTTGCTTGATTATCAATACAAGATCCATCTAAACAGTCTCTCCAAACTTAAATTCTTTGAGCAACTGCTTGATCCGTATGAGTTCGCATGTTGCTACCACCATGGCTTAATATTTTGCTTCCACACTAGACCTACCAACCACATTTTGCTTCTTACTCTTTCAAGACACCAAGTTACATCTAATCAAATAAGTTGCTCGGACTCTCCAAAACTGTTTCCGCACCGGTGTCAGATCCTCCAAGAATGCACTACTTTTGAAGGATTCAACATGCACCTGATGACATTTTTGTAGAGTCTGTGCAACACAGTAATCAAAACACAATATCTGAAGGTGGAGCGCCTATCTGAAGGTGACTTTCAATCTGCATGTGTATAGGCACACTATGCTCTATCCACGTAAAGTAATTCTTTCGCGGAAGCAGCTTTTATATGACGAGCTTCTATATAACGAAGGATATGGACTACTGCATCTCAATGGGTATCACATGGAGAGCTTGAAAACAGACTTATAATGCTTATTGAAAAGGCAATATCACGTCAAGCCACTATGAAATAATTCAACTGACCTAGTAGAAACCTGTCATTTGGGTTCGTGGGAGTATCAACAGACCTACAATTTGTCATCTTTGTTTCCCTAAAAATATTAGAAGCGTACTTCCTTTGTGATAGAACAATGCCTGGTATGAATTGGGCCACCTCAATGCCTAGAAAATATTGTACTATGACTAGATCCTTCCTATAAAAATGTTGAAAAGGTGTTGCTTCAACTTAGTGATACCATTTTGAACACTGTCTATTATGACTATGTTATCAACATAAACCACCAAATAAATGCACAAATTTCGAGCAAAATGATGATAGAACACAGAATGATTAGCCTCACTACACGCCATCCGAACTCCTGAACAACTGTACTTAACTTACCAAATCATGCTCTTGTTAACTTCTTCAAACCATATAGGGATAGGCATAACCAGCATACAAAATCTCAAGACACCCCTACGCAACAAAACTTGGTGGTTGGTCCATCTATCTACTTCATCTTCAAGATCACCATGGAGAAAACATTCTAGATGTTTAATTGGTAAAGAAGCCGTAACAACCACCATAGAAAGAAAAAGATGGGTAGATGCAATTTTAGCCACGGGAGAGAATGTATCCCTATAGTCAAGTCCAAAATATTGAGTACAACCTTTGGCCACTCGATGTGCCTTAAGTCAATCACTTTTATCATCTCGGCAAATTTTCACTGCATAAACCCACCGACAACCAACAGTAGTTTACCTTGAGATAGAGTAACAAGTTCCCATGTGGCAATACAATGTAAAGCAGACATTTTCTCAATCATAGCATGCCGTCATCTTGGATGTGAGAGGGTTTCACATGTAGACTTAAGGATACTAACAGAAGACAAGAATGACACCACCATAA
Organism: Solanum appendiculatum; assembly: GCA_018342035.1. NCBI lineage: Eukaryota > Viridiplantae > Streptophyta > Magnoliopsida > Solanales > Solanaceae > Solanum > Solanum appendiculatum. The sequence goes on along the minus strand of JAGDQO010000816.1, from coordinate 582,913 downwards.
CAAGGTGATGATAGACAATAATAACTCAAACTGACATAACTGTGTTAGGATTAAGAGTGGAGCGAATATCATTTTCGAAGGACAATTGGAAGGACTAGAAGAAAAGTTCACAACAGGTGCTTGAACCAATGAAGAGAATGAATCATTTGGACTTGATCTGGAGATCTTGCAATGATGATAAGTTACAAGAGGTGAAGTTGGAGGAGCTGGTAGAGCTAGTGGTTCTGGAGGAGCTGATGTAACTGGAGAAGCTGGTTGAGGAACTGGAGAGGTAGTCAAAGGTCATGATGCAGACGAAGAAAGTGATACTAATAGGATTCAGATTGATTGCGTTGCAAGAATTGCAAGAGAAGGTACCAGAAGTTTGGCAGAGAACCAGCTAGACTGAAAGCAGCTACTGAATTGTTGTGGAAGTAAAATTAGGTTCAACAATGAAATATGACAATCTATATTTGCAGGTCTTATCTATTCTGGAATTACAGGCTCTCTAGAAACAGTTGTGCAAGATTTCTACAATAGCTAATGAACAGAATTACAGGAAAAGCACCTACTTGTGGGTAACCCAAGCACCCAACCATGAAGTTCCCATCCTGCATTAAATGAGAATTTTATCAGAAAACGTGCATAAGGTGGGGAAAATCTAATTAGAAAATGAGAAGCAGCTGATTATAGAAGTGTAAATCAGACATTACAGATCCTTAAGCATGCAACTGTCTCATATATCCCAATCTAGCCAATAGATGATTTCATGCAACAGATAAGCTATTACCGGCTTTTGTCTGAGCACCATATCTGACTCTAGACAAAGTCCACATCTCCGAACAACATCTCCAACTGCTTGTTGCTCGCCACCGACGGATCTGTTTGATCTGCAGAGCCACAATTTTTCAGGCAATCAAAGGAACTAGCCAGGCATCAGCAAAGCAAGCAAAAGACATACCTTTCAAAGAAGATAGCCATGGCTTCAAGGAGCTTTCCTTTGTTTGTTCTGGCCTGCAAAAATATTCTCCAAGTACTTAAAAAGTATAATGAAGTGCCTTGAACCTAAGGTACAAAGAAGCACTGTGTCTCATTCTGATTATTATCTTAGCATATGCATTCCTTTGTCCCTGAACAAAAATGTACTGAAGCTCATTTCCAGCAAAGTCTAGCTATAATTATGTTAAGATCTATGCACTTTTGTCTTATCCCAAAATTCTTTTTGTAGGACCACCAGCAGGAGATGCTGAAGATTCTAATAAACAGAATGATCGCCGTTTCTAACATCTTAATTATTGGAAATCAGGTGAGGTCACAGTTCGATTTGATCTTGGATTCAAGTCTAGATGATATCGGGAATAGGTACTGTTGATTTGTAAATATCTAAGTGTGATCAGATATGATTTTGAAGGATTTAAATTGATCTTATAAAATCATATCTGATATGTTATTGAATAGGTTAGGATATTAGATCAATAAAATCATCCCTTGATTCTTAAAAATGAAAATGATAGGAAAAAGAAGCCATGGTGTATTTTTGCAAAAAATACTGGCACACTCGTGAGACTTGTTGGAAAATCCATGGCAAACCGCCTAACTGGAATAAAAAAAGGGCAGACAACCATGGCAGCCAGGTCTTTCAATGTACCAGCGAAGAATCAAGGCTGAAATCTTCTCTAGAAATGCCACCATTCACCAAGGAACAATTGGAGCTACTGCACAAACTTCTCGAATCTCAACTCCAAATCAATAAACCTGATCCTCCTACTCCTACTTGTTCTTTTTCCCAAATAGGTAATGTACCTTCTGGTTTTGTGAGTACAAATTCTATTGGTATTAGTTCTTGGATCATAGATTCAGGGGCTATTGATCACATGACATGGAATTCCCATTTTTTCTCGACTTACATTCCATCCGCAGGAAATAAAAAAATCAAAGTAGCCGATGCTTCCTTCTCAACGATTGTTGGAAAAGGGATAGTCAAACTAACCCCTTTTTTGACTCTTACTGATGTCCTTCATGTTCCAAAATTGTCTCATAATCTTTTGTCCATCAGTAAATTGACTCAAAACCTTAATTGTCGTGTTATCTTTAACTCTAGTTCATGTGTATTTCAGGACAAGGTCTCGGGGAGGATGATTGGCAATGCTAGAGAGTCTGAAGGTCTCTATTTTCTTGAAGATGGTGACTATTCAGTAAATCTAAGTTCAGCTTGTTTGAACTCTATTCTAGTTGATAATAAAGTCCTGTTATGGCACTATAGACTTGGTCATCCTAGTTTTCATTATTTGAAGCTTTTGTTACCTCAGTTGTTTATCAATAAAAGTGCATCCTTCTTTGAGAGTGAAATTTGTGAAATGGCTAAACATAAACGTTCATCTTTTTCTTCCCAAAAATATCATGCAACAAAACCTTTTAAGTTGATCCATTGTGATGTTTGGGGACCTTCTAAGGTTGCAACTGTAAATGGAAAAAGATGGTTTGTGAGTTTCATAGATGATCACACTAGACTAACTTGGGTGTACCTATTGAAAGACAAAGGGGAAGTAAAACATATGTTTGAGGCTTTTTATGTTATGGTTGAGACACAATTTCATGAGAACATTCAAAAATTTCGAACTGATAACGAGAGAGTTTTTCAATGACCAGTTAGGCAGTTTTTTCACTTCCAAGGGAATAGTGCACCAAAGTTCATGTCTTAATACACCCCAACAAAATGGAGTAGCTGAGAGAAAAAATAGGCATCTTATAGAAGTAATTAGGGCCTTCACAAGTGAAGTCCCTAAATTTCTTTGGGGAGAAGCTACTTTAACATCCACATATCTAATTAATAGGATGCTTTCTCGTGTTCTAGGTTTTAAAACCCCTTTCAGTATGTTTAAGACATACTTCCCTAATTCTAGATTGACCGCTGACCTATCCTTGAAAGTCTTTGGGTGTAGTGTATTTGTTCATATTCATGATCATAATAGGAGTAAACTTGACCCACGTGCTAAGAAATGTGTTTTTGTTGGCTATGCCCCTAGTCAAAATGGATATAAGTGCTATGACCCAAATACTTGGAAGGTTATTGTCACAATGAATGCCACATTTTTTGAATCTCAATTATTTTTTGGAACTCATCTTTAGGGGGAGAAACATAGAGAAGATTCGAGGGATAATAAGGATCCTCTTGACCTCAAATGTAAGGAAAAAATGATTCAAGTTTTATGATAGATACGGGACATAGTATTTTTTGTAATAACAACCTAGATAAGGTAAGAGATCCCAACTTAAATAATGAAAATAAGGAACTGAGACAATAAAGCCTTTTCATGATACAATTAATGACAAGACCAGGGAACAAACAAAGGAATTACAGGTTTACATGAGAAGAAACCGGAACCAAGAAAAAGAGATCAAGGACTCTCATCAGAGCCAAATGTCCACCCCGCAAGATCTCACTGATACACAAGGTAATTCTATAGAACGTAATTCTAATTTGCCCCTTGTTACTTTAGACCTTGACCTTCCAATTGCCAAACGTAAAGGGGTAACAAAAGTCACCATCCATCCCATGTCAAATTTTGTGTCATATAGAAACTTGTCCCCTTCCTATATAGCCTTTATTTCTCAATTATCTGGAATGGAGATACCGAGAAATGTCCAGGATGCTTTGAATGTTCCGCAATTTTAGAGGAGATGAATGCTCTTGATAGAAATGAAACCTGGGAAATGGTGGAACTGCCACATGGAAAGAAAACAGTGGGTTGCAAATAGGTGTTCACTATCAAATTTAAATAAAGATGGGTCCCTCGAGAGGTATAAGGTACGTTTGGTAGCAAAAGGGTTCACTCAAACCTATGGGATTGACGATCTTGAGACATTCACTCCAGTTGCCAAGTTGAATTCAATCAGGGTTCTTCTAACCATTGCTGCCAATCTTGATTGGCCCCTTCAACAACTAGACGTCAAGAATGCATTCTTGAACGGAAAACTCGAAGAAGTCTACTGGATCCTTCTCCGGGTTTTGAAGAAAGTTATGGAACTAGAGTGTGCAAGCTAAAGAAATCTCTCTACGGGCTCAAACAATCTCCAAGAGCTTGGTTTGAGAGGTTTACTCAGTTTGTAAAAAAACAAGGGTACACTCAAGGGCAAGCAGATCATACCATGTTCATTCGACACTCTCTTGAGGGAAAGACAACTATCCTGATAGTGTATGTCGATGATATTATACTTACAGGAGATTACTTTTCCGAAATGAAGAATTTAAAAAAACAATTGACCTTAGAGTTCGAGATCAGAGATTTGGGCCAATTGAAATATTTTCTTGGCATGGAAGTAGCAAGATCAAAAAAAGGCATTATGGTGTCACAAAGGAAGTATGTACTAGATCTTCTAAAAGAGACAGGGATGAGTGGTTGTTATCCAGCTGAAACACCTATTGATCCAAATATGAAATTCGGAAACAAAGAAGGAAATTTAGTTGAACAAAGTCAATATCAGAGACTAGTGGGAAAGTTGATCTACTTATCACACACTCGACCTATATAGCTTTTGTTGTAAGCTTAGTGAGTCAATTTATGCACTCTCCAAAGGAAGAGCACCAAGAAGCAGTCTACAGGATTCTAAGATATTTGAAAAGTTCACCAAGGAAAGGTTTGTATTTCAAAAAGGGACAAGATAGGGGCATTGAAAGCTTTACATATGCAGATTGGGCTGGTTCTACTATTGATAGGAGGTCTACATCAGGATATTGTACTTTTATCTGGGGAAATCTCGTGACTTGGAGGAGTAAAAAGCATAATGTTGTAGGCCGTAGTAGTGCTGAAGCTGAATACCGATCTATGGCCCATGGAATGTGTGAAATTATTTGGCTCAAGAAGATGATGGAAGAACTAAAAAAGTTGTTTGTGTTACCAATGAAGTTGTATTGTGACAACAAAGCCGCCATAAGTATTGCTCACAATCCAGTTCAACATGACAAGATAAAGCATGTTGAAGTGGACAGATACTTCATAAAAGAGAAGATTGAAGAAGGAAACGTGTGCATGCCTTTCGTCACAACAAATCAGCAAATTGCGGATATTTTCACAAAAGACTTGTTTAAACCAAAGTTTGAAATTCTTGCAAGCAAGTTAGGCATGACAGATATTTACATGTCAACTTGAGGGGGAGTGTTGATTTGTAAATATCTAAGTGCGATCAGATATGATTTTGTAGGATTTAAATTGATCTTATAAAATCATATATGATATGTTATTGAATAGGTTAGGATATTAGATCAATAAAATCATCCCTTGATTCTCAAATCTGCCAGAATCAAGGGATTTGATTGCTTGTTAGTTTAGTTCTTTATACTATAAATTTGTATTCTATGGATGAATAAAATTGTACAACTTTGGTACCAAAACTTACAGGTACCTCACATGCCTTGAGGAGAAATAATATGCAACTAGGTTAGAGGCCATGGTTGTCAACAGAACTCTCCCTTCTCTAACAGTTTTGAGCTAACAAAGTGGACATACATAATAAAACTACAGAGATAGAATGTGGGACCAATTTAATGGCAAGTTAGTAAACTAGAAATTTCTTTAACTCATGAAATATGCAGTGAATATGGTGAAGTAGATGACAGTTCAGGTTCCTCTTTTTTTATCTGAGAAGATAAAAAAAATCTTGAAAAGCATCTGTATTTTCTGAAACTTTTTTTACTGACTTACATCTGAAAAGCAAGCTTTCATCTGCTGCAAGCAAGTTTCTAGAACCTCAGCCTTTCTCTTGGTTCCTATGCTAACGGCTTTCATATCACATTCCATCATAGCACGGAGATATGGTTTCCATAGTTCATAACTGTAATAGAAAAAGAAAAGAACAAAAAGGTAAGTTACCTATGTATTGCAAGCCAGTATTTAATGTAATAATATAAATGTTAGCGCATTGCAACAACACAATCATGCTTAGAAGAAAAATGTAAAGACAACATGAACAAATGTTAATCACCTAAAGCTAATATAGTGGAAAATGAACCATAAATTTGTTTAGTTCAGATAACAACTTTGAAAATAAATATGACTATTAAATACCTTGTGCAATAATGTGTTAGGTTTTAACAGTCGAATAAATGGTTTTCTAGAAAGCTCTCTGCTTCCCCTGACACCAAGGCTTAAAGTCACCGTGCTCTTTAGTCTTTATAGATCAGAGAAGTTGAAGGAAAAATCTTAGGGCCAGAAGTTGGAAGCTGTACTCTGTAGTCTTTCTGCCTCATTGTACATGAGAAAACAGTGGTTCTTATCAAGTAATATTGGGCTAAGAAAACAATGCCAAATAGCTTTAGCACAACGTGCGACATGGAGCTAGTGAAATCTCTTTAGTCTTTTCTTTTTGTATCAATTCTGAAGTCTGCAGAACACTGTTCCTATTCAAGTTGGAAAGAAAGTTGAAAAACCTTTCAGATACAAAAGAGCTCACCAGACCATATATCAATTCATTTGAGGATCTATTAACACTTCTAATGATGTGGTTCTAACTCAAGAGCCTGATGAATGTAACATTCAGATAGCTTATGAAGTCGATATCCAGCTCAGACAAGAAGAATTTGGGGTAGGAAAGAGAGAACACCCTATTCAACTGGAAGACCCTTTTAGACTGACATGCACTACTACCAATGTCTGCCTCGACTTCTAACCTACATCCAATGAACTACAAGCTGCATTAACATACCACAACTGCACTGCAACTAAATCTTAATATCTTGGAGACTGGAGGTTGACATCATTTTTCACGTACTCAGTAGCTAGCCGCAAAGAAACTGCCTACAGGCTACACCAATTCCAACCGGTGTTCCTCAGGAAGTTTGAGGGGAATTGTAATATATAAGTAACATAATCTTTGATGTTTTATAGGGAAGGGCATCATTTCCTGTCACTTCTTCCTTTGCCAAAAAGATGACCCTAATCTTTTAGATCAAACAATTCCACTACTCAACCTATCCCAATTAATTGCTACCAGAATAGGCATCTATATCTTGAGCTCTGCATATATTTGTTTACTTTAAGAGGTACTCTCTCTTTCCCAAAAGGATGCCTTGGGTTACTCACTAAAGCTGAATTCCACATTGACTTTAGAACAAATGTTTTCCATGATTACAATTGGTCAACTTAAAAAGAAAATGAATCATGCAACAATTACACTTGCACTGTACATAAGGTTTCTAACCATGTTTATGCAGCATCTGATTTTGAAACATACAAGGTAATCTTAGGAAAAATAATTGAAAATGCATGCCAGTAATGACGCACAACCTAATCCCTGGAAGACGACTTCCAAAATGGAATACCGTGTCAATTAGCTATGAACATTACCCTGTAGTTGTTCATCCGTCTAGTGAGGAAAAAGATGGTTTTATGTAGAACACAATAGAAAGCCTGGAAGATTATACTTTCCAGGTGCAACCCCCCTCCCCCCGGTCAAAGAAACACGGTTTAATATGTTATTAACTGCATAATCATCAGAAAAGAATAAGAAAGACAGTTCAATGACGAAATCGAGATAAGAGTACAAGAAAAACAACTTAGATCTGAGTACTCACCCCATATCATCATATCCCATTACTAGTGCTTCCCCCTGGATTTAAGAAAACTCCTTATGAAGAGATTAATTCAGAAATGCGAAGAAGATGCAAAGAGAACTGCATACAGTAGCTGAGAAGAGAGCAAACCCAGGCTATAACAGCAGTAGGCAGCTTACAAGCATATTGAAAGCTCAAAAATACCAACTTATTTTCTCAAAAAGGACAAGGAGAGAGACTATGTTTGCTAATAAGGAAAAAGGTTTTCTTCCATTATCCGTATAAGTACCAGTGTTGAACGAGTTGCTTCACATTAAGTCATTGGTTTATTTGAAAAATTAGAAAAAAGAAGCCATATCCCTGCATCATAGAAAAAAGAAGCCATATCCCTGCATCATAGAAAAAAGAAGCCATATCCCTGCATCATATCAGCAACTTAAAATATTGAGCAAGTCCAACTTCCATCCATCCGGGCCTATTTCCTGTAATGTTGCCAATTTTAGAAGCCAGTCCTAATGAGGGGCAGACCCACATTGTAACAAGAGGGTTCAACTAAATCCACTTTGCTGAAAAACTTTGCTACTAACATGTGTACATTATACTTGAAACAAATATCTAAGACTGAATGAATCCGCTTGACACATCAATGAAGGTTGGCTAAGTGGCCGAGCAGAGTAATTTCATCAGTAAGCACATGGGTTCGAGCCAAGTTGTACACAGTCACGATGCATTTTAAATACTTTTCAGTCACGAGTAAGTACTACATTAGAACAATATTGTGCAAGGGAGTACCATAGTATACTATTTTAGTTTATTAACTTCATTTATTTTATCTTTTTATGTTAAATTAGTTCAATTAATAATATGTTAAAATTGTCGTCTAACAATTTCTTTTAAGTTTATTATTTGTGTCACATTTTATTACAATTTACACTACATTATTTATTGTTTGTAAATAATAACTTTTGAAAGTTAACTTGTATGTGTAAACTTGTGTATTTACTGTTTATTTTATGTATTATAATACTTTTATATGTTATAAAGATGTCTTTTCTATTTCTTGGGGATACATGAACGTGAGGTTAGTTCTATATTTTTATTTTTATTTTGATAATTGTGGTGTCCGGGCTAGCTTTCGCGCACCTCGACTAATTCCACGAGAGACATGTCACATCCCACCAATAACAGGTACCAAGTAACTCTGTCCACCAAGGCTAGGACAGATGGAAAGAATCACCTACTGTTTTTTGTCTCCGCTAAGTTTTGAACCCGAGACCTCAGTGTTCTCAACCACTTCATTGACCATTAGGCCATACCCTTGGATGTAGTTCTACATTTTTATTTATTTATTGCTTTAGTAAAATAGTATTTTATTTTATTTTTTATGGTGTTTCAGAATTACTGAATTGTTATTGTTATTAAATAATTATAGAATAAAACATAAAAGTTAAAATTAAAAACTTTAGTCTTATAGCTGATTATCTTTCTATATACATATTCAAATAAAGAATGATGTTCATCTTTATTATATTCTCAGAACAAAAACACCTCAGAAGGACAAGTTCTCATGGGCATTATTGGAAAAAGAAACAAGATAAACATACAAAATTCACTTTGTTGTACATAGTAATCCTTATTGTCGACCATCATGTTATTAATATTACGTTGCATAATTGATTCTGCTTGACCAAAATCTTGGGTCCACCACTGGTCCTAATGTGACAGAGAACAAAAATGAAACCACCAATATCCTACAGATACAGAAGCAACAGCAACACATGTCAAAAGGAGAAACAACTCTAGAGGAATTTCTTGTTACACTTACACATGATGTAATGCAACAATCAGAATCAAAGAAATTGTAAATCTTCTTAATGACAAGTGTTGTCTTCGTCTCTCTAGCATTTGACCTTCCAATAAAGAGACTAGAGTAAAAAACACTAGACCCTGTTCTGAGATGAGTTTTTCGGGAAGTTCTACAGTTCGATATGCACAAATGAGGCTTCTGGAAGATTATAAGATTTAGGCAGAGACCAAGAAGAAGATCTAGTGGGTAGTGGTGAATTGCCAAGAATGAAAACAAGTCTGCTGGTAGACGAAGAAAGTACTTTGTGGTCCAGACTAACTGTTGATTAGTACAAGCTCTGGAGAACAGAGTTACTCAGTACCTGTGCTTGTGGGAGGTAGTAGGTACCCCGTGGAATAAGTCAAGGTGGCTGGCCCGGACACCACGGTTATCATAAAAAGAAAAGGAACTTCTGATAAAATGTATACTAATAAAACATGGATGGTGACAAGTGCATGAATATAGTTTGTGAAACTCCAGTTATGCTTTGTATTGCATGAGATTCACTAATTCATTCGGGTAAAGAATAATGCTGGTGTATGCATCATTGAACCGAAAAGGGGCCTGCAGCATGTAATTCAAACCTCTAATACAAAACCAGTAAAAGGTTGATCATTTCTTTACCAGAGAAATTTAAGGGAGGAGTGTCCACGAGACACATCTACCAGTAAAAATAGGAAGAAGGAAAACCGAGACATGCACTGAATACATGATTGCTGCTGAATGAGAAAGATGAATATCTTAATTTGACACTCCCTCTCTTTCTATAGACACTAAAATCTCATCTACTTCCACTAACTAATACTTCTATACAAGCTCTCATAAAAGGAAGAACAAAGTACTTCAAGAAAAGACTGAAAGGGAAACATGAATTTCCCCTATTTAATGTATCCACTATCCAAAGCAAATTTTACTATGATTATTCAAATTTATTTATTTCTAATCAAAGCAATATATACACAAGTGAAAAGGAAATGGAAGAAGTGATAAAGAAGAAAAAGAAATACGCATAAGATACTAAATAATTTAGTTGAGTAAAGATATTACTAGTTTAGTTGGTGAGAACCGAGTGTTCGAGTCCTTAATTGCATAAAATCGATCAAGTAGTTTCTTTATATGATCGTGCATTGTTGCATCTGTTCCAATGCCAGCCTATTAGAAAAACCAACAGGGAAATAGATGAAAATCCATGTGATCATTTACTGGGAAAACCTATTAATACTGAAGGTCAGGCACATGAAAACACACTGTTTATCATAAAAAATGGTTAACGTTGTTTTGAAAAAACAAACTAGCATCACAGAATCCATACCTTGTCCATACAACCCAATAGATCAGCCTCACTTAAAAGGGGAGGAGGTCTTGTAACTCCTGAATCAAGGGTCAAAGTTGTTGGTGTAAACTGCATTTTACAACATCAAACCGGTATATGTGTTCAAGCATCTTGCAGCAAGAAAACAGGAGATAATCCATAGAACTGAATAACTCATTTCTTTACATAAGCTTTGTTTTTCCTAGAATGCATGTAAATTATCTGATGTAAGTGGAAAGAATTTCCAATATGATCTCTCAACATGGAAGGTTGTATTTGCAAATATGGACCATTTCATCAAGAAATATAAGCATTACAATATGCAGGCAGAAATGGATTGTCAGCATATATGCCGAATTTCATAGATTCTATGCCTACTGTGAACCTGGACTTGTAATTTACAGAATTAGTCCCTTGGCTCAATCTAAAGCTGGAAATTTAGCATAGGTCTTCAAACTGTTGCTACATTTATTTTTTTTGGATAAAGTAAAATATTTCATTGATAATACAAGGCCATCTTGGCCGTATATAAGGGGTATACCAAAAAAGAAGAAACCTAAAAAATAAGGTTTTCTCCAAAAGTCAGTCAATCCCCTATATAGTTAGGAACTACATGGGTGCACCAAAAGAAAATAAGGGATCGAAGACCTTAATTGAGCAAAGCTCGTCTCCACCCCTTCAGAAGCTCTCCTATTTCTCTCTTTCCAAATGATCCACATCAATGCAAGGGGGTTAACATTCCAAGCCTTGTGCCTTCTTCTCCTAGATCCACTCTTCCAGCTGAGTAACAACTCTTCCACTGATCTTGGCAACACCCAAGAAACGCCAAACAAACTAAAGATATCCCACCGGCCACCATAACCTTAAATGGTTCCTCACTCAACTAAAAGTAAGACGAAGAGAATGTTTATCATCAGTAGCATGCACATGATGTAATTGACTTTTGAGTGGTAAGATGTGAAGTAAAAGAAAAACTCCCAAAATAAAAAAAAACAGCCAAGCTCCAGCAGGAGAGGCAGATTGTATTATATTTTACTCTTCCTCAAGCACATGTAATCAACTTGTATAGACCACTCGATGCACTTTGTGGGAACCCCTCTACCCCTATAGCTGATGCATACTCTTGTATAATTATTTTGTACCGGGTCATACCTTGTTTTGCCAACAAAATCACTAAACATTGAAAAAGGTACTACTGATAGGCCCTTCGCTAATCCCACTACTGCCTCCACTTTCATCTTCCCCCACCATCCCCCTCTCTCTATCATCTATCTATCCCCCTTGAGCTACCTTTTGGCCTCTTGTACACACTCCAACTTCAGCGACCAACCTCAGTCAACTCAACGTTGAGCACTAGCCACTGAATCTAATGATTTATTGAACCCTCCCCTATTCAAGTCCTGGCAGATTCAACTAAAAGCCCGTCAACCTGCTCAGTCAACACCAACACTAACTGCTCGATAATAAAAGAAATGACATCAAATTTAGTTTTGGTGCATAAACTAGATGAGCAATTTCACAATAAGGTAGCTAGGAGATAAACTACAGATACATTCATATAGGAGGATTGATGTTCAAATTTTCCTAAATTTTTTGAGAGGGGAACATCGAAAACCCTGAAAAGTACATCGAAAAGATGTAACCAGAACAAAAGACAACGATAGTAGCTGGAGAGAACACACTCTTATTCTGGATAAGCTTTCCCAGTTTTAGTGGCTTCATAACAGCCCCACTTTCATTGCTACTGATACCCTTGGAGAAAAAGAAGGGGCGAGATGGTGTGATCAAGAGGGAGGGAGGGTGCTAGAAAGGAAGGAAATGTTCTAGGCAATTTTGTCAAATCTAGCCACCTACCGCACCAAAGGGTGTGGCCTAGTGGTCAATGAAACAGTTGAGAACCCTAAGGTCTCAGGTTCAAAACTCAGTGGAGACAAAAAAACACTAGGTGATTTTTCCCATTCGTCCTAGCCTTGGCGGACTGAGTTACTAGGTACCTGTTGCTGGTGGGAGATAGCAGGTATCCCGTGAAATTAATCAAGGTGCGCGAAAGCTGGCCATGACACCATGATCATCAAAAAAAAAATCTAGCCACCTACCACTGCCAGAAGTAATAAAGGAAAGAATCGTCCAAGAGAACTCATACATCTTAAGAGAATCGTGAATCAAGTCTAAATACAAAAGGGCACATCAAGATTACATGTCAATTTGGCTGTCAGCCCCACCGGCAATAGGTTCATTCTTTAATTTGCAGTTATAAAATAGAAGTTCTAGAATTTACTTAGAAATGGCTTGAAACAATAAAGCCTGTCATAGGGAAGATGATAATCAAAATACTGCAAAGGAACTCACCAAAAAGTGCATGCTAGCCTCACCATTGCTTAATTGCAATGTCATAAATAGAATTATAAATTGGTTTTTGGATAGAAACAAAGAGCAAGAACCAACCTGTTGGCCGAAACTGTATGTGGGGATCACTGAACCTCCCCATGATTCAAATCGGTACACATCAAGGTAGTTTTTCTGTGAATACAAGAAAGATGATAATTCATTACAAATAGCCAGTTAAGATTGCAGTTGCACTAGTCCTCTACAAGTATCTTGTTTAAAGTGAAGAAATTACATGATTGAGTTAGAGTGCAAAAAAATTTCAGAAAGGAGAAGAAATAATTAACATCCTCCAGGTATTGGTTTCTAAATAGATGTAGCAAGTCTATCCTCTGAGTACAAATTGGTCCAGTTTAAGAAAACAGAAGATATTATGAAAAGAGATATGGCTAAAAAAGAGAATGAAAAAAATAGAGCATTCAAATGAAATAAAAACAATATAACAATATAACAGATAAATTTTCTTCATCCACCATTATCGGTAAATCAAACATGTCTACAAAAATTTTTGGGCATACCTAACGTCAGAGCTTAAAACATCACATTAAATGTCCTTTAGATCAGCTATGAATAAGACCTTAAGCTATATGACCAAAACAGCCAATCTAGGCAACTTCCAGGAGCATTAAATAGGGATCTCATAGTTTGGAACCTGAAACTTGAAATAGTGGGGAAAAGACTGACAGGGTGGCAAAAGAAGGTGTCCATCCAACGGGGGAAGAATGTTTTCATAAAGAGCAAACTGTCAGTATCCCGACTTATTACACCAGCACATGTAAGTGATAAGTAGTACAGACTTCAAAAAAACTTCTGGTGGGGCACCTATGATGGGATAACAACATTTGGCTTAATACATACTTTATCCCCCAAACTTGCACGGAAATTCCTTTTACACACATTTTTTTTGTGTTACAGAATATTGTGTCACACAATTTATATAGGTAACAAATTTGTACGGATTTGTTGGATTAGTTACCTTAGTTAGAATCCTCTCCTCGTGCATTTAAAAAAAATTATTATAATAGACATGGAAAATTTGTCCATTATTTGTTATATTTCATGGTATAAGAGCCTTGTCATCGGAAGTTTTGACTGTTGGTTGCTGGAACTAAGGGCCGCGTTTGTTATTGTGCTTGAGACATCGAAATAGTTGTCACCACCTACCTGGGGAGAAGCATCTCCTTCAATCTGTCATCACCCAGAATCCAGTGGTTTGCTGCCAGAGATGTTGCAGATTCAGACGCGCACAGAGGTGCATTGGTGGACCAATTTTAGTCTGGATTCCTGTTCCAACATCACCTTGATGGTTTTGATAGAGCTATGGTGGTGCTCCGATCATAGAACCACATTCTGGAGAAGAAAAGCTTCAAACCAGTTCTGTCAACACATTTCGTGGTCAGGTTTGAAATCTTTTATTACTGACTGTTCTGATTTTAAGTCCTGTTGAAGGTAGCTATGCGAGTGTGAATTGAGTTCGCTTCCTGCTGATTGATTTGAAACTTGGTTTGGTGGAACTCTAAAGTTGTTTCTGGATCTCTTTTGATTTTGTCAGAAGTTCCATTTCCAGCCAATGTCGTCGGTGGTTTTCCCAATTAGACTGTTCCTTTGACTCGTTGAGATTCATTAGAAGATCTTTTTACTTACTTAAAATAAGATTCTAATTTTGTTTGAGTTGAGCATTTCTTTTGGGGTCAGATTACTTTGTGTTGGTATATTACTTCTATCAAATAAAATAATCAAAACAGAAACACAGACACCTTGTCTTCTAGCATTAGAGATAAAGGGAATTTGCAGAAACACAAAGAGATTGCTAAATATCACAAAGCCAACTGTTAAAGAAATGGACCTTGGGCCTAACTCAACCCCCCAACAGCTAGCTCAAGAGCTGAAGATTGCCCAATGACCATATAAGGAGACAAGGAAATCCACATCCCACCAATATCTGTTTATACTTCTTTTCTCGGTTAAGAAAGAGGGTTTAGAGCTGTTTACTCTAACAACCTTTTGTATTTGTTCTATAAATCTACCTTTCTTCATATATACAAGTTCTAAACTAGTAAAAACAGCAAGTTGTAGTTCCCAGTTAGGATGTAGATGGGAAAATGAATGCATACTTGTATTCAAGTATTATCCAGTATTTTCTTCTCTGGCTGGAGTTCTATAGAAGGAAGTATCGTCCTAAGATGTCTGTACTTCCTCTTAATCTTATGACTCTCTTCCGCAAAATTCTACACAATTGTGTCATCAAAAAAATTCTATACAATTAACTCTCTTATAAGCCCCAAAATTGCATCTCATATGGTTCCATATCAATCCATGGAGCAATTTGTATTGACATAGTATATTGGTGACGTAGAGTTTCCAACCTGTTATGGTGGATTACACTTTCAGTGGCTTTACTGAAGCAACTTGTACTTGAAAAGGAAGACCTAATTTCAGAACATTGATGCCCATATATTTCACAATTGATTGTATCCCGAAAAAGACTATCTTCCTGTGAAGAAGTTTAAAGAACTAGAAGAATATACCTTTTATATCTTAGCTTTAGACTTTAATCACTTCAAACAAAATTAGAACAGTCGCAGAATTCACATAGATATGTCTACGTATAGTATACATAGCACAATCATAGGTAGAGATATTTAGGGATTTTTTCTGATTTTGTTTCCCTAGAAAGATTTACTTGTACACCTACAAATAGTTGTTATTCTTGGAATAATACTACAAGGAAATTGGTCCATTGTCTCTGTATTTTACATGGTACCAAAGCATTATATCTTCTTTGTCGGAGTTAGGTCAGAAAGCTCACCGGAGATTGCCGGAATTGGATCAATGAATGTGAATGAAATTTTTGAACCAGAAATTTAGTTGTTGCCACCAACCTAAGGAGGAGCGTCTTTCCCCGATCTACAGAAGCCGTGGCTAGAGGAGAAGTGTGTGAGTCTCACACACCGATGAAGCTGCCCAAGACAACCTGGTTTGAAGCGCGCATGGAGGCGCGTGAGTGGACCAATCCTGGTCCAGCTTTCTGTTCCAGTGTCAGCTTGGCATTCCCGATCAACTTGTGGTGGTCCCCTAATTATATGACCAATTTTTTAGAAGAAAATCCTCCAAACAGAATCTGTGAACCCTCTTTGGTCAGGTTTGAGACTTCTCTGTTTAGTGCTAATCATCCTTGATTCTACAAATTGTGTATGAGTGCAGCAGTGAGTTGGATTGTTGCTTGACCAACTTGTGACTTGATATTGTTTGTTGGAGGCTATTTGAAGCTTATTTGGGAAATTATTTCCAGAGTGCAGCATCAAGTTTGGCTATTGTCAAGTTTTTTATTGTGTTATTAGGTTGATTGTTTTTTTTTTTTTGACAATTAGTAAGTAGTATTCTTCAGCATTGAGGAAATGCTCGCCACCATCAAAAAGGTTTACAACCATGACCCAAACAAAATTTACAAGATTCCTATTAGTTCTATGATTTGATCTTCATCATCTAAACATAATTGTTTACACCAAAAAAGTAAAGATACTAAACAATTCCATTTGACTTTGTGAATGGAATTGGATTTATCTTTAAAACATCTACCATTCCTTTCTCTCCAGACTAACCACCAAATACATGAAGGAATCAGTTTCCACCATCTTTTTTGAGTTTTGCTGCCCCCTCTTCTAATCCAGCAGCTTAGGAGGTCAGAAGTATGTTCTGGCATGGACCAGCTTTGGCCAGAAATGTTTATGAAGAGTTCCCATAGTTGAGAGGTGTACTTGCAATGTAAGAATAGATGATTGTTTGTTTCTCCTATCAAGTTACACAAAGTACACCTGGGAACTAGTGGCCTTCCTTTCTTCTGCAGCACTTCTTGAGTGAGACATGCTATCCTAATAACTAGCCAAGTGAAGCATTTCACCTTGAAAGGGATCAATCCTTTCCATCTGCTATTCCAATGATATTGTCTACCACCTCTCAATTCCTGCACCCTTCTCTTGTAGGCACTGTTAACTGTGTAAACACCCTCTTTGGCGTGGTTCAAGGTGACTATCAGGAACATTTGCAGAAATATTGACGCCATCCAACATTTCCAGTAGGGATGCTACTCTGTCTACTTCCCAAAAATTCAAAAACCTCCTAAAGGAAAGATCCCACCCTTGTGCTGTCCAGCAGTCAATGATTTTGGCTTCAGGGTTATTGCATATCGAGTATAAGTCTGGAAATACTTCACTCAGAGAGCTTTGACTGATCCAAACATCTTTCCAGAACTTGACTTTAATGCCATTCCCCACCTTTAGAGTCGGTTCTTCTTCCATTGAGTCCCACAGAGCTCTGATGGACCTCCACACTCCCCAACCATATGGCATTGAAACAGTCTCTGAAACCCATGGATTAAGCTCACCATATTTTGCCACTATCACTTCCTTCCAGAGGGTCCTCTCCTCATTGATATATCTCCACAGCCATTTCCTTAGGAGACTTTCATTTTGCACTTTCCAGTTTCTGATGTCTAGACCTCCCCTTGATTTGTTTAGCATCATTGTATTCCAATTCACTAGACCTCCCCTTGATGTTTGTTTCTTTGGGGGTTTTGACTGACTTTCAAATATATAGGGGAAATGATTGATCAGTTCAAAGTTGTTGGTTCTAATTCATTATCCGACAAAATGGTTTTGGTTTCGGTTGAGGAGGTTGCTAAATTCTCTCAATATAAAAAAGCATTGAAGGAATCAAACTTATGTTAATACCTTTGCTAGGTCAGATAAAACATGTCTTATCACGTCTTCTAATAAATGGTGATTGATTCAGATGCCACAAATCATATGACAGGTAATCCTAATATTTTTTCTAGCTTTCAATCACACAAAGCAGCCAATCATGTTACTGTAGCTGATTAATGAACTTGGAATAGTATTGGATTCGGTATTATTCAACCAACCTCGTCTATTACTTTGTTATATGTATTAAGTCTACCAAAAATTTGGCCTTCAATATGATATTTGTTAGTAAAGTTACGAAAGAACTTAATTGTTATATCTTGCTCAAACCTGATTATTGTTTGTTTTGTGAAATTATGACAAATCAGGTTATTGGTAAAGAATCCTTGACGAGTGGAGTCTCAGTATGTTGCCTGCTCGATTGTCGTGTCTCCATTAGAGTCACATTGTCGATTGGGACATCCTTCGCTACCTCTGTTACAAAAGCTTTGTCCTCAGTTTCAAAATATTTCCTCATTGGAATGTGAGTCATGTCAATTTGTTAAACATCATCGCATCTCATTAGGTCCAAGTGTTAATAAGAGAGTTGAGTCAGCTTTTGAGTTAATTCATTCTGATGTTTAGGGACCATAACAAGTTGTTGCTAAAATTGGGCATAAATATTTTGCCACTTTTGTAAATGATTTTTCTCGAATGACTTGGATATACTTTATGAAGAGCAAATCTGAAGTGTGTACTCACTTTTCTGCCTTATATGCTAGAGTCAAAACCCAATTTGATGCCCCAATGAGCATTCTAAGGAATGATATTGCCAAAGAATATATGTCAAAATTACTTCATTCTTACATGAGATAACATGGTATTCTCCATCCGTCTGTTGATACACCCTCTTAAAATGGAGTTCCTCAGAGAAAGAAAAGCTATCTACTTACAACTCGGGCACTATTGTTCCAAATGAAGGTTCCTAAGCAATTTTGGGCCAATGTTGTCTCTAGTGCTTGTATTCTGATCAATCGCATGTCGTCAACTATGTTGGCTGGTAATATGCCTTATAGTGTTCTTTTTCCTAGCAAATCATTGTTTTCGGTGGAACCTAAGGTGTTTGGAAGCACATGTTATGTTCGAGATGTTCGACCATTTGTTACCAAGTTGGATCCTAAGGCGTTAAAGTGTGTTTTCTTGGGCTATTCTCGCCTTCGAAAGGGGTATCAATGTTAGTGGCATTCTACTGAACTTGATAATTTGGTGTCAACTGATGTGGTATTTTCAGAGAATACACCATCCTTCTATGCACCTCCTGTCTCTACAAGTCAAGGGAAGAAAGATGAGTGGTTAGTCCTATCAAGTTACTTGTGTTGCAACAGAACAATCGGCTAACATTGTTCCTTCATCTCTTAGTTCTTTTATTGAGCACCAATCGACTATTGTACCTTCAACATTGTTCCTCCATCTCTTAGTTCTTTTATTGAGCACCAATCAACTATTGTGCCTTCAACACCTGCTAAATTACACCAGCAAAACAGCCAATTGTTCAAGTTTACTCAAGGAGGTGAGAGATTAATGATACATACCCTACATCAACTCCTTCGTCATTAGATCCTTCTCCACTTGATCTTTTAGGAAATCTAGACCTTTCTATTGCTCTTCGAAAAGGTACACATCAGTGCAAATCCACTTATTCTATAGCTAACTTTGTTTCTTATGATCACTTATCTCCTATATCTAGTTGTTTGATTGGCTCTCTAGACTTTATCACTATCCCTAAAACAGTAAAAGAAGCCTTGAATCATTGTGGACGGCATGATGCAATGCTTGAAGAGGTACATGTTTTAGATGAAAATCACACTAGGGATTTAGTGAATTTACCAAAGGAAATAAGGCAGAAGGATGCAAGTGGGTCTTTGCAGATCTTGATGGTTTTGTCGCTAGACTTAAAGCCAGACTTGTGGCTAAAGGCTATGCTCAGACTTATGGGGTGGATTATTTCGACACTTTCTCCCTAGTAGCCAAGCTCACCTATGTCCGCTTATTTATTTCATTGGTTGGTTCTAAGCATTGGCCTTTACATTGGTTGGATATCAAGAATGTGTTTCTTCATGGTGATCTCTATGAAGAGGTATATATGGAGCAACCACGTAGGTTTGTTGCTCAAGGGAGTATGGGAAAGTTTGTCATCAGAGGAAATCTTTATATGGTCTAAAGCAGAGTCCTCATTCCTGGTTTGGAAAATTTAGCGATGTAGTTCAAGAATTTGGGTTGAAAAGAGCAACTGTGATCACTCAGTATTCTACGGACAATCAACAACTGGTATTATTCTTTTAGTTGTCTATGTTGATATTATTATTAGAGGAGATGATTGTGCAGAAATTTCTTCTCTGCAGAAGTTTTTAAGTTTTTACACGCCAAGTTTCAGACCAAAACTTGGGGAAGCTGAAATACTTCTTGGGTGTAGAAGTAACAAGAAGCAAGAAAGGGATTTTCTTGTCCCAAAGAAAGTATGTACTTGACCTACTTGCAGAAACTGGAAAGTTGGGAGCTAAGCCATGTGGCACACCAATGGTATCTCATGTACATCTTACTAAGGATGATGTTGATCTGTTTGATGATCCAGAAAGATTCAGAAGGTTAGTTAGGCGACTGAACTACCTCCCTTGACTAGTCCAGATATTGCCTATGCAGTCAGTATTGTCAGTCAATTCATGTATGTACCAACAGTCAACACTGAGCAGCCTTGTAACAAATCTTGTGCCGTTTGAAAGGAGCTCCTGGCCTTGGCATATTGTATAGTGATTACGAACATACTTTTGTTGAGTGTTTCGCAAATGTTGATTGGGCTGGATCAAGAATTGATAGAAGATCTAATACTGGCTATTGTGTATTTGTTGGTGAAAATCTAGTATCTTGGAGGAGTAAGAAACAAAATGGTGTATCTCGATCTAATGCAGAATCCGAGTATAGAGCTATGGCTCAATCCACATGTGAAATACTATGGATACATCACCTTTTAGCTGTGGTTGGTTTGAAGCCTTCTTCTCCAACAAAACTTTTGTAAGATAATCAAGTTGCATTGCACATTGCCATAAATCTAGTGTACCATGAACAGATGAATCATATCGAGGTTGACTGTCACTTTATCGGTGAGAAGATTCTAAAGAACATGATTTCCACCAGCTATGTGAAGACAGGGGAGCAAGTGGGTGATATATTTACGAAGGCTTTAAATAGAAATCAGGTGGAATATCTTTGTAACAAATTGAGCATGATTAATATCTTATATATCTATGCTCCAACTTGAGGGGGAGTGTTGTAAAATGTACATTCACATGTCTACATATATAGTATACATAGCACAATCATAGGTAGAGATATTTAGAGCTTTTTCTGATTTTGTTTCCTTAGACAGATTTACTTGTACACCTACAAATAGCTGTTGTTTTTGGAATAATAATACAAAATTGGTCCATTGTCTTTGTATTTTACAAGAACTAAGAAAGCAATTTAGAAAAAGTATCATGTTATATGCTCCCTTTATTCTGCTCATGGCAGCACACTGTCAACCTCATCAAAGAAAAAAAAAGGCAGCATGCTATCAAAGCATGTGCTATCAGTCAGACGGAATGCATACATAGAAACTAGTATCGTAATTGGAAACTTACTGCAAGTATCACTCTCCCACATGCAGAAAAGGATTCACCAGCAATATCAATCTCAACTATTGTTTCAGCCCCAACAGCAGGTTGAGAAACACAGGCCAAAAAATGGCGAACAACCAACTCATACACTCTCTGTACAGAACAAATGTCAGTAGTAGAAAAGGTGCTCAGCATAGGTGACAAGGGGAAGTCATAGTGCAACTCCTTCTATATAAGTTGCCACCAACTAAGAATAGTGTCAGATCCAGTACTAACATGCTGATCCTGGCTCCATCTGGTTTCCCCAGCAGAAAATTTAGTTGGATGAATAGGAGGATGGGCTTTGTCATCATGCCCACCTCCACTAGGGTTTCTCCACAGTCCTGACTGAGGGTCTAGTAGGCGCTGCGCATATGTGCCCCATACAGGATGGCCTTCTTGTTCTTGCACCATTGTCTGTTTACACAAAGTAATCAACTGAGTACTTTCGTAATGATACCAAAATAGTGTACTCTAAGAATCAACAGATTCAGTTGAAACAATTCAGAGAATCTAAAGTAGCATCAGCATTCTGGTCACATGAATATCACACTTAAGCAGCACCAGCATTCTGGTTAACTGACACAACTGAATTCCACGTTTTAGTTGTTGCTGAATTTTCTCTGCTCAATTATTATCAGTGATTTAATGTTAAAACTAATAACAGCAATTTCCTACCTTTTCCCTGAATTTGCTGAGCTATCTTATTCTTCCCTCTGCTACAGCATGTATACAGGCAATAAGGTCATTCAGCTTGACTAAGCTGGTAAGTGTTTTGATTATACTTCTCCTAATATGTTACAAGTTGCTTGTATGAGTTATTAAGCTTAAGAGTTAAGGGCATAAGTACCTTAGTACAGACCAGTTCTTATCTTTGGGCCTGAATGTCTTGAAAAACATAGTATGATGGAAAATAATTGTTTTGATTTTCAATAGAAAAATTATAAACAGTTTTGTTTTTTGATCAGGCAAAAAAAGTCAATTCTCAGCACAATCCAGAAACAATTACTCTCGCAACAAAATCTGAACACTTCCCAATACAAAATTTAATGCAGAATCAAACAGAAGAAAACTATTTTCTAATCCAAAGTTGTATTAAATTTGCTTATGGCTTCTTTTTTTTTTGTTTTTTCTTTTCTTTTGATAACTGAGAAATCATTGTGGATCATTGGTGCACAGTTCGACACTCGATGGATAAGGTGTCCACCTCTCTACCTTTCTCAACTTAAATACAAAGTTTTTGTTCGTGACAGGGTTCTAAGCCGTGTTGTGCGTCTACTCACACATCACAAGTTGCATTGTTACCACTAACCAAAGCCCTGGGGCTAAAATTGCTTTTGGATTTGAGAGTAGTTGAAATATAATATAATTAAATAATAAAATTGAACTCTCTAACAGCTTAAGCTTTTAAATGATATGCTCACACAATTCAATGTGGTAACAGAGCAGGCAAGACCCAGGGTTTAAATCTTACCGCCACCTAAAAATCAAAATAATTTATTCCACGTGTTCAGCCCATAAAAAAGAATCAGGAACACTTATGAGGATGCGTGTTGAGACATGATAGAATTAGATAATTAAAGTATGCTCTCTCTAACAGCTTAAACTTTAAAATGAGATGGTCACATAATCCAATAGAGCCTGCCACAGCCCATAGTGGGCCTTTCTCCTAAAACTGACCCCTGGGAGACATTTTATTTGAATTTTCTCCACCTTTTGATGAATCCACATGGCAACCCCTTACATCCGCTGACTCTTTCACGACAATGTTCTCCAACCTTGTATTATCCACTGGTCCAAAACCTTCCACCTTTCTACCCTTCGGGGTGGCCCAGTGGTTTGGGCTTGGGACTTTCATGTTGGAGGTCTCAAGTTCGAAACCCCTTGCTTGCCTTCTGGGTCGAGCTCGTCGCACCAGGCTTGCCTAGTGCGGGTTACCTCTCCTGTGTGGTTTGTGAGCTATTGCATAGGAGCGGGGGTTTTACCCTGTGTGCACCCAAAGGGTAGCGGCTGCGGGTTTCCCTTGTCATAAAAAAAAAAAAACCTTCCACCTTTCTCTTCACTTTTTCTGTTCTAATGGTGACCGGCACCTCCACCCATATCAAGAATCATATACGCATAACCTTTGCTGGTCACCTCTATCTCTCTCAGAACTCTCTTTCAGTCTCCTTGCACCTTAACAGATCCTAGTGAAGGTGATTTTCGAGAGTAGTCTCCTCTGTCTCAATGAATCCACCCACACTGGTCACCGATCTGCTTGAACATCTTGTTCAACCACATGCTTAGTGGGAGCCGTAAGATTCTGATCCATACCCAGTCCCTCTGTATCTCCGCTGGCCAGCATCCCGTGGTTGGGTTTACCATTCAAGCCTTTGCTTCATTTTTTTCTAGATCCATTCTCCAGTTTGGACATGTTCAGCAACTTTTCATGAAGGGAAGTCGAAGAGGAATTGGCCTTCGTTCATCGCATAAATACTACTTCCAGAAGCAATCTTCCAAGTATTGCATGGCCACCTCCTCACATTGTTTGGGGTTGGCATCTCCTGTGTTGGATTCTGAAACTTGCGACTATGCATCTGCTTAGAAGATCCTTCTCTGATGTTGATGTGCCTCCAATGATTCTTATGTTATCACTGTTTGTCTGTACTGCCTTCTTCGAAGCTTCCATTGTCCATCTGTTATTTGAGCACGCCTCTTTGAAGGATGAAGTCAACTGGGTTATGGGTGGAATCTCCTGTGTTTGCTCTGGTTCTAGATGAACCTTGCCACTTTGTGTGCTATGTCCCCCCACCCCTCCTTTATATGTACTCTCCGGTGTAATAATGACTGATTTGCTTTGTCCTTGAATAACAATAAAGGTTATGTATCTTCCTGTTTTCGCTGTAATTGAGAGTACAGAAGAATTCAGAGAAATGGTCCTTCATTTTTCATCTCTTAATTGTGTTACCCTGTATTTTTTATGCTTCAATAAATACAGATACCAACCACTTTACTTTAAGGCTAACCTTATCTCCTCGCATGAAATTTCTGCTACATTCCACCCATTCGTACCAGAATTCAGCTCCCGATCTGCCTTTAGTGATGTCGTATGACTTAAATCCAGCATTGTAGAATATTGTGTTGTTCCCCATTAAGCAGAATCCGGCTAAGTCACTGGAAAAGACCCCCAGAAAACAGCTAAGTCTAAGCTGGAACCTGTAGCTACATAGGCCTCATAGAACGTACCTGGGAGAATTTTCTCTCTCTCCAGTTTTAATACCCAAAAGATAGTTCTCGTAGCAGAAAATCTGTACAACACCACACCCTTTGGCTCTTGGAATCATAAATCTATCACCAAATTAGGAAGATAGATTATACTGTCTTTTGCAGTCCGGTTTTCAATTTCGAGTATTCTTTTTAGGCCTAAATCTCTTTTGACTTCATAAATTTTGTTTGTTTTCCTCCCTCACTTACACTTCTTGGGCAATAAAATTTGAGATGATAATTAATAACTCTCCACGTGAT
Source organism: Solanum appendiculatum (assembly GCA_018342035.1). Lineage (NCBI taxonomy): Eukaryota > Viridiplantae > Streptophyta > Magnoliopsida > Solanales > Solanaceae > Solanum > Solanum appendiculatum. The sequence goes on along the minus strand of JAGDQO010000816.1, from coordinate 557,967 downwards.
CTCTATCCAACCCAACTGAATGTTTACTGCATCATATTATTTGCATACCACATGTAGCAAATAATTTGATTTTATCCATCAGAATGAAGTTTCAGTATATTCGATAGTTATTCTTTTCAAACAACAAACCGTGACTAATAATCAAAATCTTAAAAAATACTAAAAACCTACAAAATTATTAACCAAACCAAAGAGCAGTTTGGATCAGCCAGTTTGATTTTTTAAAGTGAATAATGGGATCGAGAGAAGAAGAAGAAACCTAAGCTTCAATAACATCAGTAGAAGTGCATTTCCTATAATCAAGCTTCCACCTGCATATCTCTGGTAAAACTTCCTCTTTCCCATTAATGTTGTTGATTGTATACAAAGAGTAGGGACTTAGTTTGACTCATACAGCAACAGCATACTGTATATTCTGGAGCTTATGCGGGAAGTTGGTTTATTGGACATAATAGTGCATCATTGCATGTGTTTAAAGTGAAATGGGGCAATGGCAGTGATGCATTTTCATAAGTTATCTTCCATTCACATATTTATCATAATGATTTAAACAGTGGCACAGCTTGAAGAACATTACCTACAACATGACTTATTCTTAGCTTATCGAAAAAGAAATAGTAAACTCACACGCAAGTCGGTCTTCTCCGAGAAGCAATCAGTTTCTGTGCGAGGATAACTGATAAAACCATTTTGATATAAATCTTCTGCCACCTATAAAAAACTCGGAAAGGAATAGAGGAAGTTAATCAATACAATCCTGGCTAAGCGTGTTCTGAAATAAAACATATGCATCAGCAATAGTAAAGTGCATGCCGAATCAATGAGGCAAATAATGTCATAATCCTGACCACCAGAACAATCAACTCTCTGGCCTAGATAAAGGATACTGGAATAAGATATACAACAATAATCCTATCGTGGTTCATGTGACTCACTGATGTAACGTGGCACGCAAGAGCTTGGAGGCTTCATTCTCAACACTAAACATTTTGAGGGCTTCAAAAGGTCTTAGAAACCAAGAATCAGGCAAAGGAAAGGGACAACAGAGCAAATAAGAAGGTGCAGGATTCAGTTTCAAAAAAAAATAAGAAGGTGCAGGATTTCTGAATCTGAGCTGACCCCAATCAAGAACACGGAGCAATCAATGGCCTTCGTGATCGTGGATCTCATTGAAAACATGGAAGCCAGCGTCAGTAGTAAAGACGTGATTGAGGATGAGACTAATAGCTGTCAAATTGTGGTATTTCCGCTCTTCTCTAATTTTAGGCCTAGTTTAAGGGTAATTAAGTAACTGTTAGTAAATTAGCCCTGGGTTTAAATAGAACATTAATTCATTATATTACTCAGATTTTCTGATGATTGTAAACCTAAATGGTGAAGATTGGCTATGCCCTTGGATGATCCAAACTTGGTGTGGCACTTGCAAGAGGATTTCATCTCTTACAGAGGGTTCCTATAACTTTAGGTGCTTGTTAATTCCAACTTAGGAGGTAATTGTGATTCATTTCAATAGTTTCCTGTTTTATTGACTCAATTGTGTCGAGCTTCTTTTATCCCCATTTCCGCTATCCTATCTTCTATCCATGGTGATTTTAGGTTACATCACTCACTTTGCATTCTGGCCTCCCAAAAGAAGTTATATTAGATGGGACAAAGACAAAGGAAGTAGACATTTTTTCAAACTACTAATGCCTAACTAACACCAATCAATCTGAGACACATGAAGTAACACAGAAAATAACAAAGGAAATCAAATTTAGTCAATAAGCATGTATTCATCCGACTCCCTTGAAGTTGGGCGGGTTGAGCTAGAAGTACATTCGTTGATTGGTCAATTTGGCACAACAACCCAAAAACTCATCCAAAAGTTTCAAAGCAGCCCAATTTGGCCCATAAGTAAACTTTGACAAGAAGTTGAAAAAGAAATTTTATTTAATTTTTTATGAATATTTCTCATTTACACTTTCACTCTTTCTAAAAATCGATTTGGTAATTAAACACGATGGTACTAAAAACAAACAAATCAATGGAAAAATGGTTTGATTTGAGAAGGTTTGGCTATGACCCATAGTTTAGTGAAAGTGACGTCACCCATCTTGATCCAAGTAAAATTGGGTAATGTTGGGTTATAAATCATTTATTGCCTCAACCTATTTTGATCCCCCTCAACTCGCCCCTTTGACGCCCCTAGTAAATGTGATTGCAAAGTTCTGATGCACTAGAAATTATGCATACAAGTACATTACACTTTTTGAAACTGGTAACATTTTATTCACAACAGCACTAAGGCAGTGCAAGCCTATTTTACATATTACAAGAGCCCTAGCATATCTACCTTACGCCTTGTCCGTACACCCCTAAGCAGAATGGTGTAGTAGAAAGGAAGAATAGGCATCTCATTGAGACTGCTCACATTCTTCTCATTGAATCCCATGTTCCGCTGGATTTTTGGGGCGATATTGTCCTTGCATCTTGTTATTTAATTAATAGAATGTCCTCATCTTCTATTCTGAATCAGGTTCTATATTCCATACTGTTTCCTCACTCACATCTCTACTCTATGCCCCCTCGTGTCTTTGGGAGCACATGCTTTGTTCATAACTTAGCCCCTGGTAAAGATAAATTAGCCCCTCCTACTCTCAAATATGACTTTCTTGGTTACTCTAGAGTTCAAAAAGGGTATCGTTGCTATTCACCTGATCTTCGTCGATACCTTATGTTCGCCGATGTCTCATTCTTTAAATCTCAACCTCACTATTCATCTTCTGATCATCCTAATGTCTTTGAGGTCTTACTTGAACCGACTTTTGAGGAATCCACAGTTACTTCTACATCTTCAGTTGTAGTGCCACCACTCCTGACTTATCTTTATCGTCCACGTCCAGCACTAGTCCTAGATGATTCATGTCATGCACCGGACCCTGCTCCTACTGCGGACTTGACTCCTCCTAGCCAATCGATTGAACTTCAAAAATGTATACGATCCACTTGAAATGTTAACCCACATTATAAATTCTTGAGTTATCATCGTCTATCATCGCCCCATTATGCCTTTGTATCATCTTTGTCCTTTATTTCCATTCTTAAGACTACAAGTGAAGCACTTTCTCATTCTGGTTGGACCGTTGGAGGCAGGCTATGATTAATAAGATGTCTGCTTTACAAATGTCAAACATTGGGCAGCTTTGGAACAAATTCAATGTTACTTGAAAGGAGCTCCTGGACTCGGCTTATTGTATAATAATCATGGACATACTCGTGTTGAGTGTTTTGCAGATGCTGATTGGGCTGGATCCAAAATTGATAGAAGATCTACTACAGGCTATTGTGTCTTCGTTGGAGGAAACTTAATATCATGGAGGAGCAAGAAGCAAAATGTTGTATCTCGATCCAGTGTTGAATCTGAGTACAGAGCTATGTCACAGTCTACATGTGAGATTATTTGGATACATAATCTTTTAACTGAAATTGGATTGAAACATCATACACCAGCAAAACTTTGGTGTGATAATCAAGCTGCTCTTCATATTGCCTCGAATCCGGTGTATCATGAAAGAACTAAACATATTGAGGTTGACTGTCATTTCATTCGTGAGAAGATTCAGTAAAACTTGATTTCCACTGGCTATGTGAAGACCGGAGAACAACTAGCTGATTTGTTCACAAAGGCACTGAATGGAGCTCGAGTTAATTATCTATGTAACAAGCTGGGCATGATCATAGAAAGATGTGTAGGATATTTACTTACCTTCGATAGAACCTCTAGTGATTGTATATATACATGTACTTCTTAACATAGTGAAATACAAGTTCTTCTATTCTCATATTTCAAATAACACATAACAAGGAAACTAAAAATAAATAAACACAAGGAAAAGAGACATTCCAATGAAAAACTTTTGAGCAATACTAACCTTCATTGTCTGCTCGGAACTCATACGGAAGTATCTGGATGCACGCTTTTCAAGCTCAATTGTACTTAAAGGATGAGGGGGATATTTGAATTTCTCCTGCTGTTTAACCTTGGTAACCTTTCCAAAACAACATAATTAAGTGAGTTTTGCAGCCTCAAATTTCTACTCTATAATCAGGCTTAGCTATGAGAATTGGCTTTTTGGAGCTCACTGTTGCAATGGGTTCCTGGATGCACATCTCATAAATCGTCACTCCACATGTGTAATCAAACAGATGACCACGCCTGCCAAGTCAAAATCATTATAGGTACCTTGACCTTCTATTTCAGAAATAATTTTATGATGGAAACAAGTGCAACATTACATCCAGTTAAAGGTAGCAGTGCCTTCATCCGAATTGTGAGTACAGTTGATTGTCCAAAATTCTTCAGGTTCATGTGCTTGTATTTCCCAATACCGCTCCACGACAAAGCCAAGTGTAGGGAACTGCAGCAAAAACATATGGAGTACGATGCAAACTTTTACACCTCAGACTGCAAAATAAAATTCACTTTTTGACAATGTAATATATTTGTTACCTGGCAGGGACCATAGCTTAAGACAAGATTTCTATCATCTGTATCAAAATCAAGGACAAATGCACCTCTCAGAAGCATTGTCTGAAATCTTGTGAAAGAAGCTCCAATACGAAGATCTATCTCCTGCAAATTCAAATAGCAAAATACATCAAGGAACCAAATCAGGCCATTCTATCATATACTTGACCAAAAGGCTCCACCTATCAAAATATAATGGTCAGTACTTATTTTATTATTTAAGAATGTTACTGCAGTTTAATTGCCACAGGAACATGAAAGGTCAAACTTTACTTGGCTGTCTCAGATCCAAAGAAGTTTTTTCACTGTCTTAAAATAAGAATGACTTGAGCAACGGAACTCACTTGCCGAACATCTACAGCATCAGAAAATAACTGATTTGGCTGAACAAGGGTCTGCACCGATTGGTGAATTTCCCTGGTGATCTCGAAAGTATTTTTCAGAAAGTACAATGGCAATTCGTGAGTGGCACATAAAAACTTAGTATGGAACTGAAGATGTCAACTAGCTGGCAGAACCTGTCAATTAAGGCAGAGAACCGAGCTCTCCACACATTAAGGTTATGATTTGCTTCTCTACATACATCCAACACTTCAAATGCAATATTTTCTCCTTCTCTATCACAATCGAGCCACAATATAATCCACTGACAACTTCTCGCTTCTGCCTCCAGTGTCCTTTTGATATCCAGCTTATCCTACAAATTACCAGAAATATTTTAGGCCATATTTACATACGCTTTTACAAATGATGTCTCAATTTCAATCACATCAATGTTGTGATATACCAAAAGAGAAAAATTGTATTTGGTTTTCACTTTACAAAACAACAGCATACCTAGTGTAATCCCACATCTGGGTTCTGGGGAGGGTGGTGTGTACGCAGCCTTGCCCCTACCATGTGAAGGTAGAGAGGCGGTTTCCAATAGATCCTGGCCCAAGTTCACTTTACAAAACAGAAAAAGGAAGAACACAAATACAACAATATTTGACAAGAATACAAAAAAGAAAAAAAAATTGGCTATCTTGAAGCATTTTAAACTGGCGGTACGTAATTTGTGTCTAGATCTTCAGTTTGGGAGGAGGGGAAAGCACATTTGGAAGGTTACGCAATTGTGTATATTGGGAGAGACAAGCTAGATGAATACTTGACGAGCAGAAAGTGGAAGACTAGGAGTTTTTCACTATCTTATTTGAACTTTTAGCTTAAAGAATATATGGTATAGATAGTTGGATGTACTTTTGGAAGCTTTAACGCTGAATACAAGATTGTAATTTTTTATAGGCTAATTAGTCTAATTGGGAGTGTTTACAAGATTGCGCCCAAAGTACTAGCACTAAAGCTCAAGGGTGTAATGGGCAAACTTGTTTCCAATCATCAAAATGCTTTCACTAAGGACAGGCAGATCACAGACGCTGCTCTAATTGCCAATAAAGTTTTGGATTGGAGAATGAAAAGTAAGGAACCTGGCATCCTATGCAAACTTCCAAAACAATTGGGAAGATTGGGCATAAAAGATTTAGCTCTTCACAACAAATGCTTACTCATGAAATGGTTATGGAGGTACACTCAAGTGGATCAAACTCTATGGAAGGAAGTAATCAAGGCAAAATATGGAGTCTAAAATCATTGGTGCTCCAAGTTGTCCAGATCCCCTCATGGTGTAGGCCTATGGAAGAGTATATGCAAGCTTAAAGATGAGTTCTTTCAAAACACTAAGTTGGCAGCAGGTAATGCTATACATATCAGGTTTTGGAAGGATAGGTGGCTGGACAATATCATTCTGATGGAGAAACTACCAAGTCTATTTCAAATAGCATGTGAACCAAATTCTTCCATCCCTCATAATAGGGCAGACAACACCTGGAATGTACTATTCAGAAGGAACCTACAAGACTGGGAAATCGAAGAAGTGGTCAACTTGTTTTTTAGGCTAGAAGAATAGGTGATAAATGTCCAGAAGCAGACAAGTTAAGAGGGGCACTGACCAGGATGGTAAATACTCAGTGAAAGCAGGCTATGAAAACTCATTCTGATAACTGGACATGGAAGTTGATATGGAAGACTAAGCTCCCAACAAAGATCATATGCTTCAGTTGGACAACTCTTCGTGAAGCTTGCCTCACTCAAGACAACCTAAGAAAAGAAAATTTCAGATTGCCAATAGATGTTACATGTACCAACAGAACCTTGAGTCCAACAACCATCTATTTTTACATTGTACAGTCGCTGCTAACTTGTGGAGTATGTTATTGTCTATATTTGGTATTAATTGGTAATGCCACATAGCACCAAAGAGGCCTTTGAATGCTGGTGCAATTGAAGAGTTGGTAAGGCCATCAAGCCAATCTGGAAGATGATACTGCTAGTATCTTTTGGTGTGTATGGTCAGAAAGGAACAGCAGACGTTTTGAAGGTTTATCAACTCCAAATCACTCCCTTAAGGCTAGGTGTATTTTGTATCTATATAGTTGGCATAATCTTTCACCCGTAGATTCTCCTGAAAACTTTTTGAACTTTGTTAGCTCCCTGGTACTAGTTTAGTCTTTTTTTTGTAATTGAGCAAATGAAGTTTTGTCATCTTCCTAACTTTTGTACTATTCTGCATCTTCTTGATGCCAGCAATGAAATTTCTTACTACTTCATCCAAAAAAAAAATGAGTTCACTTTGGTGAAATGTTAATAAGATGATCTTAGATCTGCCATAAATGTATTATAAGTGTTTAAAGTAAGACTAGTAGGTACGAAATCCTACCTCAATAATTAAGAAACTTGGTAAACTGAGACATAAATTCTCTGTGAAGGCATTTTGGAATGATGTAAAATCTAATTTGCTGGGTTGGAATGTAAAATTTAATTTGCTGGGTTGGATTACATTCGCTCTATCAAAGGCACAAAGAGGCCTAGGAATTAAAGATTTGACAAAGTTTAAGAAGAGTCTGTGGATATGCCACACAGAATAATGCTATGCGGAAAGATATATCAAATCCAAGTAGAAATGACACAAGTAAAAGGTTTCAAAAATCAGTAACACTATGAGATCAGCCTTTGGAGAGGAATTGTTAATTCTTTTCATTGTATCTTTTGGTAAAGATGGAGCAGAATTGTTAATGAACGGGGAAAGTTCAAAAGCACATTTTGAGCTTGAGTGTTGGCGAAAACATTAGACTTTGGGAAGAAAGACAATAGGCCAACCAACAGAGACAGCTTATCAGCAAAGAGGGAAGAAAGTCAATTATGTCTATCATTTATGCTGGGACTGAAACTAAAGGACGGATACTCGTCAAAAAGTGAAGGCTCCTCCACGATTATTTTTTCTTTTCTTTTCTTTTTGGGGATAAGACTGCATAATTGGAGGTCATTTTAAATTACTTTTAGAATAAGACGATTAACAAAAGAAATGAAGAAGATTGGCTAATCACTGTTATATGTGCAGTATGGAATCAGAAACAATGTATCATCTTCCACGTCATTGCATTGCTGCCGGAGATGTTCAGATTTTCTTCCTCATCTCTAAAGACTTCAAGAATTTTCTAATTTTAGCCTTGAAATACTTTCATTAAGAAGTTGGAGCTACAATCTAAAGGTCTTGTTGAATGTTTTACTTAACTTTCCAAATATCTGTTAAAGTTAGTTTATTCTGATAATTTTCTAAATGCAACTTGTATCAACACCAAACTCCAAGTCTATAAATGTTTTAATGTTCAAATCATGATTTTTTTTGAGAAGGTAACAATTTGTAGATATTTATCAATACAGCACCTAGGTTGTGCTGAAACCATATTTACAAGTGAAAAAGAAGAATAAACTGCTTCATCAGCCTAATAAAATATCAAGGGTGTCTAACATTGAAGCAGTATCTTCTATGTATCTCTGGTTAGCCCAAAAACAGAAAAGCAGTTCAACTTAATCCTCTGGACTGAACTGCTAATGTCTTCAAAACTTCTGGAATTTCTCTCTTTCCAGATTGTCCACCAAATGCAAGCTGGGACAATCCTCCATCTATCTCTGTATGTCAATCTTGTACCTACTTCTTCCCACCTGAACAAGGCCTCAATAATCTTTTTTGGCATTGCCCAAACAATACCTCTGAGGCTAATGAAGATCTTCCATAGCATGTCTGTGATCCTACAATTTAGGAATAGATGGCTGATTGTCTCACTTTCTTCACCACACATGTAGCACTTTGAGCAAAGATTGAAATTTCTCTTGCTAAGGTTGTCATGTGTCAACACCTCTTCCCAAGCTAACAACCAGTTGAAACATGCTACTCTATAGGGTATTTTAACTTTCCATATGTTCTTCCAAGGCCAATTGTCCATCTGTTGAAGGTCTCTATTGAGAAGCTTATAAGCTGAACTAACTCTGAAGCACCCTCTACTGTCCATTTTCCACCAAAGTCTATCAGGACCTTCCTTTGTGCCTTTGAATTCTTCCAGGGTTCTGAACAACTCAACTAATGTATCCACTTCACAATAATTCAGGTTTCTTCTGAACCGAAAGTTCTATCCTTGTGTTGACCATGCTCCTTCTACTGTTTTCTCTTGTTGTAAATCCTAGCCATAGATATTTGGAAAGAAGTCTTTCAAACAAGAATTAGCTAGCTATTTATCCTCCCAAAAAGATGTTCTGCAACCATAACTGATAGAGGTGTGAGCCTTCATCAGAGACCAAAGTATTCTTATGGATCTCCATAAGCTCACTCCATAAGGGGAGTTTACTTCCTTTGTTATTGTTAGGATAGGAATAGGAACAAGAATAATATATACAATCCTACTTAGAATAGGAATAGGAATAGAAATAATATATACAATCCGACTTAGGATAGGAATAGGAATAGAAATAATATATAGAATCCTACTTAGAAAAGGATTATATTGTAGTGTCCTAGTAGGAAAAGGAGTATAATGTAGTGTCTATTAATAGGGTCTCAATGTAATAATGTTAAGACACAATTCAGTAATATTCTTTTTCAATATTTCTCACATGGTATCAGAACCTCTATGATCTTGGTAGAGAATCAAAGAACTTCCGCTGCCGGCGGGTGGCTATTACCCATATATGTCGCCCGTCTGGCCAACGATTATGTTAGCAAAAGTTGGGTCACCGTGTATCTTTCAAGTGACTACTTTCTCATATCTAATTTATGGGGAGGGTAAAGTGTATGCAAACCTTATCAGTACTCGTGGAGGTAGATAGATTGTTTCTGAAAGACCTCAAGTACATCAAACCCAAGTACAAGAAGAAAGAAAACAATGAAGGGAACATAGCAATTAATAAGGAAGCAGTGTAAAGTCTACAAGAAAGAAATAATAACAGCAACAAAATAGTGTGATAATCGAAACACAACAAACAACATATAGCTAGAACTATAAGGGTATGACTAATACTACGCAACAACCTTCGTAAGGCAAGACAACACTCTACCCCAACTAACATCCTATCCTAATACACGACCTTCACTCTTTCCTATCTAGAGTCATGTCCTTGATAATATGAAGTTGTGTTATGTCCTATCCAATCACCTCCCCCAATACTTTTTCAACCTACCTCTACCCTTTCACGTAACCCCTACAACCAACCTCTCGTACCTCAGCGCACCTCCTCTTCACATGCCCAAACCATCTCAGTCTCGCTTCCCTCATCTTGTCCACCACAGAGATAATTCCCACCTTCTCTCGAATAACCTCATTCCTAATCTTGTCACTCCTAGTATGCCCACACATCCATCTCAACATCCTCATCTCTGCAACATGCATCTTCTAAACATATTAGTTCATGACTGGCCAACACTCCACCCCATACAACAAGGACGGCTTAATACAAAAATATTAAATTTGCATATTAAATAACCAAAAACTCAATAGCAATAACCTATTAGGCAAAACTAATTAAGTTATTAAGCAACTAAAATTGGAAAATAAACTAAAAAGAGAGGACCTGAGCAAAAAAATGCAGAAATAGAGCATAAAATCATAAAATAAAGGACGAAAGAAGAAAGAGTTAATCAAAAGAAGCTGCGAAAAACAGAGGAGAAAGAAGAAGAAGAAAGAAGTGCATGAACTCTAGCTTTGACTTGCCTCATTTGATCGATAAACAGAGATTGCTACTAGAAAACAGAGAAAGATTGCTCTCAAGTTACGATCAAAAATGAAGATTCATCTCGCCTCGTCGGTACTTTTCAAATTGCTTCTCGCCTCAGAGAAAAAAGGCAATGGCTATCTGCTTCACCTCGCTCATAGTTTAAGCGTTGAGTCAACCGCCTTTCACAACACTAATTGAAACATTTTCCTATATCATTCACTATAAGCAAGGGAAAGAAATTGTTATTGTGGATGCCTTATCTAGGAAGTATGCTTTGATGAACGCTCTTATTACTGCTAGATTAATGAGATTTGAAAATTTTGAAGGAATTGTACCTAGTGATGTTTTGACTTTGAAGATACTAATGCTAGGTGTGGAAAAGAAGAGAAATTTAGAAGGTTTCAGAAGTTTGATGGTTTCTTATTTAGGATGGAAGTTGTGTGTATCTACATCTTCTTAAAGGGAATTGTTTGTAAGAGGAGCAATTGTGGTGGATCGATAGGGCATTTTGGGTTCCCAAGACTTTAGACATTTTGGGAAAAACATGTCTATAAGCCTAAGGTGAGAGGTGATGTTGAAAAAGTGTGGTCAATGTGTAGAATGTAAACAAGCTATAAGTCTAGGTTGCTCCCCCATACATTATATACACCCACTTATTCTTTTTTTTAAAATGGTAGGCAGTAATTATATTAAAATCAAAAATTTGGCACTTGGTGCCCGAGAATTAGCAAAAAAAATATATGTGCAAAACAAAAAGAAAAGGCTTCGCCTATATATATCATACTCTATAGTGAGTATATAAAGTCAAGCATGTTAAATTCATCTTTCACATCTATTAAATTAAACCAAATAGCCATAAGTATACTTTAATTTCTTTACAGCCTCTATTTTGTCTTCAAAGCATCTTGCATTTCTCTTTTTTCTTCTTTTTTTTTTGAATAGGTAACATTCTTGTGTATTAATAACAAACAACACAAAGGGTGTGTAGTCCCCCCATATTTACATCCAGATGAGCAAAAAAATAAGCTCCTAGTCCTTTATCTTCTCTTAAGGAATCTAGTACATCAAAAATTGATTCTAACTCTTCCATTAAGCTATGTTTACACCAAAAAAAAGAAAAGCCCTAAACATTTCATCTTTAGTTTCTGTATACTAATGGCTTTGTCTTCAAAACAAACTTGGTTTCTTTCTCCCCACACAGTCCACCAAATGCAAGATGGGACAATTTTCCTTCAGCATTTCAGTACCTCAGATACTCTTCCCGGCATAGTCCAGCTAATGCAGCCTCAAGTTAATAAAAATCTTCCACAACTGGTCAGTCCAGCTGCAGCGACGAAAGAGATGAGAGATTGTCTTTACTTCCTTACCACAAAGAAAACAACTTGAGCAAAGATTTAAACCTCTCCTCGTGATTTTATCTTGTGTGAGTACAACTTCTCTAGCTAGCAACCAAGAGAAGCATGCAACTTTGTGGGGGATCTTAACCCTCCAGATCATCTTCCAAGGACAAGTCCCACTCTGATTGTTTGAGGTTGTGAATACCCTGTATGCTGCTTTCACTATAAATTTGTTCCGCTTATTCCTTAACCATATCAAGCAATCTGCCTCAGTTGATGCTCCTTTGAACTATTCTAAAGTTCCGAAAAAGCTTGCCAGTCTTCCCTTCCATACTACCCAACATATACAAGTTGGCACTATGTTCCAGACCATCTTCACTGATTTGCACATCCCCCAAACCCCCCGCTCAACAGTAGATCCTTTATCGTAAACAGCATGATAAAATAGACTATGAATAGGTTTAAAAACAACGACCAGGTCTATCTTGCAATTGGACATTGTTGAAAAAGATGGTTGGTACTTTCCTCATCACCATTACACATGAAACATATGCTACAAATTAATACACCTCTCCTCTAAAGGTTGTTTTGTGTGAGGCAAGCATCAAGTGTGGTTAACCACATGAAACAACTAACCTTATAGGGGGCTTTTGACTTCCATATTCGTCTCCAAAGCCAGCTAGTAGTGTTGACCCCCTCATTGTTGAGAATCTTATAACAAGAGTTCACAGAGGAAACTCTCTTCCAGTCCATTTGAATGTATCAGAGACCTCATCATACAAGACCACCCTCTCCAAATCATTCAAAAGTGTATCTATTCTAGGAATTTCCCATCAAAACAATTTCTAAGAAAATCAAGACACCAGTTACTTCCAATCCAGCAATCTGAAACCAACTACCAGTATTTAAGGTGAAGGCATAGAGGTCCAGAAACTACGACATTGGTGGAGTATGCCCTACCCATTCATCTAGCCAGAACCTTGTATCTCTTCCATTACCAACCTTCATCCTTGTGTAACAACAAAACTCTCTTTCGTTTTTGATTAGTTCCCTATGCTTTAAGGCCTATTGTTGTTGGAGCTAACATATCTTTTATAACTTTGAATCTTCTTGATGCCAGCTATACAAAACCTTACTTCATCACAAAAAAAGGCCACAAGCTAGATATATGCTTCCATGGACCCAAAACTATGAGAAGAATTTACTGGGCTAGAGAACCAAGAAGATTGTGCTCCATAATTATCTGAAACAACTCTTCTCCATAGGTGCCCCCTCCCCTTTTTCTCTTTTCAATCTCCACAACCACTTCATTAATAAGCTATTATTACGAAAATTCAAGTACTTGATACCAAGCCCCCATCTTCTTTTATCTATTGTCACCTCGTCCCATTAAACCAAGTGAAAAGCCCTCATTTCTTTGTTGTCACCCCATAAAAAATTCCATCTGACCCTATCTGAATTCATTCTCACACTAGCTGGCATTAGGAACAACGACATAAGGAATGTAGGGAGGGAGTCAAGAACCCTGTTTATATGAACTACCCTGTCCCCAAGAGATAGGCATTGCCTTTTCCATATAGCCAATTTCTTTTCTTCTTCCATTTTCTCCACACCGGTTTAGAATTGTACCTAGCACCAATGGCATACCAAGATATTTAATGGGTAGTTCTCCAAGTTGGCAACCCAAGACATTATCCCAAATCATGCATGTTATGCACTTCATTTTCAGCAAAGATAGAGCTTTTACTGAGGTTTGTCTTTAAGCCAAAGATCATTTTAAGAGCCCGTTTGGATGGGATTTTAAGTTGGTCAAACTAACTTTTAAATCAGTTTTTGACTTATTAAAGTGTTTTGCAATTATAAGAATAATTTAAAATAAGTCAAAAGTAACTTAAAATAAGTTAAAAGTAGGGTGCCCCCTACTTATTTTTTTTAACTTATAAATCATTCTACTTTGACCAAGTATATTACTTTTTACCCTTAATTCTTTTATAGTGTTAACAACTTCAAGGGTATTTCAGACATTTTGATAAAAAAAAGTGACTTTCAACACTTTTTTGCCAAACACATCAATAAACACATAACTACTTATTTTTAAAATGACTTTAAAGTAACTTTTTAAAAGTTACTTATTTTAAGCCAATCCAAATGGGCTCTAAGTAATAATAGAATTATCCTGATATGCCTCAATTGTGATCAGCAGCACCACATAGAATGAGTGTATCACCAGCATACTATGTGTGAGTGATTTCCACTCCTGAGTAACCATATGTCCCAAAGCAAAAAACATTGATCCAACAAAAAAGAAATCATTTTATGCATTCAATTCTTGCGAACAAAGCTAGGGCTTCTTCTTTGCAATCTTTTTACTCACTCTGATGATGCTATTCTGTACCTATTTTGAAGCAATGTCCAAATTCATCGGTGAGCATTGCAATTGAATTTGTTTAATGACGAAAACGAAATCTATCCATGGGAGTGCTAGGACCTCCTACAAATTCTTAGTGGCGTGGCTTGACAATTTTACAGATTTTGTGTTTCAATTACCTAGGACTAGTAGAGGTAAAGAATGTATTTGTATTGTGGTTGATAGATTCTTAAAGATGACACACTTTAATCCTTGCCACAAGAGTGATGATGCTACACATGTTGCTTCTTTATTTGTTGAGCATCTAAATAAATTGCATGAAGTTTCTTAGTTATTTTGGATTTGTTATTTTCCACCTCAAATCACCCTCAAACCTAGGTGGTCAATAGGACTTCAGGCAAATATGTTAATGGTTTTGGTAAAAGGAAGTATGCTTCTTGGAAGGAACATCTGCCTTTAATTGAATTTTGCTTACAATAGGACTTTACACTCTTCTATTGACATGTCTCATTTTGAAGTAGTAAACGACTACTCTCCATGTCATATGTGGCTGAAGTCTCCTACATAAAAGGCAAATCCTGCCTTTTCTATTCTTGTTTTTCACATAGTATCAAAGCTAAGAGAGATTATCAAATTTTGAGTTTGCTTTCCATTTTTCAGACTGAAATTGATATAAAATAATACATCAATCGCGACATAATTGATGCAGTTTTAATACGGGAATGACTTCAGTAATACATCAAAGCAAATGTCCTTTCAGAAATTGATTAAGTTCAGATCAATTTTACCATATTCTGCAAATTGAATCATTTACATTGAAAAGCCTCAGTTTGCAATCAACCTAAGCAATTGGATTGGATTCTCGCACATACATGAAGTTCAATATCTAATTCAACAAGTGACTAAATTACCAGGAAACAAATATTCGGCAGGAGATAAACTTAAGGTAAATAGGATAAAGAGGTACCTCAGGGACAAACTTCCGAACAGGCGCATTATAGAGGTCGAGCGGGTCACACGAGTGCCATTTCCGGTAACGCTCATCAAACTCAAGCTCCATGAGATGGCCCGTGACGGAGGTGAACAGCATCTGGCAAGGCTGATTCCGAATGGTGTAGTTGAACTCAAAAATTTTGTTGTACCTGGAACGTCCGTCTCTCACTCTCATACCACCTGGTTGGTTCTTCGATAGTATCCCCGACACTGCCTTGGCCACCGACGGCTTTTCAGCCACATTTAGTACTCTTATCACCCGCCCTCCGCCTCCGGCCATTTTCCCGACGAAACGGTTTTTGGAATGCCCCTTTCTTCTATCGTCGCTGCTTAATAGAATTCCCGCCTTAGAGCCGTACAGACTGCATCCAAAGCATTTTGTATCCTTGAGTACTTTTTTTAAAAAGGGTTATTTATAAAAGTGGTTCATATATAGTATAGTAGCTAGCACGGGTTAAATATATGTTATTTTCTTTGTCTCAATTTATATGATACATAATTGGAGAAGTTATTCAAATTTTTATATGGTTTAAAAATATTTTAAGTTATTGATTATTGTGATTTATAGTACTCTTAACATTATTTTGAATATTTTAAGTTGTTCACTTTGTTTCAATTTATGTGGCACAAATAGAATTTCAAAATATTAACCAATTTTTTAAAATGTCTTTAAATATTTTAAGTTGTTAATATTGTAATTTATAGTACTTTTTACGTAATTTTCAAATGATATATGTTGGAGCACTCCTCTGTCTAATTTTCGTGACATTGATAGAATTTTGAAAGTCAACAAAAAAAATTATATGTCGCTTAAATTTTCTAAGTTGTTAATCACTATGATTTAAAGTAATTTTTACGTCATTTTCAACTAATAATTATTATTTTTTGGTCACATTTTATGAGGCATTGATAGAACTTCGAGTGTCAATCAAATCTTTTTCTATAACTTTTAAATATTGTAAGTTGCTAATCATTATGATTTATAATATTATTTACGTAATTTTCAAATAGGTGGATTAAAAAAGAAAATCAAGACTAATAAGTTAATATAAATAAAAAAAATAACAAAATAGTTACAGTAATAAAACATTCAGACCAATACAAATAATCTATTTATATTATTTGTAGGAATATCCGAAAATGTCCCTAAAGTCCATACTACAATTACATTATTTAACAGCTACACTAAAAGAGAAAGTGTTGCAGAAAGTTAATTTACCAGAATAGGTCCAAAATACGTTGAATTTTACAAAATATATAATGAAAAGAGGTGAAATAAAATAGGGAAAATGGCTGGGACCCACTTGTAAAAGGAGATAAACTACAAATGTGGTATGTTCAACTCTAGGTGGGACCCACATATAAAAAGGTATAAACTACAAATGAGTTATCTTTTTATCTTTAATAGGAAATGTGCACACATCATAACCATTAGTACAACACAATTAAAGTTTCAAGTCTATAGTGGGAATCTGTAAATGACCAAAATAACCCTTAAATTCAAGCTTAATCCTAGAAAGCATACATGTCGACGGTGTGGTGGTTGCTTCATTTGTAGCTCTCTCTTATATAATAAGAGAACATACTAGTTTCACGGCACGTGAGTTGCACGTGTGTATTGTACCATATACTATACAGTGTTGTAAAATAGAATTAATACTACTAGATTAAAATGTTTTTGTAAATTATTTTAATTAAAAGAAAATAGGACAAGGGTTTTAAATGATTAATACAAATTTTCATAGAGTTACTTATTTTTTTAGATCAAAATTACCAGATATCATTGAAACATTTCAAAATACATTAAAAGTTTAAATATGGGAAGAAAGTGATAATTATTTAGTAGTATTGTTTTTTACTTTACTCATGTTATAGTTTTTAGATTCCATAATGTGGAATTATTGTGGATATGCGGTTATTTTTTATTGTTATTATCATGTTATAATTTATCAGCATACACAATTTGCTAATTAATTCATTATATTTTTTCACGTAGTTAGAATTCCTTTTTAGTTTATTGTCAAGTGTAGTTGTGTATTAATATGGTGTTGAAAATAAAACTCAATACAACGGAGTAATTATCAAAAGATAATTGTTCTTTTAATATAGTCAACCTTGTTAAAGTCTATTGGAAAATTTCATGACTGCTATAGAGAGGTGTTGTTATATATTTATATTGATATTTAACATTTTGGTCTCATTTAGCAATTAAAAATACACAAGATGATCGTTTATTGATTTTGTGTAATAAAAAGAAAGAATTTAGTTGTAAGCAAATTTAACCAATAAAATAGGAAAGAAATATCAATATAAAAAAGGTCACCAATAGCCTTTCCTCTTGAGGTTCTGACCATAAATGATGGACACCATTTAATTACAATTTTTCTCTCAAATACTCATACTTGAAATTTATTATGTTCATGACACTAATAACGATTACCCTAAATATTTCAATATTTATCTTTATACGTAATATATCTTTTACAAAATATTATTACTCCATTAATATTTGAGTAAGGCTTTCATAGTGAGGTAATATTACAAAAAGTGTACTTCTGTAGTGAATGTCGAAAATTTTATAAGTAGAATGTTATAGAGACAAAAAATATAACATAAAAAATAGTTCTAAAGAAAATTAGGCCGTTATAGTATAATGTTGTGATAACAAATGTTGGTTAAATAGAGGTTTGATTGTATGTCAAATATTTAGCTTGACCTATTCTTTGTTTTATATATATATATATATATATATATATATATATGAACAACATCACTTATGGTGAAAATATTTCATTTCTTAAAGTTTCTACCTTATCTTTGTGAAATCGTACTCTTCTCCTTTTTTCTTTCGCATACATATTATATAGTTGTTGTCTAATGAAAGGATCTAGTATCTTACAGAAGTTGTATCGTGATATAAAACATTAAACTTTTTCAATAAAAAAATAATAGATGAATAATATTTAAAGTATTATTTATAGAATCTTTAATTTGATTTACGATCAATTTATGATCAATCACTATCTTTTTATTTTTTTTATATAGCTAGAAAGGAGTGTATCTCATGACATAACATTTTATCATATCAAAATAACAGGAAATTCATACTTTAAAAAATTTATACTCAATATAAATTTTTAAAAAAGACAAAGTATATGGAACAATTCATAGCCAATGAAAGAGGAAGACGAAAATATATGTTAATGCTATATTCACTCAGTGTTCCATTTGATTGAAATCCCCTGCCACCAACACTTTACTTACTCCGTTCATTTTTACTTGCTATAATTCGACTTGACATATCGATTAAAAATTAATTACTATCATGGTTATAGTATCATATTATCTCTATTATTGATGTTTTGTATTAAATAAAAGTGAAAATCTATTTTTGAATATTGGACTTTACATCAAAACTAATAATTCAATGGATTACGTTAATGCCCGTTGTTTTAGAAAAATTAGGAATAAACTCCTTCGTTTGAGATAAAAGAATAAAAAATAAAAAAACAAAGAAGAAATATCTTACCCCAATCATGTGTCTTTTTTCGTATTTATTTATTATTATTGTCTTTCCCACACTTTGATATATTAATTTTATTAGAAAAAGCAACCTACAATGTGTGTATCCCTCATTGTTCACTCGTTATAGAAACATTAATTATTAAATTCTCTCTCGAATGAAAACACAAAAAAATTAATTAAAGAAACAAACTAATAAAAGAAATGAAAATTCATGCGCACTATATATAGAAATTTATGTGTGAAGAAAAGTTCACAGTTAAATGCACATTTCTTTGTTCTCCTGTTTTATTCTTTAATAAAAAGTCAATACCTAAATTTCAATTCTAAGAACTTCACTATATCAATGGACGTTGCACGTGTATCTCATGCTAATTAGTAATAATGTTCTAAAATGATATAAGTTATATTGAAGTATGTACGTGATGAAAATCGTAGGAGAAAAATACGAGTGCGAATTGATGCATAATTTGCTACAATTTGTTCACCAACTCTTCCTGGTGTGGTACATCAATTCTTATTCAACTGTTACAAATCACACTTGAGATTTTTTAAGAAGAAGAACAGTAGAAAATTTTTAAAAATTGTAGTGTAAAAATGAGAGGAAACCCCTCTATTTATAGTAAACAAATGGTAGTATGAGTAGGTGCTAATTGTGCCTTTTTATAAAAGTCACAACCTTTTGAAAGAGTCACAATTGATCGGAAAAGTCACAACCCTTTGAAAAAGTCACAACCCTTCGAAAAAATCACAACTCATCGGAAAAGTCACGACCCTTTGGAAAAGTCACAACCCTTCGAAAAAGTTACAACTCATCGGAGAAGTCACAACTCTTCGGAAAAGTCACAATCCTTCGAAAAAGTCGCAACCCTTCAATGTGAGAAGTTGTCTACTTTTAATATAATACAATTAAATAAGTAAATAAATAAACTAAATTAAGTGTTTTTAGTTGGGGTTATTATAGTAATTTAACATTCAAGTTTTGGAGTTCATGCTTTTAAGGTAGTATAGATAGATAGATGTAGATATAGATAGATAAATGGTTTAAATATACCCCTACCGTTATAAAGTTCACATATGCCTTTCTTTTAATATAGTGAAAATTTAGTTTTAAATTTATTTTTCACTTTCATTAGAGGAAAAGGGTATATGTGAGTCATTTGCATAACAATAGAGGTATATATGATCCATTTTCATAACGAGGGGTATATCAGCTCTAAATAGCAAAGTTGAAGGGTATACCAGGCCTTTTTCCCCTTTTAAAATTCATTTGCAACCTATCCTCTTAGGAGTCGTTTAGTAGAGTGTGTAAAAATAATGTTCAATAGATTGTATTAATAAGGCTTGTATTAGTTATGTTTGCATTAGTAATGAAGCATTAGTTATGCATAGATTATTTCTTATGCATGATTTGGTTTGGTGTATTAAAAATAGTATGCATTGTATAAAAATATTTATTTACAAAAATATCATCCACAATTATGGTGGAAAAGATGTAAAAGTATTTTGAGGGGTAATTGGGTCTTTAACAATGCGAATGCATGTATTAAATTCCTATGCATTACTAATACCTAGAAATCCATGGTATTAGTAATACACTCATCAATACACAATAGAGTGTATAACCAATGCAAGCATTAGTTATACATAACATGAAAAAGTTTGGTACTTAATTTTTCCAATGTTTGTATTAGTTATACACTCTATTGTGTATTACTAATATCATGAATTTCTAGGTATTAGCAATGTAATGATTTTAATGCATGCATTAGCATGATTATAGACTCACTTGCCCCTCAAAACCTTTTTTACATCTTTTCCATCATAATAGTAGAGGGTATCTTTGTAAATAATTTTTTTAATGCAATACATGTTATTTTTAATGCATCAAACCAAACAATGCATAAAAATAATCTATGTATAATTAATGCAAGCATAACTAATACATGCATTGCTAATGCAAGCATTACTAATATACTCTATTTAACATTACGACCACTTACAATTTTACCCATTAACCTAATCATTTATTTGTAAAAAAAATTATAAAATAGCTGATTTTGTGAGGGGCTTAATAGGAATCAAAATTCAAATACTTTAATATTGAATGATTCTATCCCTCGAGGTTTAGACATAGGGAAGAAATTATCTAGTGAAATTGAACATGAGACATCATAGTTCTCAAACCATCTTAATTATTGACAACTCGGTCATGTCATTGGGTGTTCTCTTGGTTGAAAATTATGGGGACTTGAGTTTAAAAAACTCTTCCTTAGTCGATTGTCTGAGTGGGATTTTCTTACAAATTTGTGTAACATATAATAACAAAATATCAAGTGTAAAAGTAAAAATGACAAATAATTTCATACTGGTTTGAATCACCAATGTGGTGCCTAGTCCTATCCTCTTGGGTTTCAAGGGTTTCCTTAAGAGCTCTTTGTAAATTGATGGGTACAACAATTTTGATTCTTGACTTCTTACAAAGTTTGTTTTCTAGACACAATCTCTACTTGTATAACTTAAACTATTTCTTATTTCATTTTTTTATATATATAATTGCAAACACAGAGAGTACATTATTTTATAAAAGGTAAAAGAAATATAGTATATCAGTTCGAAAACCCTAAGATTATTTTAAGGCTAATTTATATAGTCTAGCTATTTGTTTTTGTAAGAAAACCCTAAGATACTTCTTTCAATCAAGGATTTATAATGCTTCCTTAATTGAGGATGATTATAGTATCATGTCCATGTCAGATATGTTCATGTATGCAATAATCTATTTTCATCTTTGATTAGATTTTATTGAGACTTTCTTCTTTTGGTGTGGTGCTTCCTTTCTCGTACATCTTGACTTTATGATTTTCTCCCCTAAGCTTGGCTTGCATAATTCTTGTTTGAATTAGACAATTTTTTTTTTATTATATCCATCTATCTTCGTGATTTACTTGTCCGCCTAGAGTGTGTGATCTTTAGCTGTCTTAATTAACCCTTGATTGATTCTCCAGATATTTTTGATTTTCCATGATTTATTTCCTTTTCTTTTTGATCTTTATGCTATCATTTTTGTACTACTTTTCCTTGTAGAGGACTATTTTGTTTAAGGGTCGTTTATCAAAATCAATCAATCAGTCATATGGGGCTAACATTGAGATGTTTAAATATTTCTATGTATATGTTTTGTAACAATATAACTCGTAGTTTTTATATTTTAGCTTCTCATTTTAGAATTCTAGACTTTGTACAAATTAGTATAACCATTTGACACTTGTTTAAGGGTTTGAGTTAGGATCTAAGGGGCTCGGGTGAATTTTGAGACTAACGAAAACATTCAATTTAATTGTGTAGGATTCTATTTTTTATTTTTATTTTCTTGAGGTAGAACCTTGCGGTCGGAAGGTCAGTGTTGTGATGATACAAGGATCATTTTTTTGTCGTTGTAATCGCGAGCCCTTTGTCGTATTTGTGTAGGGTCCATGTTTGGTTGCTCTTCGAAATTGCATGGCCCCCTATTCCGATCGCGGAGTTAAAGTATGCTATAAAATGTTGAGTTTAGCAATCTATTTCATTCCAACATCATTTTTGAGATTGTAAGTTTGAGTTGGCATGATTTTTGTTGGGAAATTAATAATTTGAGTTGAGGTAAGTAATCTAAACTCAATTGTGATTATATGTATTGACTACCATTAGATTTGCCTTAAATATAAAATTTATGTGAATTTTAAAATTTTGCGTATGTTTAAGAAAATATATATTGGAGTTTTGAATGTCTATTTGAACTGGGATTAGGAGTCTAAGCATATATTTGAAATCCTTATCTAATGGATAGTTTGATTAAGAAATTAATTTGGAGGCTTGACTATAAAGCTTGAATCATTACCTGGATTGATTTTTGTTGACTTTAACCTAGATATTATATTAAATTATAAAAAAAATGGTTGATTAGATTTATTTGATATTGTTGAGTATTTTTTTTTACTAAAGTTGTTTTTTAGTTTGAACGTGGAAATGTGGTTATGAAATGTTAAAGCGCAACTAATTTTAGGTAAATTAAGATTCCTTAATAGAAATTTTATACAAATATTATATATTGTACATGTGTGATAGTGTGGGGATAGCATATACATGGCGTGACGCGAATATATGCGATCATAGAGTGTTGAAAGGGGATTTCTTGAAAATGCTAGATTGTAGCTCTATTATCACATCCATAATAAAAATAAAGTACAATATCAAAACAAGTAAATAACAACAGGAATTCAAACTCAAAGTCTACTTAAATCTTAATATATAGATATTAAAAGTTTAAATGTCTCTTTGTCTAGTTATATTGTTACTAAATTAATTATTTTAGTTTTCTTATTAATATATCTATTTGGTTCGAATACTATCATGTCAAAAAGTTATTTAATTTTATAGAAATTTAAGATGATGAAAATCATGTTCTTATTAAAGTGTACCCAAATATCATTGCATAGTAACACTGTGTAATATTATATTGTAGGTATTTATGTTAACATTTTAAAATTCAAATTCAAATATAAAAAATTATAAAAAAGTGGGCTGGACCGAATAGTCCCACAACCCATATAATAATGGACTGGGCTTGATGTTTTCTTGTCTACTAAAAATATGGGCTAGTCCAGATCTATCAAATTTCAAAGCCCGTGTAAACTTGACCGATCAATAGAGATAGCTCTGAATCTAACTATGATCATGTAATTTAAGACTAGTTTTCAAAGTCATTGATATAATTGATGTCTGCGTGTGAATATGAATTTGTCCTTTATAAGTCATTGATTTAATACATTCCTTGTGGCGTGCATGCTAGATTTGTGAAAAGTTGTGTTTGTATTGTGAGATGGCATGATGAATTCAATATTGTTGCTGTTGACAGAATATAATGATATTAATGTTACAATTGATTGATATTTTGATTTGGACTTTTGATGGATTGAAACGAATTGGGAAAGATTGTATATTTAATGTGTTTACTTGATTTAGAGTTCGCTTGGATTAACTTTAGATGTTGACTTAAAAGCCGAAAGTCACAAGTTATGAATTTTAATTTATGGCTTTTGACTTATTTTTGATATTTTAGCTTAAAAATAAGTGTTTATAAACACTTTTTTATTTTACTCAAATACTATAAAACTGCTTAAAAGTTATTCTAGCGTAAAAGCACCTAAAATAAACAATTCAAGCATGCTCTTATACTTGTTTTTAAATTGCCTAAATGAGCTTAACATGTCTATTTTAATGGCATGATTATACTGAAGATATAAATGATAATATTTGCTCATTAAATGCATGTATGTATTCCGTGTTTCTCTTTTTTTTTTTTTATTCTCTCTTAAGGGGATTCATTTTTATAACAAGCCATAAGCAAATGAACTACTGTCATATAAGTTAAATCTACTTTGTTTCATTTAAACTAAAAGGAACTTATTCCATTAAGAAAGTCACTTATTGATCTGTTATTAAGAAAAATCAGTATTATAAGACTTAATTATGCCTAAATGTTGATCGACTTAGCGTTAAAATAAACTCCTAAAAAAAATATGAAGTAACTCAACTAGGACTGATGCTAATTATTTACAACAAGAACATTGGGACGTACAATCTTCTAAAACATCAAATACAAAATATAAGGCAGAAATAGATTGTCCCAACCCCAGCTAAAAAAATATATAGTGTCCCTAATTCATAAAGAAAAATAATAACGGAGGTTACAACTACATGTAGCACACTAGTCTGTCAATGTAGTGTTTAGGGTTTAGGGTAAAAATTGTACGCATTAGCTTTTTGTATTACTATTACTTTGTTTGGTACACTTTTACTAAGTATAACTAATACAAATAGTTATACACTATATTTGGTATTATGGGCCTTTTTCTTTGTAAAAAAATGGGAGTAGGGATAAAAAAAAAAGGAAGGGATTGCAATGTGGGGAATCGAACTCTCGCCAACAAGGTGGGAGTTCAGATAGTCAACTAATAAATTAAAGCTACTAAAACTCCCCATATTTGGTATTATAGGTCGTTTGGTAGAGTGCATTAGAAAAAATAATGCATGTATATTAACTTTGTATGTTATTAGTACCTTGTTTGTACACTTTTTCAGCCTATGTTATACACTCTATTTGATATTAAAATATGTATAGCTAAATATGAAAATTCATGGAATTAGTAATGCAAAAGATTTTAATGCATGCATTAGCATGACTAAAGACATAATTGTTCCTCAAAATCTTTTTCACACTCTTTTCACCATATTTGTGGAGAGTATTTTTGGAAATAATTCTTCTTTTTTTTTACAAATTATACAATTTATGTTATTATTAATACATCAAATCAAGCATTGCATAAGAAATAATCTTACCATAACTAATACTAGCATGACTAATACCAACATTACTAATACACCATATTCAACACTATTCTTATACACTCTATCAAATAATCCCTAGAGGTATGTATAACATAACTAATATATGTAAATTCATGGTATTAGTAATCAAAAAGCACGATTGTATCTCAATTTTTTTTCACATTCACTATATCATATTTGTGGAGGGTATTTTTTATGTTATATAAATTATGCAATTATGTTATTTTTAATATACCAAACCAAACTAATATATGTAAATTCATGGTATTAGTAATCAAAAAGCACGATTGTATCTCAATTTTTTTTCACATTCACTATATCATATTTGTGGAGGGTATTTTTTATGTTATATAAATTATGCAATTATGTTATTTTTAATATACCAAACCAAACAATGCATAAAAAATAATCTCAGAATGACTAATACCAACGTTACTAATGCAATCATAATCAATACATCATATTTAATATTATTCTTATACACCTTACCACCCCTAATTATTTTGGATAGCCTAAAATAGAATATTTGGAAGTTGATAAAGACCCGCCCTTTATTTCAGTCAGAATGAGTCCCCGTGACCCTGGGACATTGGCTTCTGCCAACAGTGAACTATTAAGGATCACATCCAGTGCATATTCTCTACTATAGCTTGCAAGTGATTCAACTTCCGCTTTTGGAGATCAAACGGAGCTCGATTAGTTTTTGCTTGACGAGATATAAAGAACATAACCAATACATGGAACAAGAAATAGCGGACCATTTTAACTTTTGGCCATGACAATCTCATTCGAATAACGAAAAGTTACACATATTAATACGGTATACAAAGGTCCATAATTTGATAAATAAAGAGAAAAATCTATTAGGCTTGGAATGTTACTCAATGAAATTTAAACTTGTGGCAAAGACTTCGGGGGAGCTAAATAAACATGTAAGAAACATCATGGTCCTTGTTGACACCAAATTTTGGTTTGATATTTTCAAAGTTAATACTTTTAAGTATTTTATTCGTTAAATAGTTCAAAATACATGTTTTGCAATTTTAATGCAATTTATCGATAATTATCCTTGTTTGTGAAAATATTAGAATTTTTATTTATTAATTTTGATCGTCATTGTTTTTGACATAGTGAGTTGAACATATTCACATTATTTATTAAGTTTGTATTAAATTATCATTTTTTGTTGTTAAATTACATTTTTTACATGCCATTTGTTACATTTGTTAATATTCATTTTTATATTTTTTAGCATAGTCTAAAAATATATTTTAACACAGATACGAATTGCATATACAGATATTTTAATAACAATTGATTTTGGGCTCACGGTTTAGAGCCCATGGTATTGTACAAAGGTGATTTTTAAATTTCCTATTTAAATTCTTGCTTGGTTCCAAAGCAAAGGGGTAGTGGATAAGATTTTCAGATTTTTGGGGTGTAACTTAGAGATTTCTTTTTATATTCTTTCAATGTTTATTGCCTTTTCCGGTCACCACCCTCACCGGAGCACCATTTCCGACAAGCCACCACCCACCAAAAAACCCCAATCAGGTTCCAAACCTTTTTCCGGCTTCTACTCCAGCAAATTAGACCACCCAAACCACAGTTCCAGCACCACAATAACTCCGACCGTTGAACCAGCTCCAAACCCGTTGGAGAACCACACAAACCCAACCCCCTTTCATTTTCCCGTCCCTATCCAGCCAAACAACCACCACCAAGCTCCACCAATAGCTCACCCACACATAAAATAGCCATTACCACCCCGGATCCAACGCCAGACCCCAAAACCCATTTGGTCGTCGCAATTCCCACACGAGCTCCGAGCTACGGTGAAACACCAACCTCCGATCACCACCCAACCCCTCTTCATCACTGTTCCAGCTCTCTCCACCACAACACCTTCACGAACCAACCATCAAAATAACCTCCACACACCACCAGCGAACCAAGGGACACCGCCACTCCCTTCCCCTTTCCCCTTCACGATTTTTTCTGTTGTTTTTTTACAGATTTTGCGTGAACCAGAAGCTTAGGTGCACCTCCGGTAAAACCCCGGACTCACGATAAAGCTTCACATCGGGGACATTCAAAAGTTTTCATATCTGTCCGGAGTTATGATTCATCCGATAATGATCTTCTATAATTATTACATGGGTATAAGTATGTTATTGCTCTACTATCCGTTAGTTTTATGTATTTATTTATTTTGCTTTTGATTATGTTGCCAAAATGCGTTGGAAAATCTTAAAGAATTTTGTATTAACACTTCTCCAATAAATCCCTTAAATACATTTGAAACAGATTTGACCATGGTTGTCTTCAATAAATTCTTTATCGCTCTTCAATTTATTATTGTTGTTAAGTTTTAATTCTTTCCTAGTATGTTAGATATTAATTGTCATTGTTGTTTTGGTCGAATTTTCAATTTTTTAAATTGATTTATGTACTGCACATTGTCTCCAAATTGGAAAATATTTGTAAGGTCATTGTTAGGATTATTTTGATCATTTGTTATCTTTAATTTTTTTTGTTAACTAGATATTGAGCAAGTTACATTAAAATTGGCCAATAAAAAAATCTCCCTGTCGATTTTCGAGGCCTCTCCATCTTAAAAGATGAAAATTTTAGTTTAAGTTCATATACGTTATAAGTTAAAATTAGATG
Organism: Solanum appendiculatum; assembly: GCA_018342035.1. NCBI lineage: Eukaryota > Viridiplantae > Streptophyta > Magnoliopsida > Solanales > Solanaceae > Solanum > Solanum appendiculatum. The sequence goes on along the minus strand of JAGDQO010000816.1, from coordinate 530,093 downwards.
ATGAAGAAATTGCCATTGATTTTCAAGGTCTTCCTTGTTAATAAGACGGGTTGTATTTTTGAGTTATTATTTACTTCATTTCTTTTGGTTAATATTTATTCATTTATTAACACTTTTACTAAGTGTCTTTACAGGTACCGGAGTTGCTTTCCGAGGAAGCTATTCGAATGGAGTTTGAATGACATTTTTTGATTCATTGTTATGTATGCTATTGACGTTAGGCAAATATTAGGTCGTTTATCATAATATTGCTTTACTTTATTATTTGGTTATATTTCATATTCATTATACTTGTACAATGTTTTTATCTCCTCTGTAAATTGAAAAAATGAATTCAGCCGAGACCCACAGTTGTGGATTTTGAAGAGTGCTTAATACCTTACCTTCAGAATCACTTGAACCCTTACCTAGAATCTATTGATTTCGTAGACTATTTTTAATTAATTAATTGGTTTCCTAATTACCTAAAATTAGGTGGCGACTCTCTTTAAATTTATTCTTTTTCTTTAAATTTGATTAAATTAAATTAATTGATTATATTTTTTGAGTCACAACGACTGCGCCTCAGGGATGTCAACAGAATGTCGACTCTGCTGAGATATAGAGTTCTTACCATTATGGGTTCATTTTTTCAAATTGAGGATGATTTTCTTTTATTATGTCATACATTATATCTTGGATATTTTATTGATTATTTGTATGTTGTACTTATTATTTATTCTTTATTTGTTTAATTATATGTATACTGTCATTGTATCATGGCATGATTTCCGCCAAACGACAAATAGAATACATTAGGAAAATGATGGTTATGTGATTATCCACAGTCGTTTCTTCAGAAAAACACTCTATTTTATTGGAGTAGTAAACGAGTAGTTGATTCGCTATCGTCCAACGCCGTTTACTGTCTCCATCCCGTAGTTTGTCCAACTCGGGTCACCGGTCCACTTTCAAATAAAACCCACTCTTATTCATCTAGCAATAGATCATTCATAGTCTAAGTTCAATCACCATTTAAGTCGCAATCTGTACGAACTATGTTCGACCTGATTCCTGCTTCAACGGGATACGTAGGCCCCACAACGGCTAGATCATGTTCCCCGTAAGATTTTCATTATTTCAAAATGGAAACTAAGGCAAAATGTTTTGACGTCTCCAAAAATTTCACAAAGGAGACAGTTTCAAAATGGAAACTAAGGCAAAATGTTTTGACGTCTCCAAAAATTTCACTAAGGAGACAGTTGCTACAAGATTGAATACCGGAGGTTTTTAAAGCTGAAACAAAGGCAAAATATTTAAGGAAAGCCCTCAAAAATTTCACCGAGATTGTACTCTGATACCAAATTTATGAGGCATCGCTCCGAGTTGGTCTATAGCTTTACATTAATTTCTTGTACATGATATTTTATTCAGTGTATCTCTTTGATTTTATTTGTTTTATATTTAAAGTTTGGGTGGTCCGTCCTTCAATGTGACTCATTCATTTCTCATTTCAATTATTTTTTCTTTAAAAAAGAATATTTGTTAATTTGGGTTGTCTACCCTTCAATGTGACTGATTGGTTTCTCATTTATGTTATTGTTTTTCTTTCAAAAAATTCGTTTGTTATTCAATATATATGTTTTATATCATATCTGCACAAATTACGCACACCTGATTCTCATCCCAATGAGATACGTAGGCAGTCCTTTGGGGTTCAATATTCTTTATTCAAAAGATTTTTTATTTTTCATTTTTTATTCTTTTTAAAATGTTTATATTTTAAAATTATTCTTTTTTATTTGGTTGGTGCCAACACAGTTTGAGTGTGCATATGAAAAAATAATCGATATAATGGAGAAGATTGACTTCTTGTTAAACAATAGATTCTTTTGGTATCTCTCATTCCTACTTTTGTTACACTTGAAAATATTCTCTTGCATACATTCAAGATAAGAACAAAATCAGATTCATTGTTTCATGTGCATTGTGTGGTGAGTTTAGAATTAAATTCAATTGTGTTGTGTTGTTGATCTAGAACTTGGCCTTAATATTTGTTGAGGCGAAATTCTGAGTAATGTTTGATTTGAAAAATGATTGTAGGCCTTCTTTGACTCGTGTGTGTCTTTCGAAGCCCACCAAATGACACCAATCCTTAGCATATCCCCATTTTGAGCCTTAAGCCTTTTCTTTAGATAACCACATTTTAGCCTATACCCTCTCAAGTGCATATACGCATTATCCCTCTTTTGGCCTAACCTTCTTGAGTGCATTGAAGACATGCAAGTTACAAAAGAAAATTCAAAATTCAAATTTGTTAAAGCCAAAAGTTGTAAAGTCTTTGAAAAATCAAGAAGGCAAGAACGACTTCAAAAGAAAGAAGAAAGAGTTGAAAATTTCCTACAAGTTCAAACAAGCAAAAATGTAATAAAATAAGAAGAACACTCCAAACAAAAAAGGAGAAAGTTCAAAAGATGAAGAAAAAGGAAAAATTCAGACAAGCAAAGTTTAAAAAGAAGTCAAAAAAATACAAAAGGAAGGAACAACAAAGAGGATCAAATGCTAAAAGTGTAACAAATGTTGAAAGCACAAATTCAGTGCAATGCTCAAGAAGGGATTACGTCACTTTTATCCCAAATGACTATTCTATCCATCCCCAAGCTTACATTACAAGCCAATAACAAGCCCTACATGATTTTAGTTCAAATGTTCTCACATCAGTGGAGATTTACATGAAAACCAAGCTTATGGTATCACAATTGCATGCATTAAACATTTTTCTAAGTGTGAGTGTATTTCACTAAATGTCCTCAAATCAAAACACTTTACATGTGTGCAAATTGGGACTTTATTTGTGGTGAGGGCACTTGAAACATGATATTAGGTCTAGTTCAAAATCTTTGTTTGTAACAAGATGAACGAATCTTGTCATTACGTAAGTACATTTGATGTACCATTTGAAGCCATATAAATTATCTTGAAGTCAATCTCAGTTGAAAGAGAAAGCACTGTGAAAAAATTTCTATGCAATACTATTGTTGGCGCTAACCAAGTTAAAATATGTTTCATTGTTCAAAAAATAAAAATGGGCTGACACCCACTTTTCAATACTTGTTCAAAGTAACTTTATGGACCATTTATTGTTAAAATTATATTTTTGGATTGTCATTCCATTAAAATGGCATCTTTTTAAATTTGGGTAGTCATATCCTTCAAAATGACACATTTTAAAGTTGATTTGTTATGATAGATACTTTTTAAAAAAAAAATTGATTTGTCATGCTGTTCAAAATGACACCTTTTTTATATTCATGATGTTATTATAATCGAAATGTTCCATTAGTTAATCACCTTGTTCATTTTCATATGAGGTCATGTTTGCATAGCTTATCTTGCATTTATGTTACATTTGTTACTAACATTGTTATTGAAAATTTTGTGGTACATCATTTATATTCAGTTCAAGTTAGGTCATCCGCCTTTAAAGAGACATGTTGGGTTGTCAACTCCCTCTGAGTGGCATGCTATATTGAAATTAGGTCGTCCGTCTTTCAAAGAGACATGTTGGGTTGTCACCTCGTCCAAAGAGACATGCTATATTGAAATTGGATCGTCCACCTTTAAAGAGACATGTTGGGTTGTCACCTCGTTCAAAGTGACATGTTATATACAAATTGGATCTTCTGTCTTTCAAAGAGATATTGGATTGTCACCTCGTTCAAAGTGACATGTTATATTCAAATTGGGTCATCCGCCTTTCAAAGAGACATATTGGGTTGTCACCTCATTCAAAGTGACATGCTATATTGAAATTGGATCGTCCGCCTTTCAAAGAGGCATGTTTTGGGTTGTAACCTCGTTCAAAGTGACATGTTATATTGAAATTGGGTCGTCCGCCTTTCAAAGAGACATGTTGGGTTGTCACCTTGTTCAAAGTGACATGCTATATTGAAATTGGATCGTTCCCCTTTCAAAGAGACATGTTGGGTTGTCACCTCGTTCAAAGTGACATGTTATATTCAAATTGGGTCGTTCGCTTTTCAAAGAGACATATTGAGTTGTCACCTAGTTCAAAGTGACATGCTATACTGAAATTGGATCGTCCGCCTTTAAAGAGACACGTTGAATTGTCATCTCCCTTTAAGTGACATATGAAGTTTAAATTGGGTTGTTTGTTTTTCAATAGACACGTTGGGTTTTCATCTCTCTTCAAGTGACATGTTAAGTTCAAATTGGATCATCTGCCTTTCAAAGAGACAAGTACGGTTGTCACCTCCCTCTAAGTGACATGTTAAGTTGGGTTTTCTACCTTTCAAGAGACACGTTGGGTTGTCACCTCCCTCTAAGTGGCACGTCAAATTTAAGTTGGATCGTTTGCCTTTAAAGAGACATATTGGGTTGTCATCTCCCTCCAAGTGACACAAGTTTAGGTTTGGGTCGTCCGCCTTTAAAGAGACACGTTGAATTTTCACCTCCCTCTAAGTGGCACGTTAAGTTCAAGTTGGATCGTCTGCCTTTCAAGAGACAAGTTTAGCCGTCACCTTGTTCAAAGTGATATGTTATTCACATCGTCTTCCTTTCAAAGAGGTACACTACCGTCATTGTGCAATTTTGGAAGTAACATATAACGTATGTGAATGTTTTCAGTTTAAGATCAATCCTTACCTTTTGTTTATTATTTTCAGCCCCGTTGACGGACGTAGATATTTTTCAAAAGCTCTACTAACGTCTCATATTATTTTGTTCAAAGTTTATCAAACCAAATTTGGGTTTGTCAACTTGTTTGACTAGGATCTCTTTCATCGATCCTAATCACACAAAGGAGAAATTGTGGACACCAAATTTTGGTTTGATATTTTCAAAGTTAATACTTTTAAGTATTTTATTCTTTAAATAGTTCAAAATACATGTTTTACAACTTTAATGCAATTTATGATAATTATCCTTGTTGGTGAAAGTATTAGGATTTTTATTTGTTAATTTTGATCGTCATTATTTTTGGCACAGTCGACTGATTATATTCACATTATTTGTTAATTTTGTATAAATTATCATTTTTTGTTGTTAAATTACATTTTTTACATGCCATTTGTTACATTTGTTAATATTCATTTTATTCGTTACATTTGTTAATATTTATTTTGATATTTTTTAGCACAGTCTAAAAATACATTTTAATACAGATAAGAATTGCATACACAGATATTTTATTAACCAGTGGTTTTGGCACACAGTTTTAAGCCCATGGTATTGTACAAATGTGGTTTTTAAATTTCCTATTTAAATTCTTGCTTGGTCCCAAAACAAGGGGGTGGTGAATAAGATTTTTTTAGATTTGGGGTGTAATTTAGAGATTCTTTTTAGATTCTTTCATTGTTCATTGCCTTTTCCGACCACCACCCTCGCCGGAGCACCATTTTCGACGAGCCATCATCCACCAAAAGACCTCAATCAGGTTCCAAACCTTTTTTCGGCTTCTTAATCAGCAAACCAAACCACCCAAACCACCGTTCCACCACCACCACAACTCCAATCATTCAACCACCTCCAAACCCGCCGAAGAACCACACAAACCCAACCCCCTTTTGTTTTCCCATCACTGTTTAGCCAAACAACCACCGTCGACGACCACCACCACCCCAGATCCAACACCAGACCCTAAAATCCATTTGGCCGTAAGAACCACCCACAAGAGCTCCGAGCTCGGTAAAACACCAACCTCCGATCACCACCCAACCCCTCTTCATCATTGTTCTAGCCATCTCCACCACAACATCTTCACAAAACCAACCGCCAAAACAACCTCCACACACCACCAGCGACCAAGGGACGCCACCACTCCCTTCTCCTTTCACCTTCACAAATTTTTCTGTTGCTTTTTGCAGATCTCGTAAGAACTAGAAGCTCAGGTGCATCTCCGACAAAACCCCGGACTCTCGACAAAGATCCACATCGGGGACATCAAGATTTTCCAGATCTTCCGGAGTTATGATTTATATGGTAACGATCTTCTTTAATTATTACATGGTTATAAGTATGCTATTGCTCTATCGTCCGTTGGTTTTATGTATTTATTTATTTTGCTTTTGATTATGTTGCCAAAATGCGCTGGAAAATTTTGAAGAATTTTGTTTTAACACTTCTCCAATAAATTTCTTGAATCCATTTGAAACAATTTTGACCATGGTTGTATTCAATAAATTCTTTATTGCTCTTTAATCACTGTTATTAATTTATTATTGTTGTTAAGTTTTAATTCTTAATTTCCTAGTATGTTAGATATTAATTATCATTGTTGTTTTGGCCGAATTTTGAATCTTTTTTCATTAATTTTCATATTGGTTTATGTACTGCACATTGTCTCCAAATTGGGAAATATTTGCAAGGTCACTGTTAAAATTATTTTGATTATTTGTCATCTTTAATTGTTTTTGTTAACTTGATATTGAGCAAGATATATTAGAATTGACCAATGAAAAAATCTCTCCATCGATTTTCGAGGCCTCCCCATTTTAAAAGACGAAAATTTTAGTTTAAGTTCATATACGTCATGAATTAAAATTGGCCGATGAAGAAATTATCGTTGATTTCCAAAGCCTTCCATGTTAATAAGACGGATTTTATTTTTGAGTTATTATTTACTTCATTTATTTTGGTTAATATTTATTTATTCATTCATAACCCTTTTACTAAGTGTTTTTACAGGTAACCGGAGTTGCTTTCCGATGAAGCTATTCGAATGGAGTTCGAATGATATTTTTTGATTCATTATTATGTATGCTATTGATGTTAGACAAACATTACCGTTTCTCAAATTATTGCTTTACTTTATTATTTGTTTATATTTCATGTTCATTATACTTGTACAATATTTTTATCTCTTCTTCAATTTGAAAATAAATGAATTCAATCGGGACCCACAGTTGTGGATTTTGAAGGGTGCTTAATACCTTCTCTTCGGAATCACTTGAACCTTTACCTAGAATCTATTGATTTCGTAGACTAATTTTAATTAATTAATTGATTTCCAAATCATCCTAAAATTAGATGACGACTCATTTTAAATTTATTCTTTTTCTTTAAATTTGATTAAATTAAATTAATTGATTATATTTTTTGAATCACCACGACGTTACGTGTTAGGGATGTCAATAGTCCTTCTCTCAATTCCAATAAACAATTTGATAAACATACGGGGTCTAATTTGCAATTTTAACATACTTGAAGTCGAAGCTAATCTTAAAACTCCTCTTTACGCGGTCCGGCTTTTTCCCTTCGCTTTCGTATTGGGAATTTGCATATTCTCTCTCCCTCGCTCTCTTTTAAAGCTTTGTCGCCGTCGTGTCTGGTTGCTTCAATTCGCCGGTAAGTATTCCGATCTCAGCTACAACGTGCCGGAAAAGAGCGTAAATTTACCCTAACGTCTTCAATTCCTAGGTTTACGCTTCTTCGCTTGTCTCTATTTGTCGTGTCTTAGAGTTTTTCAAGCTATTCGAGAAAAAGGAAAAAAAATTAGGGAAAACAAAATTTCAAATGATTTTTATATATTTTGATTAGTTTTTACCAGATCTGGTATTGAGTTTTCAAATAACTCGATTTTTCGTCGAGTTAGGGTTTGTTGGGTTTGCTGACTTTATTTTGTGAAATTAGGGTTAGGGTTTATAGGCGAAATTAGGGTTTTCTTTGATACAGACGTTTATATGGCTGCTGGAAGACACGGTGGTTACAGGGATAATGAATTTAGGGGGCGTGAGGCTGAGTTTGAGGTTTCACGGCGGGATCTTGGTTACTCCAAGGGGGATTACGAAAGAATTAGGTCTGAGGATCGGGATTTTGATAGGGATCGAGTTCATGACAGGAGTGGTCGGGATAGGGGTAGGTTGAGACAGAAGGATATAAAGGAAAGGGATATGATGAATGGGAGTTTTAGGTCCATGTCAAACAGGAGTGATTCTGGTAGCAGTGATGGTGATGGTGATGGTGATGGTGATGGTGGTGGAGCGAGGAGAAGTGGTGGGCTTAGTGTCAGAGCTGTTGACAGAGAGCGGCCTATAAAAGAAAGGGATATGATAAATGGCAGTTATAGGTCCGGGTCAAGCAGGAGTGATTCTGGTAGTAGTGATGGTGATGCTGGTGGAATGAGGAGAAATGGGCTTAGTGTCAGGGCTGTTGACCGAGAGCCTGGGGAATTGTCTAGTGAGAGTGGGTCTGATGGGGCTATTGAGTTGGACCAGAAGACCAAGAATGCCGACAATGGGAATCAGTCTTCTGTACAGAGCAAGAAACGAAAATTCTCTCCAATTATATGGGATAGGGAAGATAAGGAAGTGAATAGAATGTCAAAGAGTAGAAATTCACCAGCAGCTGCTAAGCTACCTCCTCCGCCTCCATTGCCAAAGTCATCTGGCCAGTTGACTAATTTCCCCCCTGAAAGGGTTGAGCAGGTCTCTCTGTTGAACACTAATAATGTTCACAGTATGGAGCCATCCCCAAGTAATACAAATACAGCACTTGGTTTACTTATGGATGCATCTGATGAATCCCCAGTTGACATATGTTCTCCACCTCTTGATGAGGAGCAATTGCCCAGTCGGGAAGCCAGGAAAGTAGAAGATGAGGAATATGTGCCCGTACCGACTATAAGATCATCTCGATGGGCAACTGATGCCGACTCTCCAGCTGATGAAGGTGAGATTTCAGGTGATGATATGCGCCTATTGAAGAAGCGGCAAGCAGTTTCCCAGTCAGCTGAAATGGGTGGACGCAGGAAATCACTAACTCCAGAATTTGGGGAGCTAAAGAGAGAAAACTCCGGAGGAAATAGAACAAGGTCTTCAGACTCTGATGAACATATTAGGTCTTGCAGCAGAGATAGTTACCAGGACAATGAATTAGATAAGAATGACTCAATGGATGTGGATAAGGACCGTAATTATGATGGGACTAGTGTTAGCCAGTCAGATACAGAATCTGAAGATGAACATGATTCTCGTGGTACACCAGAGGCTGCACTTCCTCCACAAAGGAGCGTAAACATGCTGCAGGGGTGTAGAAGTGTCGATGAATTCGAGCGGCTTAACAGGATAGATGAAGGCACTTATGGGGTTGTTTACAGAGCTAGAGATAAGAAGACAGGAGAAATTGTTGCTCTAAAGAAGGTTAAGATGGAGAAGGAACGAGAAGGATTTCCCCTGACATCTCTAAGGGAGATTAATATTCTTCTTTCTCTTCATCACCCCTCAATTGTAGATGTCAAAGAAGTAGTTGTAGGAAGCAGTCTTGATAGTATTTTTATGGTGATGGAGTACATGGAACATGATCTGAAGGCATTAATGGAGACAATGAAACAAAAATTTAGCCAAAGTGAAGTCAAATGTCTTATGCTCCAGCTTTTGCATGGTGTCAAGTATCTTCATGATAATTGGGTCCTTCATCGAGATTTGAAGACTTCAAATTTGCTTCTAAACAACCAAGGTGAGTTGAAGATTTGTGACTTTGGTTTAGCTCGTCAATATGGGAGCCCCTTGAAACCATACACTCATTTGGTGGTTACTTTGTGGTACAGGTGAGCTTCATTTTTTATTCTTCATTAATTTGAAAAGGTTTAAGTAGATACTCATAGTTTTATTGCCGTGTGTCTGTATGTAGATGAAGGTTTCTATTGAGTTCTCGCCTAGCTGGCTTCTATTCAGCCAGTGATTGATTAGTTTTTATGCATACAGGGCGCCAGAACTTCTGTTGGGAGCCAAGCAATATTCTACTGCAATTGACATGTGGTCACTGGGTTGTATCATGGCCGAGTTGCTATCCAGAGAACCGCTCTTCAATGGGAAAACAGAAGTTGATCAAATTGACAAGGTATCTTTCTAGCTGCTGATGGAGAATCTTACTTGATTTTGGTTGTCATTTACCATGAGTTTCAAGTCTTCTTAATTTACTTATGTGGTTTTTCTTACCAGATATTCAGAATTCTTGGCACCCCTAATGAGGCGATTTGGCCAGGGTTTTCCAAGCTTCCCGGGGTGAAGGTCAACTTTGTAAAGCATCAGTAAGTATTATCTTCTTCTATATTCTATTGCTGCTCTTATTGGCCAGAGATTCATGTTTTTATTTTTGCCGCTGTTTTCCCAGGCTTCCAGCTTTGGGTGATTCTGGTTTGGCTTTCTGGCCTCCTTTGATGACAATCTATGATGGTGAATTTTTTTCATGTTTTTACTAACCTTTTGATTTGTTTGTAACAGGTTTAATAATTTAAGAGATAAATTTCAAAACCATACATCTTTCTTGGGAAAACCAGTCCTATCAGAGTCTGGCCTTGACCTGTTGAATAAGCTTCTAACTTATGATCCTGAGAAGGTGATGGCCATAACATTTGGGAACTTCTAAATTCTTTTTTATGTTGTTTTTACCTCTTTTGATATTGTTGTTTATATGACATATTGCAGAGAATATCTGCCGATGCTGCTTTGAACCATGAGTGGTTTCGTGAAGTTCCTCTCCCCAAGTCTAAAGAATTCATGCCTACTTTCCCTGCACATCATGCTCAAGATAGGTAAATCTTCTTTCAGTGCTAATTTTCAGATGGGAATTTGGTTAGTTCCTTGGACTGTTATTTGATGTTCTTTGTGTTGTTTTTAGGCGTGTGCGAAGAGTAATGAAGAGTCCAGATCCTCTTGAGGAGCAGCGAAGAAAGGAACTGAAGCAAGGGGTGTTAGGAACTGGTGGATTGTTTGGCTAAGATAAGTGAATAGTGCTCAGTAACTGTTTGAGTTTTGCTTTCTCTAATACTCATGGGTTGATGTGGTTGAGGTTAGAGTCGTGCACTTAAAGGAAGTTGCAAAAATTGTTTGCTAGACGATCAGTTCAGCTGTTTTTTAGCAGGCTTATCTGACGATTAGATCGAGAAACAATTCTTTTGGCTATGCGTTATCAGATCTGTTGCAGGTTGACCTCTGGGCTCTGGTGCCTTATCAAAATCTTTGAGACTGCTTGCATGGCAGGGGTGGCATAGTGAGCTTACCTGTTAAGGAACAGTTTCAATTGAAACTCGTGTATGTAACATATTTCCCATTGGCAGTGTAAACAATGCTCTTGAAATTGATTTTGTTAAACATATGGATTGGTTTTGTACTTCTAGTATGTCGATTTTAATTTTCATATTCTGTTTGCAAGAAATGGTGGTGTAAAGCAGATGGGGAATTCTTAGCTTTTTCATTGACGAAGAATTTCAATGAAACTATTGCACATATGAAGGTAATTATTGGATCTGAATATATGGATAGTAATCAAGGATGACATATATGCTTTCCCGTCAACATTGAATGTTTAACTGCTCTCCATGTTCACAACTTTGACTCTTCATTATTGTTTACTTCACATGCTTTTCTTCTGGCCCTTTCCATCTACCTGGGCAGGTTGCACATCAGTGTCTCAGCCACAAGGGATTAGGACAAATAAATATCACATGTTCCATTGTTTTTTTTGTACAAACCTTAGTAATGAATAACTACATGTTTCTGTACATGTCTTAGTGATGTCATTCAAATGTGATGGAAGTCATGATTAAGTTTTCAAAATTATTCAAAGGAAATTGCAGACTTTTATGGTGATATCATGAACAAGCTGCACGATTATGTTCTTCTGTAGGATTTGTTTCATAATCATTTCATGTTTTAGGGACCAACTACAGTTACCTCTCTTATCTACATGGGATTCTGAAGTTACTAACTGCTAGATGAATACTGATAATGGAAGTTACTATTTGTTAGTAGACATGACTGAATCCACTGAAAAGAGCAAGGCTAACCAAAGCATTTCTGAATAGGCTTTATGACCAAATTTATAATATTTATTAGTGTCGTGCTTATTTGTTCACTGACATGGAGTCTCACTCTCATGATGTTAATGGTCGCCCCCATGGATGACATTGTAATCTTATGATTTTGGTTTAAGTTGCTTCTTTCAAAGTATATTTCAAAATGCTGAACTTAGGTTGAAAGACCCACCATTTTTTTTCTATTTAACAAAGTTTTGCCAAGCAAGATGAAACAAGACCTGATCTTGGAAGTACTACTATTGATTAGTTACTTGAAAAAATATTTTTTTCGTTCGGAAGAAAATGTTGATTCGTTAATTTTGCTGTGACACTATCTAAATGGCAAGTAGCTCATTCCTTGATGCATTTGGTCACTCTTGTTTTTCCTTTAGCCTGATTCCCTATGTAGGTTGTGCCTTGGTGGTTGCTTCCATTTTTTGTTTTTTTGACTCTTGTATTATGGTTTATTCTATCTCATTTTTCGAGAACATGGATACCAATATTCCTTTTGGCTTGCATGCCAAATAACGGATCTACATTTTTTGGTTTCTTTTTGTATTTTATGTTAGGAAATTTTCAATTTTTAATGTAGAATTGAAATCTACAAATGTCACTGCAGTATCAAGGACAGCAGGTTGAGGAGCTAATCTACAACCTGGCATACATAGAATTTCAAATTTATTTTCCGTACTTCAGATACTCGTATTCTCTGCCCAAGCCAGTAAAGGTACTTTACTGCCTCATCTGCTAGAGATGTACAAATGTTAAGTTTGATATCTTGTGCATTCTTTTCTAGATGGGGGATTCTTATTTGAGCCTATAATGGGTCTGGCTGCATTGAGTTTCTTTCAAATCTTCCGTATTGTGGAAAGATGACAAATGGTTTTGCTGTTACCATCCCTTGTATACATTCTTTAAGAGGCAAACTGGGTATTTCTTGGCTTTGTTGCTAGTGGGATTTTTGTAAGTTGATCAATGAAAGGAGCTAGTGTTATATCTCCAGCCCTGTTGTTGATTAGTTTTTATTTTGTGCTCTGGTGGCATCATAAGGGACCACTGGTTTGTAATCCAAACTGCGAAGCTGTCATTCTTTGAATTGTTACTTTGCAAAAGACATGTATAAACTCTCTTGGCCTTGAATCCTTGCAACTGGGAGAAGTCTTGACATTTTCATTTGTTCAATTTTAATAAGTTGCATTGTGTCTTGAAATTTCACTTTGTCGACTCTTCTCTCTTGTAATGATATTTATTTTGGAGGGGGGGGGGGTGTTTGGGGGGATCACTAGTGGTGAAGACCCTGGTTGTGCTTCTCAATTTTTTTTATTAAACCATAGCCCCACCCACTCCCTCAACTTGTTTCAGACCAGAAAGAGCAGGTGAGCCTGGTTGCAAATGCCTGCCATAGAAGAGTAAAGGCTTGTAAACCATGCATCTTCATATATTTTCCTAAGAATTTTCTTGTGGGGTTTGAGGCAGGAACATTAGATTCACAAGCCCGGAAGCTCATCTACTAGCAGGGAAGTGGGTGGAAGGACATGTTTTCAAGGAAATAGATCCTGTGTAACCAGTCCAGATTAGGGAGAAATTGATATAAGTTTTATAGCTACTTGAAGTTGGTCTGTTCTGGAATGTTTTAAGGGCTATGAAATGGGAGATGGATGTTACACAGTGGTGCTTGAAAGACATGTAAATGTTGCAGAAGGCAAAATTCGATGATGGTTAAATGAATAGCAGCTAAATTTTTTTACTGGGTATGATTACACTTGGTTTTTGATAGTCATCTCTACTTGATTTTGTGGAGGTTCTTCCTTGCATATTTTGGTCACCCCACGTGTGTCTGCAGAACTTCGCAATTATAGGAGAAAGGAAAGCTGTAGAGAGCCTGGTCGTCAGCAAGAGGAATGTGGCTGAGAACACAAACTCCTTGAAGAGGAAAAATCGTATGTTATTTATTTCAAGCTGACTTGATTCTCTTTTTGAATATGCTTGTAACTAAATCACCTTCATATTTTCTCAATAACTAATGTCATGCAGTGTTGTGCTGCAACTTAGGATGGAGAGGTGGTGTCGATCATAAATGTTAGACCAAGTAACAGAATGGTGTCCTGTGTAGTACACATTTGCAGTGTTGTGCGTCGAGTCTCTTTATACCTTGGATGTTATTGGGTACCCTTGTATCCCAGCCTAACTGGAGCAGTGTCTGCGAGAAGTATTCGTGGCTGTTACTGCTGTCAAGGGATGGCAAAGTCCGCCCCAATAACAAAAAATTCCGTTTTCAACATGCTCCGCATACACACTTCAAACTTCTGACCTAATGTTTAAGGAATCCATCTTCTATCTCTCTCCAATCAAAACTTTTAGCTCAGTCACCTTATACTTTCATCATTGTGACACTCATCTCAGTAGGTCTAAAATGATGTAGACAAATAAAATTCTGATTTTAGCGTACAGAAAATGGAATATATTTGTACACATGTTCTATGATATATAGCAAATAAGCAATTAAATTATTAAATAAAGCTCTCATTTTTAAAAGTTTGTCAACCACCATTTATAATTATAGGACTTGTTAGAGAGAAGTGAAGAACTGATAGCTATAGGTTAAGTACATTTTTTAGGTTATAGTTTTGGTTTAGAGGATTTAAGTCCTTACCAGCCCCCCCTGTTTCTTAAAAGATATTCGAATCTGTTCTCCGTCCATGACTTATGCATTCATTATATTCTTACTATGAAATACTCCCTCTATTTCAGTTCTCTTGGTTGCCTTTTTCATCGGTTTAAAAAGAATGTCTTTTTTTTTTCACCTGACATGTTTAAGACTACAAGATTAATTGATATTTTTGTACATTTTACATGTCTCTAGTTTATGATCAAAAGATTTAAAAGTTTTTTTTACACTTTTTTAAATCATGTCAAAATAAAATTAGAGTGTTCCTACGTTACATAGAATGTAAATTGGCTCTTTATTACTTTTGAATAAATTTTTTTTAACAAAAAAAAAAGATGAACAATTCTCAACGTCCTTGTGGAACAATGATGAGTTAATACTCTGTGTTTGCATGGATGAAATGTTTGTATTTCTGTATGTCTGATGCTTTCTTTTTAAATAGGTCAGTTATGGCATAAGAAAAGAGGGTACTCTCTGTCCACTTTTAATTGTCACGTTGCGCTTTAAAGAAAGTCAATTTGACTAATTTTCTACGTTAAATTAGATTATATTAATTCAATATTTTAAATAAAAAATTTAGATATTCAAAAACTATTGGTAAGTACTATAAATTGCAATTTTTTGCATATCATTATGATGAAAAAATATATCATAAAATGTTAGTCAAAGTTCTTATAGTTTGTCTTTAAAAAAGGAAACTATGACAATTAAAAGTGAACGGAGGGAGTAACAAATAGGTCAATTATGACAAATAGATATACTTGACGCACGGATACAAGTATATTAATGTCATTTGCTAAACAGTTTATCTATGATCTTTTACTGTTCCAACCTTACAAATAGCTCTGTTAATTTTATGTATTAGTGAGAAGTGCTTTTTTTTTTTTGGGTAAGGTAAACTGATTGTGTTTGGTCAATATTTTTATAAATGCTTGAGTATTAAATTATGAAAAAAATATCATGACATATTTCACTATTAGGATTATTTACACCGAGAAATTACTTCAAATAGTTATCATAAAAACCTTTGAAATTATGTGAGGAAATATTAGCTCATATCTTTTCTAACGATATTTTTTTATTCCACAGAGGAGAAGAGAAATGGCGTAAAGGAACGGTAAAAAAAAAAAGAGAAGTAATTTTGATATATAGTTGATGGACTATTTCAAAGAGGAAAATGAAAAGGATAGAAAAAAGAAAAAAAAGACAAAAAAAGATTGTATTTAGTTAAAAGATATATGTCATTACATTAAGAGGAATATTTTGACAAATATAAATTTATATTGAGAATATTAATATCTTGGAAAGATTAATTTTTATGCTTTCGCTTTACATGGATACTTTTTCTCATATTCTTTAAAAGCAGTTTTTTTAGCATAATTATGTATCTCGAATACATTTATCTGGAAGCGATATATATATATTCGAGGTAAAAAATATGGTACAATTCATAAAAGCTTGAAAACTCACAAACGAGGTCTGCGATTTGTCAGTTTTTTGATAAACTAATGATTGAATTTGTTATGGATGTCATTTTGAAGTTGTGATAAAAATTTGAAGCTATTCAATGAAAAATCGAGCTATTTGATCATGTTTTAATCCATTTTGGATGAAATTTCGTGGATAATTTTAAAAAAATAATATTGTGTAATAGTAGTGTATATAAACACTCTATATACTATTATTACACGTTTATACAAGATCGACACATTATTTACTATTAATGTATAATATTGTATACTAAATTTATAAACACTCTTACGAAAATTGAGATATGACTAGGTGAGTTTAGTGTGTTGTGTTGGTATGATATTGTCTTCCATTGATCTATCGGAATAAAAATGCCTCGGATGTAACTTTTTAGGTCAAGTCTACCCTTATTTCTAATGGCTTGCACTCACAAGGTGGACAAGGGCAATGTTGTACCAAATTCAAGGGTTCATGAGTATTTTAGGTCCTTTGATAAAATAATTTAAAATGATTAATAATTTAACTTGTATACACATCATTACTTTCGTCAGTGTTAAGTGTTATTGTAGATATAAAACTAACCTTGAACTCGAGTTGACCTCTCTTGAAAGGGATCAGATAACTAGCTACTAGAGTAGCGAATGATGTCTAGGGCATAACGAGTATAGAATCCATGTCTGATGTGTTGATAGTGAATTTTTTCCGCATGTGATTGAGTTCCTATTTGGAGCTCTTGTAAAACCTTAATAGATATAGCACTTGATGTTCGTAGATCGCACAAATTATTTGCCAGTATGAATTATATGTGCTGTTGCAATAGTACTAATTTAGGTCTAGTCCACCACGTGTGAAGTGAGAGATATCGGATAGTGCATGTGGACGAACCCGACCCATTTAAATGAGATAAGTTAGGAGGAAGTTACCTAGAGAAGTAGTCTTCTGCATTTTACCCTCTTGAGGTTTTCTTTTCTAAATGCTGCCAAAAAAGTAAGTTGTTTTTCATCATCAAGCTCTTTTCTTCATCAGAGATGTGAATGTTATATGAAAAACAAATAAAAAAAGGAAGCTCAATATTATTTTCTAATTCCATTGTGCTTTTCAACAGTTTACAGCCCTCAATATATTTTTCTGCAAGACCTGCAGAATATTTCTAAAAGGAATATAACTACAAATTGCATAGCACCAAGTCATAACCATAGAAGATATAACTTATAGAGTGAACACATGAACAATGTCAGATAGAGATGCTGTTCGGAATACCGCGACAGGTAACACCAGGACCAGAAGTAGGTAGCAACAGTTCATATGGAGGAACACCAGCACCACTTCGATTCTTAAGACGGATATCCTTGTTTCGTTGGTTGATGGTATCTTCTATCTCCTTTAATTTGGCAGAGAATCTTTCAAAAATCTTCAAAACTTCATGATCATTTACGGAGAATCTTTGAATTTCGTGTAACTGATACATGTATTCCTCGTCTGCTGAATGAGTCGACAAGGTATCTTGAACAGCCATCACTTTAGTAGCTTGGAGTTGAGTAGGCAAAGATGCAAGAAAAGTGTACTCAGGGTGAAGAATAAAGTTCTCATAGCTGGGATCATCTTCATGTGGAATGAGCTTTCGCATAAGGGTAGGACGGTTAGGTACATAACCTCCAAAAGGGTACTGCCCAAAGTTTATTGCTGCATGTTGGCCTGAGGCAGTCCAGATCATTGTGGTGAGTATGCCAGACAAGTCTTCTTTAGTAACAAGCTTTGGCCACCAAGGCTCATTTTTCTTATCCGCGTGTCCTTTGTTCTTGATCTCATTCCACCAGCCCTGGAGCTCAACATCAGACGTGACAGAACTAGGCTCGGAATAGTAGTGCTCAACATAAGACTCCACATATTCTTTTATGGCAGACCATATGAGTAGACCATCTGCTGCATAAGGGTAGTCTTCAATCACAAGTTTCACCCCCAAAGGCATCGATGTATCCTCCACAGCCATTCCCCTTAAAAGCAGTCAATGTTGTGTTTATTAGTTGAAAAAAGTTGCAATAATCAGATGAAACAGTAAGGTTAATCTGAGCTTGAGCACGCCAAGCAAATAGTTACTTTTCAAGGTTTAAAGAAATTTTACCTTCTTATCAAATCTGCAGGCAGTGCTTCCATATCAAACCGCCACATGCTCTTGTACGCGGCAGAGCTTATTTCCATTGAATACCTTCCAGGACTAAAACATGCTTCAATAACTCCACCCCCATTTATCAAACTCTGCCTTGCAAGCGCATTGATTTCCAGCGTGTAGCGCATATGAGGGTGAAGTAGCTTATAAATTGGGTGCATTGAGCTAAGATGCCTATGGGTTGCAATGATATATGGTTCCATACAAGCATGAGTCCTTAACCTGAAAATTCAAATTTACATGCACAGTCAGGCCCCTCCCTGACTGATAGAGTAAAAGCTAGAAGATTATTAGACTTTACAAAAGCACAATGAGAACTAGCATTGGAAGAACTCTGTAAAAATGTTTACAAGAAAAATACTAAAAGGAAAAAGAGAAGGGCTCTAAGCTTACCAGTGGTTCACCAACTGATGGACGCCGGCATCATTTGAACAAACATGTGCTTTGGCTAGATTCCAGATCCAGTGATTAGTTGCATCATGTCCATGTGAGAATATACTCTTGTTCCTAGGTGAAGAAGGTGTCGGAGGCAGTGAAAGTTCAACGATAATTGGCTTTAGAACACCTCTGGATGTGTAGAAGAAAAGTGTTCTTGATGCATAAGCTTTTCTTCCCGGCAAGGAGTTCATCTTCCCAATAAAAGGCAAAAGCATGTCATGATAATCAAGTATAAACAATCTCTTATCTTGAATAGCCTGAACAGAAAATTTTAAGTTAGAGCTGGTTTACACATAAAAAGAAACTAGTTCTGGGCACGTACGTGCAACACACGTTCCCGAGACTAGTAAAAAGAAAAACGGGTATACTAGATTTCCCAAATAACACTTTGGAAAAGGATCACTACCTCTTCAACACTCATTCCATTAAGCTCTTGTTCTATAATATCGCGGGTAATAGCTGAATCAGGGGGACCATAAACAGCTGGATCTAGCTTGCTAACAATTGGAAATTCCTGTTAAATATCCACAAGCTTAATGATCATCTAAAGAAAGATTATAATTCATTTAGTACAAAAAATACTAATAAGAAATTACCCTCAAAAGTTCAATGTTCACAGGGTTAACCCCTGCTAAAGCTTGTCGCGCAAACTCAATATCTCGCAACCAAGCAAATCTATCCCCTGTGAGACAAAAACCGAAAGATGCAGAGTTATGAAATGTCACTCCAGGAACAACCGTCGGAAAGAATTAGAGGATAGCAGGTTTCTGATGGCACATCTTGTAAGTCTAGTAGACAAACAGGACTCCTCAAGTTACAACTTTTAACAATGCTAAATGATACAGGTAAAGATATATCATGAAAAAGTAAACGTGTGTGCTTACGTCTGATTATAGCAGGAATCTCGTACTTGAGCAACCTTTTGCTGACAGAAAACACTTTATCCAAAGTTTCAGAAAGAAATTTATTCTTCTGTGGACCATTATCATCATTCAAGACAACCCCGTCCTTATACAATTTATCTATTTCAGTGAAGTTTGTAAAAGGAATGTCTGAGCTTGACAATGTAGCCGCAATTAGTGGTACCAGATTATGTAACAGAGCTTTCAACCTTCCAGCAGAAAAAGTATTTTGCTTAATTTCTTCAAAAGTTTCGTCTCTAGGGACGTAAACTGGATGAGGTTTCTCTATTCTTCTCTCTGCAAGTGGATCTTTAAGCATCCAAAGTTCAAGAAAAAGTCGATATAAGAATGTCGGGGCAACAAACTAAATGAAAAATATACTCTTCAGAAGAATGCTCAGTACCTTTCTTAGTTGGACCTCTACCAGTCCGACAGCGCCTAGGATAAGGTTTCTCTTTGCCACCTACAAGTGGCCTAGCAAGATCCTCACTTTTGTCAGGATTGCCTAAATCATTATAAGCATCATAATCATAGATTCGTTCATGTAGCTTCCTCTCGCCTTTCCCATTGCCACGAATGCTCAACAAGTCTTCACGTCGAAGATCCTTGATACCAGGTGGTGTTTGAGATGGTAGATACGCCTGTTATAAAATGCAGCGGCATCCTTGATCAAGCACCATTATCTGCTTTGCTAATGGAAATGAAAAAGTAAAATCATTTGAAAGTATGTGGCTTACCTGATTTTGGAAGATAATTCTACTCTCTGGATTATCTTTTTGAGAGTGTATCCATGTATTAACACTAAAGAATAAAGGGCCTTCATTAAAGCCATGAACAACAATCTGCACCAAGTGTATCTCTTTGTCAAGGAGATTGGTAATAATGATAGCGCCAGGACGTCCAAAATCGTGTGGTACAGTGAAATTGGCAGCATATTCAACTATATGTGGATGATCAGAAGGCTTGGACAACCAACCCCTCACATAGGACTCCGCAAACTTTCCCGACTTGGTAACTGTGAGCAGAAAATAGTTTTAGTACTTCATTAACCTCAGAATACAACTCATGTAAAATTAAGTGTCCTGCGGAAATGGAGTTAATGTTCTATGCTCCATTCCACCAGTCACAATAAATGGAATCATCATGAACTAAGTTTGCAACATACTGTGATGCCAAATAAGTTTTTAACAACAGGAAACAAGACAAATGAACTAAAAGGCACCCAGAAATACTAAAAAGTAAGAAAGATAATACAGTTGAGGACAAAAGGCACAAAAAGAATGGATGATGACAATATATATCTGCACTAGGTGGTCTTTTCCACTTTCCACCAAACCATATTAACTTATGATAATTGAGTGATAGAATTCATCTAAGTTGCATGGACTCTTCACTTTCGATGCCGCACCCATGAAGGATTCTCCAAAAATACACTACTTTTGGAGAATCCGGCACGCACCCGTTGACATTTTTGAAGAGACCGAGCAATGAGAATGTATGATAATTAACCATAGCTAACTAATTAATCTGTAAGTTTATATGCAAACTCATTTCATGTAGTTATTGGTATGGTATACACACCACGTACTAATAAGTTTTTTCCTTCATTTTGCTCCCTCAACAACAACACCAACAACATACCCGATGAATCCCACAAAGTGGGGTTTGGGGGAGGGTAGAGTGTACATAGTCCTTATCAAAGATCCTCAGCTCAAGCAACTCAAAGCACTAATAAAACAAAAAAAAAGGTAGTGGGGGTTCTAATAACTTTAAGAAAAGGTGAGGAGTCTTTCAGAAACAGACTCTCTACCTCCACGGGCCGTGCATGGTAAGGTCTGTATTCTTCTTATTATTCTCCAAAAACATACCTAGGTTTTGGCAATCACTCTACTTATATAGAACCTAAGAGCTACCAATAAGCGTTTAGGCAGACATCGAAAATGGTAAATGTCATCTTCCTTTACACTGACACTCTGCCTCCTTAGACCCCACTTGTGAAATTCCAGAGGATATGTTTGGGGGGTGGGGGTGGGGGTAGTTCAAGCAAGTCAATGAACCAAACTGAACTCAAGACAGCAAAAATGAAAAAGAAATCAGAGAAATAAATTAGATCAAAGAAAAAACATAAACTATAGAACTCAACTCATACAATAATGAACTCAAAAAGAACAGAAAAATCCCATTCATAAGCATAGATTTGAAAGCAAACCAGGATCAATGTCTTGACTAATAAGCTGAATCAAGATTCCTCTTCCAATCCCATTCATTAAAGACTCCCACTGATCTTCAATCTTATCACTAATCTTCTCCTTAATCTTCTTCCTCAAAGTTACCACTGCCTTCACATCTCTCCCTTTTCCAGAAGATACCAACAACCCATTACTCTCTTCCCTAGATTTCTCCACAAAGTTTGCATCTTTAACTGTTTTGTTATCATTTCCACTTTGAATCACAGCTTTAACTTTACAACAAGACTTATTATATCTACAAATCTGACCGATTTTCCTTCTTCTGATGCTGAATACATGTTGGATTTCTGAGCTAAGTGGTGTGGATCTTGATTGAGCTGCTGTAAACATTATTGGAACTAACTATAAAATTTGATCAAAAAGTATTTTATTTATGTATGATGAAGAAAAGAAGGGTGTGACACATTTGAAATTTATTACAAAGTTGTCTTGTTACTCCTAGTAGTTCAATGCTTGTATGGGAGTCATTTAAGTAGCAGTCATATCTGATGTGTTACAACAGATTTTTTTTAATTTCCCATTTGAGCATCACATTGGAGTTCGACTAAATTAGAATTCGCGTCGAGAAATTTTACATTGGCGTAAAACCTTTCTAACAAAGGTGACCGGGGGACTAAAGCCAAAACCTCCTTTAATATCTTATTAAGAAGGAATGAGTACTTACCGGTATAATACAACATATATTTTTTCTTGAATATTCAAATGACTCAACTGGATCATCATCAACCATTTTTATGTTTTTTCTTTTTCTTTTTAATCTTTTGTTGGGTTTGACTATACTATTACAATAATGGGGTATTACTTTTCCAGCCCTATGGTAACATTTATTACAGAATCTAAACCTATCTACTCACTCCGTTTAAAAAAAAAAACCTAATTTAACTTGACACAGATTTTAAGAAAATAAAAAAAAAATTCAATCTTATAGTTCTAAATTTTAAAGTTTTGTCAAATATATCAAAGTGTCCTTTAATCTTGTGTCCTTAAATATGTTACGTGGAAAACTGAAATTAAAATATAAAAATACTG
This sequence comes from Solanum appendiculatum, assembly GCA_018342035.1. Lineage (NCBI taxonomy): Eukaryota > Viridiplantae > Streptophyta > Magnoliopsida > Solanales > Solanaceae > Solanum > Solanum appendiculatum. The sequence goes on along the minus strand of JAGDQO010000816.1, from coordinate 507,376 downwards.
CAAAAAAAAGGAAAAGAGTCATTTTTTTTAAAATAGACTAAAAATGAAAACATATTATTCTTTTTTAAATGCAAGAAGTATTAATTATAATATTATTTAATTTTTTATTTGATAGAGTTTTCAATTTATGTATAATTAATATATATAATTATATTTAATATTATAAGGTATAAAGGTATAATTAAAAGTTGGAGGCCACAAAGTTAAAAGTTGAATTATGATTTTATTTCTATACTAAATAAAATATCTAATTAATTAAAAGTGGGAAGGTATCTAGTCAAAAAGTTGAATGAACTTTTAAATGCAATTAAATGATAAAGACATTAAGAAAGATGATAATGAAAGATCATGGTCTCATCCTTCATTTCTAAAAAGTAAATTTTAGAACTCTTATCTTTTCATTTTCTCATATTGAATGAAGGAAAAAGTTGGTCTTGCAAGCTACTATAAATTATAAATTAAGACATTGGAAAAATATAAAATAAATCATAAAAAATGGTAGTGGTAAATTGTTAATTTCAAAATTTCTTCTTTTATTTGATTCCTTCTTCATCTATGTATTATCACATTTAATTGTAATTTTCTTTGTCATTTTTATCTTCTCTCAAATTTGATGGCATCATAAGCACATGACAAGATATAACGATAATTATATGTGATAAGTTCAATGATTCATTATATATATTTGGTAAGGATCTCTTATATCTTTACGACAAATTTTTTATGTGGTATAATATCAATTTCTTAACTTTTTAAAATTTGTTGATTGTGTGAAATATGTGATTAATATATTATTGTTTGGAATAAACATACAATACATGTTCCCAGAGACTAGTATATGAATAAGTATGAGTGAAACAAATTTATCCTTAGTGCATCAAACTAAATTGTGAATAAAAAATAATCTCAAAATAATTAATTCTTACATTATCTTATCTACTACACTAGATGACTCATTAAAATTTAGATTGATTATATAAATCTTTATTGTTCATATTATTCCACTAATTCACGTGTAATTTTTAAAGTTACACCAAAAAGTTAATATAAAAGTAGTAGGTCTAAGAGCATAAAAATATCTACTAGATTTATATGTTAAACTCGATCATTAAGATAGATAAAGTTGATAAAATGCAGTGTGAAGGGTAGGTGGAAGCATGATGTATATCAATCGTGTGGACCATTTCTCACTTAATAGATGCAAGTACAATAATGCACAACTCCATGTCACATTCCTTTTTGACACAATACATCATCATTTTCTTTTTAATTTATCATTAAATTTTCATTTAAATATTTAAATTATAATATCTTTCAATTAAATATTTAAAATTATCAAAAGATGTGTACAACATATGAAACTTTTTTTTTCTTAATAAGAGGTCTCAAGTTTGAGTTATGAGTATGAAAAAATCCGTAGTAGGGAGTGCTTCCCCCTAAATGAGGCTCAACACAGTAGGAATCCAGATTAGTCGGGTTTCAATGCGAGTACAAGACACTGAATAAAATTAAGAAAATAATTAAATATTTAAATACATGATAAATTATATTTCAATTAAACAACCAAACATATAATAAAAAAATAACATATTTTATATGATTAGTTTATAATAGACACATGAGAACACACCTTTTTTCCTTCAAAATATAATCCGGAAATATTTATCACTTTATCACGTGTTCAGTTGGAACATTAATTCCAACTTAATACATAGTCAACTCCTTAAATTTGTCAGAATATTTCATTTAGATACTTGAACTAAGTCTTGTTCCAATTAAACATATCAATTCCTAATAAAGTGTTTCAATTAAGCATTTCGATTCAATTTTTCTTCTTTAAAAAAAGATTGTGTTTTCAATTATCTACTAAATAGTTAAGTTAATCACATAAATATATCATTTCCTTAATTATACGCATCAACCTCGAGTAGAAAATGTCTGAAAATTTACAACTTATTGAATCAAATGCTTATAATTAAAGAAAATAACATATTTTATATGATTAACTTAACTATCTAATAAACGAATACAAATACACAATTTCCCCCCTAAAATTTGAATCCAAATATATCTAATTGAAATATTTTAATTCAAATATCTAAATAAAATTTCCCATAAATTTAAGAATCTCATTATGTATTAGTAACAAGTTTTAAGGGTGCCTTTTTTTTTCAGTGTGACATTTTTCCCTATATGTGGACATGCTTAGTTGAGTGCATATTTGATTAAAGTTTTAAAAGGACCATTTCCAACTTCCACCCAACTCCCAATATGATAATGAATATTATATCATACACGAAATTCACATGTATAGTTTACTAATTTAATGAAGAAAAAACGAAAAATCACTTTCCTCAAGGAACACATTTGTCATTTTTCTTATGTCAAAAATTAATTTTATAATAATAATTTTTTTTAATTTTATAATGTACTAGTGAACTAATTCGCACAAGTTAATCTTCCAATTCAATTATTTTTTTAAAAGATCTTTAATTTATATATTCATCTATGATTTTTTCACTTAAAAGTTTTTAGTCTTCTACAAATACTCGTCTAGTTTACTTCTAAGTGAAGAAAAAAATTATTATTTTTCTTAATAGAAGTAAAGAAATAAAAGAATTTCAAGAAATTTATGGTATTCTTCAATAAGGTTTCTTTTTAAAACTGATGCACGGAAGGAACGCTTCTTCAATAAAAGTTCTTGTTTATCTTTTTTTTAATAAATAAGATAAAGTAAATCAATAGAAAGAAATATAAAAAAGAAAAAAATAGATAAATAAAATTCCTAATTCTTAAGAGGTGTTTATGTGAATGTGTATATACCTTTGTATAAATGATAATATACAAAGTAAAAAGAAAAATAGAACACCTTTAACAAATAATTAAGATGAGTATAAAATTAAATAAAAATTCGCACAAATTAAATATGAATGTGTTGATTATGTTGAAAGTCATGGCTACTCATTTGAATAAATAAAAATTTATTTCAACATCAAATGTTTAAATTTTAGTTATACTGACATATTCTTATTTTTTCATTACTTTTGCTCCTTTACAAATATTTGTTTGTCTAACCGCAATATCTAAAATCACTCCCTTTGAAGAATTATATATCCTTATTTCTTTTTCTATTTTTTTTCTTGTTCTTCCTTATTGTGTAATTAATACATAATGAAAAATTAAAATTAAAAATTATGAAGATTGGAGCTGGAAGAACACATAAATACATATTATAAGATATCTAATAAATAACACAATTATAGTAAGAGATGAAAAATTGATTAATTGAATTTTAAAACTTTTTGAACTATTAAAAATGATATGAATCGACAATTGAAGAAAAAATGATCCAAAACTTTTTTATTTCTTACTAACACAATTTTCTATTTTTTAATAATGTAAAAGCTTAATTTCTTTCTTTCTCCGTTAGATCCTTGGTAATAAAAAATAAACAACTTAAAATTAATATTCTCAAGTCTTAACATGATTAACAAAAAAGATACTAAATAAATAGTGCATAAAATTGTAGAATATGAAGAACTGTATATATACAGTTACATGATATATTAAATAAAACAATTTAATTGGAGAAAAACATCATTATACTAATTTTTAAAATAAACCAACAATATTATAAATTATTTTACTAAAATTTTAAAAGTATTTAATTTGACAATTCTCATGTGAAATTGGAGCCTGTGTTCTATATGGTGGTAGCCGCTTCATCCTCTCTCTCTTTTTTTTTGATTGATTTATCATATGCTCATGTTCCTTTTAATGTCGTGTATATTGTTATTTATGTTTGATTGATCATTGTTAGGTGCAATAAGAAAAAATTGTAAAATATTTATGAATTTCAACTTCACAACAATGATTATTTGAAATTTAAAAGTTAAGTTCTGCCTCTATTTTTAAATCACGAAACTTAAAAATAACTCTCAAAATTACAGTGTCAATTAAGAAGTAGAAAAATGTTTATGAATTTGGAGAGTATATACATTCTCTGTTCAATTATGTTTTTCGAGTCAAACTATATAAACTTTCACTCATATTTAAGAAGTATTTTTTTTAATCATATTAATATGAGAAACGTTGAATATTATAGTATTTTTTGTATAGATTTTAGAACATTTAAATTTAAATTTTAAAATAATGAATTAATCTAATTTAATTTAGCTTTGAAAAATAGTTAAATTAATCCTAAAAAAGTAAAATATGATAAGTAAAGTGAACAAAAGTAGTAATTACTTCAGGATCCAACATTGAGGTAGATATTATAATCCGAATATATGAAACTCCTTGATGTAGATGATATAATATAAAACATCAAAAATTTATCGAATGTTGAGTAAGAATTAATTAAGAGATTCTAAAGTAGTTCTCAACCAAAACGTTACATACCTTAATTTGGCCGTAAAAATGAATCCATTTAAATATGCTGAAAAAATATGACACATTCAAATAAGTTTTACCAAAATAGAATATCTAATAACACGTGAATTTCTCAAGATAAATTATGAAGATGCAGATTAAAAATAAAATACTGTAAATCTGTAAAGTAAAAAATTGATATTATTCCTTTGAATTCTCTATTTGATAACACATAATCCTAACCCAATTTAGTACAAAATAATTACCAAAAAATCTAAAGAATATATTTGAACAACTTACCATACATATCACATAGATTTTTGTGAGTGAAAATAGACCTTTAGCCTTTAGGCATAAACCCAACAACCTGCAAAAGTGAAGCTTCACAATCACAAATAAATTGGCAATATAAAGAGAAATAAGGAATATGAAAGAACATAAAGAAACATAGACATTGACTATATTAATTGCTCAATTTAATTAGATTATTGTTCAATGCTCACCCATGAAATAAAAAAAATGAGTAAAACGGACGAAGGTGGTAAAATGTATTAATTATTTGGTTTAATTAGAAATAAAAAGATTCATTAAATTAATGATAATGACTTTTGAGCTTTCTAAATTAATGTAATTAAGATATAATTTGTAGGTTTTTGAATAAATTACGTAACTTTAAAAAATTAAGAAAAATCTCAAAAAATTGAGAAAAAAGATAAATGTCATTCTTGATTTTAGAGGCATGCCACATCACCTCTCCTACGTCTAGCTTTATTATATATATAGATTTGCAATACATAAGAGGATGAAGGAGATAAGGAGGGGAAAGGTGGGAAGCAGGACTCCCCACCATTATCGATAAATAAATTAAATTAGATGCTATCAACTCGATATATGAAATTGATATTTATATATATTTTAATAATATTATAAATTGATCTATTCAAATTAAATTATATTATATTTGATCTTGTTCTCACCTTTTCAATCATTCTCGATATATTTTAGAATATTACTCTTTTCGTATAGAAAATAATGATCTATTTTCTTTTTTAGTCTATTTGAAAAAGAATGACTCCTTCCTTTTTTCGGTAACACTTTAATTTCAGCTATCCACGTGATATATTTCAAGTCATAAGATTAAAGGGCATTTTGGTTCATTTGGCATAGATTTAATATAGGATCACAAAATTGAATTTCTTAAACTTCGTGTTAAGTCAAATTATGTTATTCTTTTTTAAAGGAAAAGATTAATTTTTTGTTATTTAAGTTAACTGTCTCCATCACTTATAATTATTTATTATTCATTTAAATGACTGATAAAGGATATAACAAGAAAGTGTCTGCTTATTTGGCTTTTTCTTCTTTCATTTTAATTTTTCTTTGATTAATTGTTATTTGCCTTGTCTATTTATGAGTTTTTTCTAGTTTGTCTATGACTTGACCATTGCTAGTCGGTCACTAGATTATGTATTTTTTTTTTGGTTACTTGAAAAGATAAATATTTCGCTTTGTAATATTTTCTCCATAAATGTATAATTAAACATGTTCTTCCTTTTAATCAGATGCTAATTAGATCTGAATCTCAAATAAAACACTTTAACATTTACTCGGCCAATCTCATTTCGTCATTTCTAAACCATAGTTGATTTACAGAAAATTAACTTTGTTCACAACAAATATAAAATTACAATAAAGTATGCATTGTATATTAAGAAGAAAATTAATTTTTTGTACAATTAAATCAATGTATATGATTACGCGGTTGAAAAGTAACTTACTTAGAAATTGTTGTTTGATTTTTTTCAATCTCGCATGCTTAAAAAAAAGTATGTTCACATTCTTTATCAAGTCAAAGTCACATTTTACTGCGAGTTCACATGGTAATCAAGATTTAAAATCGTTTGATATGAACACTTAAAACGAGTCAAGTTTAGGTATCAATGTATTCAATTTTTTCTTTTCGTTTTCTAAAGATTCAAATCTTAATTGCTCGAATTTTTTCTTTTTGTTTTCTAAAGATTAAAGTCCTAATTGCTGGGAAAATCCAAAATTAATGAAGATTAAAGAATTGTACATGTTACAATGCACAAGATCCAGTTCTCCATGACAGATCCAAAATTAATGAAGATTAAAGAATTGTACATGTTAAATGAAAGTCTGTTTCCACTCATTTTTTACTCATGCCTCATGAAACTGACCATTTCTCCATGACAGATCCAGCCAATGATTTTCTTTTTCTCCCTAGTCAATGAGAATACAAGATGCTAAAAATAAAATAAAATTGCAAGTAGTCACTACATGGAAATATTCTTGATTTTACTTGAATTAAATAAGTTTTAATGAGAATTATTGAAAATACTTCTGAACTTGACGTAAATTTTTAATTTTGTCCTTGAACTATTGACAACATTAAAAATACCTCTTTGCTTGACTAGCTAATAAACTTGGATACACCCCGATCTGTGACATGACATAGCAAGTGGTCTCAAACTCTTGTAGGAGTATGCTGTTCTTAATAAAAAGCCGAGAGAAGTGTTGAAAACACTTAGGGGCCATTTGGTAGGGAGTATTAGGATAAATAGTCTATGTATTATGTATGATATTATTTAGTACTATGTTTGGTAGGAATTTGGGCCTATGTTTATACATCCTACATGGTATTAAAGGATGTATTACTAATACAATTCCATTTGGAGGTATTAGTAATACATAGGATTTAATACCATGAGATAAGTCTATGTAAAGACAAAAATATCCCTCAAATGATTTTAATCATTTTGTTTATTTTCTTGATTTTATGTTTTATATTTGTATTAGAAAATTTATTTAAATAAATTAGCTTACAAATTATTTAGAGAGAGTTGTTTGTTACTAAATAAATCCAATACAAATCAATACAATATTTGAAATGTGAGTTGTTAACATTTACTAATTAAAAAGGCAAATATTTCACTACATGACGTGTGTGATCTTAATTGAATGTATTATTTGTTGATATATATATATATATATATATTAATTGAGTGTGGTTTTCTAATTATTTATATTTTGAACAATTTATAAAATTGCATACATATTAAAATTACAACTTGCAATTTTTATGTATAAATGAAGATGGTTTATTCAATTTTACTATTGTTTATCATCTTTTCGATTTTAAAAGTAGATGATTTATCTTTTTACATTGAAAATTGACATTTTGTGAGTGATCAATTTATTAAGATGACAATTATTTATCCTCAAATAATCCAAGTGAAAAAATAGCAAACATGACAAAAAAATTGTTCTTCTCCTAGCTAGTTAGAAGGTCATAAAAAAATAATATTGTCCGGCAATTATTTACCTTGACCCAATTACATAATAATTCAAGGGTATAATTGGAAAGAAGCTTTTTATAGAGTTTTAATCCAAACACAAGATGATGTGGGAAATAATGAAACAAATATTTGATAAAAATAAACCCTGCATAACTAATACCTGCATAACTAAACCCTGCATAACTCTAACCAATAACCAAACGGCCCGTTTGGTAGGGAGAATTAGGATAAATAGTCTATGTATTATGTATGATATTATTTAGTACTATGTTTAGTAGTAATTTGAGCCTATGTATAACTAATCCATGGGTTAGTTATACATCCTACATGGTATTAGAGGATGTATTACTAATACAATTCCATTTGGAGGTATTAGTAATACGTAGGATTAATTTAATACCATGGGATAAGTCTATGTAAAGAAAAAAATATCCCTCAAATCATTTTGTTTATTTTCTTGATTTTATGTTTTATATTTATATTAGTAAATTTATTTAAATAAATTAGCTTACAAATTATTTAGAGAGAGTTGTTTATTACTAAATAAATCCAATACAAATCAATACAATATTTGAAATGTGAGTTGTTAACATTTACTAATTAAAAAGGTAAATATATCACTACATGACGTTTGTGATCTTAATTGAATGTATTATTTGTTGATATATATATATATTTATTTATTTATTTGTGTGTTTTTCTAATTATTTGTATTTTGAACAATATATTAAATTGCATACATATTAAAATTACAACTTGCAATTTTTATGTATAAATGAAGATGGTTTATTCAATTTTACTATTGTTTATCATCTTTTCGATTTTAAAAGTAGATGATTTATCTTTTTACATTGAAAATTGACATTTTGTGAGTGATCAATTTATTAAGATGACAATTATTTATCCTCAAATAATCCAAGTGAAAAAATAGCAAACATGACAACAAAATTGTTCTTCTCCTAGCTAGTTAGAAGGTCATAAAAAAATAATATTGTCCGGCAATTATCTACCTTGACCCAATTACATAATAATACAAGGGTATAATTGGAAAGAAACTTTTTATAAAGTTTTAACCCAAACACAAGATGAGGTGTGAAATAATGGACCAAACACTTGATAAAAATAAACCCTGCATTACTAATCTCTGCACTACTAATCCTTGCATTACTAGTCCTTGCATTACTAATCCCTGCGTTATTAATCTTTATACCAAACGGCCCCTTAGGGGTGTATTTCACTCATTTTGCAACATCGGGGTGTATTTTAGTTTATCTAGTCAAGTAAAAAGGTTTTTTTAAGGTTGTCAACAGATCATGGATGAAACTAATAATTCGCACTGATGAGTTTAGGAGTTTTTTCAATACTTTATTTTTAAAAAAAAAATGATAATTATAAGTAAACCACGTTTGATACCCTGCTAGGCAGGTATAAGCGGGGGATATAATTCTTTACCTGTAAATTCATCTAAACCCAATATTTTTAGCGTTAGCCTAGTGTATGTGTGTGAAAATTTGTGAAAATTTCAGAAAATATTATATATTTGAACCTATAATTTTAAAATAAGAAATTAAGTTTAGTATGAAAGCTTTAAAAATCGAACCTATAAAATTTAAATTTTGAATTTGTCAATGCTATTATCATTAGTGTAATGACAAATACAAACTCTAAAGTTGACAATGTTGAAGTCTTTGTTTTATTCTGTAATTAACCTTTCTCACAAGATACAACTATAGATTATTCAGTAGGTTGCAATATTACAGCCTTCGTGCTATTTATATTACAAGTCAATTTGGAGAAGTTGATATTTTAATGATACAGTTTAGTCGCCTTGATCTAAGAAAATTATTGTTCTTATGACCTAAACATATCATTTAGTTCACATGATAGTTATGCAATAATTAATAATGTTGTAATTATTTATGGAATAATAATAAGTGTCGATGAATATATTATAAATTATAGTTAAAATATAAAAATAATAAAAATAATATGTATTCATATTGAGGTGTGGATATCACACTCTTTTAAAGAAGATTTAAGTCCAATGCAGTATAATTTTTACCGATCCAATAATATAGCTCTTGACTTATCTTCTCCATGATACAACAAATCAATGGCGTCGTATAACTCAAACAACACTGAATTAGTTGAAGAGTCAAAAACTCAACAAAAAGAATACCTTCCTTCAACATAAAATACTCTCGTTTGTATAGTGAAAAAAGTTGGAGACTTAGGGTGTGCTTGGGACGAAAGAGAGTATTTTTCAAGGAAAGTATATTCCCAGAAACTATTTTCTAGCAATAATTTGTATTCCAGTCATCAAAACATACTACAATCATAGTAACAATTAAAATTTGTATTTCAAAAAAAATTGTATTCCATGACAAAAAATGTATTTCTTATTTGTCAACTAAATAGTATTCCAAATTATTTTGTATTCCAAGCATCCAACATACGAAAAATCAAAACCATTCAATCATTCACTGTTTGTATCCCAAGCAGATTACATATTAAAAAATGTATTTTGAACTTAATTGTATTCTAAATTTTATTAGATTGAATATAAAATGTGTATCACGTCATCTAAATTGTATTTAAATGCAAATGTGTATTCGAAACTTCCTACGTACAAATTCAAGTCCATTCAATTTAGAAGTTGATTCCAAAACAAAAAATGTATTTCTTATCTGTTATGGATTCAAAAAATATATTATATCTATTGTCATCAACTAAATAGGATTCCAAATTATTCTGTATTCCAAGCATCCAACATACAAAAAAATCAAAACTATTCAAGCATTCATTGTTTGTATCCCAAACAGATTACAAAGTAAAAAATGCATTTTGAACTTAATTGTATTAGCTTGAATATACAATTTGTATCACGTAATCTAAATTGTATTTAGGTGCAAATGCGTATTCAAAACATATAAGAAATACAAATTCTGTATCAAAAAGCATAAAAACAAATAAGCATACAAATTCGAAACAAATAAACATACAAATTTCGATCTTTTAATTGCTGTATCAAAATCAAAATGTATTTAGAATAAAACTTTGAATTGTTGTATCCAGAACACTTTGAATTCATCAGCTTCCACTATTAAGGTATATAGCTTTTCTTACTTCCAGAAATTTTATACATTTCTAGATGTTAAGTTATCATCTCAAAGTTAACACATGGGTTGAAGCCTTAAGTAATCAACTATCACAAAATTCGAACAGGGTGACGACGTTTCAACAAGTAATCAACCAATTCCAAAATCTAGAGTTACAACCTCAAGGAAGGAGCTTGATCATGCCTTCAAAAGGCGGAAGATAAGCTAATGCTAATTTGAAACACTAGTGTTGGTGCTGTTCTACACTAATTCAATAGCTTGCAGCCCAACGCTAATTTGTATGCTTATCTATTTGTATCGATCTCCTTTTTTCGGGTAAAACTCTTGATCAATTATCTTGCCTTCTACGAAAAAAGAGGATTATCAATGGAGAATTGAAAGTCGCTAATGGAGGATGAAGAAGACAAGAGAATTTGTCGCCTATTGTAGTCTCCTAATTTGTAAAGTAAGTAATGATATATTTTCAGCACTATTTACCTAATTTGAAAGATTCTCTTCCCTCATTTTCTCTAATTTGTTATTTCTTATATTCTACTAAGTTAAACCAAAGAAAAAAAAAACATAAATCAGTCCTATAACAAACTAAAATATTGATATTTTTAATAAATATTGAAAGTGTGGCTAAGGAATCTTATTAGATATTAAAATATTGATGTTTTGAAATTTTCCCAATCTGTCCATAATCTTCTAAAGCCCAAGTCTACCAGTCCCTATATTTAATGTATCTGTCCATATTAATGATGTTTCATGTATTTGAGTAGTCCATAAATCCTTAATATGTATTTGTTCATATCAACATATATCTTATAACTAGTAAAATTATCCGCCCCTCGCGCGGAAATTTAATATCACGGAATTTATAAAATAATACTTAAAACCTATCAATCATTAAAACTAAAGCACTATATTATCTTACATACAAGATTATGTAGTAACGAATATCTTATCTTCTTTTACATATATATATATATATATAAGAGAATGTTAGATCCGCCTACGTGGCTCTCTCACAAATATGGATTCTTATTTAACCCTTCTAAAAGTCACAAACTTATGGAAAAGTCACAACATTTTATAAAAGTCGTAACTCTTTAGAAAAGTCAGAATTCTTAATAAAAGTCACAAATTTTCACAAAGTTACAACTTAATCTTTGACCCGCCTTTGTGACACCCTCACAGATCAGGATTCTTATTTAACCCTTCTAAAAAGTCACAACCTTACGATAAAGTCACAATTTTTAATAAAAGTCAGAACTCTTCATAAAAATCACAACTTTTCATAAAAGTCACAAATTTTCACAAAAGTCACAACTTTTCACAAAAGTCACAACTTTTCTCAAAAGTCACAGCTCTTCATTTTTTATTCACATTTTTAAAAACCCAACAGTTAATTCCAAGGCACCAAAAGAAGAAAGAATAAACAAAGAAAATTAATTTCAATTGCAATGCAACATTACTACTCTTGCGCCTCTCACTCCATAACTCATAACGCTGCTGAAATGGTTGAATTAAACTTACATGAATACTCAATTAACGTGTGTTATTTAATATGTACTAACAAATACTTATAACAATAACTTTGCAAAAACATAAACAACAAAGTTTAAAACATGTACTCAAAAACAACAATTAATAACATAAGCATAAATTATTGGCTGTAAAAAAACATACCAGGATCTGTAACAATAGAATCAAACAGAAAGGAAAGAAATTGAGGATAGTGTCCCCTAAATTAAGAAAATCATTCCCCTCTAGTACCCAACGTTTAAAGGAATAGATCCTCTTAGGATAAAATGATTCTATTCACCAACGTATTGATACAAAAATAATGGTGTCAGTGAGCCACTCAACAGGAGTAAAGTACGTGAATATTTAATTGTGCAGAAGAAGAAGAAGTTCAGAATTTTCGTTGTTTTAAAATGAAAGGAAATCTCTCTATTTATAGACAACAAAGGGTAGTGTGAACAAATGTTTATTGTGCCGTATGGGAAAGGTCACAACTCTTTGGAAAAGTTACAACCCTTCGGAAAGGTCACAACCTTAAATAAAAGTCGCAACTCTTCATAAAAGTCGCAACTTTTTATTAAAGTCACAACTTTTCATGAAAGGCTAGTTTTGAAAATAAATAAATTAAAAGGAAATCCTGGTTTGTGGTTGCGCCACGTAGGCAGGCCTAGGGTTCTCTTTTATATATATATATGATATATGATTGTATGAGATACAAGTTCAATAATTGTATCAGATACAATTAACTGTTAATACCAGTAAGTACCAGTAAGTATCTAATAATTCTAAAAACATTATACCAAAAATAATCTTTTGTGGTAATTCATTAATGGAAATAGTTTAATTGAAACTAAATATATTTTTAGTAGCAATTAGCACTCTTTGTAAATGTTTCTAAAGCATATAGTGACATTCGATCAAATTTCAATTAACTAATGTCTAAAATTTTTAACACTCTTTGTTAATATGCATATTTATTACCACTAAAAATTATCTTTGTTTTAGTGATAGATAAAATTAGGTGGTTTGAACACTTCAGGCTTTTGTTTGAGGAAATAGATGATTAAAGTGTCACTCTATTTTGTTTGTCTTAGATTTTGAGCATTTTGAGGCATTGAGAAAAGGGAATGGTCTGGCAATTTAGTTTGTTCGCTTCTGGTTCTTCGATTGAGGTATCTTATATTTTACTTGAAGTTAGACTTTGCTTAGTTGTTGATATGTAATGTAAATTGTATAGCATGTTGATTGGTCTTCGAATATGATTGAGGTGTGTTTATAGTTGAATTAAGTGTTGCATGTGTTGTAACTCTGGTGTTTTGATAATACTCACAAGCTATGGGACCTGGTCCCATAAGTCGAGCATGTATCTATGATAAATTGGGGAGCAGTTGTAAAGCCTGCCACACTGCCATGTTGGTGAGCACGGGAAAAGAGAACAGTGTACTCAACCAATGAGAGGACACTAAGTTGTTTTGTTCATAGAATAATATATTCTCATTGATATAAAACAACCTAGTCAAGGCATTCATGCACAATCGAAAAAGGTATCTTTTGTCTTTGAAGAACAACAAGCACTCCAGAACTTCAAGGGACCTGATAACTGCGTCTTTTGTTGTTGCATGAAAAGCTTGTGTTGTGAGGAGTTCAACTTGTAAGATATGTTTCTAAGCTATAAAGGAATGGATCATGTCTTCTTTATTTAATTGAACAGTGAGCACCGTTAGAGTTAACTGTGTAGAGTACAATTGAAGTCTATATTAATTAGTATCTAGTTAATATAGTGGGTCAGAAAAGTATTGCTTTGGCTCTTTCTGTAATAGGAGTATTGCAGGTAGTAGGATTAAGAGTTTAATCCTTATATGTTTGATTGGAGTCTGTATTCACTCGTTGCTTGAAGATAGTGAAGGCAGTTGGAAATCCTGTGAGACAAGTCGTGGTTTTCCTCCCTTGAGCAAGGAGGTTTCCACATAAAAACTCCTTATTGTATTTTACTTTGTATCTTAGTTTTATTTACTGCACTTAGTGTAACTTCGACCTTGTCCTACACCACGTGCTGGACTCATATAATTTATCAGCATGTATGAATAGCCATTTAAATTGTTGAAGTGTCTAATTCACTATTGTTATGAAATGTGAACTTGTAATTGTTCTACACTTATTGTGTTAACTTGAGGGGTAATTAGAGAGGTTAACATATTGAAATATGTGGTTACAGTGAGAACATATTGATTATTTAGATGATGAGTAGCTCGAATCTGATGTGAGCTTACAGACGAGCAATTATGTGTGTGGTTGGATCAGGTACTACGCTAGTTTGGTACATGGACACCTAGGGTCCCCTACAGGTCTTGACTAGATGGTAAATATTAAGATCCTTTTAGCATGTGTGTATAAATAAGAGTGAGACTTAAGATTTTAGAGAGAGTGATGAAGATTCTGGTAAGTGTTGCTCCCAATTGCTCACGCAAGTAATATAGTGGCTCTAAAAGAACCGGATTATCGAACCCACAGGGACTTGTCAATTAACTATTTACTAAATTATACTAGTCTAATTATTTATTTAAGAGTGTCAAAATAAATAAAAGAATGCAAGAATTAAATAAAAAGATGAACTTACAGTAATTGGGACAATTCGAGGGATGCAACATGCATAAGGTTTCATGTATCGCATCTCATGTAATGAATTAAATACGGTTATCAAATTACTGATTTACAGGGTTGATTTTATGATCATGATCTCTCGACCTCTAATCGCCTACTCCAACTAGCAGTCTAACTACATCGTTGGGCGGGGATAGACAGTCCTAATTGGAGAACATTTATATTTCATCATGTTTCGTAACCAAACGAGGTGTTCGTCCGGGCGTCACTCCTGAACACGAATCTAAACAAAGTTAGAACAAGCTCTTTGCATTCTTTGGTCTATCTACCTCTTTATCTCTCGAGTCCAAGAATAGACAATAGATTTATTTCTATGGTGGACAATCATGAAATACTAAAACAAGAATACAAAAGTAATTTAAGTGATAACCAATAATTAATTCAAAAACAATCGATGTTCAACAATTACCCATGGCCGCAGCCCCAGAACAAAGGTTTTTAGCTACTAATACCTAAGAAAATAAGAAGAAGAAAAGAATTGAAATCTAATATGAATTGTAATTTCTTGCTCTTGTACACCAAAAAGTAGTCGACCTTTTACAAAATAACCCTAGGGTCCTATATATAGAGTTCCCACAAATAATTTTCCTAATTTAGATCAAAATAAGAGTCCTATTTTGACCAACTTTCGCTGGAAAAATAGGGTATAGCGTGGTGTGGGGCGCCAGGATAGCCCCAGAAGCTTCCTTCAGTAGTTTACTACCTGGCGTGGGGCGCCAGCAGTACGCCAAGACTTTCCTGCTGAAGTTTTGGTCTTGGCGTGGGGCGCCAGCAGTACGCCAAGGCTGCCAGGCCCAATTTTTCTCTTCTTTTCCACTTGCACTTGTTCCTTGCCTTGTATTCATGCTTCCCTCTTCGTGCTTTCTTCCATAGACTCCATTTTTCTTCAAGAACTCCTGCATAATCTCATCACATCTCTTTAGTGCACAATCATTGCAAATTACTCAAAACATAACATATAGTTTAAAGATTATTCTTAAACACAAGACTAATATGGGCAATATTTGACAAACCGGTATATAAATATGCCTAAGATCAGTAAGATGCAGGGATTATATCGCTGCAAGGCTAGGATGAGTATGATTCTCATGATTTTATTGACTTAATTGTATTTTGACAAGTGTGTTGTAGATTTTATATATATATATATATATATATATATATATATATATATATATATACACTAGATCAGATCTCGAACTAATGTCATCACCCTCATGTTGACATCCTTTTGAGCACGACACTCATCTCAATTTCAAGCTTAGTGTCTATTACTAAACACGGATATCAATATAATTGCTTGCATACTATACTAACTTACAACTACTAGATAAACTTAAGAAACACTCACACACTAAGATCTCATGATAAGTAGTCAATCTTTATCTCCCAGTCTACCTATTTACAGATTACTACCACACTTCCATTTCACAACTTAAGTACTACTTACTTATTCACTAGACATCATTGCCTAATTAGTTCTATAACCCTCTAAATATCACAGGGCTCTTCTTTTAAAAAATCATAGGCCTAGCTTAAATCTATCGCATCACGAATACTCGGCTCTTCTATTCAACACTTATACTTGATCGATACTAATGGATTAACACATCATCATAAACTTCTCTCTGGTTAAAGTATACTCTAACTCATCCATACTAGTAACTCTTACTCTACCTTCTATCATGAAATCTACACCAACTCATCACTTCTTAGTCTACCCATAAGAAAAAACTCCTCATTAATAACTTACTAGGTGCATGACTGCAACAACATAATTTACCTCATCATTCTCTCCTTTTCTTAGATTACTATACCTCTGTATGCATTCTTCTAACTCTGGGCACTTTTACTACTACTGCTTATAACATCACTAGTTTTTCGACACGTGCTAATAATGCACAGTTATGTATAAGCTATGTAAAATAATTTTAACATAATCAAAGCATTGTTTTGACTAAATATTTATATATAAAAGAATAAAGTATATGTTTTTGTGATAGATTAATATGAATTATCGTATAATGACTTGTTTTTCAAGGTCAGTATCATCATAATCTTTAAAGATGAAGGATAACTTTTTTGTCAGATGCATATTATTTTTACTTAATTTGCTTTAATGAGTACAAAAATGTAACAAAACATATCTTATCTAATATTTTTTATAAATGATCTTCGTGGTGTATCTTTCTCTCGACAGAATAAATTCACACCTACCACAAATCAACATATCAAAAATTTAGAGAGAATTTAAACTAAAAGTAACTCATACTTCCCCTGTCTTTTTAACTTTTTTGAAAATTAATTTGACTAATTTCTGAAGAAAAATTGTATTAGATAAACTCAATATTTTCACCTCACATATCCAAAGTTACAGAAAAAAAAATCATAAATTGCATTTTTTTCTCATATATGATTAAAAATATACTTTAGAATATATATCAAATTTAAATAGTTTAAATCTTGACGAACTAAAAACCCACATAAGTTGAGAAGAGGATATTCTTGACCTCACCATCTTTAACCTTGTCCATGACTTTAGACCTTAGTACATTTATAATAAAATTTAAGTATTTTCCTTTCCAATTCAAAATCTCTATCTTATATTAAAGAAAAAAATAAAAAGAGCTAATAACAATTGGTGATATGAATGTTGTATAAACATATAATGTTGTGAGTTGTACTATAACTAATTTTCACATATAATAAATATTGTGTCAAATGTATGTCTAATACTCATTCCATTTTAAAAAGAATGACCTAGTTTGACATTCAAAAAAAAGAAAAGGGGCCATTTTTTTTT
The DNA here is from genome assembly GCA_018342035.1 of Solanum appendiculatum. Taxonomy (NCBI): domain Eukaryota; kingdom Viridiplantae; phylum Streptophyta; class Magnoliopsida; order Solanales; family Solanaceae; genus Solanum; species Solanum appendiculatum. The sequence continues at coordinate 489,599 of JAGDQO010000816.1, read as the reverse complement.
TTTGAAATAGACTTAAAAAATAAGTAAGTCCTTTTTTTAAAACGGAGAAAGTATTATCAAAGATTGGGGTTGAACAAAATAATTATGACAATAAAATATGAATGGAAGTATATCTTCGTATCCAAACCAAATGAAGGTCAAGTTGATGTATTTCTCCTAAAGAGGAAAAATAAGTGACATTTATTAGGATGTATTATTTGATATGAAGGACAATTCTTTTTTTTTATGAAAATAAGTGTATTTCTTACTTATTTTCTTGTGTTCGATACACAAGTAAATCTATTATTTTAAAATATTTTTATATAACTATGAAAAGAATATGGGAGGTGGTGGTGGGTGACGGGGGAGTAGGTTGGTAGGAAATTGGGAATATATAGGACTATAGGGGGTGGGTGAAGATAAGGTTTGTTGGAGGTGTGACGAGGACACAATGGATCTGGAATACAACTTGTAGAACTTGTTTTACTTACTTCAATTAGGCAAGTCATTTTCATTATATTTAAGGAACTTGATTTCCTAGAAAAAAAATATTTTCCTACAATTTGGATCAAACCAACATGAAAAAAATCAGAAAACAGTTTCGAGAAAATGTTTTCTTCCATATATAAAACTTGTCAACTTTCTCTAACGCTTTCATTGCAACATGTTTGTGTTTTTTCTCTAGTCCCTCAAATTACTTAAGGTACTTCGTTATTTTTGTGCTTCAACATCTTTAATTTACATTCATGACTCTTTTTTTCAATCACATAGTGTTGTATTTGTTTATGGATAGTACTATAGTAAGTGATCATTTTGAGTACAAAACAAAAAAAAATGTTAAATACAAAAAGCCAAAATTTATAATTTCAACTTTTCAGGAGAATTTTTTTTGATGAGATTGAACATAAACAAAAATAGAATTGCTATGGGAGACTTGTCTAAAATATTTTAGATAAAAGCACTCATTTCTTCAATAAAGCATACAACGTAAGTAGTGTTTAGATTTTGCAAAAGAACTCATTCGACAGTGCCATCAGGATTTAAAAATTTGTAATTGTTTGTATGATGTGATCCGTTATGACTCACGTGATTCAGTTTTCATTCCTTAAAATGGAGTTCAATGCGATTATGTTATTGTTTTCAATATCTTTAGTAGGCCGACTAATTAGTGATTGATAGTCCATAAAGTTGCACAGTTTGACTTTGTCCCATACTAAAAGTGCAGAATTTGACATAATGGTTTCATGCCACTTCAATCTCCTCTTCTTAATCAAACAGTGTATATTTTTTCCACTGTTCCATATCTTGCTCTACACTTCACCCATATTTCAAAATAAAATAGTTTAAAACTCAATTAACACTTCAAAAAGGAAAAGTGTAGAGAAAGTTAATACGCATTTGAGTTAGTTAACAATTGAAGAAATAAAAAGCGTAGAAAGCAGATTAGTACTTGGTTTGGGGTTTGTTGTAGCCATTTTATTTTTAAGGCAGCCCTTCATATGATGTAGCGTTTGATTTTTTTGGTATAAGTAGTTGGCAAGAGGAACGTTACATTAGGGTAACGTTTGATATTTTTGGTATAAGTAGTTGGCAAGAGGAACGTTACATTAGGGGTCTCTTCCTTGTGTGGTACCTCAAATTTCGTTGAGCTTCGAACTTATTCAACTGTTGCAAAGCACACATGACATTTTTTTTAAGAAAAGAAGAGTAGAAAACTTAAAAATTGTAGTGTAAAAATGAGAGAAAACCCCTCTATTTATAGATAACAAATGGTTGTATGAATAGGTAATAATTGTGCCTTATCTGAAGTGTCACAACGCTTTGGAAAAGTCACTGCTCATCGAAAAAGTCATAACTCTTTGGAAAAGTCACAACCCTTCGAAAAAGTCACAACTCATTGGAAAAGTCACAACCCTTAGGAAAAGTCACAACAATTTGGAAAAGTCACAATTCATCGGAGAAGTCACAACTCTTCGAAAAAGTCACAATTCATTGGTAAAGTCACAACTCATCGGAAAAGTCACAACCCTTCAATGTGAAAATGTGTCTACTTTTAATATAATATAATTAAATAAATAAACTAAATTGAATGTTTTTAGTTGGGGGTATTATTGTAATTTAATATTCAAGTTTGGGAGTTCATGCTTTTAAGGTAATATAGATATAGATAGATAGATTGTTTTCAGTGTCTTTAGTAGGCCGACCGATTAGTGATTGATAGTCCATAAAGTTGCACAGTTTGACTTTGTCCCATACTAAAAGTGCAGAATTTGACATAATGGTTTCATTCCACTTCAATTTCCTCTTCTTAATCAAGCAATGTATATTTTTTCCACTGTTCCATATCTTGCTCTACACTTCACCCATATTTCAAAAAAAAAAAAAGTTTAAAACTCAATTAACACTTCAAAAAGGAAAAGTGTAGAGAGCAAATTAGTACGCATTTGGGTTAGTTAACAATTGAAGAAATAAAAAGTGTAAAAGAAGATTAGTACTTGGTTTGAGGTTTGTTTGTAGCCGTTTTATTTTTAAGGCAGCCCTTCATATGATGTAGCATTTGATTTTTTTGGTATAAGTAGTTGGCAAGAGGAACGTTACATTAGGGTAGCGTTCGATATTTTTGGTATAAGTAGTTGGCAAGAGGAACGTTACATAAGGGGTCTCTTCCTTGTGTGGCACCTCAAATTTCGTTGAACTTCGAACTTATTCAACTGTTGCAAAGCAACACATGACATTTTTTAAGAAAAGAAGAGTAGAAAACTTAAAAAGTTGTAGTGTAAAAATGAGAGAAAACCCCTCTATTTATAAATAACAAATGGTAGTATGAATTGAATAGGTAATAATTGTGTCTTATCAGAAGTGTCACAACGCTTTGAAAAAGTCACTGCTCATCAGAAAAGTCATAACCCTTTGGAAAAGTCACAATCCTTTGAAAAAGTCTCAACTCATTGGAAAAGTCACAATCCTTAGGAAAAGTTACAACACTTTGGAAAAGTCACAATTCATCGGAGAAGTCACAACTCTTCGAAAAAGTCACAACTCATTGGAAAAGTCACAACTCATCGGAAAAGTCACAATCCTTCAAGGTGAAAATGTGTCTACTTTCAATGTAATATAATTAAATAAATAAACTAAATTGAGTGTTTTAAGTTGGAGGTATTATAGTAATTTAATATTCAAGTTTGGGAGTTCATGCTTTTAAGGTAGTATAGATAGATAGATAGATAGATAGATTGAAATATATGAAGGGTACATACTTTTATATTCACATAAATGGTTACACTTATACTTTCAGATTATTGGTTCATATATTGTGTATTTGTTCTGTACAGTGGGTAATGGTTGAGATATATTAGAAAGATGATGATGTGTAACTATATCTATTCGCACACAAATTTTGTTGGTGATTTATTATGTCTTTGATGAATTTGTGAGATATATTAGAAAGATGATGATGTGTAACTATATCTATTCGCACACAAATTTTGTTGGTGATTTATTATGTCTTTGATGAATTTGTGATTTATTGTTGACTATGTGAAATGAACCTGCCTAAATTGCTTATAACTGTGTTTATATATTTGCTTCTCATCTTAGTCGTCCTACGATGCCTACCATGCAGTACATTGTGTTTGTACTGAAGTTACTCTTGCACTTTCTTTTGAGTGCAGACCGTGATCTAGAAGCATTTACTAGACCCCTTCAGTGTTGCCGCAGATCTTTCTTGTTCCAATGTCTTTCCTTTCAGTCATTGAGACAACTGATACGTCCAAATTACACCTCCAACTAAAAAGTATAATGCAATCATTGTCAAATATAGAATCCAACAAGGTTGGGTCGAATCCCACAGGAGTAAGACAGAAATTAAGTCGTATGTGATTATTTACTACTAGCTACTTGTTTCCAAAGAAAGGAAAAGTTTCTAGAGATTTAAATTATTTGTAATATGGACTAGTAACTTGTAACTTGTAACCTTAACAATGTTACGTTAATTTTAACTAGGAAATTTATAAAGAGAGAAATCAGAGTTGTGTTATCAAGATTGTATTACTTATGTCGGGCCTAGACGTAATTCAATCTTGTAATGCTAGTATACTAGTTTGTCAATCTCATACTACATTTAAGTGTTTCTTAATCAAATTAAGTGCATGCCACTTTTAGTCTTTTGAACTAAAAGTTGACATGTACTCTGAGTTGGTTAACCTTGTTACATTATCAATCATTCAAGGAGTTTTAAATCTCGAATTCTCGTTATTAACTCTTTTTCTAGGTTTTGGACATTTTTACTTAAACAAGTCAAACATAGGACAACTTCTAATGTTTACAACCATTAGAAATTGATTAAGACGAAAAAACTAATAAGGAATACAATCACAATACAAATTTATTCCGTAAACACTTTTTTCTTTAAGTGAAACCACCATGAATTCAACAATCCGTGGTTGTGGGGTGTTGCCGAAATATCGTGAATTTACTAGTATCCAATCACAAACAAAGAAAATCCCTTAGCGTGTATGTCAAACGAGAGAGTGTGATATGAGGTGAGATAAATATGTAGTTTTGCTCAAACATCACCACTCCTGATTAATATATTAATTTGATCAATTTACTACCAACTTAGTATCAATTATGTAGTTACGTTCCTTTCTTCAATTAAACTAAGGCGTATGTCCTTCTGAATGCTCATTCTTACTAAATTTGGAGAAGCAGCAAATAACAATTTTTTGAATAGCAATTCAGGTTTTGTACCATTGAACATCGAATTGCTATTTGTTTCAGATTGAGAAGTAGAGGTCACATATTAAGGTAGAAGGTTAGTAGGAGTAGAGTGTTGTCATGCCTTGCGAGGTTTAGGTTTGTTAGTGTCTGTCGTAGTACTAGTCGTACCCTTGTAGTTCCTACCATATGTTGTTTATTGTATTTTCGATTATCACACTATTTTTTCTATTGTTATTGTTTCTTTCTTGTATACTTTACACTATTTTTCTTATTAACTGCTATGCTTTCTTCGTTATTTTCTTCTTCGTTTATTTGAGTTTTATGTATTTGAACCGAGGGTCTTTCAAAAATAGCCTCTCTACCTCCACGAGGTAGTGGTAAGATATGCATAGATTCTACCCTCATCAGACCCAACTTAGTGGAATTTCACTGGGTATGTTGTTGTATGGAAAATTGAAATTAAAACATTATGGAAAAACTCATTCTTTTGTTTGAAATGGACTAAAAAGAAAAATAGGTTAAACAAATTGAAACACAAAGGATTAACTATTTTGCCATGTTCCGATTTAGTTATCGACTCCACTCGATTCCATTTGATGTTCAAGAATTCAGTGCATAGGTGTCAATATTGTTGCACGCTAACTCAAAGATTGATACAGTAACGAATTTATCTCCATCATAGAGTCCGGTCCCAAAACAAACACTCTTTGGACGCTACAGGCCAAAAGGGGTCCTCCCTAAAAAACACAGACCAAAACGGATACTTCGCCCAACTATGGGTGAACTGTGATAAACAAAGTTAACTTCCGTTAGTTCACCCCAAAACTTAAAAAAAACTATAAGAATTTTTTTAAGGTAGTTCGCCCCCAATGGGCGAACTACAATTCTTTTTATTAACTTAACCATTTCTCCAATATTTCATCTTCATATGAAACTTTTCTTCCTATCTTCTTCTTCTTGTTATTTTTCTTCTATAAATTAAAGGAATCAATATCTCTCTTTTCAATTGTTTTGTTCATCTACTTCATTTTCATACTCATTCAAGTATTAAGGTATTGTCAAATTGTTTTGTTCATCTAATTTTATTTCAATATTGTTTCTTGATCACAAACTTCAACAAAAAAAATAATAATTATGTATTTTTGTATTTAGATCAACAAACATCACTATTAAGTACTAATTTAATTATATAAATTATAATCATGAGTTTCAATTGAGTATTGCTTTATTTTTTTTTTTTTGAAATTAATTTATTTGTATGAATTTTTCATTAGATCTACAAGCATCACTAAATTACATTGTTTTTCTTATTAACTGCTATACTTTCTTCATTATTTTCTTCTTCTTTTATTTGAGTATTATGCACTTGATCCGAGGGTCTTTTAGAAACAGTCTCTCTTCCTCCATGGGATAATGGTAAGATATGTGTACATTCTACCCTCTCCATATCCCACTTAGTGAGATTTCACTGAGTATGTTGTTCTTGTATGAATAATTGAAATTAAAAAATTATGGAAAATCTCATTCTTTTTTTTTTGAAATGGACTAAAAAGAAAAATAGGTTAAACAAATTGAAACATATAGGATTAACTATTTTTCCATGTTCCAATTTATAGTTATCGACTCCACTCGATTCCATTTGATGTTCAATCATTCAGTGCGTAACTGTCAATTTTGTTGCACGCTAACTCAAAGATTGATACAATAACGAATTTAGCTCCATTATATATCCCTTTTTGGGTCTTCAAATATGACGATGTTTTACTAGGTGATGTTCAAGGACTTCTTTTTGTTTTTTTTCCCCTTTTTTCAATAGAAAGTATTCATCTTTTAAACACTTGAAATGGGTGCTTTACTTGTATATATTCTCTTTAGTTTGGATGTAAAGCTCTGATAGGAGAAGAAAATTCTGAAACTATTTCTATATTTCAATTATTAAGGATAATCTATTTGAAATATTATAAATAATGTTATTATCCAAAATTAACAAATATGTTAGAGTGGCTTAGAGTCCCACATTAATTGGGAATGACTGGAATTTACTTATATATACTTGGGCAGTTTCCCTTCGTGACCTAAATTTTTGAGATTGAGTTAGACATAAATATCATATCTTAAATATATCCTTCACCTGGGACTTGTCTAGTGTAGTTTTACCTCTCCTGTATGTGCAGATTATTACAATGGAGCGGAGTTTACCATATGTGCACCTGAAGAAGGCCGGTAGCGGCTGAAGGTGTGGACATCCAATTTTGATCCTCCATAATATTATTAATCATGGAGCTTCTTTTATTGCAAACGATTTTGAAATAATTGATTTCATAAAATTCACAATGTTTTATTATTTAAATAGTTTTGCCACTTTTGTTAATTTTGTAAATAATATGTATGTTTTTATAATTACGTATATAAATAGTACATTTTGATACAAATACTACAAACGACTATAAGGCCACTTGTTACAAATACTACAAACCCCGCCCACCCATTCTCTCATACGCATCGTCTTCCTCAACCCCGACAACAGTACACCCACCCAGACCCCTTTCGTTTTCTTCTTCAGCTTTCCTCGACGATCACCGCAGCTTTAGCCGTTCCAGTCGGCCTTGCTCGCGCCACGTCGAGCTCTGAGAGGGTTCTGTTGAATCAAGTTTTGTTTGGATGGCTGGAACAGAGTTCTTTATGCGTGTGTGCATTTAGGCATTTCGATTACCTAATTAGATTTGTTGTATTCATTATGGATAGCTTCAGTTGTGGATTAACTGATTGCACTTGCCATGTCCTATCTACTGCATTTGGCACTTGTTGTTTCTATAATCCACCATTGTGCTAAAATAGGTGCTAATCCTTGTCTTTGTTTGATATCATTTGAGTCCAAGATGGACTCTTTCCCCCTGCATCTCCAAATGGGCCATGGAGGCCTAATTGTATATCTTCTCGGGTCGAATTGGATTGATGCGGAGGAAAGGGAAGCTTGATGGGTCAAAGACCTGAAAATAAATTGACTCTCCAAATCACGGCTCTTCTAAACCTTCTTTAGTTTATTTCTATATTTCAATTTGTAACTAGTTATTTATTTCGATTATAATTTAGCTATCTTTATTTGTTTATTCATGTAATTATTATTTGATTCTATTAGTTGTAACATGAATGAATCTTCTAGTAAAGTTGCCATTTTTGGATTTCAAAAGTCTCTTTACTTTTACTATTTCAATTATCAAGTCTTGAATCAATTTCGATAATTCTAATCACTTGTTTAAATTCTCTAAATGAATTCAAAGGTTCCTTTCTCGAAATAAAATCAAGTGTTTATTTACTTATCACATGCTCTTAACAAAAATCGGAAAATACTTTCAAGTTTACAACTTTGGCCAAATAAATGATTTGTCGGATAACCGCGTATTAGCGGACATTTCAAGTGTCTTAAAAATCATCTTGAAGTGTAAATGAGAACCATGTACCCCTCTCTTTGGAATTTTGAAAGATTTTTTCTCTTTTGAAGTCTTTTGGAATTGATTTAAAAGTTTTCTTAATTGATTTTTTTAAACCGATTATTTCTTAACACATAAAACAGCAGGTTTCTTGTCATAAAAAAATCGTTCGCCTATTTTAAAATAATCAAGGCAAGTTTCAAGCAATCATTTAATCTGTCAGTCTTGTATAAAAATAATTCTAGTGCTTCACTTTGTGTAGAAGATGAAGATCTCCTCAAAGGTGTTCAACACAAATTCAGGGTTGGATAAAAATTTAGCTCCATCATGATATTTAAGCGGCCAGTTTACTATGTACGGGGCCCTTCAAGCGACTGATTCTTCTTATTTGTTCTAGCCTTGGTATATAGGGTTACCTGATACCCTGTTACAGGTGAGAGGTGACGGATATTCAGTTGAATTAGTAAGGGTGAAGCTAGCCCGAACACCATGGTCATCAAAAAAAGAAAAGAATGGTATCCATTCTAAAACACTTTTTTTAGATAGGTTGTCTAATGATCACTAGTTTTTGGGCACGTGCGTAGCACGTATGTCTCATGTAATTTTTTATAGATCTATTAAAACGATTAAAATTCTATTAAAACATGTATGGTTTGAACTTTGGTTAGTAGTTAACAAACTTTCAATGAAGTTACAAATGACTAATTTGAACAAAAATAAAAAACTTACAATAATCAAAAGTTAATAGAAAATTAAATTAAGACACAAAAAATAAACAAAGGAAAAAAATAGCAACGTACATGAAGGAAAATATTTTATTTATAAACTCAAAAGTTCTTGAATCTTACTTCAAGTTCTATATATTCTGTATATTTCTGTGTATTTCTCTGTGTCTTTCTGTATATTAAAAACTAACTAGTAACATTTCTATTTATAGAAGTAAAAAACCAAATTAAACTAAGACTAAGAAACTATAAAACTAACAAATCCTAATTAAATATAAACAAGTAAATAATATAAATAACTAATCCTAAACAACTTAGGATTCCTACTCCAACTTTGAATTATTATTTCCAACATTCTCCCGTAATTCAAAGTTGTATACTCTTGCCTTTTTCTTCTTGTCATTGTTGTTGTATTGAAAAAAACACGTCTCTTCTATCTTCAGTTTCATTCTTGTTATTGTTGTTGTATTGGAGAACTTCTCTTCAATCTTCAATTTTTGGAGTACTTCTCTTCAATCTTCAATTGTTGGAGTTGTTCTCTTCAATTCTCATTTATTTTTTTTCTTGGTTGTGTCGGAACACTTTCTCTCCAACTTCCAAGTGTTAGAGCACTTTCTCTCTAACTCACAATATTTTTTTTCTTGGTTGTGTTGGAGCACTTCTCTCCAACTTCCAAGTGTTGGAGCACTTTCTCTCCAACTCACGATATTTTTTCTCTTGGTTGTGTTGGAGCACTTCTCTCCAACTTCCAAGGTTGATGTCCTTCCCACCAACGCCTTTTTTTTCTAGTGTTGGAGCACTTTTCTCCAATTTACGATATTTTTTCTCTTGGTTGTATTGGAGCGCTTCTCTCCAACTTCCAAGGTTGATGCCCTTTCCATCGACGCCTTTTCTTTTGTTTATTTTTTGTTTTTTGGTGTTGGAGCACTCTCTCTCCAACTCTTGTTGATGCCCTTCCCATCAACTCCCTTTCTTTTTGTGTTTTTTTTTAATTCTTCTCTAACTTTTAATCTAGAGAAGAGTTTCTCCCTCTTGTGTTTGGTTGCACTTCTTTAAATCTGCAATATTTTTGTAAGTCTTTCCTCCTAGCATGTTTTTCATGCATATATTATTCGTCTAACGTTTATCGACATAATCATTGGCCAGACAGGCAGCATATATTGGTCATAGCCGCCCGCCGGCAGCAGAAATTCTTAGATCTTCTACCAAGATCGTAGAAGCTCTGATACCAATTTGAAGGAAAATATTTTATTTATAAACTCAAAAGTTCTTGAATCTTAGTTCAAGTTCTATCTATTCTATATATTTCTGTGTATTTCTCTGTGTCTTTCTGTATATTAAAAACTAACTTGTAACATTCCTATTTATAGAAGTAAAAACCAAATTAAACTAAGACTAGGAAACTATAAAACTAACAAATCCTAATTAAACATAAATAAGTAAATACCATAAATAACAAATCCTAAACAATTTAGGATTCCTACTCTAACTTTGAATTATTATTTCCAACAATACATATCTTTCTTAAGACTTTAAACATAAAAATATAGATGGAAAAAAAAATATAAAATTTATACATAATTTTTCGAGTTCTTGGTGACACCTTCTCCCACAATCAATCAAAATTCAAGAGTCTTCTTTATCAAGTCAAACTAAAATATGAATCAAATAATACAATAGTGATAAGTGCTTCACTATTCAACTAAAAAATGAAAATGATAACCTTGAGCAAGGGTCTCATGAAATAAACAAGTTGAATTATATAGATAAAAATGATGGAATATCAAAAGATATCTTAAAGTTTTAAATTAAATAGTTGGAGGTTATGAATATGAAAAATATGAGAGTTATGAATATTAAGAGTAGCAATTGAATAAATAATTAAATATGAAGTTGAATATCTAAAGCAAATTAAAAAAATAACAAAGAAGAGAAAAAAATTAATCAAGGAAGAAACATTAAAAACTAAGAAAATGTGGGGTGGGGTGGGGGGATTCGTGTAATATGAAGAAGATTAAAAGGTCACTCATAAAAGAGTTAATAAAGAATGTATATGAGTGGAAGATTAATGATTTGTTGTTGTATAAGATATTTAAGGTATTTATTATTTATGAGTAAATAAGGTTACTGCTAAAAAAAAAGAGGTAACTATGTGATAAAAATATGAATTTGTAATATTTTAATACCTTCTTAATTTAAGTATTTAATAATGTGATCTAATTATTATTTAACATTTCATTAATTAGTTATTTTATAGTATTTTTTTATTTAATATAGAGATAAAATGAGGCTTATATGAAAAATGGGAAGAAGTAGAAGAGATATAATTGCATTATTAATTTATTATTATAGTGATTATGAGCAATATTTATCATGTAACGTTTTTGAACGTCAACATAAATGAATAATTTAGTTTTTAGAGTTTTTAAAGGAATAACTTTTTTTAATGGCATTATTGTAGTAACTCAATTTTATAGGGTTATTTTGGTATTTCGACTTTCAATATTTTTTTGTTCCCACTTTTAGCAATACTAGTTTCTCGACACGTGGGTTGCACGTGTATCTCAGATAATTTTGTACAAGATTTTACATAATTATCTAAGATTATTGCAACACTTATTGAGTAATAAAAGACATTTTTTTAAAAAAGCTTCATGAATGTGATAATTTTCTAGCTATTGACAGTTAAGTTCAAAATATGTGAATTATTATTTAATTGAGATGGTGGAGCTTTTAAAAATAAGGATTCAGAAGAATGTAAAGATACTTTATTTTCAACCGCACTTCGCGCGGTGCATGAATCCATTTAGACAATATTTTTTTTCAAATTTTTTTTGTCAAACCAATAAGAAAAAACTTTTCATGTAATGACCCTGAAGGTCATTTTTGGTAATTTTTGTTAAATGACCATTTTACCCCTCCTGAGAGTTGCCCCTAATCATATTTGGCTGATATCCGATGTTAGTTTTACAGAAATTCTTGTTAAGTTGTGGTTTTTGGAAAATTTGAATTCTAAAGGCTTAAGTTGTCAAAATATGATTTTTTTTGAGGTCTTTCGGAGTTTTGGGACTTGGATGGGAATTCTGTAGATTTCATCAGTTCCAAAATGTGGAAATGATCTAGGAGAGTTGACGGAATCAATTTTGGGGTTGTATAGTAGATTTGAGGTCTTAAGTTGGAAAATTGTGAAATTTTGATCATAGGGTTGACTTTGGTCAACATTCAGAGATTGGATGCTCGGATGTGGATTCCGAAGACTCCGTTGGATTTGGGGGATGATTTAAGGCCTAGGGGTGGCCTTGGTTGAATTTTTTAGAGGTCCTGAGTTTGTTTTGAGTTTTTGAAGCTTGAGTTAGTTTTGTTGCTTTTTATGGGGTTCTGGGTCAAGGAGACCTCGAATCCAAATTTCGACGGTTCCATTGAGTCCGGAATGTCGAATTTAGTGGGGTTGCATATATGGTTTGTGTGCACGGGGTTCCGAATGCATCTCGAGGGTCTATTCGGTGATTTTGTGTTTTGCTGTTATCTGGTGCCAGTCGTTTTGACCTCCGCGTTCGCGGAGGGTGAGGCTGGTGGTCTCCGTGTTCGCGGAGGGTTGGGCTTGTGACCTCCGCATTCGTGGAGTAGGTCCCGCATGCGGAGGGTCGGTGAGTTGTTCTCCGCGTTCGCGGAGGTAGTGTCTGTAACGACCCGTTAGGTCGTTTTGAACATTAGACCTATCTCTTTCATAAAAGAACCTTCCCGTAAATTTTGAATGGTGATTTTGAACTATTTATTTAACTACGATTATTTAGTTGGTGGGTATTTATTAAACAATTAGTTTTTAGTTGATTGTAAATGGGCCAAATCTGAAATTTATTTAATATGCTATGTAACTTGGCCCATATGTAGAAATAAAAATAAGTTAGTGGAATTTGTTACCTTTTAGTACATAATTATTTTATTTAAGAAAAGAAAAGAGAGAAGAGAAAAGGGGAATAATAGAATCTCACATGCGGCGTCACGAAGAACGGCACTGCATCAGATTGGAAACGTTCTGAGACGTTGAGGAGAGGAAAAGCATTGGAGAGTTAGCTTGCTTGACTCCGGTTCTTCGGTGGAGGTAGGTTATGGTTTATTCTATGTGATAGATAGACTCTTAATAGTGATTGATAGTCATTGAGTGATATTGTGAAATTTTCTATGTACTTGGTTGTTGTGGTTTGGATGATTCATGTGTTGTTGTGAATGGTCTGAAATCGCAAGACCGCGAAATCTATAATCTTAAACTTGTTTTATTAAAGTGATGCCTTGAATAAAGAAGGCTTAATGAAATATTGATAAGGAAGTGGAAAGAGATGATAAATAATGACAAATGAATTAACGATATAATTGGATCGGGTGTCACGTTCCGACACGGTATTAATGGATCGGGTGTCACGTTCCGACACGGTATTATTGGATCGGGTGTCATGTTCCGACACGGTATTATTGGATCGGGTGTCACGTTTCGACACGGTGTTATTGGATCGGGTGTCACGTTCCGACACAGTAACATTAAAGAAAAACATATTGAATTAACTTAATATACTATATCTCAAATAACTCATTTCCCAAAAGAGCGTGGTGTGGAGGCCTGAGTCCTCATGTGTGTTCTTGATATTGTTGACTGATTGTGTACTTGATTTAGTGTTGTTGTCACTTGTTCATGTGATTAGTTGCTTGCCACCTGGTATAGTGGATTTTATACTATTACTTTATGCATATCAGTTTCTATTTTGAGTTGGCCGATGATATCTACTCAGTACATATTGCCTTGTACTGATCCCTACTTGTGTTTTCCTTCATTTTCCTTTTGTGGAGTGCAACGAGTGTACCACCGACTTCGACTCGCTCTCAACTCTAGTCCGTCTCCAGCACATCAGAATTCAGGGTGAGCTATTCCGTCTAGCTCGTGTTGGATTCTCTCTCGGTCATGGCATGATGTCCTTAGCTTTCGGACATACATTATCCTATTTATTTATTTGATATCTTTAATACTCTTAGACTTGATATTTTGAGAATAGATGTCCTTGATGTGATGACTTTCAGGTTTTGGGGATAATATGTAATAAACTCTAAAGGTTTCTTTTATTGGTTACTTTAAGTTGTGAGCTTCCGCATTATGGTTGTATTTTGTTGTTGAACAATTAATATGAGTTGGGGTTTGGATTCGTTGGTTCTCCTACCTAGGAGGTTAAGTGTGGGTGCCACTCATGACTCGTTTTGGGTCGTGACAGTGTCTGCGTTCACGGAGTTCATTAATGCCTGAAACAGTGTAAATTCAGGAAATGTCCCATTTTCATTATTTTGGAGCTCTCTTGGGCGATTTTTGAAGAGACTTTTCTTGTGAATTAGTGTGGGTAAGTGATTTTAACCCTTGGCTTTGATTACCCATTGATTTAAGCTTGATTTTGATTTGAAAATTGGGTTTTTGAATTGAGATTTTGGGGGTTTTTGATAGAACTCCGATTTTTTGATAAAATGGGAATGGTGGACTGATTTGAGCTCCGTTTTTCAAATGATTTTCTCTATTGGGTTGCTAATGCCTTGACGGACCCTTTCATGTAAGAAATTTCGGATTCAAGTTCCATTTTCGAAATCGGAGTTTTGGGTTGTTTTACCCTTTCTTTCCAAATTTTGTGTTTTTGGCATTGTTAGCTCCGGATTGTGATTGTGGTTCATATTTTGAGTAGATTGTGGTACTTTGGATTGCTCTCAGAAAGGAAAAGCCCCAGTTGTGGATTGAGCGTGTTTTGATTAAGGCAAGTGGACCTTTAAAACTTTGTGAACCTCGTTAAATTCCGAATTTCTTCCTTGTATGAGTTGGGGAGTAATGGGATTGAGGAATGGGATGAAATCTTGTATGAAATAAATCTAATTTTGATTGATGGGGTAATAAAAAGGCTTATGTGCTAATGTTGTAAACCATGTGGAATTATAGTGATCTTGTGTGTGGTGTTGTGATTTAAAGAGGACTATGAAAGCCTTGATGAAATCGTGAAATTGATGAATATGTCTTTTGCCTAATTTGAACTATGGGATTAGACTTGAATATCTTGCTTAGCAATTGATCCTACTAATGATGAAAGGAGTAGTGAATCGGAGACTAGGCAATTGATCTTGTTGTAAATGATGTAATTGATGTTGTTGATATATTGTTGATAGTGTGACGTGATTTGCATTGATATGAATTGCGTTGTGATTGTGAACACTATCGTTTTCTCATTATTTGTGTGAACATGCTTGTGTGCATTGGTTCTGAAACACTATGATGATTATGCCGATGGGAAATGGTTCCGACGAGTGATGATTTATGACGGTGGGAAATGGTTCCGGCGAGTGATGATTTATGCCGATGGGAAATAGTTCCGGGGAGTGATGATTTATGCCAATGGAAAATGGTTCCGGCAGATACATGGTCCATGTGTGGCCCAATGGGTTTCGGTCTGAGATTTAGCGGATGTGTATCGTAGGACATACATGCATCATGCTACTTGACATTGCATTGCATTTCATTGTCCTTTTCTTGACATTGTGGAGTTGCGTTTATGTCCCGTGACACTGTATTAGATGTATTAGATGTTTATGTGTGTTGACACCCAATTTTGGACCTCCACGATATGAATTAGTTTTCGAACTTCTAAATTTCAAATGATTTAAAATAATTAGTTTATAAAAATTTAAAAGGTTTTTCAAGTTTTGAAATGATTTTAGTCATTTTTATATTGTTTTAAATAGTAAATATATTTCTTATATAATTTTGTATATAATTAGTATATCAAATATTTGAAAATCATCTAGAAAAAAATACATTCTACATTTTAATCAAATTTTTATTAATTTAGTTTAGTTTAAATTATAATTATAACTTTGAATGATTTAGCTTTTATAATTAAGTTTATTATCTTATTTCGTTAAATTAAGAAGCTCATTAATTAATTTATATAAATTCATCTTATTTAACTTTTAGCCGAATTCACAAGTTGAATCCGATTTGGCTAAATTTTAAATTTAAACTAGCCTTGATTGCAATCAATTTGGGTCAAATCCTCAATTTCTAACCTAGCCTTTTATTACAAAAATAGCAAACCCCTTTACTTTTTGAGAGATGAGAGTTTCTTTTAGAGAGAGAAATATTTGAGAGATGAGAGTTTTGGAAATAATTAGAATGAAAGGAATTAGGCGTAGAAAGTATATATAGGTCTTAGATTAAGGGTATAAATGACTTAGCTTAATAGGTAAACAATTAGGAAAAATATTGAAATGCCCTTAATTAAAAATTGCCGGGGCCAATCGACGGACAGGATCTACGGTCCGTACATAAATTGACAGACTGTCCTGCTCTTCCGTCAATTGATTCAGAAAGTTCATTTTGGGCTGAAAATTTGGCTAAGTCTGGAAGGCATCTATGGAACCCAACTACGGCCCGTCAACTGAACTACGAACCGTCCTGCTATTCTGTTGGTCAAAGTTCAGAAACTTGAAAATTCTGAAAGTTCACAGTGCCATTGATGGTCCCCACCTATAGCCCGTCAACTCATCGACGGGCCGTAGGTGGCCTCCGTAGGTCACTGTCTTCATGTGAGTTCTGCATTTAAAATTCATTGAAAGCTTGAGGTGTTACAATATCTCCCCCTCGGGAAAATTCGTCCTCGAATGAGAATCAAGACATCATGAAAAGGGTAATAGACACGGACTAACAACCCAACCTAGCATGCAATCACATAAGTGCATATATCTGAGGAGGAAACATCAACTCAGAGCTAAAGCATGATCTACACATCATATCATGAAGACTTTATGCAACTCATACTCAAATGTACATAATCATATAAGACTCTTCATGAACATGCATAATCAAGGAATCATGGAAATCAACTATGACACATGAGACCAAAAGAATGAACCACGAGGATCAAGATACCTCAAGCTAGAGTAGGATCGGAAGGAAAGAGATGAGGATATCGGGACATCATATCGGCCTCGTCCTCCCAAGTAGCACCTTCAACCAATTGATTCCTCCATAGAACTTTTACGGAAGCAACTTCTTTATTTCTTAACTTCCGGACTTGCCGGTCTAAAATCTCAACCAGAACCTCTTCATAAGAAAGGCTATCCTTTATGCCAAGATTCTCTAATGGCACTATAGAGGTCGGATCACCAACACACTTCTTCAATAATGAGACATGGAAAAATCGGACGCACTGATGCCAAATCATTAGGCAAGTCAAGCTCATAAGCAACCTTACCAACACGTCTGAAAATTTGATATGGGTCTACATAATGGGGACTAAGCTTCCCTTTCTTCCCAAATCTCATTACTCCCTTCATGGGTGAGATTTTCAAGTAAGCCCAATCATCCACATCGAATTCTAATTCTCTTCTTCTAACATCGGCATAGGACTTTTGTTGACTTTGAGCCGTTTTCAACCTTCCCCTAATAAGTCAAACTTTCTCCATAGCCTCATGCACCAACTCCAGGCCTATCAAAGCAACTTCACCAACTTCAAATCAACCTATAGGAGATCTACACCTCCTACCATAGAGAGCCTCAAATGGAGCCATACCAATACTAGAATTGTACCTATTGTTATAAGCAAACTCAATCAAAGGCAAGTGATCATCCCAAGTACCCTTGAAATCAATTATACAAGCTCTCAACATATCTTCCAAAGTCTGAATAGTACGTTCCGCTTGCCCATCGATTTGGGGATGAAAGGCCGTACTAAGCTTAACACGAGTACCAAGACCTTTTTGGAACGACTTCAAAAATTGAGAAGTAACTTGTGCACCACGATCTGAGATAATGGATAAAGGCACTCCATGCAGCCTAACCATCTCCCTCAAATACAACTTAGCATAATCCTCCGCCGAATAAGAAGTCTTGACGGGAATGAAATGGGCTGGCTTTGTCATTCTATCCACAACAACCCAAATCGAATCATATTTTTGCCTCGTGCGAGGCAAACCCACAATAAAATCCATATTCACATCTTCCCACTTCTAAGTAGGAATACTCATATCTTGGGTCAAACCTCCCGGCCTTCGATGCTCAACTTTCACTTGTTAACAATTAGGGCACTTAGCCACAAACCCTGCAATATCTTTCTTCATTCCGTTCCACCAATAAATTTCCTGCAAATCACGGTACATTTTGGTAGCTCCTGGGTGGGTGGAATATCGAGAACTATGGGCTTCTGATAAAATTTGCTCTCTTAAACCCTCTACATTGGGAACACACAAACGACCTTGATATCGAAGCACACCATCCCCCCCTTGGGAGAAAGCCTCAACGGACTTCTTTAAAAACGCTTCCTTTATTTCAACTAAGTTAGGATCAAGATCTCGTTTAGCCTTCACGTCATGCACAAAAGAGGATTCGGACCTATTATGAACCGTAATACCACCTTTAGTAGAATTAACCAATCTAACACCCAATCGAGCCAATCTATGGACATCTCAAACCAACTCTTTCTTACCATCCTCAACATGAGCAACACTACCCATAGATAATCGACTAAGGGCATCCGTCACCACGTTAGCCTTACCGGGGTGATAGAGATCACTCATATCATAGTCTTTTAACAACTCGAGCCACATTCTTTGGCGGAGATTCAAACTTTCTGTTTAAACACATATTGCAAACTCTTATGGTTAGTGAAGACATCTACATGTACCCCATACAAATAATGTCGCCATATATTTAAAGCAAATACAACTGCTGCTAATTAAAAGTCATGAGTAGGAAGTTCTTTCGTGCACCTTAAGTTGTCTTGAAGCATAAGCAATGACTTTCCCATTTTGCATAAGAACACATCCTAGCCCAATTCTCGAGGCATCACAATAAACCACAAAACCATCGAATCCTTCCGGTAGAGTCAATATCGGAGCTGAAGTAAGTCGATCCTTTAACTCTTGAAAACTCTTCTCACATGCCTCGGACCATGCGAATTTAACCTTCTTTTGAGTCAAAGCCATCAACGGAGAAGCAATGGATGAAAACCCTTCGAACAAACCTCCTATAATAACCGGCTAAGCCCAAAAAACTACGGATATCTGAAGGTGATAAAGGTCTAGGCCAATTCTTAACCGCTTTCGTCTTTTTAGGATCTACCTCAATGCCCTTACCGGAAACAATGTGACCAAGGAAAGCCACGGACCTTAACCAAAACTCACATTTACTAAACTTCGCAAAGAGTTATTGGTCCTTGAGGACTTGTAAAACAATCCTCAAATGATTAACATGTTCACCCTCATTCTTTGAGTAGATCAAAATGTCGTCAATAAACACAATCACAAACATGTCAAGGTATTGCTTAAACACTCTATTCATCAAGTCCATAAATGAGGCCGGAGCATTTGTCAACCCAAACGACATCACCAAGAACTCGTAGTGACCATACCTAGTCTGGAAAGCCATTTTTGGAATATCATCTTCTTTCACCCTTAATTGGTGATAGCCCGAATAAAGGTAGATCTTAGAGAAATAACTAGCCCCTTGAAGTTGATCAAACAATTCATCTATCCTTGGTAGAGGATACTTATTCTTAATGGTAACCTTGTTCAATTGGCGATAGTCGATACACATACAGAGTGAACCATCTTTCTTCCTTACAAATAAGACCGGAGCACCCCATGGAGAAATACTAGGCTGGATGAAACCCTTATCCAACAAGTCTTTCAACTGCTCTTTTAGTTCGTTAAGTTCCGCCGGAGCCATTCTATAAGGAGGAATATAAATAGGTTACGTATTTGGGAGAAGGTCAATACCGAAGTCTATTTCCCTTTTGGGAGGAATACAGGGCAAGTCATCGGGAATCACTTCCGAAAACTCATTAACAACGGGGACCAACTCAAGAGTAGGGGTCTCGGAATCTATATCCCTCACCTTAACAAGATGGTAAATGCAACCCTTTGAGATCATCTTTCTAGCTTTCAGATAAGAAACAAATTGACCTCGAAACATAGAATTTCCCCCCTTCCACTCTAGGATAGGCTCATTTGGAAACTGAAACTTCACCATTCGAGTCCTACAATCAATAGAGGCATAACAAGCATGCAACTAATCCATCCCAAGAATAACATCAAAATCTAGCATATCAAACTCTACAAGATCAACATGAGTGACTCTATGGGATAAGGAGACGAGACAATCTCTATAAGCTCTCTTAGCCATGATAGATTCTCCAATCGGAGTAGAGACACGAAAAAGATCTAGCAACACATCCGGAACAACATCAAACCTCATAGCCACATATGGCGTCACAAAAGACAAGGTAGCACCGGGATCAAGCAAAGCATAAACATCAAAATGGAAAACTCTTAACATACCGGTAACCAAGTCGGGAGAGTTCTCTTGCTCATGACGAGCCTAAAGTGCATAAAATCGGTTTTGCTTCTGATTCCCAGTAGAACTTGACGGATTCTTGGATTGAACGCGTCGACAGTTATCCTCTTCATTCTTAGCCGCTAAGGGGCAATCCCTTATCTTGTGATCCGTCTTACCACAACCAAAGCATGCATTAGAACCAGCTAGACATTTGCCCTCATGCTTTCTTCCACACTTAGGACAAGTAGACAATGAAGAACCACCACCACTTTCTCCTTGAGGCTTAGGGTTAGACACCCTATCTTTGTTGAACTTAGGAGGAACATTGGATGAGCTTTGGTTAGAGAACCTTTGTCGAAATCTAGGACGACCATGTCCATCGGACCTTGAGTGCGAGAAGTTACCCTCACCGGTCCTAGCCCTCTTGGTCTCTCTAGACCTTTTCTTGAGCTTTTATTCCTCAATTTGTTAAGCATACACCATGAGATGAGAAATGTCCATATCATTAACAAGCATAGCGGTGCGACATTCTTTAGCCAACATTTCGGACACCCCCGAAACAAACTTACTCATTCTTGCCCTAGGATTGGCAACTATGGAAGGAGCATATCGAGACAATTGTGTGAACTTCAAAGCATACTTTTTCACACTCATATTTCCTTGTCGAAGATTGATGAACTCAAGCACCTTTGCCTCCCTCATTTCGAGGGGAAAGAACTTATCAAGAAAAGCAACCTTGAATTTCTCCCAATCAAGAGGACCCTCATTAACCGCCCTCTCACTTTTCCATTGATTGAACTAAATTTGGGCAACACCCTTGAGTTGATAAGCGGCCAACTCTGCCTTTTCTTCCGGCGTCACACTCATGATCATCAACACCTTGTACACTTCATCGATGAACTCTTGAGGATCTTCCTCAACCTTAGAGCCATGGAATTCCGGAGGATTTATCCTCGTAAAGTCCCTCACTCTTGATGCCGCCGTTCCCACATTTGGGTTTACGGGAGCAACCACTTCTCTATTGGCTTGAGCCATCACGGCTTGAGCCAACACTTGGAAAGCAGCCCTAAACTCGCATTAGTTACTTGTTCCGCCAAAGGGTCGGCCGAAACTTGAGGAGCTTGAGGAGGAGCTTCTTGTTCCACATTCTCTCCCATGTTTCTTCTAGCGTAAGCTCTTCGGGTCGTCATATCCTAAAATGCATAGGATAGGGATTATGAGAGATACTTGTAGAGTTAAACTCTATGGCACGACTTAAGAGTAATAAAAGAAGTGGAATTTCTTAAACGTCTTATAGCCTCTCATTCATAAATGTGGCGCGCTTCACACTCATGAACAAAACTCTACTTGACGCGGCTTATGAGACATCCTAGGATCTTTCTAAAACCTTGTGCTCTGAATACCAAGTTTGTCACGACCCAAGGTACCCCCTAGATGTGACATGGCGTACAAGACCCCGAGAGGCCTCATACAAGCCCTTAGCATACATTACATACAAGATAATAGAGAATAAAAGTTTGAAAGAAAATTTCATATCAAAGCTTTTTAAAAGAAACAGCGGGAGTCTACATCTCATGTCTCAAAGCCCATCTATCATAGAAAGTAAATTTAGGACGTTACCCAATACAATCCAAAAACTGAAAAGAAATGACATGAAAATAAGAACAACTGGGCTATTTCCTCGGATGGATGAGGACTCACCAAGTCTTCTATCAACTCTCTAATCAAGCTCCAACCACGAGTGGAAGGTGAATCGCCACGTCCTACACCGAATAAGTTAATGTAGGCAAAAGTATGCGTTAGCACAATTAAGTACTAAGTATGATAGCAATGCATATAAACACATAAATCATGCTAGAGATAGAGACAAAATCATGACATGCAATGGCCAAGCTTAAAACATGATAGACATGAGAAACATGAAACATAAAGCATATACCAAGGCCAAGGCAAGCTAAATCATCTTCCTTTCTTTTCTTTACTTCATCATGAGAACACTTGTTCATTAACTTGTCGGGAAAAGCCTTAACCGACATGTAAGACCATGTGAGCTATCAACACGGAATCCGGTGTCTATCTCACACCGAAAAGGGGTGTCCTACTTGCCAAGGTAAGACCATGAACTTCTTAGCTTATGTGGATCCACTAGCTAGTGTCTATCAAAGACCAACACCCTATAGTGGCACATAGGTTATGGGACATGGGTAATCGTCACTTGTCCACTCGGTACTAAGCATACTTCCCACGGATTAGTCATAGTTAATTTTATCTTAGGTAGACATAGGTAATCTCCTCTTGTCTACATTTGTCATAAGCTCATTATTGGTAGACTTGGGTAATCGCCGCTTTGTCTACATTTGGGTACATGGGTAATCGCCTCTTGTCCTTTCATTCATTAGCATAGCTCCTTAAGAACATGGGTAATTGTCTCTTGTTCTTTTAAGTCATATTGGGAGTATTATGTGAGAAACCTTTCACAACTCAACCATAGCATCATCATGTCATAACTTTGGCACTTCACTCTCAAAGCGCCCTTAACTCATCTTTTACTTCATATGAGACATGCATAAGTTCATTAGTTTTATCTTTACTTAGTTCATCATGCTCATAGTTCATAGATCATAGAGTTCATATGGGTTCATGCAAGTTCAACGCATATCATGCAATTCAATGCAAGCTCATGCTTAGAAAGCCATAATTAGGACAATTTACCCATACTTGAAGGAACTCACATAATAGAGGAAAATCATGCTTTTGACTTGATCATGCTAAATTCGTAAGATTATCCTCAATTCATTCATAATTCATGCTTGATTTCATAGAGAATTCATAAACTTCATCAAATCATAGCTCAACCCGACAATCAAAGCGTAGATTATCAAATTGGGGAGAATTAGCTTGGGATCATGGGGGTTCATGCAATTTTTACATCAAATCATGTAATTTACTCTAATTCGTGCACTAAGTTACTTTATCACGCTAGATCGTGCACTAGGAATCATAAAATCAACAATTGAAATCTTAATTGAAGAACCCACAATGATTGATCAAAACCCTAATTCAATTAGGTTAGAGTAAACCTTTAAAAATCATGAAGAAGAGGAAGGGCACATTGGAGGAAAAGACTCCTAATGGTGAACACTGTCATACCTCAAAGCAATCCACAAGAAATTGGAGAAGATTGAAGGTTTTTAATGGAGGATTCAAGCTTCTTCTTCTTCCTTGAGAGTTGAGAGAGTTTCTTTTGGAGAGAGAAATATTTGAGAGAGGAGAGTTTTGGAATGAATTAGAATGAAAGGAATTAGGCTTAGAAAGTATTTATAGGTCTTAGATTAAGGGTATAAACGACTTAGCTTAATAGGTAAACAATTAGGGAAAATATCGAAAAACCCTTAATTAAAAACTGTTGGGGCCAATCGATAGACAGGATCTACGGTCCGTACATAAATTGACGGACCATCCTGCTCTTTCGTCAATTGATTCAGAAAGTTCATTTTGGGCTGAAAATTTGGCTAAGTCTGGAAGGCATCTACAGAACCCATCTACGGCCCGTCAACTGAACTACGAACCGTCCTGCTATTCCGTAGGTCAAAGTTCAGAAACTTGAAAATTCTGAAAGTTCACAGTGCCATTGATGGTCCCCACCTACGGCCTGTCAACTCATCGACGGCCCGTAGGTGGCCTCCTTAGGTCACTGTCTTCCGGTGAGTTCTGCATTTAAAATTCATTGAAAGCTTGAGGTATTACACCTTTTGCCTATAATAATCTCTGTGTGTTGGCTTATTCGAATGCTTTTCATTACTCTCACTTAGTTTCTATTTGGCATCACTAGTTTCTGTTCTAGACAAGTACTTACAATGCATTGCTCTTCTGGTTGCTGTTACTTCATTAGTATGGTTCTAATTTCTTGAAAGTTATATTAGCCTGTTTGTGTTTTTTAAATTGAGCATGATTTGGTTAAACATATGGTAACCAAAAGTGTTCTGATTCTTTAAGACAGTGATTCATCGATGTTAAATGAAGTTATCATTCGTTAATTGAATTGTAATTGGGCTCTTTCGGTTTGTGATGGTAGTTTGGGAGAGTGATTGCTTCAATGCATACCTCCAAACGAATTGATCTGCTTTGCTTAAAATCGTTTTAACACTCCTTTATCTTAGTTGTGAATGTGCCTACGATGTTGTTTGATTCGTCACTGCTTATACTCATCTTTGTCAAAAGGATGTAAATGTGAGCATGAGGCCTGACTGTTTAGCATTTAGCTCCGAGCATTGATGACCCATTTTGATAGTTCAATTCCTTGCTTCTTGACTCTCTTATCATGTGTGTATTTGTTTAGTTGTAATCGTTGCTTGTCTATTTTGAATCAGTCAAACATGTTTGGTTTGAATTCTCGTTATTATAATTGTGGTTTTCATGAAGATTGGGCTTATCTCGCCTTAAGTTTACTGTTGTTGGAATTTTTTTAAGGAAAAATTTATATTAGTCAAAACATTTGGGTGTTTATCTTGTTAACTTCATTGTAAGTAAGTGCTAATGTTTGTTATTTATGTTCTTCTTTTGCATGAAATTTTCCCCAAGTCCTCTTGGACTCCATCTCCTATTTGCATTTTCCAATTGGGCCATGAGGGCCCAAACCTGTCCTTTATCGAGTCAGCCTGCCTCAAAATCGAAGAATAGGGCTGGAAGACTGGTGTACAGGTGTTCGGAAGCTGGAAAAGGGGTTGTCTACATAATATACAGAAGCATATACAGCAGTATACGGTGAATATACAGTGATATACACTCATTGTATACACCGTATACAAAGGCAGAAACAGGCCCAAAAGGCCTTCCAAGTTTCAACAGTCTTTTTATGTAATTCCATTGGGCTAAAAGCCCATATTTGTATATATGTTGCTAGTCTAGGACAGGTGTGATTGGGCCTAAGGCCCACTTATTTTGTTTGATTTACTTAGATTTAGGACAGGTGAATTGGGCTAAAGGACCATTTATTTGTTGGCAGATTGCTTTAGTCTAGGATAGATACACAAAGGGTTGGGCCAAAGGTCCAAGTCAGAAATTAGGCCCAAGTACTGGCTCAGGTGGACAGAATCCAGACTTGGGCCCAAATCTCTTTCCCTCTCTATTATACTCTATGTGTGCGATATTTTTGTATTATTTATCATCTACACACACTAACACATTTGTCTTTTGAGTTGTTTTTCTTTTTCAGGTTCTCAAAACTGATCTGTGTTGAGAAAATGGCAGAACATCCATACTTCACAAGGTCCAAAGACCCCAAAGATTCCTAGTTGTTCGATGTCGGCGATCCCTCTAGATCCTTTTTCTATCCTTTGTTCTATTTGAGACATAAAGAATGTTGAGACTTGTACTTATCTATTGAATTTCTGTATTAACAGCTTGTACATGTGACAACCAGTCTTGGGTTGGTGTTGCTTAAGTTGATAGACTTCCGCTTGATTATTTCTCTTCTTTATTTCTGTTATTTCCGTTTGTTGGGTCTTAGGTTGACTTGTTTTAGTGGGATAGGACAAGTGTTATCACGCCCGGTTTTGGATCGTGACATTTCATGTATATGAATAATTTTTTTCTATATATAAATATTCATGAAATCTCCATTTATATAATTCTATTATTAGAATTAGATGAACTATATTCTTTTTATTATTATATTTTCTTTAAAAAATAAAATTGTATAAAAGATTTTCACTTTTAAATACAGTGTTTGTGTATGTGATTCTCATTGTAGTAGATTTGTTTCTTTCATTAAATAGTATGACATTTTTGTTTTTCGAAAATTTCTTTCATTAAGAATAAAACTATGAAATGAAAAGAAATTGAATATACAAAGGAAAAAAAGTATAAGTGGAAACACTACAATTTGATGGGATTGCTCCTCTTCAAATTGGACAGTTAAAAGTATCTATTACAAATTCTTTTGATTATAAGATTAAAAATTGAAACAGTGTTTTCATTTATTAAATCATTAGTATAAGTATTTAAAACCATTTTTACTTATTTATTATCTTATTATCAAAATTAAGTCAATTATAATGTCTTTCTCTATGCTTATTTATTATGGATTAGCGATAAAAAATAATAATTTGAAACACTCATTGTTTTCTTACTTATTTATTATGGAGATGTAGTTAGAACATAATATTTGAATATATTTCTTCCGTTTTAAAATAATCGTCATGTTTTACTTTTTTTCTAGTCAATTTGACTATTTTTTTAAAGATAAATAAGATTATATTTATTTGATATATTAAAATTAAAGTTTGGATATCCAAAATCTATACAAAAAGTACTATAGATTACAATTTTCTCATGTCAATATAATTAAAAAAATACATCGTAATTAAATATTGATCAAAACTTATATCGTTTGACTCTTAAAAAACCAAATGTATTAAAATGAGAGAAAACATTGGAAAAAAAAATGAGAAATTAAATAAATAGGAATACTGGCTCATGAGATATAAATTTATGATACGATCTCATTATAAATTTAGCCGAGATTTAACGAATTAACGGATAAAATGTTCATGTATTTATGCGTACAAATATAAATATTTTTCTTAAATTAGTTCCAAAACTTTGCATATCACTTATTTCATAATTAATTTAGTTTAGAGCTGAGATGCTTTAATCTAATAGTTCATTACAAACTTCTCTCTTTTTAAAAGTAAATATCCAAAAAATTAAAAACTTTCTGTTAATATAATCCATACAATATAAAAATATCACTTTATGTATAGATTATGAAGTAAGAAAAATTCAAATCAAAATTTATTAAATTCTCAAAATATAAAATAATTATCATCTACTAATTTACAATTACTTATCTATAAAAGCTATAAAAAATATATTGACAAAGATCGACATCATAAAATTTTAGCTTCAATTTGTTAGGCAAGAATTTTTTTTTAGCAAAAAGTAATGTATTAACAAATACTTGACATGCACGGTAAATCAAAAGAGTGATCACTATTAATAACTAAAATATAATATTCTCAAGTCTCAATAAAAATTATAAAGAAAGATATTATATATAGAAATATTGCATAAAAGCATATTATAAAATATGAAGAAGTATAAATACTATTGCTCATTAATTATGCAATTTAATTGAAAAATATGAAAAGAATTAAAATCTAGTACTTAAGTTTTTATTTTACTATACACTTTGGGCTTTCATCAATGAATATATTGTGAATTGTATTTACGGATAATTGTTAGATGCAATAACAAAGACAAAATTTTAAAATAATAAATTCGAAATTTGATATTTTGTGAAATTCCACCCCGAATAACCTTATATAGAGGCAATATTTGTTTATTGATTCCCAAAATAATTACTAAATATAGCAATATTAGTCAAAAATAAAAATACAACATTTGTCAATCGAGAAAATGAAAATAAGAAACATATAGAAATAAACTTTTTTTTTGTTTGTAGATAATGAGTTTTTTTACTATCGTAATTGCTGCACAAAGAACAAAATAATTCTTTAGACTCCAATTTAAATAGAAAAATATTATCAAGTATCAATCATATTTAGCTTTTGTTTGCTAAACAAACCATTAGAAATCAATAATAAGTAGAGCAATCAAGTAAAACTAATGCAAAAAAATTTATTTTAATTTCTTAATTTGAAATTAGCTTTAAAATAAAATACACTTTCAAAAATTTTCAAATCAATATATTTATCTTTAAGACTTCCCCAATCATATTTATAATATTTATATATCTTTACACCTAATTAAGATCATTCTCAAATTTAAAAAAAACATAAGGTCAAGCTTCTCTTCCAACAAAAGTTCACACTTTTTTCAATAGCTAGCAACAGTAGATGTGGTTAAAATTTGAATTCGTTCACGATAAAAAAAATATCTTGTTCCGACTCTCGAGGCAATTATCATTTTTTGTTAAAAATTTACGTCTTAGGCTCTTATTTCCAATCACTAAATTTCAAAACAATAAATTACATCATATCAATTCTCTAATAAATTTGATCATATTCCTGAACAAATCTAATGAAAGAAAAAAGTATGCCTTGTCAAAGAAATTAAAACAAATTAAGAATAGTAGAAAAAATGTTAATGAATTTAGTGTGAGTATATATAATTATCTTACAAGAAATGTATTTGATGTTAAGGTAGATATCACTGAGTGTATCAGGCTTCTCCATACAGATGTTATAACAAAAATCAACAAATATCGAGTAAGAAATAAACTGTTTGATTAAAATATCGATAAACTTGTGTTCAAATAATTAAATGTGTCTATTTGAATTTGCATGGAAATTAAAAGAGCATATACCAAAATAAAATATCCACCAACACATGAATCTGACAAGATAATATTATCATACAAAGTTAAAAAGCTAAACACACATTAGATCTCTGCAGAACTTTCTTATAATGCACCGTTGGAGTTGAAATAGATAGATCATAAATTTCTTGCTCATTATATATCCAAACTTGTTTATGACTTTTTCGGTATCTTTGTACGGAAACATTAAGCACAAAATGTAAACCATAGTGTATATAAATGGATGAAGAAATTTAAAAGCCTAGAAATAAGGAGTAGGAAAAAGAAACAGAAGTTATCATTTGTTTCTCTATTGACATTTCAAATCGATCTCTTCACCCTATCATAATACATATAGTTTGTAAAATCATCATCAATTTTAACAAAGAAAATGAAAAGGTATTGAAAATCAAAGGTCTTTGAAACTGAAAAATTATCTCTTTATTCATTTTTTGAAATGTTCAATTTCTTCAATTGAGTAATGAATTTAACTAGAACAATTTCAATAAACGGAAAGAGTTTTCCTTTAGTTATATATATATATATAAATTATAATTTATATGTATTAATAAACGGAAAGAGTCTTCTTCTCTTAAAAAATGTCATGTGTGTTGTGCAATAGTTTAATAAGTTCGATGTTCAACTTCTTGTGCAAACAAATAGGTTTCCCCTGATTTAACACTAGCGTACTGCCTTCGTTTCTTGCACAATCATGTGCACTTTGTACTTTGATTAACCTATACGTGCTGATTTTTCAGGCCAGCAACGCTCCTCATCCTTGAAACACACTCAAATATTGGAGTACTCTTTGGCCCAACTTAAGGCTAGCATTAACAATTGTAAGTTCCCACTACCTGAACTGTTTCCTTTAAAATATCATTGACATGGCACTCATTAAATAAGTGGATTCACCAAATTTACGGACTGTTATTTTGTGCGATGGAGTTCTGGAAGTGCCCAACCTTTTTCCCTCTCATTCTATCCCTTATATATAGTTTCACTACTCTTACGTTTCCAGAAATGCTAAGTTTTGCTACTTCTCACAGGTTATAATATACGTCACTCTCAACATAACCCTTTATACTGTAAATTGCTTCGTATGTACCACTAAATTATAAAAATTGCTTGCAACACACTCTACACTGACTTATAATACTGCTTTAATCTACATTATGCTTCCTTTGATTTTAGCTCCAATAAAAAAACTTCTTGAATTAACATTGCTATTCACTATTCCCTCTGTAACTCTATCCATCCAGATTCTGCACACATGGTGACTGTATCTGAATTATCAAAGTAGAGTATTCCGATTAACAACATACCAAAACACTATAGAGAATGGATGATGAGAGTATTAGTAATACGAAAGGGTAATATCATCGTCAGTTTCGCTTACCTTATATACTATCGCTCATATTTTCTTTCTTGATTACTTCTCTGGTCATCGTCACTTTCACTTACCTTATATACTATCCTCATATTTTCTTTCTTGATTACTTCTCATGTGACTCACCCATCGGATAAATTATTACTAGGAAACAAAGCTACAAGAAACACTATTTAATACGCATATCGACAGATGGAAGGCTTTCTTGAAGCCATGTAAGACTTACTTCATCTCTAACGGATAGTTGGATCGGTTCAACCCAAACTAAGCATCGGTCCACAATGAAGTTGAACTGTTCATTGTAGACAACACAATCATAAAGGACACTGACCGTGGTGTTTCAACACATAAATTCTCTGATAGCTTTGTAAGATTGGAAGATGCAAAGAAGTTTCCCAACGACTCCATATTTGATAACTCTTTACACGACTATTGTGTATTTCCACGCCTAGATATATAATAGCTATCTCTAATTTGCATGCCCTTTATTCAGCTAGACTTGATTTGCATGTTAGTTATGGTGAATCC
The DNA here is from genome assembly GCA_018342035.1 of Solanum appendiculatum. Classification (NCBI taxonomy): domain Eukaryota; kingdom Viridiplantae; phylum Streptophyta; class Magnoliopsida; order Solanales; family Solanaceae; genus Solanum; species Solanum appendiculatum. Next base: position 459,160 of record JAGDQO010000816.1, on the reverse strand, counting down.
CCTCATTGAGACAGACAATAGCAAACAACGAGAAATTGTTGTTACAAATGAACTGTAAGTTGCCATTGATCGTCCTCTACCGTCCATACAAATGTGACAATGTACTTACAATACACTACAACTGTTACTCTATGGGGAGATTTCACAGAAAATAACGGTGCATTTCTGGAAAAGCTTAAGCATGATCAACCTATTCTAGCCCTATATAATGTTAGAGTCTTAATTTATAAAGCTATCGCATAGCCTCTTGTATGTGTTTCTAATAATTACATTAAGTATATTAGTTGATTTCTCACTTTACTATGCTCATTCAAAACTAGGGAATTATAGCATATCAACTCTTCCCATGAGCAGCGTTTGATCAATCCAGTATTTTGAAAAAAAATTAGACCTTCGAACCTGGTCCATTTCATGATATAGTCATATATATATGTTCTGTTTCATTTATTTAGCAAGACAGCCACAACTTATGCTTGAAATACAACGTAGCAACGTCACTAGCCACAATCTTTGGGTGAAACTACATAACAGTAAACAAACATTATCGCAAATGCAGGCGCGAAAACATTAAGGCCGCAAAACAAAATATTACAACAACACCAAGTAAGGTAATGAAAAGAGCCACAAAAGTGTCATTAGTCAACATTATGGATTTCTTGGTGGCTGATTCACAGGTTCCTTCTAATTGACCATTTAATCATCCACAAATTCCCATTACACTGTACAAATATAATGTCAATTATTGGTTATTACGGATGTGCAGGAATCTTTTTACAAGTTCAAAGGCAAAATTGTAGACATAGTTAATAAAGATGGGTCATGGTACCCATGTTGTGAAAAATGCCACTAGAAAGTAGAGGTGATACAAGATTCTGCAAAAGTCAATTTAATGGGAAAGATTGAGTTATTCACTCATGTTTTTAGATACTGCTTACGACTTGAAGTTTGTGCTGGAGAACAACGTGGCCGGTTATACTCTTTGAAGCGGCACAAAATTTAATAGGCTGAAACGTCCAAGAGTACATCGAAGCAACCTCCGTATAGGTATGCACTGTACTTTTAACATCTTACACTACATACCAACAACTTGAAGACCAACTTCAAATTATTGAATCAGCACCTTTCCGATAATTTCTTCCCTTAACATATCAAGTTGTTGACATTTCTTATAGAGAGAAGACTGTAATGACTGCTGCTTATTGATTTTGAGTAAAGACATGCAATTCAACTTCGTTGTCCGAATCGATATGAATATTTCAAACTTATGGAGGAGTCTAATTACTCAAGAAATATGTGCACTTGAACATGAACCACCAATAATAGTGGAAAAAGAAGCAAATTTCATAACGCCGCAAAGGAAAAGGGTCAAGAAATGCATTGCGCAAGAAATACATGCCCTCAAAGATGAATCATCAAACATAGGGAAGAAGAAGTACAATCCGGGAGGCCGTGAAGGAAGAGAGGCAAGAAAGCCAATGAAAGCCCAGCAAAAATAGATGACTTCCTTAATAGTGTAACTAAGGATTGAGTTCGGTCAGCAGCTATCGAATGTCTGCATCTTATTAGTTCTGTGATCTCCTGCTTAATTAAATTATGTAACTTATTTTTTAATTAAGTGTGATTTGTGACAATTTTAGTGTCTTTCTAACACAAATCTATATTGTTATGGCTGCCAAAATGAAACATAGATATTATGTCAAATGTAAACATAATGGACAACTAACTTAATTGTGAATTTTTTTTATGTATACAGGAACAAAGAACAATTGAAAAGCTTAAAACTAGACTCAAAATGAACTTCGAAAGATGACTAACTTGCCAACTATGTTATATTAGCCGTAATCTAGTAACAACGTCTCATGTTAACTAAACTATGACATGAACATTCATATTCATTAAACATGAAAGATAAAAGTAAAAGTGTGCATACAATTTGGGATTAGTTTTAAGGAGGAGGAAGATTAGTGAACTCGCACAAATTGAGTGGCAGATTTATCGCATATCTTCAATCACCTTATATCTTCATTATGTTAGTACGCTCCATTAGTTTTTAACAAAAACAAATTAATCGTTCACAAGTACTATAAGGTTCTTGCATTACCCTCCTAAACTTTACATTTGCAGGATACCTCCAATGGATACACAATGTGTCTAAACTATACACAGCAACTCCCGCAGAAAAAATGTACAAGTACATAATACAACAATCTTAAAAAATTAAACGACTCTATGATTTAAAACACATTAATTTGCACCTTTGATTTTTGAACTGTCATTAAATTATCCAATGTTCCCGAAGATTAGATGCACCCAGACATCGCCCAAAAGTGGATTCAATTTCGTGCGAATAAACAACAACAACAACAACAACAATAAGGAGTTTATACGCACCAGTGCTAGATCCAACATCCAAAGAATGAACACATCTCTATTGCAAAACTGAGAAATACCATGTAATATAGTGTCAGACATTTGAATTAGAGTTGCCACCCTCTTAACTCTGTCTCAAGTTTTCAACATTTAACCTCGCCCGGAGTTTGCTCCCAGAACTATAGCCATCGGTCTAAGAATTGAGTTTTAACTACATTTAATGGCAGCGAGAATAATTTTAAAAAAAGGACAATTAAATGCTATTTGGTTTGATAAACTCAACACAAGTGGAATCCAAAGCGCTTACAATCAGGCCGAACAAAGGCAGCTACTAAAGAAGCAGAAACCAACTTATTGTGTTCATATTGTTGCATGTTGTATAAATAATAACCCAGGAGGGACAACACTTCATTAAAACTTGTCTGTGGTAATTCCACTTGACCATTTATATGGCCTTTATGGTTATTAAAAATTTAGGAAAAAACTAATAAGTTACTTTAGAAAAACCATTCTACAGTTAATGCACGCAGCCCCAAAAAACACCTTGAAAAAGAAGCAATTACTTGAGCGTAAGGTAGTATTATTTACGAATCTATAATTGGAGACCCACAATATCGGTTACGAGTATGGGAAAAGTCATCTACAATAAAAATAATATATTGTGACAAATATAGTATGAATACATTTTCATAGTTGTAGCAATCTCAAGACGAGGCAGCCAAGTGCAACGCACGTGCGGTGAATCTAGTATATATATATATATATATATATATATATATATATGATGTTTATTAATACAAAATCCATTTTGTTCTAGCTAACTTTAAACCTTCTACTGGCTAAGAACCTGTTTGGCATTGTTCCTAAAACGACTTATTTTTAGAAGCACTTTTTAAAAAAGACATTTCAGAAAAGTGCTTTTAAAAATAAAATAATTTGTGTTTGGCTAATTCGTTTGAAAAGTGATTTTCGTAAGCAAATTGTATTTGGTTGATCTTTTTAAAAAAGTGCTTTTGAGAGTCAAATTACGAAAAAAAGACAACTATTAATGTACATTTAATGTTAAGATTGTTTTATAAAGAGAAACTATTTTGAATATCTATTATAAAAAATTTAATTTTATTTTTCTTTTTATTAAATTAAAATGTACATATTTAAATTTAGCAATATTATACCTTTTTTGGGAGAGCTGAAATCTTTAATTATTATTATTTTTCTTTTTTCTAATCTTACAAAAATATTGTTATTATCTATTTTTCTAATTCTGTAAAATAATACGTAAAATATAAAATAATAATATATAAACGTAAAATAATATATAAAATTTATTATATAAAAATAAAAAAAATTCTCAAATGAAATTTATCCAAACTTATGAGATATGTTAATTAATTAATAAGACACACACACACACATATATATATATATATATATATATATATATATATATATATATATTAAGAGATTTTTTAGTCTTGAGAAAAGTAGTTTTTTGTTTTTTGTTTTACTTTTTTAAGGAAGCAAAATTTTTTAGCTTCTTCCCAACAGTAGAAAAACTGCTTCTGCTTCCATTTAAAAGCACTTTTACTGATTTACCAAACAATTAGTTTTTCAACAAAAATATTTTTTTCTCAAAATAAGTGATTCTGGCCTCCCAACAGCAATGCCAAACAGGCTCTGAATAACTTATCATTCACCTAGTTCTGAAAAAGAAGGGAAGAAGTCATCTAGACTATTCCATTGGGTACCTTCTATATCCCCAACGGAGCTAACTCTGTTCACCAAAGCTTAGACAGATCGGAAGAATCTGGAAAGGAAATACTTTGTCAAAAATGGGAGAGATGGTATGGACAAAGTCTGATGTTAAAGTACTTGGCAAGCAAGTGGAAAATTCCTAAAAGTAACAATTACTTTTCCTTTTTTTCTTCTTTATAGTGTCTACCATAGCAAGAAAGCATATATTCTAGAAAAGTCCTAACACGAGTTTGAGTTAAGGAAGATATGGAATCAGATGTTCACTACTTTAAAATGTTAGCTAATCAACACTCTCACTTTAAAGATATTCTCAACCCTGAATGCACAACTTATAAATATGAGTGAATTTGTTGCTTGGAATAAAACAATCAAACTCTCCATTGCCTCTCTTAAGCTTTCATTTTCACACCATATTCTCCAATATCACTACTCTTTGATTTTCATACCAATTCTCCAACATTGCTACTCTTTGATTTTCATACCGAATTCTCCAATTTTGCTCTCTGATCTTTAGTTTTCACACCAATTCTCCAACATTGCTACTCTTTGAATTTAATACCAAATTCTCCAATTCCGCTCTTTGATATTTCGTTTTCACACCAAATTCTCTAACATTGCTACTCTTTTATTTTCATATCAAATTCTCCATTTCCGCTCTTTGATCCTTCATTTTCATACTAAATTCTCCATTTCCGCTCTTTTATCTTTCATTTTCATACCAAATTCTTCATTTCCACTCTCTGATATTTCATTTTTATATGAAATTCTACATTGCTGCTCTTTTAGCTTTCATTTTCACACCTTTACTTCCCAGTAACTAAGAAAGAAGCTATGAAATTCTTATCTATTTTTGTGGAAAAAGTCACAGATTGTTTGATGCAGCCAGTTGCGCGAGGGTTTGCGTATTTATTTTACTACAAGAGCAACATCAGATGTATGGATAAAGAATCTGAGAAGCTGAAGAATATCAAAAGTGAGGTGCAGCGAATTAAGCGGAAGATGCCCGGAGAAACTTAAAAGACATTTCACCCATTGGCCAGGCTTGGTTAACTAATGTTGATTCCACCACTGCAGATGTGGCAGCTGTAATGGAACGAGGTCGAATTGAAGATGAAAGATATGGTTGGTGTCCAAACTTGAAGTCACGTTACTCGCTGAGCAGGAGAGCTAAGAAAATTACACTGAAGGTGATTGAACTTCAAATTGAAGGCAACAATCCTAATGCTTTCTCCTATGATCATCCAGTCCAGATTGAAGCTATATATAGTAACAATGGTGAGGAGTTTAACTCCAGAAAATTGAAAGCGGATGAGGTCAAGGCAGCTTTGAAAGATGTTGGGGTCACTATGATCGGGATTTGTGGTCTGGGTGGTGTTGGTAAGCCAACACTGGCTGAGAAAATCAGATAAAAGGCGAAAGAAGAAAGGTTGTTCAATGATGTTGTCATGGTAATTGCCAATCAACAACCAGACCCTAAAAGAATGTTAGAAAATGAGATTTTTCTCTTTAGTTAATAATTCTATTTTGAATTTTTTGTTTAGTTTGTAAAAGAATGGTAGTCCTTGTTTTATGGAATATGTTTTGTAAGAAAGTCAATAGTGGTTGGATAGGTATGGTCCTCTACTAACTTTGGAAAAGCTTATGTAGATATATGTGTTTGTCTTTTGAAATGTGAAATGAATGAAAAGAACAGCTGTTTAACCTTATCTTTTTTTCTTTCAAGTTTCTAATACTAACAGTGGTATCAAGAGCCCCTTTTTCTTGATGGATCTGTGAAGGAAAAGAGATAAGTTTTTTCTTTAGCTCTTCTAAGGTGAGTGAGCCGAGCAGCAGTAACATGGCATCCACTAGCTTCTTGGGTGCAGGCCCTCCTATGTTTACAGAAGAAAATTATCACATATGGGTGATAAAGATGAAGGCTTATCTCAAAGCTCTTAGTCTATGGGAAACAATTGAAAGTGAAGATGATCCTCCTCCACTTGGACCAAATCCAACAGTTGCACAAATGAAGATTTATGAAGATGCAAAGTCAAGGAAACCAAAGGCTCTCACATGTCTTCATTCATCACTTTCAGATGTGATTTTCACAAGAATAATGGCTTGAGAAACACCTAGAGAAGCATGGGAGAACCTAAAAGAGGAGATCGACAGAAGTGACAGAGTGAAGATTGTCAAACTCTTAACTCTCAAAAGAGAATTTGAGATGTTAAGGATGAAAGAAGGAGATACTGTGAAAGAGTATTCTGCCGAACTTGTCGAGATTGTTAACAAAATAAGGTTGTTTGGTGAAACCTTTCCATATTCAAAGGTAGTGGAGAAGATGATGATAAGTTTACCAGTAAGGTTCGAGTCCAAGATTTCAGCAATAGAAGAATCTTGTGATTTGAAGACTTTATCTGTGGCAGAACTTATCAGCAAGTTGCTAGCTCAAGAACAAAGATCAAGTATAAGAGATGAAGAAGTTGCAGAAGTGGCATTTCGGGCACAACATAAAGGCAAGCAGCTTGTGAAGGACAATAGAAGGATGGAAGGAAATAAAGTAGCAAAGGGAAAACCATGGACGGGATCTTCAAAGAAAGGGAAGTTTCCACCTTGCAGCCATTGTCAAAGAACCAATCATCAAGAAAAAGACTGTTGGTTCAAAGGAAAGCCATCGATTCAGTGTAGATTCTGTAGAAAGATGGATCATATTGAGAAAAATTGCAGGGTCAGGCAGAATCAACCACAACAAAACCATGTGCAGCATGAAAATTTTGTTGAAAAGTCCGAAAATGAAGAAGAATGCTTGTTTATGGCTTCTCATGTAGAAAACACAGCCAACAAATCCTCATGGTTCATAGATAGTGGATGTACGAGTCATATGTCACACAATGAGCTCTTGTTTCACACACTTGACAAGTCATTCAAAGCTAAAGTTAGGATGGGAAACAGTGAAATAGTCGATGCACATGGAAAGGGTTCAGTTGCCTTTCATACTACACAAGGCACAAAGTTTATACATGATGTGTTGTATGGTCCTTGTTTAGCATGTAACTTGTTAAGTGTGGCTAAAATGATGTCTAAAGGCTATTCTTTATTTTTTAAGGGCAAACATTGTCTGATCTTTGACTATGAAGATAGTTTGATTGCAAAAGTAAAAATGGTGGATAAAACTTTTCCTTTAGATGGGAAGTTTGATAGTGCAAATTTTGCAAGTATGGATGAGTCATGGTTGTGGCACAAAAGATATGGTCATTTCAATTATGCTACTTTAAAGTCTATGTATGAAAAAGGCTTGACTAAGGATTTACCTGAGATTTCATTGTCTAAAGAAGTTTGTGAGTCTTGTCAAATGGGTAAGGTACACAAGAAATCGTTTCCTAAAAATGCTACCTGGAGGGCAACTGAAAAACTTGAACTAGTTCATACTGATGTGTGTGGACCTATGCTGACATCATCTTTGGGACACAATAAATATTTTGTGCTCTTTATTGATGACTTAACAAGGATGACTTGGGTGTATTTTTTGAGTAACAAGTCTCAAGTATTTTCAATTTTTAAGAAATTTAGAGTTTTTGCGGAAAGACAGAGTGGCTGTAAGCTAAAGGCTTTGAGGTCGGACAATGGTGGTGAATATACTTCAAATGAGTTCAATAAGCATTGCGAAGATATGGGGATTGATCACAAGTTGACAGTAAGCTATTCACCCAAACAAAATGGAGTTTCGGAGAGGAAGAACAGGACTGTTATTGAAATGGCTAGATGTTTGTTGCTGGAAAAGAAACAGCCACAAAGCTTTTGGGCAGAAGCTATTCATACTTCAGTGTATTTGTTAAATAGGCTGCCAACAAAAGCTTTGGATGAAAAGACTCCTATTGAGGCATGGAGTGGAATACAACCATTTGTCAAGCATTTAAAAGTTTTTGGTTCGATATGCTATTCTCATGTTCCTTCTGTCAAAAGTAGCAAACTTGAACCAATAGGTGAATTTGGGATATTTATTGGTTATTCATCACAAGCCAAGGGTTACAGAGTTTTCAACTTGCAAACAAAAAGTATTTCAATGAGAAGAGATGTAGTCGTGGATGGGCATGCTTATTGGAACTGGGATAAGCAGCAAATTGAGAAAGATAACACAGTTTTTCAGAACTTCAGTCCGCTGCCTGAAATCCAATAATTTGGGTTTGAAAATCTAGAAGAAGATGAAGAATCAGACGGGTAATCCTTACTTGATTCGCCAATTTTGAAGACAAGGTCCCTTTCTGAGATATATAAAAGATGTAATGTTGTAATCTCGGAACCAAATAGCTATCAAGAAGCATCAAGACATGAAGTTTGGATTGAAGCTATGAAGGAGGAGATTAGTATGATAGAAAAGAATGATACTTGGAAGCTGGTTGATAAACCCAAAAACATAAATGTAATCGGGGTGAAGTGGGTTTATAGAACAAAACTTAATCCAGATAGCTCAGTTTATAAATACAAAGCAAGTCTTGTTGTGAAAGGTTACGCGCAAGTTGCAGGTCAAGATTACGGAGACACGTTTGCACCTGTTGCACGACATGGTACAATAAGACTTCTATTTTCTTTGGCAGCTCAGTCAAATTAGAAGCTGTATCATTTGGATGTGAAATTGGCATTCTTAAATGGACTGTTGCGGGAGGAGATCTATGTTGATCAACCAAAAGGCTTTCAAGTTGCAGGAATGGAGGAAAAAGTCTACCGACTTCATAAGGCATTGTATGGATTAAAGCAGGCTCCTCGAGCATGGTACAGTAAGATTGATGATCATCTCATTCATTGTGGCTTCAAGAGAAGTGAAAATGAAGCCACTTTATATGTGAAGAAGGCTAAAGGAGGAGATGTGTTTGTGGTGTCACTCTATGTTGATGATCTTCTGGTAACATGAAGCAATGAAGCTATGGTGAATCAGTTCAAGCAAGAAATGGAGACCAAGTTTGAAATGTCAGATTTGGGTGAAATGAGTTACTTTCTGGGAATGGAGATTCATCAAGCTACATATGGAATCTTCATTTCTCAGAGAAAATATGCATGGGATATTCTTAAAAGGTTCAAGATGGAGAGGTGCAAGCATGTATCGACCCCACTGGTTCACAATGAAAAGATTTTGAAGTTTGAAGGAGGTGGCAGAGCTGATCCAATAGTTTATAGAAGTTTGATTGGTAGTTTGCTGTGTTTGACAACAACAAGACATGATCTCATATTCGCGGCAAGTTTTCTGTCGAGGTTTATGCAAGCTCCAAGTCAGGTTCATCTTGGTGTTGCTAAACGAACGTTGAGATATATCAAAGGAACTGTTGATTATGGTATTTGGTTCAAAAGGGAAGAGCAAGGGCAACTGATGGGTTATTCAAATAGTGATTGGGCAGGAAGCGTTGATGATATGAAGAGCACTTTTGGATATGCTTTTACACTTGGTTCAGGCGTGTTCTTATGGAATTCAAAGAAGCAAGAGGTGGTAGCTCAATCTTCTGCAGAAGCAGAATACATCGCCGCTGCTGGTGCAACTAATCAGGCTCTATGGTTAAGAAAGATTCTACGTGATCTGGAGCAAAATAACATTGAAGCTACTGTCATTAAGGTTGACAACAAGTCATCAATATCTATGGCCAAAAATCCAGTATAACATGGTCGTAGCAAGCATATAAATGTGAAGTTTCACGCTATCAGGCAAGAAGAGAAGGATGGCGAAGTTCAACTTATTCATTGCAGCTCAAATTAGCAGATTGCAGACATTATGACCAAGGCTCTTCCTAAGGGGAAATTTGAAGTTCTAAGGGCTAAGCTGGGAGTATCCAAGAAAAATTTCAAGGAGGAGTGTTAGAAAATGAGATTTTTCTCTTTAGTTAATAATTCTCTTTTGAATTTTTTGTTTAGTTTGTAAAAGAATGGTAGTCCTTGTTTTATGGAATATGTTTTGTAAGAAAGTCAATAGTGGTTGGATAGGTATGGTTCTCTACTAACTTTGGAAAAGTTTATGTAGATATATGTGTGTATGTCTTTTGAAATCTGAAATGAGTGGAAAGAATAGCCACTAAACCTTATCCTTTTTTCTTTCAAGTTTCTAATACTAACAAAGAATTCAGGGTTAGATCGAAAGAGGAGTCGAGCTGACATTAGAAGGGGATGATATATCGAGTCGTGGAGATCAGCAGAATACAAGGTTAATGGATCAGAACAGCTGCATCCTTATAATCTTGGATGATGTTTGGAAGGCTCTTGATCTAAAGAGACTTGGAATACCAAGTGGCAAAAATCAGTGCAAAGTGACATTCAGAACGCGTTTCCGATCTGTTTGTGAAGCAATGGGAGCTGAGAAGATCATTCAAGTTGGAATGTTATCTGAAGAGGAAGCATGGATCCTTTTCTGGCAGAAAGTCGGTAATTTTGTCGACGATCCATCTCCACTTGACATAGCAAAAGAGGTTGCAAAACAATGCAAGGGGCAGCCGCTTGCAATTATTACAGTTGCAGGAGCACTAAGAAAAAATAAAGCCAGGGGTTTGTGGGACTGTGCCCTTGAAGAATTACGTGGTGCAGTAACAAGAAGTATCCCTGAAGTGCCCACAGAGTTGTATAAACCTCTGAGGCTAAGCTATGATTACTTGGGAAGTAATGAAGCCAAGTACCTCTTTTTACTTTGTTCCTTGTTCGAGGAAGATAGTGATATCTGTTTTGAAGAATTACTTAGATATGGAAGGGGGCTTCGCATCTTTCCGGAAATCAAAAATTTAGAACAAGCAAGAAATAGGGTGTGTCTTCTGTTAGAAATATTGAAAGATGGTTTCTTGTTATCCCAAGGTTCAAACAAGAATTATGTCAAAATGCATGATGTGGTCTGTGCTATGGCTATAAGTATTGCGTCCGAGGGAGAGTATAACTTTATGGTAAGTCACCATGTGAACTCGGAAGAGTTTCCAAGAAGAACTACTTATGAGCATTTCAGTCACATGTCAATTGTTGCAAATAAATTTGATGAGCTTCCTAGCCCATCGTTTGCCCGAAACTGAAGCTCCTAATGTTAAAACTCTATTTTCGAAAGCCATTCAAATTACAGGACAATTTTTTTGATGACATGAGTACACTCAATGTCATAAGCCTGAGTGGATGTGAGGACCTCTTTAGGCCTTTTCAAGAATCCATTCTGCCTTCTCCATAACCCATTCAGAGGCTGTCAAGTCTGAGGACTCTGTGTCTGAGTAATTTAAGATTGGATGACATATCCATCATTTGGGAAGTTGTCACTTTAGAAATTCTCAGCATAAGAGATTCTCAGTTAGAGGAGCTGTCAGTGGAGACAGGAAAATTGATCAATCTAATTATGTTAGAGTTTTGGAATAAGCATATAACACTTAAAAGGATTTCACCAGGGGCATTATCAGGACTAGTTCGATTGGAGGAACTACATATGGTGGAAGTAAGACATTGTAGTTACTCTACCTTGAGGGAACTGGAATCCTTATCGAGATTGACTGCATTGACATTAGTTGAATGTTCCAGAGATGTGATTTACAGTAACTTGGTCCTTCCCTCCAAGTTGACACGCTACGCTTTTACAGTGGGTGGAGCAACTTCAAGCATGCATGATTACAATTATGACAAGAATATTGGTTTAGAGGTCACGGAGACCATCCCATTGGGTGATTGGATCCGCCACATGTTGAAGGAGAGCGAACTTGTAGAAATAACTGGAAAGGGCTCTAATAATGTGTTGTCTGACTTGCAGCTGCATAAATTTCAGAATGTGAAATGTCTCCACCTCTTTAATTGTGATTTAGTGACACATTTGTTGAAGATCTCTGAGAGGGCACACGAAGTAATCAAGTTTCCCAATTTATATAAGTTGCAGCTTGGATCTCTGGAATGCTTGACTCACTTTTGCAGTGACAATGTTGAGGGCATTGAGTTCCCTCAGTTACGGGAAATGCTCTTCGATAAGTTACCTCGGTTCCAAAATTTCGGGTCTACAGTCAACAACTCCATCACTCACTCAAATCCTCTCTTTGATGAAAATGTTTGCTTCTTATCATGAAAAACAACTTCTTTTAAATATGAAACGAGCTTACTTTTTCAGTTTTTTATTTGGAGGGTTTTTATGAATTAAAATTTTAGCTTTCGCCATTATATAAATGACTCAGATATATCCTTTCGATATAACGAAGAAGTGAATTATTTTATATATATATTTCACTTTTTAAAAATATATAAATATGTCTAAGCACTTCTGGCTTCTCCACTTATGAGCTAATGTTTACTTCCAATAGCTCCAAGTGTATCTGCAACAAAATACAACTAAGTTTGATACTTCAGCGTTTGCAGGTGTCTTGTCCCAACCTGGAAGAGCTCTATATCACTGAGGCTAACAGCATAAGAGCTCTATGCTCTCACCAACTTCCAACTGCCTACTTCAGCAAACTTGAAACATTGGAAGTAGGGAGTTGTAGAAAATTCAGAAACTTGATGTCTCCATCAGTGGCCAGAGGTTTTATTAATCTTCGAAGACTAAATATATTTGGTTGCCAATCAATGGAAGAAGTGATCACAAAAGAGGAGCAACAAGGAGAAGGAATCGTGACCTTATTTCCCCTGTTGGAAAAGCTGGAGCTTAGCAGGCTGCCTAAGCTGGGGCATTTCTTTCTGACAGAGCATGCTCTTAAATTTCCATTTCTCAAGGAAGTGCATATTTCTAACTGCCCTGAAATGAAGACGTTTGTCCAACAGGAAATATCTGTGAGTACACCGAGTCTCGATAGTGTGAACAATAATAAAGAGATGAAGTAGATGATCTGAATAAATGGACACAACAGAGGTTCACTTCTCAGGTTTGCCTAACTCTAGTGCTCTCTTTCCATCTTAACTTAATAGTATTAGTAATACTCAGATACTTATTTATGTTAATCGAAGCAACTTCCTTCTATAGTATTTTCAAGAAGAAATCTGAAGCATCACTATTCTCTGCTCCCAGGAACAAAAAGCTAGTCAAGGCACTACTGATGGCTACCAATCTGAAGCTAGTGATGACGATGAATCTGAAGCTAGTGATGACGATGAATCTGAAGCTATCGAGTCTCGAAAGGGTGAACCATGATTTTAGTGTGATAACTGTTAGACAATTGACATTTTTACTTCCAACTTATTGTTTTTACTGTTTTTTACTTATTTCAGTTTACAGCTTTTCTATGTTCTAGCAAAAAACTTAGTCAAAGTTAGTTGCTTAATTTTCAGAAGTTAGAGGCCCTTTATGGCTGATTAGTGGGACCTTTTCGTATTCAGTTTTTATCCACTTTGTAATGGCTGCTAGATAGGAAATAGTTATATTTTTTCTTGTATAAATTCAGATGTTCTCTATGTTAATGATATGATGGAATTTTAATGAGTTCTTTGTGCTTTAATACTTCATTTAAGTTTTAGGAGAGTCTGTTTTAACAATACCAACGAAGCCAAACCTAGTGATGGCAGAAGCTAGTGATGTCTATGAATCCAAAGCTAGCTAGGAAGGTAATGAGTATATCATGAAATATTCCAAGTTAGATCAAACATCACCTAATACCTACACCGTGGTTTGTTGATTTTTGAAAGAAGGGGCGGATCTTGAAGAAGTGACACGAGCCTAGAGTAGCAGCCTATTACGTTTTGTCAGGCCCCTTTTATATCTTATTAATCAAGCGCTAGTACCCCTTTAGAATAAGATGCTCGTGATGGAGGTAACACGAAGAGGTGGATCGATATTATAATCCATGGCTTGTTTTCCAATAAGCCAAACATGTCTGGAAAAGGTAAGCCTTAGACCATAGCATTGCATGCTGAAGACTATTGCCATGGTGCATATTTCAGCTTGCATACATGTTGCTGGATTCCATGGTACGGTGTATCAAGTTAAAGTAACTTTGTAACAAAACTTGATGTAAAGTTTTCCAGTAAAATGCACTGATAATGTAAAAGTTGTTTATATTGTTGGTGTATACAAGTTAAATTCTTATTTGAAATGCCACTCAGACGTGTGAGATTCTATCATTTCCTTCAATTTACAAGTTCTCTTATTCTGGAATTTGTTGGCTTTTGTGTGTTTGATTAATATGCAGAAGATGCATAAACACAAGTGCCAACAGTAGATACTAAACCACCATAAAACAACATAGTTGTTGATCAAAACAAGGACATAAAAGTGACTCTGATGACAAAGGAGAAGGGTAACACAAGACCCAACACAATAATAATTCCGCGGTCAAGACAAACTAGGAACCTTGTGAAAGAGGCTTTAGTTCCTCATCAAAATACTCATATTGGAAGTTCGAAAATTTCTACTTTTTTATCAATATATTTGCGAGTATTTTAATACTCATAAGACTAAGTTGCCAAACCATTTCTATGATCTGAAGGTAAGGAAAAGCTTAACATGTTAATGAAATCAAAACGTTATACATACCGCAAAAAATAAACTTGAACTGATTTAGTCTTTTTAGTTTGAGAATATGGGAAGTAAAATGTTCATTCCTCCATGTGATTTTCCTCTGACTGTTTTTGCGAAAAATAAACTAAGAACTGATTCAAAGTGTTCTCAATTACATTCCTGTCAATGTCATATCTATGCTTCCTCTCGAATTCAAATGTTGAGTCCTTCAAATGAAAATTAGCACCAGGAAAAGAATTTTCAGTATCCAAAGTAAAATAAAACAAAAACGAAGAAAAGCACAGTAGATAAAATCTAATCCAACAAAAAGCATATTGATTGTATCAACACGACACTGTTTACCTGAGTCCACTACACCAAAAGAGACCTTTAGCGGCAATAGATTTTCCTTTTAGCGGCAATATTTATTGCGACAAATACATTTACTGGCATTTGATTAAATTCCATTGGATCCAATGTCGCTAAAACCTTTAGTGGCATTTATGTCGAGTGCCGGTAAAGACCCTTATTAATTTAGCGGCCTTTACTATTGCTAGTAAAGCTACCTTAGGAACAAGCATATTTGTGGCTTTTGGTATTGCCGGCAAAGATAATAATTGTCACTCAATTATTGTAACGACTTAAAACTGATCATGAATTCACTTCACCTTAATCCACATACTTAACCCTCTTTTATAACAACAAAAATAAAATGCACAAAAGAAATAAGTTCGAAGATAGTAAAGAAGAATTACCAAACTCAAAACAATGTCATTCGCTTAAAATAAGAACAAACAATCTTAATACATTCACTTTCTTATATTGTAGCGGTAAAAGAAAGTATGAATTATCACAATAGAAAGAATGTGTTCAACAATGGAGAAAATAAGGCAATTAAGCCACTATTTATTTTCCTAATGCAAAATGTGTCAGCTTTCTGGATCAATGTCATTCCTTGAACAAGCTCACCATTTGAATGAATATCCCACTGTACACATATAGCAGCAGATGGTTAGATGACAAGAAACCAACATACCAGTTGCATAACTTACTAAGATCTAGATGACTAAAATTTGAAATATAGGCACAATAGAAAAACATCAATCATGGTTCTGTCATGTACATTAGTTCAGATATAATATTTCATATCACAACTAAGGAATCAATTAATAGGCAATAGCCTCGTTAGCAAGAGGAATAGAATAAAGTAATGCCTTTCAAATCCACCAAGCAATTCATATATATGACGTCCTGGCCAGTCTAAAGTAGTGTGTTACTACACACCAACTCAAAAACTAAGGTCTAGTAGCATTTACTGTCAAGCAAAATCTAAGGTTATAGACAAAATCTAAGGTTATAAGCAAAATCTAAGGTTATCAGTTTTTTGTTGTGCCTAAAAGAAAATCCAACAATACAATAACTATTGTGTATTCTAGTTTTAAACCTTAATATAAGTAATTTCTGATCAAAGTTCCCGAATTAGAAAAGAACAGGAACATAACGTAGAAAGTAATGCGCAGTTGAAAAGATGAAAGCTTTTTTTCGCTATATGAACAATTGTCTTTGATCTAGAACATCACACTATGTTAAAACTTATTCCAGTGAAACATAAACCAGAGAATATATGAACAAAAGTAATTACTTTTAGTGGCAATAATAAGGGTCTTTACCGGCACTCCACATAAATGCCACTAAAGGTTTTAGCGAGATTGGATCCAATGGCATTTAATCAAATGCCGGTAAATGTATTTGTGGCAATAAATATTGCCGCTAAAAGGAAAATCTATTGCCGCTAAAGGTCTCTTTTGGTGGAGTGCTTGAAGCAACACCCTTTTACCTGACTCCAAATATTTTTGCATAATCTTTTATCTTTCAAGCTATATCTATCTATCTATCTATTGTATACTATTTTAAAAGCATAACTCCCAAACTTGAAAGTTAAATTACTATAATATCCCCAACTAAAAATACTCAATTTAGTTTATTTATTTAATTATATTATATTAAATATAGACACATCTTCACATTGAAGGGTTGTGACTTTTCCGATTAGTTGTGACTTTTTCGAAGAGTTGTGACTTCTCCGATTAGTTGCCAAAGTGTTGTGACTTTTCCTAAGGATTGTGACTTTTTCGATGAGTTATGACATTTTCAAAGGGTTCTGATTTTTCCAAAGGGTTGTGACTTTTCCGATGAGCAGTAACTTTTCCAAAGCGTTGTGACTTTTCTGATAAGGCACAATTAGTACCTATTCGTACTACCATTTGTTACCTATAAATAGAGGGGTTTTCTCTCATTTTTACACTTCAATTTTTTAAGTTTTCTACTCTTCTTCTCTTAAAAAATGTCATGTGTGATTTGCAATAGTTGAATAAGTTCGAAGTTAAACGAAATTTGACTACTAAAGACACCGAAAACAATAACATTATCGCATTGAACTCCATTTTGTGGAATGAAAACTGAATCACGTGAGTCATAACAGATCGGATCATACAAACATTTACAAATTTTTAAATCCTGAAGGGCATTGTCGAAAGAATTCTGGTGCAAAATTTGAACACTACTTGCGGTGTATGCTTTATTGAAGAAATGAGTGATTTTATTTAAAATATTTTAGAAAAGTCTCTCATAGTAATTCTATTTTTGTTTATGTTCAATCACATCAAAAAAATTCTCTTGAAAAGTTGAAATTATAAAGTTTGGCTTTTTGTATTTAACATTATTTTTTTTATTTTGTACTCAAAATGATCACTTACTATACCACTCTCCATAAAAATACAATACTATGTGATAGGGAAAAAGAGTCGTGAATGTAAATTCTTATATTGAAGCACAAAAATAACGAAGTACCTTAAGTAATTTGAGGGACTAGAGAAAAAACACAAACAAGTTGCAATGAAAGCGTTAGAGAAAGTTGACAAGTTTTATAAGGAATTGTGTCATTTGTATACACATGAATGTTCTTTGGTCTGAATTTGTATAAACATGAAACATGTGTTATTGTTAGGGATCTAAATTTTAATAACTACTTCATTTATGAATATTGGTTATATGGTGTATTACTAATTATCATTGTTTTTTTATATGCACTTGATTGATAACAAAGTGATGCAAAATGGTTATAGATAGTGAGATTGCATTAATTAGTAAGGGTGTATTTGGTACAGAAGAAAACATTTTCGAGAAAATGTTTTCTTATTTTTTTCATGTTTGTTTGATCAAAATTGTAGGAAAATATTTTTTCTAGGAAATCAAGTTCCTTAAATATAATGAAAATGACTTGCCTAATTGAAGTAAGTAAAACAAGTTCTACAAGTAGCATTCCAAATTCATTGTGTCCTCCTCACACCTCCAACAAACCTTATCTTCACCCACCCCTATAGTCCTATATATTCCCAATTTCCCACTAACCCACTCCCCTGTCACCCCACCAACACCTATCATATTCTTTTCATAGATATATAAAAAAATTTAGAATAATAGATTTACTTGCGTGTCGAACACAAGAAAATAAGTAAGAAATACAACTTATTTTCATTAAAAAGAAAAGAAAAGAATGGTCCTTCATATCAAATAATACATCCTAAATGTCAATTATTTTTCCACTTTGGGAGAAGTAGATCAAACTGACCTTCATTTGGTTTGGATAAACAAATATACTTCCATTCATATTTTAGTGTCATAATTATTTTGTTCAACCTTAATCTTTGATAATACTTTCTTCATTTTAAAAAAAATAACCTACTTATTTTTTTAGTCTATTTCAAAAAAAAAAATGACCCCTTTCCTTTTTTGAAAGTCAAACAAGGTTATTCTTTTTGAAATGGAATGAGTATTAGACATACATTTGACATAATATTTATTATATGTGAAAATTAGTTATAGTAGAGCTCACAACATTATATGTTCGTACAACATTCATATCACCAATTGTTATTGTCTCTTTTAGTTTTGTTCTTTAATATTAGGCAGAGACTTTGAATTGAAAAGGAAAATACTTAAATTTTATTACAAATGTAGTAAGGTCTAAGGTCATGGACAAGGTTAAAGATGGTGAGGTCAAGGACGTCCTCTTCTCAACTTATGTGGGTTTTTAGTTCGTCAAGATTTAAACTCTTTAAATTTGATATATATTCTAAAGTATATTTTTAATCATATATGTATGAGAAAAATTGTAATTTATAATTTTTATTTTCTGTAGATTTGGATATCTAAATTTAAGGTGAAAATATTGATCAGTTGATCTAATATAATTTTTCTTCATAAATTAGTCTAATTAATTTTTTTAAAAGTTTAAAAAGTTCATATAAATTAATTATGACAGGGGAAGTATGAGTTATTTTTAGTTTAAATTCTCTCTAGATTTTTGGTATACTGATTTGTGGTAGGTGTGAATTTATTCTATTGATAGAAAGATACTAAACGAAGATCATTTATACAAAAATAATAGATAAGATATGTTTTATTACATTTTTGTACTCATTAAAGCAAAATAACTAAAAATAATATTACTTAATGTTATTATTTGGACGCTAGTAGTAAGTTTATAGTAGATATAAGGAACATAGTGTTATCATCTCAATTTTTTAAAACCTTCACCCAATAAATATTTTATATTTGAGTAACTCTTTTCATCAAGATTTTGTCAAATCACCTATTGGTTATCACCTTTAATAAAATTTGAACCTGAAATATCATATCGACTTTATTGATATCCATTAGAACTCACCTTTGGATGAAAAAATTTCTTAGTCGAAAATAGACTGAATTTATAAAAATTATCTAAATAAAATGGCATAAAATGAAACTTTACCTAATAAATTGTGAGCCATGTTTATTTGTAAGTGTAAAGGTAATATACTAACAATTTCTTTATGACTGACAAAACATGAAGACAAAAGAAATAATATGTACCGTAATAAAAGTAAGTAGGAAATTTCTTGTAAACTACAATATGATATACACACAATGGACCACTAAAAATACAAGCATATAAATGTGTAATTTCTTTGTCACTGATAACGTGACTTGACTTCATCCATTCACTGCAATTTCCCACTTCCTCACATGATCCTCTCCGTTGCTCCATTTTCACTCCACAACTAACACACATCATAGCACAACACATGTAACGTACATGACACCCCATTTAATATACTACATTGAATTCCCAAAACAGAAACAAAAAAAAACACAACGCCCACAGCCAAAAATAGAGAAAAGAAAGAGATAGAGAACTAGAAAAAGAAGGCGAATTTTGAGGTCTACTTTCGCGGTTTCAAGTTTATGGTTTCTGATTGTGATCGTTTTCTTCTTGTGAATTAATCTTCACAAAAGGTAACTCTTAGTTTCTATTGTATGATTTGATTTCATGATTATATAAGACTTGATTCAAATGTTATGAAAATTGTTCAAATTTTATGTGTGTTTAACTTTGACACTATAATATTGAAACAATTCCTCTTTATTTTATTCTACGTTATCCTCCATCATATACCATATGCTACTACCAATTAAGTACCTTTTATATCCAACCAAAATTAACCAAATGCCTAAAAGAAGTATTCTAATAGTTTGTTTGGTCAAATTTATCCAAAGTCAGAAGTGTTTATTTTAGAAAAATTGAGAGATGAGGAGCTACACATTTCTTTTAAAAAAAAAAGTCTTTTGCAATAATTCATGTACATATACTTAAAATATAAATGCAACTATATTGAATTTGAACATGAAATAACTTTTTGTTTGTTTAAGATTTTGGACTTTTATCATTTAAATAGTATTTATGAATATGAGTAGTAACAAAAGTAATTTAATCACTAAAAGTACGCTTAACCTTTTTGATAATAGGTAAATATTAGGATATATGAAACATTTCAAAAGTCTGTTTCGATAAAGAATGCAGTTACACATATTTTTTGAGACGCTTAAAAAGGAATTCAAGAATGTGGTTACGCACCTTGATCAAATTGATCTAATAATGAACTTTTACAATTCAAATCAAGACGTGTAGATAAATATTATTAGGTGTGATGCACTCGCGTGAAGAAGACAACTATGCTTCAAAGCAGTGAATGCATGTCAAGATCAATAATGCAGTGACACATCTATGTTGAGATCAATAAAAGTTGAACAATTAAAAATTATGAGCAAATTATTGTAGCCTGTAACACGAGACAATATTAAAAGCTCATAGTATAAGTTGATAAAAATGACCGTGCCAGAACTACGAGACTCGAGGGGTGCCTCATACCTTCCCCTCGGTCAACATTATTCCTTACCTGGTCTTTTGTTTTCGCGGACTAAAAAATAAAAGAGTCATTTCATTTTGATTAGAGATTCAAAAAGGTGACTTAGAACACAATGACTCAATTTCTAGTGATGACTCTGAATAAATAAAATAATCTCTTCTCAATACTGTACTTTAATTTGAAAAAACCCTCAAAAAAAGAATGTGACAATTCATATTCAAAATAAAAAATAAAAATAAAATAGCATGAACAACTCTTAGAAAAAACAAACTTCTTTTCATTTACGGTCACTCAAGAGTATATCTATGCATGACTTTTATTAAAATAAGGAAGAAGTTATTATTAATGAATGTGACCACTGACCACTCACCTATATTTTCAAAAAAAGAATTGAAACCTTAATTTACTTTATTATTTTCATTTAGTTTGTAATATTGCTTATACGACAGTACATATTGAACTAAGCTTAATCCCTTTTTAAAATTATTTAAGTATTAAATGAAAGAATTGCTGAAATATTTGTATTTAATTAATTACAATGATATATAGAAAATAAATATATAAATTTTATGTATTAAATTTTATGTTCATGTTTGTATTTAATAGATAAATTATTTATTACTCACTCTAATTTAATTCATTTTTCTATTTTAGTTTTAACTGAATTAATAGAGTAAAAATATTTACGAATATTTTGATTTTGAATAAAGCATATGTATAATGTATAAAAATTATCCTTTAATCGTATGATATAAATTATTTCAAGTGAAAAATTGTAATTAAAAACTTACTAATAGGGAAATAATATTTTATTACTTTAAACTAAATAAAAATAGTAGGAAAAACATATAAAACTTATGAAGTATTTATTTTTTGATTAAGTTAAAATAATTTAAAAATGAATATTGTATTCAATAAAATTAAAACATAATATATTGCACAACTAAAATTGTAGTTGATTGTAGCTATAGAAATAAAATTTTAATATTATAAAAATAAATTTTGTGCTAATAATATTAATTTAATGTGTGCAAACAAATAAGTTAATAATTTTTTAAATATATTACATAGTGCATAAAAAAATTCGCACAATGTACCGGTACATATACTAATTTATCATTTCATAAGAGTTAATAATTAATGATAAAGGTTAAAATTGTCAGTTAATTTTTAATGGATATTGTTGTAATTCTAGTTAGGTAAACAGATATGATTCTTTGGGGGACACCGGCTGAAAAATAAAAAAAAAACCAAAAAAATATGATGCTTTGGTGTAGATGGTATGCAGGCATGTAGTTGAGGCGTGTCGACCGACACTCCTTCGTCGGAAAATTATATTGTGTAGCTAGAATAATTTTTTTATGTATATATATTACATATTGACCCTCCTTGACTTCTACGCGTTTTATTTCTTTATATTTTGACACCCCTTACTACAAAAATTCTGGCTCCGCCACGGTAGGCAAGTGTGGTCTTTTGGAGTTGGAAGCACCGACTCGGTTTAAAGGTTCACTACTCTATCGTCAAACGGCAAACCCAGTAAGCGATCGCATCCTTTTCTTTAGATAAATCAGCTTAGTACTGATTTGATTGCTTAATTGGTCATTGATTTGACTGCTCTTATACAGCCTTAGATCATTTTATTGTTCCAAATTTGCTGATCAGTCATTTTTAGGGTCTTCTAAATCTAGGGTTTGTTTTTCTGGTAGAGATTGACATTCTGGATTCTACGATATTCTTCTCTATGCATCCCCTGTTTGGAAATTGAAAAATTACCATTCTAAATAGGGATGGCAATGGGGTGGTGCGAGGCGGGTATGGCGCAGGTTTAAGGCTGTGCGGGGTGGGATAGGGTGGGCTTAAGACTATGCAAGGCGGGCGGGTGTAATGACCCAGTTGGTCATTTTTGGTATTTTTGTAAATTTATCATTTTGCCCCTCTCGATATTGACCCCGTGTTGTTTCTTATTGAGTTTTGGAAGTTGGTTCCAAACTTTGAGTTTAAAAGTTGAGAATTTGGTAAGTTTTGAGTTTGAAAGGCTTAAGTTGCTTTAAAGTGGTTTTCGGAGTCTTTTGGAGTTTCGAGTTTCAGAATAGAATTTCGTCGATTCCATTAGTTTTGAAATGTGAAATCTCATCTGTGAGAGTAGTCGATTTCAAATTTTGAGTCGTTTTGAGGATTTGAGGTCCTAAGTTGTGAAATTGTGAAAATTTAGCCTTTGGATTGACTTTGGTCAACATTCGGAGTTCGGATGCTCGGATCAGAATTTCGAGAGTTACGTTGGATTCGAGGGATGATTTTATGCCTAGGTGTGGTCATGGTTGATTTTTTTGAGGTCCCGAGCTTGTTTTAGTCTTTAGGCGTTGAGTTAGTTTCTTGTGGTTTTCACGGATGTCGGGTTAAGAAGACGTCGGATTCGTGTTTTGACGGTTCCATTGAGTTCGGAACATCGAGTTTAATTAATTTGCATAGATAGTTTGTGTGTATGGGGTTCTGAACAAATCTCGAAGGTCCTTTTGATGTTTGGGTCTTGGCTGGTTTTCTGGTTCTGGTGCATGACCATTTTGGTCATCACGATCGCGAGGCTCCCTCATCAGATCGCGTAGCATTGATCTGAGGTGCATCACGATCATGTGGGTCTTGCCGCGATTGCGATGGTCAATTTTAATGAGTTGACCGTTTTACTCATCGCGATCGCGTGACTTTGGGTCGCGATCGCGATGAGCATCTGAGACCTAGACAGAGTGTTTTTTCTAAAATTGGGGTTTCAATCCCATTTCACCATTTTTGAGTTTTGGGAGCTTTGAGGTTGCGAGTTGGATCAGATTTTTGAGGAAAAGCTTTTGGATAATGATTCTTAACTCTAAATCTTCAATTACCCATTATTATATTGGAGCTTATGTGTTCAAATCAAGATTTTGAATTGATAAATTGAGGGTTTGTCATGAACTTGAATTTTTGAGATAAAATTGGGATTGTGAACTGATTTCAAACCCTTTTTCAAAATGGTTTTCACTAATGGGTTCGTAAAGCCTTGAATATCATTTCCAAGTACTAAATTTCGAATTCAAACCTTAATTTTGGAATTGGATTCTGTGTTGATTGACCCACTTTTCAAAGAATTGATGTGGTTATTGTTGTTTTCGAAAATTTATTGTGAATACTTGGTTGTTATAGATTGTGTGGCTTCGGATGTGATTCAGAAGGGAAAAGCTCAAGCTTCGGATTGATTGATTGCTTTAAGGCAAGTGATCTCTTAAACTTTGTAATCTAGTAGAATTGTTTACTTCTCTTCATTGTATGTGAGTTGGGGAGTAATCGGGATTGAGGTGAAGGGTTATTGTTCCACTTGATCATTGTTAATTAATAAAAGAAGGGGAAAAATGAAAAGGTGTCTTGATGAAAAATGTGAAACCGTGAAATGACTTGTTGTGTTCCCTATTTGATTGATTGGTGATTTATTGATATCATGAAAGTGGATTTGAAATGTGTATATTGTTGTCTCTTCCGTGTTGTGTGATATTGCATGTGTATATTGATTTAGAATACCGTGATGAGAAATGTGATAGATTGTGATGCCGAGGTCATTTTCGGCTAGTGATTGATATGATTTGAGGTCATTTTTGGCTAGTGATAGATATGAGCCGAGGTCATTTTCAGCTAGTGATTTATATGAGCCGAGGTCATTTTCGGCTAGTAATTGATATGAGCCGAGGTCATTTCTGGCTAGTGATCGATATGATGCCAAGGTCATTTCCGGCTAGTGATTGATATGATGCCAAGGTTATTTTCGGCTAGTAATTGATATAAGTCGAGGTCATTTCCGACTAGTAATGTGATTGATACAATTTGATTCTTATGACCAACTTACTTGTGAAATGTGAGTGTTATGCGTGATATTTGTGAATAAACTACTTGATACTTGATATTGACTTACTTGAATCATGTTGGTGTTCGAATTGTGACTGTTGGCTATGATTATTGAGCCTTGTGAGCTATTTATTGTAGAATTTTTAGGTTGGGCTGATTTCTATGCAGGTTGTAGTTTGAGGAGGTTTGGTTGGATTGGATAGGGATATTCGATTTCTAGCTAGGCTGCCTTGTTTATTAGGTTGCTTGCTGGGTACCGTGTTGGTCATAATCACCCCTTGCTTCTACACCTGTGTAGGTTCTGAGCCCGGACCTGTGTCAGCTCTATCTCCTTCTTTTGATTTCGAGGCTTGTCAAGGACTTGAAGAGGTAGCTGCTTGTCAATTCGGTGGGCCCTCGTTTTCCTTTTATTATGCTTTGTTCTATTTGAGAAGCGAATACATTTGAGACTTGTATTTATCTTTCGAATTCTGTATTTATTTTAGTGGCTTGTACACGTGACAACTAGGTTTTGGGGTATTGTTTAGAAAGAATAAATTTTCTGCCTTTGTCTTATTCTCACTTTATTTATTTTCGCTTTTCTTTCATTTTCGTTGGGTTGAGGCTGACTTGTCTTGGTGGGAATAGACGAGTGTCATCACATCTATTTTTGGGGCGTGACAATCTCTAAGCGGGTGCGGGTCTCCTCCCTTCTTTTGTGATAGTGCTTAATTCTTGTATGATAAAATTCTCAAATAACATAGTAAAAGTTTTCTTGTCTATATTATTTATATTTCACTTGCCAAAAATTAGGAAAAGATTTATATGCATCTAGATATGGTTGGCACTTTGAAATTTTTCTACAAATTCATGTTCAGGTAAAAAGTTTAAAACTTTTGGAAAAAAGGTTTTCTTTTTTTAAAAATAAAATTTTAAATGCAGGGATAAGCAAACACTTGTTTGATAAGGCCAAACTAGTATCAGAGGTCACAGAAAAAGGAAATCAACTTCGCTTTCAACATACGTGCAAAATTCACTCTTCCCTATAATTTGTTCAAGTAAAATTATTAATACCTCTGTTGGTTCAACAAATTTTATGATATTCTAACAAAGTTAGTTCAGACTTCAAATTCGACATTTCACGTTGGTCTATGATGTTGGCCAAGAATTTAATGAAAATAACTTTATGTAGGTAGCAGTAATACCTTAAGTGGGGTGGGGCAGGAGCGGAGTGGGTTAGAAATAGAAAAAAATGATATGTAGGGAGGGGTGGGGTGGGTTGAGAATTTTGTGGGTTTGACTAAACCCACTCGCACCCACCCAACACCGCCCCATTGCCATCCCTAATTCTGAATGACCTCTTCTCGTTTCCTGGTAGAATGAAGCAAGTTAAGCCCAACAAGTGAAACGTAGCTACAATATATTTGCTTCATTCTAACAAAACTAGTAGTTAAAATCAAGCATACTAGATAAATATTAATGTAAAAGAAGAAAAAAAGCGCACAAAACTAGAATGATTTGAAGTCCAAAAGAATATGACCACCGGAGAAGTACAAAAATGAGACCTGTCCATGATTGATAATAAGGGCATACCCAAGCATTCCATCATTGCAAGAATAAATGTAACAAGAATGTTTAGTTTCAGAACTTAAATATGGAGTGTTCGATGAATGTGTTGTTGACAGGAGCACTGAATATGCCATATGGAGCATCAATGTAAGATATACAAACAATTCGAGAAAAAATATATTTTATCAAAATCAGGTTCTAGAAAGCACAAAAGCATTACTAGTTTCTCCACTAAAAGTATAGCATTAGATCGCAAAGCAAAAAGATATGGTAAGTTAAATGTTCTGAGACTCATAACATGTAATCTCAAGAAATCTAGAAAGAAAGAAAGAAAGAAAGAGAGAGAGAACTTTTCTCCATAATCATTTTCTTTCCTTCGATGAAGTTCTATAAAATCTCTTAATCATTTTCTTTCCTTCGTAGAGGTTCTATAAAATCTACAGATATTAAATACACATGACTCATGTTAAACAAATCTGAGGGAAAAAAATCAAAATCAACAAATATACAACCAAATAAAAATTGAATAGCCAGTACCATTGACATGGGTTTTCATCTTTCTAGGCTGTCGAGGCCTTATAGAACTTCCTGATTGAGAAGGTGCCTCAAGGGCAAGCACCCATATGAGTTTCGTACTCTTAGAAGAAGAATTCTTTTTTATGTTCTCTACCACTTTATTGTTTTTTCAACAAGAGACTCTTGCCTCTTGACCTCTTTTATAGGGTTGAGAGAGTTGTGTTGAATGATTATTTATATTTAGTCTTTAGAGGGGGTTTAGAGAGTAGTCAAATTATTAGATTACACCCAGGAATAATATAAATGCAGTCAATCCCAAAAGTTAGATTATAGAGTGAGGATTGTCCAAACCACTTTGTAGCTAAAATACAGAGTGGAAAGTAGCTAAAATATGCAAAAGTTAATCATTCATACTGCATTTATACTATTCTCGTGTGTAATCTAGTAATTTGACAACCCTCTAAAGACTAAATATAAATAATCATTCAACACAACACTCTCAACCCTAGAAAAGAGGTCAAGAGGCAGAGTCTCTTGTTGAAAAAACAACAAAAACGGGAGAGAACATAAAAAAGAATTCTTCTGCTAAGAGTATGGAACCCTCAGGGGTGCTTGCTCTTGAGGCACCTTCTCAATCAAGAAGTTCTATAAGGCCTCGATAGCCTAGAAAGATGAAATCCCATGTCAATGGTACTGGCTATTCAATTTTAGTTTTGTAGTATATTTGTTGATTTTGATTTTTTTTCCCTTAGATTTGTTTAACATGAGTCATGTGTCTTCAAAATCTCTAGATTTTATAGAACCTCTACGAAGGAAAGAAAATGATTATGAGATTTATAGAACTTCATCGAAGGAAAAAAATGATTATGGAGAAAGTTCTCCCTTTCTTTCATTCTTTCTAGATTTCTTGAGATCTAACCCTTTTCGTTAACATGTGAACTTGTATCTTTCTCCCATCCCCTTTATCAACCCCTAACCCCCTCAGTTCGATGAAAAGTAGTATAAAATAAATGTTGATGGTAAGAAAGTTAAATGAACAAATATTCCACAACTTATGCACACTTAAAATTTCTATTGCTCAAAGTATTTCTTATATTGTCAAGTGGATTGTTTCTGTCACGACTCGAGACTACCCCCTAGTCGTAACATGATGCTTAGAGTCACGAGTGACCCCAAGCTAACCTTTGATACTGACATAGTCATAACTCATAAGCAACTAAATATGAACATGTAAAAGAATGAAAATAATTGAGCAGAAGCATAATTATGGAATACTAGTTCTATATATTTTTTAACAAAGTTTTGTATAAAAAAATGTAATATGAAAGGAATCTAGAATAGAATAGACTGAAAATAACAACTCTAACTGACTGTCTATGAAGCCTCTACTAATACTGATTATAGTTACCTTGGACATGACCCTTACTCCCTTTAATCAATACATGCGAATAGAAATAACATACTAGAACAACAAACGTACTTGAGTTCTCGAAATAAGAGAACTCATCACCTTCTGGCTAAAAGCTGTGATCCAACTGACTAGAATTCTGATAGTAGGAACTTGAATCTACATCACATGAAAAATGTGGGTATGTGAATCAGTACTTTGAATGTACTGAGTATAAGATATATGCATGATAATACCCTTCGGGGTGGCCCAGTGGTCTGGGCTTGGGACTTTCATGTTGGAGGTCTCAAGTTTGAAACCCCTTGCCAGCGAAAGCAAGGGATTTGTCTTCTGGGTCGAGCTCGTCGCACCGGGCTTGCCTAGTGCGAGTTACCTCTCCTGTGTAGTTTGCGAGCTATTACATAGGAGAGGGGTTTTACCCTGTGCGCACCTAAAGGGTAGCGGCTGCGGGTTCCCCTTGTCATAAAAAAAAATCTATGCATGATAATTTGTAAGGCTGGACATGATGAATCTGAGATGCTAAACTGAATATGAAACTGAAATAACTGAATATGAAACTGAAATAACTGAATGTATGGTCAAAGCAATATTCTGAAAATCATTACATAAGCTTAAATCATAGTCTTTGAGGAAGTCATAAACACTTTTGAAGAAAACATAGTTCTTTTGTGGATATTTACCATTAACTGATATAGACCATGTGAGCTATAACATGAAATTCAGTGTCTTTCTCACACCAAAAAGAGATTGTCCTACTTGCCAAGGTAAGGACCATACATATTAGCTTAGGTGGATCTACTAGCTATGTCTTTCTAAGACAAATCCTATGGGGGCACGTTGTTAGGGACAATGAGATTGCTTCTAGATATCCGACCTCTACTAACGGGAGAGCCTCCATCTCAAAGTCCTCTAAGTGCTAATTAAAATTCCAATGGAATAGATAAATTCATAATCATACCATATTCAAAATACTTGGAAAGACAACAATTAAGACTACCCATCCAATCATGAGTTCATATTAGAATAACTCCTTTAACAATCATGATTTCATAACTTCATTCATTAAGACACTTACCTATCTAAGCATTTAAATCGTGATTCCTTTTAAATGTGTGAAAACCTTTCACAAATCATTGACACTTTATCTTAAAAGCATCCTTTAGTCATAAATCATCACTTTCTTAAAACATGCATAGATTAATAATCATAATTCATGAGTTCATACGCATAGTTTATATTCATCAAATAGGCATAGGCATGGGTTCATGTGAAATCAATGAAAATCATGTAATGAAGTTAAATCATATATAATAAGATTGAATATAAGTAATTGAATCACAATAAATTGAACCCATGAAGAATAGCATAAAGCCCTAGATTTTGAGTGAAATCAATTTGAAGTAAAATATACTTTCTGGAAATACTTCTTAATAATGCACTTGAAATTAAAGATAAGAATACTTTCTTCAGATACTTCTTTAAAATCTTGAAATACTTTATTTGTGAAATTAATGCATATGAAATACTACGACAAAGTTTTTAAATTACTTTGATTAGAAAGGGGTCCATGTGGTATAATAAGTATGAACCATGAATCAATAATCACTAGTGATATAAAGTACCATAATTTTGATGATACAAATCAAGAATCAATGATAGGAGATAAGGGAAATTCAAAATCATAGAATCTTGGGTGAAAATCCTAGTTGTGATCTTAAAAACATATATTATAGGAATAATAGGGCGTGAGGAAGAACAAAGTTCCTCACTTTAATAATCTTACATACCTTAAACACTCCATGAATTTTTAATAATCTTGAGAACTTTGTGGGTTTGACTAAACCCACCCCGCACCCGCCTCACACCATCCCATTGCCATCCCTAATTCTGAAAGACCTCTTCTCGTTTCCTGGTAGAATGAAGCAAGTTAAGCCCAACAAGTGAAAAGTATCTAAAATATACTTGCTTCATTCTAACAAAGCTAGTAGCTAAAATCAAGCATTCTAGATAAATATTAATGTAAGAGAAGAAAAAAGCCCACCAAACTAGAATGATTTGAACTCCAAAAGAATATGACCACCGGAGAAGTACAACAATGAGACATGTCCTTGATTGATAATAAGCGCATACCCAAGCATTCCATCATGCAAGAATAAATGTAACAAGAATGTTTAGTTTCATAACTTAAATATGGAGTGTTTGATGAATGTGTTGTTACATGTACAACATAAGTGTTGAACTGACTGGAGCACTGGATATGACATATGGAGCATCAATGTAAGATATGCAAACAATTCGAGAAAAAATATATTGTATCAAAACCATGAACTGGAAAGCACAAAATCATTACTAGTTTCTCCACTAAAAGTATAACATTAGACCGCAAAGCAAAAAGGTATGATAAGTTGAGAGTTTTGAGACTCATAATAGGTAATCCTCTTCATTCATTACGCACAGAAACAATCAACTTGACATTATAAGAAATACTTTGAGCAATAGAAATTTTAAGTGTGCGTAAGTTGCACAACATTTGTACATTTAACTTTCTTTCCATCAACTTTTATTTTATACTATTTTAAATTGAAACGAGGGGGTTGGGGGTTCATAAAGGAGATAGGAGAAAGATACAAGTTCACATGTTAATGAAAAGGGTTAGATCTCAAGAAATATAGAAAGAAAGAAAGAAAAAAAGAAAGAAAGACAGAAATATTTTTTCTCCATAATCATTTTCTTTCCTTCGATGAAGTTCTATAAAATCTCATAATCATTTTCTTTCCTTCGTAGAGGTTCTATAAAATCGAGAAATTTTGAAGACACATGACTCATGTTAAACAAATCTGAGGGAGAAAAATCAAAATCAACAAACAAACAACCAAATAAAAATTGAATAGCTAGTACCATTGGCATGAGATTTCATCTTTCTAGGCTGTCGAGACCTTATAGAACTTCTTGATCGAGAAGGTGCCACAAGGGCAAGCACCATTATGGGTTCCGTACTCTTAGCAGAAGAATTCTATTTTTCTATTCTCTCCCATTTTTGTTATTTTTTCAACAAGAGACTCTTGCCTCTTGACCTCTTTTCTAGGGTTGAGAGAGTTGTGTTGAATGAGTATTTATATTTAGTCTTTAGAGGGGGTTTTAGAGGGCAATCAAATTACTAGATTACATGCAGAAATAGTATAAATTCAGTTAATCCCAAAAGTTAGCTTATAGAGTGAGAATCGTCCAAACTACTCTATAGCTAAAATACAGAGTGAAAAGTAGCTAAAATATAATTGCTTCATACTATAAGCAGTCAATCCCAAAAGTTAATCATTCATACTGCATTTATACTATTCTAGTGTGTAATCTAGTAATTTGACTACCCTCTAAAACACCCGCTAAAAAATAAATTTAAATAATCATTCAGCACAAGTCTCTTTAACCCTAGAAAAGAGGTCAAGAGGCAGAGTCTCTTGTTGAAAAAATAACAAAAATGGGAGAGAACATTAAAAAGAATTCTTCTGCTAAGAGTATGGAACCCTTAGGGGTGCTTTTCCTTGAGGCACCTTCTCAATCAAGAAGTTCTATAAGGCCTCGGTAGCCTAGAAAGATGGAATCCCATGTCAATGGTACTGGCTATTCAATTTTAGTTTTGTAGTATATTTGTTGATTTTGATTTTTTTCCATCAGATTTGTTTAACATGAGTCACGTGTCTTCAAAATCTCTAGATTTTATAGAACCTCTACGAAGGAAAGAAAAGGATTATGAGATTTTATGGAACTTAATCGAAGGAAAAAAATGATTATGGAGAAAAGTTCTCCCTTTCTTTCTTTCTTTCTTTCTAGATTTCTTGAGATCTAACCCTTTTCGTTAACATGTGAACTTGTATCTTTCTCCCATCCCCTTTATCAACCCCTAGCCCCCTCGTTTCGATGAAAAGTAGTATAAAATAAATGTTGATTGTAAGAAAGTTAAATGTACAAATATTGCGCAACTTATGCACACTTAAAAGTTCTATTGCTCAAAGTATTTCTTATAATGTCAAGTTGACTGTTTCTGTCACGACCCGAGGTAACCCCCTAGTTGTAACATGGTACTTAGAGTCACAAGTGAACCCAAGCTAACCTTTGATACTGACATAGTCATGAACAACTAAATATATATATGTGAAAGATTAAAAATGAAGGAGCATAAGCATAATTATGGAATATTGGTTCTATATACTTTTTAACAAAGTTTTGTATATAACAAATGTAATCTGAAAAGAATCTAGAATTGAATAGACTGAAAATAACAACTCTAACCGAGTGTCTATGAAGCCTCTACTAATACTGATTATAGTAAGCCTGGACATGAACCTTGATCCCTTTATTCAATACATGAGAATAGAAATAACACACTAGAACACCAAACTGACTTGAGTACTCTAAATAAGAGGACTCATCACTTTCTGGCTAAAAGTTGTGATCCAATTGGCTAGAATTTCGATAGTAATAACCTGAATCTACATCATATGAAAAATGTAGGCACAAAATGTATGCGAATCAATACTTTCAATGTAGGGAGTATGAGATATATGCATGATAATTTGTAAAGATGGACATGTTGAATATGAGACGCTAAATTAAATATGAAACAGAAATAACTGAATGGAAGGTCAAAGCAATATTCTGAAAATCATAACATAAGATTAAATCATAGTTTTTGAGAAAGTCATAAAAACCTTTGAAGAAACAATAGTTATTTTGTGGATATTTACCATTAACCGGCATAGACCATGTGAGCTATAACACGGAGTCTGATATCTTTTCCACACTGAAAAAAGATTGTCCTACTTGTCAAGCTAAGGACCATACATATTAGATGAGGTGGATCCACTAGCTATGTCTTTCTAAGACAAATCCTACATGGGCCTGTAGTTAGGGACAATGAGATTTCTTCTAAAGACCTGACCTCTATTAACGGGGAGCCTCCATCTCAAAGTCCTCTCGGTGCTAAGTAAAATTCCAACAGAATAGACAAAGTCATAATCATATCATAGTCAAAATACTTGGGAAGGCAACAATTAAGACTATCAATCCAATTATGAGTTCATATTAGAATAACTCCTTTAAAAATCATGATTTCATAACTTCGTTCATTAATACACTTATCTATCTAAGCATCTAAATCATAATTCCTTTCAAATGTGAGAAAATCTTTCACAAATCATTGACACTTTATCTTAAAAGCATCCTTTAGTCATAAATCATTACTTTCATAAAACATGCATAGATTCATAATCATAATTCATGAGTTCATAAGCACATTTTATATTCATAAAATAGGCTAGGCTTGGGTTAATGTGAAATTAATAAAATCATGTAATGAAGTTAAATCATGCGTAATAAGATTGAATATAAGTAATTAATCACAATAAATTGAACCCATGAAGAATAGCATAAAACCCTAAATTTTGGGTGAAATCAATTTGAAGTAAAATATACTTTCTTGAAATACTTCTTACATAATGGCACTTGAAATTAAAGATACTCTCTTCAAATAATTCTATAAAATCTTGAACATACTTTATTTGTGAAATTAATGCATATAAAATACTCCGACAAGGTTTTTAAATAACTTTGATTAGAAAGAGGTCCATATGGTATAATAAGTACGAACTACGAATCAATAATCACTAATGACATAAAGTACCATAATTTTGATGATAAAAGTCAAGAATCAATGATATGAGATAAAGGGAATTCAAAATCATAAAATCTTGGATAAAAACCCTAGCTTTGATCTTAATAACATATATTGTAAGAGTAGGGCATGAGGAAAAATAAAGTTTCTCACTTTAATTATCTTACATACCTTAAACGCACCATGAATCTTGAAGAAGAACGATCAAGAAATTTTTTCTTGAGATTCTTGAATTAGTTTCTTGAAAATCCTATGGCCAAGGGTTAAGAATTTTATTAATGATTCATGATTATCAGATGGAATTTGAATTGGGAAGATTGAAATATTTGGAGAAGGATTTACCTTGAAGAAAGATCTTGAAAAAGATTTGAAAAAACATTGTTTGAAGAAGAATCTTGAAAAAGATTTGAAAGAGCATTGCTTGAAGAAGAATCTTGAAAAATATTTGAAAGAATCTTGCTTGTAAGTCTTATGCTTTGATTTTCCTTAGAATTTTGTCTTAGGGTTTGAGAGAGGAGAAGGAGTTAAAAGATGAAAATATGATTGTTTAGGGCTTTATAGAAGTTGAGAAAACCATTTTAAGGTTTTCCTAGTGGTATAAGGATAAGAAAATTTCCTTTTTTAGAATTTTCCCACTGGTCAAAACGAAACTGCACTGTATCATTTAGTAAAATGATTAGAAATTCATAACTCTCTACTCTGAACTCGGAACGACGCAAACTTAGTGGCATTGGAAAGAAGATTCATAGACCTTTAATTTGATAGGCTATGAGTGACCTAACTCTTCATATTCTAAGAGATGTGGCCGTTTAAAGTTGACCAAAGTGAAATTTTATATGGAAACTTAACCGATCAGGAAACTTTCAACTCAACTTTGTGTTAGATGATTATTATTACCTTAATTCATCTCCAAATAACCTCCCACACTAAATAATTGACTTTAATACCTATGCACAATAAAAAATCATCCGGTACAATCCTATACACTTATGAAGAATGATTCGGATCTTAGTTGAGAAATTTTTGGGCTGTTACAATTTTTGTGCGTAATGAATAAAGAGGATTACCTGTTACGAGTCTCAAAACTCTCAACTTACCATACCTTTTTGCTTTGCGATCTAATGCCATACTTTTAGTGGAGAAACTAGTAATGCTTTTGTGCTTTCCAGATCATGGTTTTGATAAATATATTTTTTCTTGAATTGTTTGCATATCTTACATTGATGCTTCATATGGCATATTTAGTGCTCCTATCAGTTCAACACTTATGTTGTACATGTAACAACACTTATGTTGTACATGTAACAACACATTCATCGAACACTCCATATTTAAGTTCTGAAACTAAACATTCTTGTTACATTTATTCTTGCAGAAAAAATGAATGATGGAATGCTTGGGTATGCCCTTATTATCAATCAAGGGCAGGTCTCATTTTTGTACTTCTCCGGTGGTCATATTCTTTTGAACTTTAAATCATTCTAGTTTTGTGCATTTTTTTCTTCTCTTACATTAATATTTATCTAGTACGCTCTTGTTCTGGTACCTACATAATTTATGATTTTCCTTTACATGTAATACATTTCCGATTCCATCTAATTTACTTTTATTATATTCATAAATCATAATGTTTATATGACATTGCTTTGTGTATGGATGTTTTGTATTTTTGGGTGGTAAATTGAGCCCAGAGATGAATTATGACAATTGTAAGTGGAAAATGAATGGAGACTAAGGCCATAATTTTTATGTTCATCATCTTCTTAGGGAGATGCCTTTTGATTTTCATTTGTTCGGATCATTCTTTTTTGTTGATGGTTTCTTGTCACCATCACAACAAAAGCCAAACTATCCGGAAAGTTATCGTTCTTTTCTTAAAACCTTTCTTACACAAAACACAAAAATGTTGGTTGTTGCACATTACACGTTTCAAAAGCTTTCTGGAATTCCAGATAGTTGTTGATCAAACTTTTCAACAAAAAGACCCTTTGTCCAATTTTTAATCGTAGAAGCTTGGGCTTAGCATGTATCCTTTTCATATAGATCTCCATGATGTCGACAACATTTTCAAGCATATTAAAGTACATTGCAATCAACAACACAACAACTACATACCATCCCAGTATAATCCCATAAGAGAGGTTTAGGAGATAGATGTGCGCATCCTTACCCCTACCTTTGTGTCACGACCCAAAGTACACTTTAGACGTGACATGACGTATAAGACCCCGAGAGGCCCTACAGAAGCCACTTGACATACAAATAACACAACATTATAGAAAATACAAGAAATCTAGCAAAAGGTCCCATATCACAAAAGAGTTTTACAAAAGAGCGGAAGTCTACACATAGTCTTGACAAGTCAAGTGGTCAGGACGTAACTCATACACCACGTACAACATCTTAAAAATAATGACATAGGAAAGCATAGTAAAGATGACATGGTCCTTGAAACATGAGGACTCACCAAGTCTTCACGGTCAAGCGATCAACTAGCCATGAGCGGGAGGAAGAGGAACGTCGGACCCTACATTAGTAGATAATATAGGCACAAGTATAAATTAGTACATGGAATATACTAAGTATGAGGGGTATGAATAAGAACGTTAATCATGATCATAAGGGGATATAAAGAAAAAAACATAATATGCATGACCAAGCTAAAACATGGTAAAACCTTTAAAGATGAATCATAAATCATGAACATGGTCAATGCATCTTGAAATAATAAGGAAAGCTTCATAAAACCCATTGAAGTAACTTAGTTCATTTTGTAGGATAATTACCATTAACCAATATAGATCACGTGAGCTATAACGTGGAATCCGATGTCTATTGCTCCCACACCGAAAAGAGATGTCCTTACTTTCTAAGGCAAAGACCTTAAACTTCTAGCTTAGATGGATCCACTAGCTATGTCTTTCTAAGACAAATCCTATGGGGGCACGTAGTTAGGGACAAGGAAATTGATACAAGAGATCCGGCCTCTACTAATAGAGCCTCCATCTCAACGTCCTCTCGGTGGTAAGTAAGAATCCCAACGGAATAGTCATATTCATTAACATATCATCATACATGGAAAAGAACAATTAAGTTACTAATCTAAGCTTAAATCATCATAGAGTGGCTCCTTAAATCATGAATCATGCATGTGTGAGAAAACCTTTCACAATTTCATTGATGCTTATCTTAGAAGCAACCTTGGATCATAAAACCCCTTTTTCATAAATCATGCATAAACTTTTATGAACCATATTCATAAATTCGTAAATGCATGTCTTCATAAGTGCAAAGTCAAAATCATGACTAATGCATGAGTCTTATAGAAATCAATTGGAAATCATATAATCTAATCAAAACATGCATAGGAAGATTGAAATTAAATAATTAAATCAACATCAACTAAGACCCATGGAGATCACATGAAACCCTAAGTAATTTAGATGAAATTGAATTGAAAGCTTAGAAATCTTTGGGACCCATTGGATGAATGAAATCCAATGGTGAAACCCCACACACCTTGATGATCAAAGCCCAAAAGCAATGAAGGAAAAATGAGACTTGAAGCTTGAACCCTAGTTTTCTTCCTTGAGACTTGAGAGAATTTGGAGAGGATGAATGTGGATGGGAATTGGGGATTTGATAGAATGAGAGAGTTTGGGTAGATTTAGGAGTTGAAGGGTAGTTATAGGTCTTAAAATTAGGATCAAAACGACATAGTATATGTAATAAATGCATAGGAAAAGTCCCAAATACCCTTAATAAATAACCATCGGAGGACCCTAAGGTTTGGACCTATGGGCGGTAGAAATTCCTACGAACTGTACTAGTCAACCGTAGGTCAAGTTATTCGGACCTAAAATTTGCCAACTTCCTACGACACCATTCTACGGACCATTGAACCTTCTATGGTCCATAGACCCATGCATCGACCTCCCTTTTAGCCTAAAAATTTCACTAAGTCTGGATTACTGCTACGGAACCCATCTACAACTCATCCAAATTCCTACGGCTCATCCTGTTCATTCGTAGGTCAAACTTCAGAAACTTGAAATTCCAAAAACTCAACTCCAGGTCTACGATTCCCTTCCTTTGGCCCGTAGGACTTCCTATGGTTCATAGATAGGGCGCGTAGAACCTACTTAGTGTAAGAACTACATTTTTCCTTTCCAACTCGACTTTCCAATTTTTGAGGTGTTACAATATCTCACCCTTGGAAACATTAGTCCTCGAATGGGACTCAAGCTAGCATGAGTAGAGTAGAAGAGAAACTAACAACCCAACAAGAATACAAATCTCATCATGAGACACATAAACAATGAGAAATCACTCCTAGCAAAATCATAACATAAAAATCAAGTTTTTCATGAACATTAATGCATATGGAAAAATGAGGATGACTAAAACGCATGAATCCGAAAGAATGAACCATGAGGAACTAATACCTCAAGCTGGAGTAGGAGCGGAGGAAAATAGATGAGAATACCGGGACGTCATATCGGTTTTGGCCTCCCAAGTAGCACCCTCAACTAATTGATTCCCCCAAAGAACTTTCACAGAAGTAACTTCTTTATTGCTCAACTTCCGAACTTGTCGGTCTAAAATCTCAACCGGCACCTCTTAATAAGAAATATTTTCTTTAACTCCCAAACCTTCTAAAGGCACAATGGATGTCGGATCTGCAACACACTTTTTCAATAGGGAGACATGTAATACCGGATGTACCGATGCTAAATCAATAGGCAACTCTAATTCATAAGCAACCTTACCAATACGCCTCAAAATCTAATATGGACCTACAAATTGAGGACTAAGCTTCCCTTTCTTTCCAAACCTCATCACACCCTTCATAGGTGCGATTTTCAAATAGACCCAATCATCGACACCAAATTCAAGCTCTCTTCTTTTAACATCGGCATAAGTCTTTTGTCGATTTTGAGCCATTTTCAACCTCTCACGAATACGTCGAACCTTTTCCATAGCCTCATGCACCAACTCGGGCCCTATAAAAGAGACCTCACCAACTTCAAATCAACCAATAGGAGACCTACACCTCCTACCATAGAGAACCTCAAATGGAGTCATCCCAATGCTAGAATGATAGCTATCATTATAAGAAAACTCAATTAAAGGCAAATGGTCATCCTAACTACCCTTGAAATCGATTATGCCAACCCTTAACATACCTTCTAAGTTCTAGATAGTACGCTCAGCTTTTCCATCAGTTTGAGGGTGGAAAGTCATGCTAAGTTTCACTTGAGTACCAAGACTCTTTTGAAATGACTTCCAAAACTGAGACGTAAACTGAGTGCCACGATCACAAACAACAAACAAGGCCACTCCATGAAACCTTACCATTTCTCGAATATAAATCTTGGCATACTCCTCAGCTGAAAATGAAGTCTTAACGGAAAAAAATGAACTGATTTTGTCATTCGGTCTACAATAACTCAAATTGAGTCAAACTGATGACGAGCACGAGGTAGACCCGTAATGAAGTCCATATTCGAATCTCCCTACTTCCATGTAGGAATGCTAATATTTTGAGCCAAACCACCTAGTTTCTGATAGGGGTGGAAAAATCAAACCCAACCCGACCCAACCCATTTAGGTTTAAGTTGGTTATTGACCCGTCCATTTGTTAGCTCAACCCATTTTAACCCAACCGAATTCAACCCGTTAAAAATTGAATAGATATATAACCCAAATTGATTTTTGAGAAGTCTTTCAAAATATTTTAAATAACTTTTTTTATTTTATATATTATATATAGTTATAATAAAGAATTTTTTTTTATTAGGTACTAAAAGCTTATAAAATAACAAATAAAGCTATTAAAACTTAGTAAAAATTAGACGGGTTCGGTTATGACCCGTTACCTAACCTATTTTGACCCAAGCAAATTTGGGTCGGGTAGGGTCTTAACCCATTTATTGTCATAACCCAATTTGACCCGCCCTAATTTAAACCAACCCGCCCAATTTGACAATTCAGACATTTAGCCACAAATTCCACAATATCCTTCTTCATCCCATTCCACTAATAGACTTCCCGCAAATTATGATACATCTTAGTGGCTCCTGGGTGAATAAAATATCAAGAACTTTGATCTTCTGTCAGAATCTGATCTCTCAACTCATCGACGTTCGGAACACACAACCAACCTTTATATCGAAGGACACCATTTCCCCCTTGGCAAAAAGCCTCAATGGCTTTTTCGGAAACCAACTTCTTCAAGTCAACCATAACTGGATCGAGATCTTGCTTAACCTTCACATCTGATACAAAAGACAATTTGAACCATTATAAACAACCACACCACCTTCATTGGAATCAACCAAGTGAACACACAATCGGGCCAATCTATGAATATCACAAACTAACTCTTTCTTAACATCCTCAACATGAGAAACACTTCTCATTGACAGTCGACTAAGAGCATCCGCCACCACATTTACCTTATTGGGATGATATAGGACACTCATATCGTAATCCTTCAATAATTCCAGCCACCTCTTTTAGCGAAGACTTAAATC
The DNA here is from genome assembly GCA_018342035.1 of Solanum appendiculatum. NCBI lineage: Eukaryota > Viridiplantae > Streptophyta > Magnoliopsida > Solanales > Solanaceae > Solanum > Solanum appendiculatum. Next base: position 418,851 of record JAGDQO010000816.1, on the reverse strand, counting down.
CTTTTGAGTGAACACATATTTCAAACTCTTTTGGTCGGCAAAAACATCTACATGAACGCCATATAGGCATTGCCTCCAAATCTTTAGAGCAAACACTACCACCGCTAATTCCAAATCACGAGTTGGATAATTATTTTCGTGCATCTTAATCAATTGTCTTGGAGCATAAGCAATGACTTTCCTATTTTGTATCAAAACACAACCAAGGCCAATTAGTGAAGGATCACATAAACCAATAAACCATCTGATCCATCCTGTAATGTCAATATAGGGTTGAAGTGAGTCTGTCCTTAAACTCTTGGAAACTCTTTTCACAAGCTTCCGACCATAGGAATTTCACCTTCTTTTGAGTCAATGTCGTCAAAGGCTAAGCAACAGAGGAAAATCCTTTCACAAACCTTCTATAATAACCGATCAAACCCAAGAAACTCTATATATCTGAAGTGGATAAAGGTCTAGGTCAATTCTTAACCGCCTCAGTTTTCTTAGGATCATCTTGAATGCCCTCACCGGAGACAATATGGCCAAGGAAAGAAACAAAACTCAACAAAAACTCACATTTGTTAAATTTAGCATACAATTCACGATCCTTGAGAATTTGCAACACAATCCTTAAATGCTCAACATATTCATCCTCACTCTATGAGTGAATCAAAATATCATCAATAAACACAGTCACGAACATGTCAAGATATCGCTTAAAGACCCTATTGATCAAATCCATGAATGCCACCGGGGAATTAGTCAAACCAAAATACGTTACCAAAAACTCATAATAACCATACCAAGTTTAAAAAGTCGTCTTTGGAATGTTATTTTCCTTCACCCTCAATTGGTGATAACCGGATCGAAGGTCAATCTTAGAGAAGTAACTTGCTCCTTTGAGTTGATCAAATAATTCATCAATCCTTGGAATAGGATACTTATTCTTTATGGTAACCTTATTCAATTGCCTATAGTCTATGCACATTCAGAGGTAACCATCCTTCTTTTGAACAAACAATATCAGAGCACCCCATGGTGAGATACTCGGTCTAATGAATACTTTATCTAATAAGTCTTTCAACTTATTCTTTAAGTTCTGCCAGGTCCATACGATAAGAAGGAATAGAGATTGGCTGCATATCTGGGAGAAGGTCAATATCCAAGTCTATTTCCCTTTCGGAAGGAATACCGAGAAGATCATCAAGAAACACTTTCAAAAACTCGTTAACAATTAGAACCAACTCAAGAGTAGGGGTTTTGAAATCTGTATCCTTAACCTGAACATGATGATAAATGCAACCCTTAGAAATCATTTTCCTAGCCCTTAGGCAAGATATAAGCTGACCCTTAAGAACATAATTTCCCCTTCCCATGATATGATAGGTTCGTTTGGAACCTTGAAGGTGACCAATCGGGTCCTACAATCTATAGAGGCATAACATGCATGAAGCCAACCCATCCCAAGAATAACATTAAAATCCAACATATCAAGCTCTACAAGATCAATATGAGTGACTCTATGAGAAATGGTAATAGGACAATTTTTATAGACCCTTTTAGCAACAATAGAATCACCAACGTGAGTAGAGACATGAAGGGGATTAGAAAGGATTTCAGGACCAATATCAAATCTCATGGCCACTTAAGGAGTAACAAATGACAATGTAGAACCCGGATCAGGTAATGCATAAACATCAAGGTGGAAGACTTTCAACATACCAATATCTGGAGAACCTTCGTGATCCTGTCGAGTCTGAAGAACATAAAATTTGTTTTGCTTCGGAACACCCGTACCGGAACCACTACACTGAAATTTCCTATCATCCCTTCCCTTAGTAACAAGCAATAGACAATCTCTCATCTTATGACCACTCTTTCCACAATTAAAGCAACCGTCCATGCCGGTCAAATATTTGCCATCATGTTTCTTGCCACACCTAGTGCAAGTAGATATAGAAGATCCACCACCATTTTCTCATTAAGGTTTAGGATTAGACACCCTATCTTTGTTGAACTTAGAGGTTGGAGTATTGGAAGATCCTTGACCAGAAAACTTTTGTCAGAATTGAGGACGCCCATTTCCACTGGACCTAGAATGATAAAAGTCACCATCACTGGTCTTTGCCTTCTTTGACTTCCTAGACCTATCCTTTAGCTTTTCCTCTTCAATTTGTTGGGCATGTATCATCAAATGGGAGATATCTATCTCCTTAATCAACATGGTGGTACGACATTCTTTGACAAGCAAATCAAAAACACTCGACACAAACTTACTCATCCTTGCCCTAGAGTCGGCAACCATAGTTGGAACATGCTTAGCGAATTGAGTGAACTTCAAAGAATACTCCTTCACACTCATATTCCCTTGACGGAGGTTAATGAACTCAAGCACTTTTTCTTCTCTTATTTCAAGAGGAAAGAAACGATCAAGAAACACCCCTTTATACCTTTTCCAATCAAGAGGATCTGCATTAACAACCCTCTCACGTTTCCATTGTTCAAACCAAACTTGAGAAACACCTTTGAGTTGATAAGCGGTCAATTCCTCCTTTTCCACCGGAGACAATTCCATAATTTCCATTATCTTATACACCTCATCAATTAACTCTTGAGTATCTTCATCAACCTTGGAACCATAGAACTCCAGAGAATTCATCCTAGTGAATTCCCTTATCCTTATTACCTCCGTACCCACATTCGGGTTCACAGGAGCAACGATTGTTCTATTAGCTTGGGCCACCACAGATTAAGCCAAGACTTGGAAAACGGCTTGAAACTCGACATGAGTAACTTGCTCGGCCAAAGGATCAACCGAAACTTGAGGAACCACGAGTTCCACATTCTCACCCGCATTTCTTCTCGCATAAGCTCTTCGAGGTGCCATATCCTGAAAAGCATTGGACATGATTTAGGAGAGGGATCTTTATAGAGATAGACTCTATGGCACGACTTTAGAGTGATGAAAGAAGTGAAGTTTCCTAAACACTTTGTAGCCTCTAATTCATAAATGTGGCACGCTTCACACTTATGAACAAGACTCTACTCAAGGTGGCTTGTTAGATATCCTAGGAACTTTTCTAAAACCTTGTGCTTTGAATACCAAGTTTGCCACGACCTAAAGTACACCCTAGATGTGATATAGCGTATAAGACTTCAAGAGGCCCTACACAAATCACTCGACATACATACAACACAACATTATAGAAAATACGAGAAATTTAGCAGTAGGTCTCATATCATAAAAGAGTTTGACATAAGAGCAGAAGTCTACACATAGTCTTGATAAGCCAATCTAATACATCAAAAAAGTGGTCGGGACGTAACCCGTACACCATGTACAACATCTGAAAACTAATGACATAGTAAAGCGTAGTAAATATGACATGGTCCTCGAAACATGAGGACTCACCAAATCTTCACGTTCAAGTGATCAACTAGCCAAGAGCGGGAGGAGGAGGAATGTCAGACCTTACATTATGAGATAATGTAAGCACAAGTATACATTAGTACATGGAATTTACTAAGTATGAGGGGTATGCATAAGAACGTAAATCATGATTATAAGGGGACATAAAAGAAAATATGATAGGCATGACCAAGATAAAACATGGTAAAACCTCTAAAGATGAGTCATAAATCATGAACATGGTCAATGCATCTTGAAATCATAAGGAAAGCTTCACAAAAACTGTTGAAGTAACTTAGTTCATTTTGTGAGATAATTACCATTAACCGACATAGACCACGTGAGCTATAACATGGAATACGGTGTCTGTTTCTCCCACACCAAAAAGAGATGTCCTTACTTTCCAAGGCAAAGACCATAAACTTCTAGCTTAGGTGGATCCACTAGCTATGCCTTTCTAAGACAAATCCTACGGGGGCACGTAGTTAGGGACAAGGACATTGATAGAAGAGACCCGACCTTTACTAATGGGAGAGCCTCCATCTCAATGTCCTCTCGGTGGTAAGTAAGAATGCCAACGGAATAGTCATATTCATAAAAATATCATCATACATGGAAAAGCATAATTAAATTACTAATCCAAGCTTAAGTCATCATAGAGTAGCTCCTTAAATCATGAATCATGCATGTGTGAGAGAGCTTTCACAATTTCATTGATGCTTATCTTAGAAGCAACCTTGGATCATAAAACCACTTTCTCATAAATCATGCATAAACTTTTATGAACCATAATCATAAATTCATAAATGCATATCTTCATAAATTCATAGTCAAAATCATGAATAATGCCGGGGTCTTATAGAAATCAATTGGAAATCATATAATCTAATCAAAACATCCATATGAAGATAGAAATTGAACAATTAAATCAACATCAATTAAGACCCATGGAGATCACATGAAACCCTAAGTAATTTAGATGAAATTGAATTGAAAGCTTAGAAATCTTGGGGAACAATTGGATGAATGAATTCCAATGGTGAAACTTTACAAAACCATCCATAAGGACCTAAGGATCAATTTCTATAGCCTCACCATCTTTCGTGCCACATTTTTTATTATCTAGAGGTCACTCAACAGGAATTAGACAATCTTTTCAGTTTTTCGTGTGCGTTAGCGCATGGATTTTTTGGTGATATAGATTCTTGACACTTTTTTCCAAAACATTTACAGAACCATCCGTAAGGACCTGGGAAACAATTCATATAGCTTCACCATGATCCACACCATTTGTTTTAATATTTAAGGCCTACTCAACAGGAATTAAGCAATTTTTTCAAGTTTTCGTGTATTAGCCTTCCGAACACTCTTTTCCAAAACCTTTTTAGAACCATCTATAAAGACCTAGGGAACAATTCATGTAGCCTTACCATGATCCACACCATTTTTATGCATTTAGGGGCCAGACAACAGGAATTATGCGATTTTCTTTGTTTTTGGTGTGTGTTAGGCCATGGATTTTTTAGTAATATGGTTCCGGACACTTTATTTCTAAATCCTTTATAGAAACAACTGTATGGACATGGGAAAAAATTCCTATAAACTCAACATGATCCACACTATTTTTTTAGCATATAGGGGTCACTCAACAGGAATTATGCGATTTTCTTAGTTTTTCGTATGTGTTAACCGATGATATTTTGGTGATATGGTTTCCAGACAACTTTTTCCCAAAACCTTTACAAACTATATTTAAGGACATGAGGAACAATTCCTATTGCCTCACCATGGTCCACTCCACTTTTTTTTAGCATTTAGGAGCCACTCAATAGGAATCAGGTGATTTTCTCAATTTTTCGTGCGTGTTAGCCCATACATTTTTGGTGATGTCTTCTAGGAACTTTTTTCTCCAAAACCTTTACTGAATCATATATATAAGGACCTAGGAACAATTCATATCGTCTTACCATGATCCACACCACTTTTTTAGCATTAGGGGCTACTCTATAGGAATTATGTAATTTTTTCAATTTTTCGTGTATGTTAGCCCATGAATTTTTTGGTGATATGGCTTTCAGACATATTTTTTCAAAATTTTTACCAATAAATCAGTAAGGACCTGGGAGACATTTCCTATAACCTCACCATAATCCACTCCACCTTCTTAGTATTTAGGGCCACTCAACAATAATTAGGCGATTTTCTCAGTTTTTCGTGTGTTAGCCCATGAACTTTTTTGGTAATATGACTTCCGGACATTTTTTTCCAAAACCTTTACATAATATTCCCTAAGCACTTGGGGAACAATTTCTAGAGCATCACCATGATCCACGCTACTCTTTTTAGCATTTAGGGGCCACTCAATAGAAATTATGCGATTTTCTTAATTTTTCGCGTGTGTTAGCCTATTATTCTTTGGTGATATGGCTTCCGGGTACTTATTTTCGAAACCTTTAAAGTAACATCCGTAATGATCTATGGAATAATTTTTATAGTCTCACCATGATCCACGCCACTTTTTTAGCATTTAGGGGCCACTCAATAGGAATTATGCGATTTTCTCAGCTTTTTGTGTGTGTTAGCCCTTGGATTTTTCAGTGATATGCATTTAGGGAGTTCTTTTTTCCAAAACCCATATTGAACCATCCACAAGGACACAGGGAACAATCCTATAGCCTCACCATGACCCACACCACTTTTTTTAGCATGTAGGGGCAACTCAATAGGAATTAGGCAATTTTCTCAGTTTCTCATGTGTGTTAGTTTATGAATTCTTTGGTGATATGATTTCTGAACACTTTTTACCTATGAAAATAATGTTTATAACTTATTTATGTATTTCGGCTTAATCACTAAATTTCGACTAAAACTAAATTAGAGTTTGCCTGCCTAATTAGGTATAAGTAACTCTACGACTTATAATTTTTCAGATCATAACACTATAGATTGCTTTTTCTAATAAAACAAGCTTAAATGAATTTGCTTGCATGACAAATTCCCCTTGCTTGAGATCATGCTTTTGCATAAACATGAATATTAAGAGAACATTTTAGAGATAAGAAATGATGCACGAATTTATCAACATAAAATTTAATATACCGCTGATTAACCATATTGGAAAATGATAAAAGCATAAATTTTATTCTATACTAGCATAAAATTATTTGAAGGTTTAATTTATGTTCAATTGGAAAAATAATTTTTGAGGTCCCTTTTCAAATATTTTCTATATTTAAAACTTATTGTGCTTTACTTTGCATCGTTTATCCAACAATATAGGGCAAAGATAATCAAGATGCCTGTGTTAGAAGATAAATTAGTTAGGTTTCTATTGCATATATAATACTACTATTTTATATGGAAAAAAGAGAGGAGATTTTAGAACTTATTTATCATGAATTCATGATCAGATTACAAATATTTCATCTCTTATATATATAGAAAAACTTTCATTTGCATTATTTTAGCTTTATTCACTACAAGTACTATTTGATCATGAAATTTCAAATTAAATTAAAATTGTATTTCAAATTTGGGAAATAGTTAATAAAGCGTTCTAAGAAAAACTTCCATTTAATTTACACTACTTTAGATCTATCAGGAATTCATCATGAAATTTCAAATTAAGTTGAAATTGTATTTCAAATTTGGGAAATAGTTAATAAAGCTTGCAAAGAACACTTGAGATGAAAAACTAAAACTATTATACACATCAGGAAATGAACATATCAGAAATCAAATGATTCTACACAGTTTTACCTTAACAAAGAGAGAGGTTATTTATAATAGACTCACGCCTCAAACAAAATATAACAAAAAGAACCAAGTATCTATGTAAAGTGAATGCAATAGGGAAGAATCTGAGGAAAATAACAATAGAAATAATAAATAATATGATAACGGAAGCAAATTTAACAATAAGTAATACTAAGATCCAAAGTATGTTGAGTTTTTACTCTAAGCCACATAAATATTAGACATCATTAAACTTGCAGAAAGGAAATCAAAGTTTTTACTCTAAGCCACAGTCTAATCCTCCTCCTTAACAGCAGCAGCAGTGACCTTTGAAGAGCTACTCTTCTTGTTAGGCAGAAGAATATTGTGAATGTTTGGAATAACACCACCATTTGGAATTGTCACATCTCTAAGCAATTGGCACAGTTCATCATCAAACCTAATAGCTAACTGAATGTGCCTTGGAATGATCCGAGTCTTTTTGTCATTCTTCGCTGCCTTTCCAGCCAATTCAAGCATCTACAAACAATCAAATGTATGTAAAATTTAGTAATCACAAACCCTAGAAATTTGACATATCAAAAAAAAAGAGAAGGAACTAGAGAAATTAACCTCAGCTGCAAGGTACTCAAGCACAGCAGCAAGGAATACCGGAGCTCCGGCGCCAACACGTTTGGCATACTTTCCGACTTTGAGGAATCGGGCAATACGGCCAACTGGGAATTGGAGACCTGCTTTTTTGCTACGGGAATGATACTTTTTTTTAGCAGTTGAACCAAGGGTTTTCTCTTTACTAGTCATTGATCTTTTTCACTTCAAAAAGAAAAAAGTTTTGCTTTTTGATCGATAGAAACAAGAGACAAATGAAGCAGAAGAATTGAATTGTTGTGTGTGTATGTGAATTCCTAGAGCAATCTGATTTTGGTATTTATAGCCCACATGAGTTATAACCCAGCTAATGAGAAGACAATCACGAGGATTGAACTTGTACGCCATTGGATGAAAGAGCAAATCAACGGTGGATAAAGATGCTAACACATTTAATCAATTTTAAGGATTATAATGAGTTTTTTTCCAAAAATAAAGAATTATGATGTGTTTGTTTCCAAAATAAAAAAAGGATTATGATGTGTTTGTGGCCAAAAAAGAGACTATGATGTCTTTAATTTGTTGCCAAAAAAGGGGATTATGATGAGTTTGTTGCCCCAAAAAGAGAGGGGCAATTTTATCCTTTAATATTTGGCTTTAATAGCCCTTTGAACATACTTGAAGTTTTACCACTTCTTAAGTCTAATTTGTATAATGAAAGGGGATGATATATTTTAAATGAATAACTTATTATCAGCTCGACAAGCCTAAAAAAAATAGTAGCCCTCATTTTTAAAAGCAATAATAGGGTATAGTTATTTTTTTTAAAAAAATATTGAGTATTGTTTATAGAAAATATAAAGTTTTCATATGAGAGGAAAGAATTTTAGAAGTTTAACAAATCTAGAATACTATACGTCTCAAGAAAGATTAAATGAATTGACTATAATAAATATTCATTAAAACATAAAACAAAATTTAAGGCCTCCATTTGAATTTGGCTTTAGGCCAATGTTTGAGCCGGCCCCGCTAATTATCTATGGATTGAGTAATCGAAAATACACATGTAATGTCCATGAAGGTCATTTTTGGTAATTTTTGTAAAATGACTATTTTACCCCTCCTGAGAGTTGCCCCGAGTCATGTTTGATCAGTATCCGAAGTTGGTTTTGCGATTTTCTTTGTAAGTTAAGATTTTTGGAAAATTTTGAGTTTTGGAAGCTTAAGTTGTCAAAAAGTGGTATTTGAGGTCTGTTGCTTCCAATTGCACACGCAAGTGTACGTGGTCGCAGAAGTAATAAGTGGCTCTTTAAGAACCGGAATATCGAACCCACAGAGACTTGTCAATTAACTATTTACTAAATTATACTAGTCTAATTATTTATTTAAGAGTGTCAAAAGAAATAAAAGAATGCAAGAATTAAATACTAAGATTAACTTACAGTGATTGCGACAATTCCAGGGCTGCAACATGCATAGGGTTTCATGTATCGCATCTCATGTAATGAATTAACTAAGGTTATCAAATTACTGATTTACAGGGTTGATTTTATGATCATGATCTCTCGACCTCTAATCGCCTACTCCAACTAGCTGTCTAACTACATCGTTGAGCGGGGATAGGCAGTCCTAATTGGCGAGCATTTATATTTCGTCATGTTTCGTAACCAAGCGAGGTGTTCGTCCGGGCGTCACTCCTGAACACGAATCTAAACAAAGTTAGAACAAGCTCTTTGCATTCTCTGGTCTATCTACCTCTTCATCTCTCGAGTCCAAGAATAGACAATAGATTTATTTCTATGGTGGCCTAGCATGAAATACTAAAACAAGAACACAAAAGTAATTTAAGCGATAACCAACATTAATTCAAAACAATCGATGTTCAACAATTACCCATGGCCGCAGCCCCAGAACAAGGGTCTTTAGCTACTAATACCTAAGAAAAAGAAGAAGAAAAGAACCCTAAAAAGTATTGACAATTTTTCCTTACAAAGTGTCTTCCTTAAAAAGTATTTTCTTTCCCGCTATCCCCAATAATTATTTCTATGGACTATTTATAGATGTTGAAAACCCTGAATAAAATAACTGAGTCCAAAACAAATTAGGAACCCAAAACCAAAACGGAATTGGATTCCTACTTGAAACTGTGCCGCCTCAAACTTTCCATATATATAAATATTAATATAATATTCAATTTAATCCATTAAGCTGCCTGCTTGATTTTCCTTCTTCAATCTTTCATAATTAATTCATTTTAGCTCCAAATTTCTTCAACTTTGTACCAATTTAATCCTACAAATAAAATACACTATTTAGCACAATCCATAAAATCCATGCTAAAAAAGGACAAATATAAATAATAAATATGAGGCAATTAATGATAAGAAAATATATTTTTGACTCAGATCAACACCCCACACTTAAACTTTTGCTCGTCCTCGAGCAAACATTAAAGCTCATCTCAAAAATCATACTAGGAAGCCATCACTTTGGTTGATACAAACAATTAGGCCATATTGAAATTTGAAAACATCAAGTACAATTCCCGCTCATTATGCAAGACATCCAAATAAACAACAAACCTCTAACCTCCTAACCTCAAGGAAAGACTCTGAACTCATCAAATTTAAGCTTGCTCACCTACTCTCATCAAAGAAAGTTAATAACATCACCTATCTATCATGAAACAAGTGCCCTCACAAGAAGAAATAGTCCACATACTCAATTCAAAAGATTGAATATAAATTAAGAACTTAGCGTCAAAGAACAACTCTCACACTCACAAATAAAATTCACATGTATGCACAAAGAACCATAGGCTTGCCCATTATGTACATCTCCGCTAATTAAGCATGCTTGAATAGAATCAAATAGGACTTTTTAAGGGTTGTAATGTAGGCTAGGGGACGGGTAGGAAAACTATATAATAGTGACTTACACTTCCCTAAGCACTTTGTATTTTTAGACTTCATCACCCATTATTTTCTTCTCTTTATTTTCAGCCCTCTCTTCAACAATTATTTCACAAGTAATTCTCATCATCTCAAGAATGCTTCACTCATTTTTTTCTTTCACAATAATATTTTTTTTTTTCAAAGAATTATTTATTTATTTTTTTCATGTCACATTCTTTCGAAGAGGGCTTTTTTCATCACTTTGTAACCATCATTGATTTCTTTTTCATTCAACCACCCCTTTTCTTTTTCCAGATATAACAATTATAATCAGTCTATGCTACAGTGCTCAAGAAAGCAAGGTGCAAAAACTAGGGATTCAACAAAATAGTTAAGGGCAAAATACGGCTACCAACAAAAGGCTACAGGCTCAAAAGGGCGAACTAGTGATATAATATCTGAAAAGGCTAAAATTTACAAGACAAATCAAAGAAAGCCTATTATCATCTCCTAAACTGAGCAACACTTTTTATTTCGCTTCAATAACATGCAGGGCAAGTTCTAGACTAAGATGCAAAACATGGAATAAACAAATTCTCACCACACATGGCACATGTATCAATCAAGATGGATCAATTCCACTTCTAAGAGAGACAGGGTCATAACAAACTACAAAATAAAATAAGCTATATACAAAGTCACGACCATGAACCTAAGTGTCAAAGAGTCTGCAATTTCATTAGCAAGCAAGCATTCACAAGAACGTACTACTTAAAATTAGGCCTAAATAGCAAGTATCACACAACTCAAAAGGGTCTTTTCTTTTCTCTAAAAAATAAAAAATAAATAAAAATTTACTCCCTATCGGTTCAAAGGGACTATCCTCAGGAAAAGTACCGAAAACAAAAGCCGAGGAACCCACCTAAAAATACAAAAAGACTCGATAAAGCAGTAAAAACTAGGAATTCATTCCTCCACCCCACACTTAAAAAGATGCTATGTCCCCAAAGCATCAAATAAAATTTAAAACAAGGGTTAGGAAAACTCCCTGAGGCCTCTAGGCCTAGTTAGTAGCATGTTCTCTTAATTTTCATCAAGGGTCGTCACCCCACCCTTAAGCTCAAACGTGCTCCTTAGCTCCAAATTCTTGGGTACTCAGACTTTTCCTAATTTGCAAAAACAAGACCAAAAGAAAAAACGACACTATAAAATTAAAAATAAAATAAAATAAGAAGCTACACTACCTATTGGGTTGCCTCCCAATAAGCGCCTAATTTAATGTCGCGGCACGACACGAGTAAATTCACTACTTTTCTTTCCACTTTGAACTTATGAATTGTACCCCTAACTTCGCATCAATTTTTCTGCTCCTCTCTAGGGGCGGTGGTATAAAGATAACAGAACCAAGTAATAAATGTCGCATCTTGCACTTCTTGGCCCTTAAGTGAGGAATGTCGTTTTGTCTATGTGGATTAGAAAACTTTAGGATGTCGGGGCCTTGTTCCTCATCTATAGTCAAGTGTTTTGAATGAGATCCAAGGTGCCTCAACTCCAAAGCAACATTATTTACAACATTCTCACTTTTGTACTCTTTCTCAACATTGACATTAAGGAATAAGGTATAGTTGAATGGTTGGAATTCCTCTTTTTGCTCCACTATCTCCTTCACATACTTGGCGTACTTGGGAATTCCCTGCAAAATATCAACAAAAGGGAGATTAATGTGAACTTGTTTAAGGAGAGACAAAAACTTACCGAAGCATGCGTCCTCGTTCTGCTTTTTGGACTTTTGAGGAAACGAAGGGGGTGGTTTTAATTGAGGAACAATCCTCTCAACATTCGCATCTTGAACCACTTCTTCGGGTTTCTTTTCTTCTCTCACCGCCTCAGAACTTCTCTTCTTTGGAGCTGATTCTTCCAGTTGTAATCCACTCCTTGTGCTCACCGCATTCGGTTGCCTTGGGTTAGGATCCGTGTCACCCGGAAGATCTCCAGGAGGACGCACATTGACTGCATTAGCCAATTGTGCGAACTGCCTTTCCAGATTTTTCAGCGCTAATTGGGTGTTTCTCAACTCTTCTCCTAACTTGTTGTTGATTTCTGTACTTAGCTTTTGGAACAACTCCTCCTTAGTCATGCCCCCTTGCTTCGCACCTTGATTATTTGGCTGTTGAAATTGTTGTCCATTACCTTGTGGTCTGTATTGGTTCTGCCCTTGAGCCTGATTTTGGTGTTGATTCTGATTTCCACCCCATGAGAAGTTGGGGTGGTTCCTCCAACTTGAGTTATGCGTGTTCACATAATTCTGCGTACCTCCACCTCTTTGGGCATTCCCCACTTCATCACCCCTGTCAACATCACAGATAACAGAAGAATCATAATAGGGGGGAGGGGGATAAGAGTTAGGACAACCATTCCAATGACCAAATTGACCACCACATATATGACAAATAGGACATTCGATATCCAAATGGGGTCCATTACAATAATTACAAGGATACTTCTCACCCAACCACGATTTATCCCAATCAGTCATATCAATAAGAGTACCAAATTATTCAAAGGAAAAAAATTTTAATTGTGTCGGAAAGAAAAAAAAATTAACTAAAAAAATTTTAAATAAATAAAAAATAAAAAGTATAACCTAGAAGAATAGTTAATTTCTAAGTCCCCGGCAGCGGCGCCAAAAACTTGTTGCTTCCAATTGCACACGCAAGTGTACGTGGTCGCAAAAGTAATAAGTGGCTCTTTAAGAACCGGAATATCGAACCCACAGAGACTTGTCAATTAACTATTTACTAAATTATACTAGTCTAATTATTTATTTAAGAGTGTCAAAAGAAATAAAAGAATGCAAGAATTAAATACTAAGATTAACTTACAGTGATTGCGACAATTCCAGGGCTGCAACATGCATAGGGTTTCATGTATCGCATCTCATGTAATGAATTAACTAAGGTTATCAAATTACTGATTTACAGGGTTGATTTTATGATCATGATCTCTCGACCTCTAATCGCCTACTCCAACTAGCTGTCTAACTACATCGTTGAGCGGGGATAGGCAGTCCTAATTGGCGAGCATTTATATTTCGTCCTGTTTCGTAACCAAGCGAGGTGTTCGTCCGGGCGTCACTCCTGAACACGAATCTAAACAAAGTTAGAACAAGCTCTTTGCATTCTCTGGTCTATCTACCTCTTCATCTCTCGAGTCCAAGAATAGACAATAGATTTATTTCTATGGTGGCCTAGCATGAAATACTAAAACAAGAACACAAAAGTAATTTAAGCGATAACCAACATTAATTCAAAACAATCGATGTTCAACAATTACCCATGGCCGCAGCCCCAGAACAAGGGTCTTTAGCTACTAATACCTAAGAAAAAGAAGAAGAAAAGAACCCTAAAAAGTATTGACAATTTTTCCTTACAAAGTGTCTTCCTTAAAAAGTATTTTCTTTCCCCGCTATCCCCAATAATTATTTCTATGGACTATTTATAGATGTTGAAAACCCTGAATAAAATAACTGAGTCCAAAACAAATTAGGAACCCAAAACCAAAACGGAATTGGATTCCTACTTGAAACTGTGCCGCCTCAAACTTTCCATATATATAAATATTAATATAATATTCAATTTAATCCATTAAGCTGCCTGCTTGATTTTCCTTCTTCAATCTTTCATAATTAATTCATTTTAGCTCCAAATTTCTTCAACTTTGTACCAATTTAATCCTACAAATAAAATACACTATTTAGCACAATCCATAAAATCCATGCTAAAAAAGGACAAATATAAATAATAAATATGAGGCAATTAATGATAAGAAAATATATTTTTGACTCAGATCAAGGTCATTCGGAGTTTCGGAGCTCAGAATGCAATTCTGTTGATTCCATCAGCTCCGAAATGTGGAATTTGGTCTAGGAGAGTTGACGAAATCATATTTGGGGCTATATCATGGAATTGAGGCCTTGAGTTGGAAATTGTTGAGTTTTTTACCATAGAGTTGACTTTGGTCAACATTTGGTGATCGGATGCTCAGATTGAATTCTGAAACGGATTCGGGGGATGATTTTAGGCCTAGGAGTGGCTTTAGTTGAATTTTAAGAGGTTTTGAGCCTGATTTGAGTTTTTGAGGCTTAAGTTAGCTTAGTTGCGCTTCATCAGGTTTCGGATCAAGGAGACCTCGAATTCAAATTCCAATGGTTCCATTGAGTGTGGAACGTCGAATTTAGTAGGGTAGCATATATGGTTTGTGTGCACGGGGTCCCAAACGAATTTCCAAGGTCCATTCGGAGTCTTAGTTGCCTTGTGTAAATTGCTGGTGTCGGGTGCATTTGGCCTCTGCGTTCGCGGAGTGTTGCTGTGTTTGGCCTCCGCGTTCGCGGAGGTAATGGCTGCGTTCACGGAGTGCAATTTTTACCTGAACAGTGTAAAGTTGGGAAAACACCCATTTTCTCCATTTTTGGACTTTGGGAGCTCGAGTAGGCGATTTGAAAAGATATTTTTCATGGGAATCGATTGGGTAAGTGATTTTAACCCTTAATCTTCAATAACCATTGATCATAACTCGATTTTAATTCGAATTTAAAGTTTTTAAAGGAAGAAAAATGGGTTTTTCAAGGAATTCAAAGTTTTGATCAAATGGTGATTATGAACTGATTTGAGCACCATTTTTTAAACGGTTTTCACCAATGGATTCCTAATGCTTTGAGCATTGTTTTCATGTAAAAATTTCCGGATTTAAATGCCGTTTTTGAAATCAAATTTTTGAGCTGTTTTGACTTTTTTTTCTCATATTTCATGTTCTTGGTGTCGATAGTTCTGGAATATGATTGTGAGCCATTATATGAATAGATTGTGGTTCTTCTGACTATATTCGAAAGGGGAAGGCTCAAGTTATTGATTGATCGAGATTTTGGCTAAGGCAAGTGAACTTCTAAACCTCCGTAAATCTTGTAGAATCTTGAATTTCCTTTCTTGTATGTGTTGGGGAGTAATGGGAATGAGATTACAGGTTGAATCCTTGCATGAACTAATCTTAATTGATCGACGGGGGTAATAAAAGACAATGTGTGCTAATGTTGTGCACTAAAGTGTGTTGTGTCGTGATCTTAATATCGATGTGTAGTTGGTGAAATGCGTTGATGGCTTTGTTGTGATTGTGAATTGCTTGAATTTGTTATTTCCTCATCATTGATGTGAGCATGCCGATTGCATTTGGTTCTTGAACACTGTGATGAGATGATTGATTGTGATGCCGAGGTTTCTTCCGACGAGCCGAGGTTTTCTCCGGTGAGGTTGTGATGACGAGGTTTCTACCGATGATATTGTGATGCCGAGGTTTCTGTCAGTGATATTGTGATGCCGAGATTTTTGCCAGCGATATTGTGATGCCGAGGTTTCTACCGGCGATATTGTGATGCCGAGGTTTCTACCGGTGATATTGTGATGCCGAGGTTTCTTCCGGTGATATTTTCATGCCGAGGTTTCTGTACGTGATATTGTGATGCCGAGGTTTCTACCGGCGATATTGTGATGCCAAGGTTTCTGCTGGCAATATTGTGATGCCAAGGTTTCTGCAGGCGAGATTGTGATGCCGGGGTTTCTGCCGGCGATGTTGTGATGCCGAGGTTTCTACCGGCGAGATTGTGATGCCGAGGTTTCTGCCGGCGATTGTGAGCATGCATATGCATCGGCATTCATGCATATTATTGTGTGTTGAACATGATTCTTGTGATTGACTATGTGATTACTTACGAGTTGTGACTTATGTTTTTGAACTGTGATTGTGGAGACTGTTTGAACCGTGTGTTGGAAATTGTTAGGTTGGGCTGATCTTCTATGCAGGTTTTAGTTATGGAGGTTCGGTTGGGATGAAAGGAGTTCGCGTATTTTATTAGATTTGCTTAGTTTTTTAGTTGGCTTGCTGAGTACTGTGTTGTTTGGTACTCATTCCTTGCTTCTACACTTGTGTAGGTTCCAACCCCAGACCGTGAGTTTCTCTTTTCTGATCATCCGAGGCTTCCCAGGAGACTGAGAGAGGTAGCTATTATCATCCGACGGACACTCTTATTTTTGTTTTATGCTTTGTTCTACTTGAGAAACAAAGACATACTTGAGACTTGTATCCTTCTTTAAATTGCTTGTTTTCACATTTATTTCCATCTTTATTGGGTTTAGACTGACTTGTCCAGGTGGATTGGACAAGTGTCATCACACCCGGTTTTTAGTTGTGACAACACACTAGAAATCATGATTTAAATCGCAAGTGTCTAATATATATATATATATATATATATATATATATATATATATATATATATATGTGATATGTTCATGGTGTTCAATTGGAACAAGCAATAGTCCAAGTGTCCAAAAAAATTACCAACAAGTTTGATGGGGTGTCTAGTTATTAAGGCTTGCTTTGTTTTCTAACATTATGTTATTGCCTATTAGCTATGTATCGAGAGGATGGAAAAAGGAAATTAAGTGCATGTTTGATCATATTTTTATAATTTTCACTATAAATCACTCGCAAAAATCTGAAAATAACTCTATTTTATATTCATGTTAGACACAATTTCCAATTTTTTAATATCATTTTTAACAGAAAAACAAGAACTAAAGAAGAAAGATTTCTTTTTTTTCATACTTTACTTTCACAAAAAAAATATTAAATGCAACACTTGTTAATATAAATTGAAGAAAACTTGTGCTTGATAATATGCAAAATAAATATGTTGGATAACTAATACTCATCAATAACTTTATGTCACGACCAAAAATCAAGCCATGATGGCGCCCACTATAAACCCTCCAGTAGGCAAGCCAAAACCCTAACAAGATAAAAGCGGAAGACATAAAATATTTTTAAAAGGAAGGAATGGAAGCAGAAATAAAGATACAGAATAGGGCCTTAGTATAGAAATGTAAATACGACACACAGTATACAAAACGAGCCCGAAAGTGACCAAAAAGTCAAACTAAACACAAGAATAAAACTTCGGACCTAGTGTCACCGGTACAGAAAGGCTATATATCGAAGTCTGTCTAATCAAAAATACAAAAACATAGACAGGTACAAAAGAAGGAAAAGTAGGAAGCATCTGGATGCCAAGAGCTTACCACAATCTGAATCTGCAATGGTCACGGGAGATCCAATGCTCTTTGAGGGTGGCTCGTACTGGGAGATGCATAAAAAAAAAGATGCAGAAATGTAGGTAACATACGTCAACCAAGCTCAGAAAGATCAAATATATATAGAGAAGCACGATAGTTCTAACGTTACAATGGAAAGGTTCTAAGTTATGATAATCAAAAACTGAGAAAAGAGGGAACAACAACACAAGATAGTGAGCAGGAAACACTCAAATACAAGACAGTTGTAACACACATACAACAAGTAAGAAAAACAGGATGATGCTATGCAAGTGATGAATACAGGAAAGTAGAAGCCCAGAAGAATCCTTAAGCCACCCGGAATGATACCTCGGACTCATCAACAAGTGCAATGTAGTGGAATATAACCCGGATCTCAATCAACGGTCTTCCCAGAATGATACCTTGAGCTTATCGGTGTAAAAGTGGCCTAGTATGCATACAAACTCATAAACCAAGTATTTTTGCCATTTTATATCATAAAAATCCAAAAAAGTTGCATTTTCCCATATAAACTCTTTTTTTATTTAACCAATGTCCGCCCCTTCATAGCTCAACATATGGGGAAAACTTAGTGAAAACCATTTACATTTCTCAAATATAGAATCTCCAAGGTTTTTCAAGAATAAACAAGTCAAATGCGAGTACCAAATGCATGATATCATACCAAGACATCATCCCCCCAATCAAAACCAACACATCAAACAATCATTAGGGTAACACCCGAGGCAACATAAATGTACTAACCTGGAATTCCAGCTAGTCCAATCTCACAGCCTCAGGCCCAACAATAAATAACATTAAAGAACTTAAAGGCTCGAAAATATAACAACAAGCACACAATCATTCCAAAATAAAGTAACACGTGGCAACCTAAGTTTCACGCCACCTAAAAGCATTTCTAAGGATACTAAAAGACATCAAGATCATGGATCAACCTAGACTATGGTTTTCCGGCTAAAAACTAAGTTAAGCAACCCAAACTGACCATAAAGAATCTAAGGATCATGCAAACCTACGAACTAATCCTAAAGCCTACATAACAGTCAAAACAACTCAATATATACATAAATTAACCAACACAAATCTAAAAGAAATGACACCATAACCTACCTCGAGGCCGAAACCGCACCTGAACCTCTACATCGGAGCTTTTCCCTTCCGTAGGGCCTCCAAATGTTGCCATGCTATCAAGAACAAAAAATACAAGTCAATACGGGACTAACTATACCCATATAAATGGTACAAAATTTTGACTAGAATTTGGGTAAAAAATTGACATTCGGCCAACAATAACGAATTGGAAACTAACTCCCTCATTACGTTCCCCTCGAAGTGAGGGTTACATGCCTGAAAGTCAGGTGAAGACAGGATTCAATTTGGACCTCAAATGGTCCAAATACTACACTTGGATAATTTGAAAATCAAGGGAAAATAAGGTTCAAAATCGAAATGAAGCTAGAATTAGGGTTAGAAAGTGAAAAGGAAGAAATTTACCTTTGAATCACTTGAAAAGCACCAGAAATGAGAAAAAACACCCTTGCCCGAGCTCCTTCAACAATGGTGTTCTTGAAGACCTGAAAAGGAATAAAGAAGATATAACATCAGTGATGACCGCTAAAGCGGTCAAGTGGCCGCTTAAGCAGTCACCGCTAATGCAGACAACTAGCCGCTAAAGCAGCCCAAACCCAAATATCCCCAACCGCTAAAGAGGTCCCATGCCTCTAAAGCGGTTAGTCCTTATGTGGACACTATCGCTTTAGCGGTCAAGGGCCGCTTAAGCACCTACCGTTAAAGTGATTCGGAAGCTGCTTAAGTAGTTGCACGAGCAACTTTGACATTAGCCAAAGGTTAAGGTGGGATTTTCTCCCACCGACTTCTCTGAATTCATTTGGAATTTAGTGAGCACAATCGAACTATGTTACCCTACCAAAAATGATATTTTAGACACTACAGAATCAACAAAACCACCAACGGAGGTCTTCTAATCAGGATGTTAACCCAAGTCAACATTTACAAGGAAAACACATAACAAAATGAAAAAAGCCACAAAATCATCCCGATCACCTCAGGATCCAAACCAAAGGTCATTCTAGACTAAACTCGGCATTCCGAAGCTAATCGCATTGATGGAATTCTCATCCAAGAACGTTTATCAAGAATGTTGATCAAAGTCAAACCTTGGCCAAACTTTCAAAGTTAAAATGCCTAATAACTCAAACTCACACTGAAAGCCTCGGAACCTAAACCAACCATGCCACTAGCCCAAAATGGCCCTTTCAAAGCAGATGGAATTGATGCAAATTTCATCTGATATCTCGATGTTATCTAAGAAACTCTTTCATTTTAAAAACTCTCAAAAGAGAAAAACTCACACCAAACTCTCCCGACCACCTCGCAGAGCATGCCACCTATCCCAGCACCATACAAATACCATAAAGAAGCTACAAGGATGGGAAAATAGTAAAAAACACAAAAATACGCATATGACCACAAGGTTCATTACACTCTATTCAAATTTTATCAGCTCTCACAATGTTAACACGTTGAAATATTTTTTCTTATCATTCAATTACCAAGACAATGTCTAAATGGTGTTGTATTAGCAAACAAGGTCTCAATACAACACATCTTTGTATCTACTAGTGTAACACCTCGCAACTCTACTGTTAGAATCTGAATCTCTTATTGTGAGTGTATAAGCTAGAAACAGGTGATGTCCTACTTGTGACTATGTGTTAAGGCTCATTCCTAGGTGTGAAAAGTGTATTGGAAGTGGTGTAGGATCATAAGAGACCTCTATTACTAAGTCATGTTCAAAATCTTTCTACCAGCTAAGTTTTTTGCATTAGTTCATGCAAAGGGGTAAACTTCAAACATCATAACTCTCAGTATATAGTGAATTTGGTTGCTCATTATCTATTAGATTAAATATCTGTGAGACTTCTTTCCAAGGCCACCGATTTTTCATCAATCGGAGTTTGGTGTAAAAAGTTATGACCATTTTATTAGAGACTTCCACAGTAGAGTTTTCAAAGCCTGATTGCTACAAACTCCATTTACATATCGTAAATTGAAGTACAAATCATGTTTTTGTCATGACCTAAAGTACCCCCTAGACGTGGCGTACAACACCCCGAAAAGCCCCATACAAGCCACTTAACATGCATTATACAAGATAATAGTGAGTAAGAGGTTCAAAAGATAATTTTATATCAAAGTAGAGGAAGTCTAAACATAGTCTCAAAGCCATCTAATACATCATTGAAATGAAAGTGGGACGTAACCCATACAAGTCTTTAAAAGAAAATAACAATAAAGGTAAATGTGGTTATGTCCTTGAACATATGAGGACTCACCAAGTCTTCAACTCTCGGAGGCAACGACTAGCCACGGGTAGATAGAGATAAGCCAGATCCTACACTTATAAGAAAATGTAGGCAAGAGTATGTGTTGGTACAAGAATGTACCAAGTATGATAACTATGGATAAGGTTATGCTAAAACATGATATGGAAAGGTTAGAAAACATAAATTATAAAACATGGTCAATGCAAGCTAATATCTTTAAAACACTTGTGAGATACTTCTAGAAGTAACCTTAGTTCATTCTTGTGGGAATTTACCTTCAACCGACATAGAGACCATGTGAGCTATCAACATGGAATCCGGTGTATACCCCACACCGAAAAGGGGTGTCCTACTTGCCAAGGTAAGACCATGAACTTCTAGCTTACGTGGATCCACTAGCTAATGTCTATCTAGGCAATCATCCTATGGTGGCACATAGTTATGGGATAAAGAGATTTCTACTAGAAACCCGGCCTCTACTAGGAAAGAGCTTCCATCTCAATATCCTCTCTGTGCTAAGTATAAATCTCACGGAATTAGTCATTAATCATATTCACATCATTATCCATGGAAAGGTACAACTAGGGTTACCAATCCAAGCTAAAGTCATGTTTTATTGACGTTTCACCTCCATGGACTAGTCCAAGCTTACGTCATTTAGAATAGCTCCTTAACCTTGATTTAAAGTCTAGTTGAGAAAACCTTTCAACTCTAAGAATCCTTTATGTGAGAAAACCCTTTCACAATCATGCTTTCATGTGTATGTGAGAAATCCTTTCACAACAACAACAACATTGATACTTCACTCTCAAAGCATCCTTAAAACATTTACATCATTTTCATAAAGAACATGCATATCTTAATACACTCATCTTTCATGATTCAAAAGGTTTATCATATGATCAATTGTAGAAAACATGGGTTTCATATGGATGGGTTCATGGGGATTCAACTTGAAACATGCAATTTAACTCAATTCATGCATAAAAAGACATAATTCAATCAATTTGATCATAATTTGATAGAACCCATAAGATAAAAGAAAACCTTAATTTCAATTGAAGAATCTAGCTTTACAAAATTGGAGAATTTAAGAACCCTATAGAGGAACGGACTCCATAGGTGAAATCTATCATACCTTGATGCCAAAAGCTTGAAATTAATGGTGAACTTAGGAGAGTTGAATGGAAATCCTAGAACCTTCTTCTTCTTCAATCTTCGAGAGAGAGAAATATTTGGGGAAACTTGGAGGGATTTGGGGGGACTTTGAAAAATGATTAGAAAAGGTAGAATTTAAGCTTAAAAGGCTTATATAGGGGCTAGGATTAGTGCTTAACCGACTTAGATTAGGAATAGATCAATTAGGAAAAAGACCAAAAGCCCTTAAAAATAACTGTCAGATCTCGACCTACGGTTGTGACCTATAGGTCTAACCATGGACCGTCCTGGCAGCCGTAGAAAAGCTCAGAAATTATTTCTTTGGACCTTCAAACAACGGGACCCCATGTACGGTTCATAGGTCCATTGACGAACCTTACATACCAACCGTCAGTCCAACCTTGAACCCTTGAAATTTCACCAAGTCTGGAGAGACCTACTAGACCTACCTACGGTCCGTAGAAACAATAACGGACCATCCTGTTGAGTCGTAGAAAGGATCCTAAAACTTGACATTTTCAAAATATTTAGCTTGCCATCTACGGTTCCCACCTACGGCCCGTAAGTCAACCTACTGTCCGTAGATGGCTTCCATTGGTACTGGCACCAGACCTGAAAACCAGAAATTTTCCTCCTTTTGAATCAAAGGTGTTACAAGTTTGAACTCGTAAAACCAACTTCAAAAATTGATTTTTCTGGTCTATTTTTCACAGACCCAATTTCGGGTCGTAAATCCATCTACGAGCCGTAATTTGGGCCCGTAAAAAGAAGTTCAAAAACTTGTTTTTGGCTTATTTTACCGGATCTTATTATGGGTCATAAACCGAACTACAGGCCATAATTTGGGTTGTAGAATGAACTTCAGAAACTCAAAATTTCAGCCTGACTTCCATGGATGGGATCTACGATCCGTAGATCAAACCACTAACTGTAGATAGCCCTTGCGAAAGGTTTTCAACATATTTTTAATTGGGGTTGTTTTGGTATTTTCCCATCCTTCCAAAGTCTAAGCCATGACATTTTAACTTCTATTAGGGGGATATATTTCATCAAGTACTCAATTTTCTTTCTCTTCTACGCTCTCAACTTTCCAAACTCAGAAAAAATGCAAGAGAAGCAAAGCTAGGGTTTCAAGGGTTTCAAGCAAGTTCTTCTTTCAAATCTCAATCTCAAAGGTATGTAAGGTTTCAATGAGAGTATTCTTCCACCCTCATGAAAAAATTGTGTTTGCTTTAAAAGGTCTTACTAAATATGTTAGAATCCAAGGTAGGGTTTTAACGTAGTTCATGATTTTCTTCATAAGCCTATGTTCTTGATTTGGTTTACTTTGGTTTTTAAATCTAATTAAAGTAGTTTAGCATGATTTCTATGATTTCTTTAACTTTGATGGATTTTAAACATGAAATTAGCATTACACGAATTTCAACTTCAATATGGACTATTCGAGATATGATTTTTGAGCTTAGTCTCACACTCAATTCATACAGATAGGTAGTTTACCTACTTATGAGCATCAGTATTTGAACATTATTTGGGAGGATTATTTAGCACCAAGAGGACACGGGTTTAAAAACCTAAATCCAATGAATACGTGCCACCATTGGATTTGAGTATGACTCCTTGTCGGTCAACTCCTTTAGCCCTTTGAGCCCAGATAGTGAATCCTCAACCCCTTTAGCCCTTTGAGGCCCAGATAGTGAATCCACAAAGATAGATAGTGTCTATACCCTGGAAATGTATAGGGCAGTCCGTCCAGATGGGATTATAAGTTAGACACCATAAGCTCATATAGTTTTGTCGATTGTAAGAAACACCCCAGTAAAAGTACTTTCCACATTATACTTATAATTATCATTTATGAACTTCAGATATGATACTATATGTTTATGTTTAAGGCAAGATCACTCCAATTAAATACATTTTTATGCATATGCAGGTAGGTTTCTCAAATGATATTTATGCACTGATTTCAGAATGTCTTTTCAATCATCTCACTATGTTTATGTTTATTAAAATCTTATCCCTCCTCGCTGTACGATGCCATCTATCACGATTATGCTTATTGTCATCTCAATACTTAGTACATTACACGTATAGACCGCATACTTTTCTCTGTGTTGCATCCTTTTATAATGTAGATTCAGGCACTCGTTCTCAAACTCATGGCTAGTACAGTTGCAGCATTCTCAATCAGCAGTTGGTGAGTGCTCCTCATTCGGGGGATTCGTGGATTAGTTATTTGTCATATTTTAGTTAGTTTCTTTACTATTTGAATCAAGGCAGTTGGGGGCCATGTCCCGAAAAACTTATTTCTTTCATTCTAGATGTTAGAGGCTTATTTCAAATATTAGTTCTTCAGTCATCATGGATTTGTTGGTTTCTCTATTAAGACTTATTAAGCATGTGTTACAGCTTCCGCTTTAGTTTTCATATGATATGCTTTGATATGTTATGATAAGGGTTAACTTGGGACCACTTGTGGTTCCAAATACTGTGTCTCGGCTAGAGTATAGGCTCGGGTTGTGAAAACTTGGTATCAGAGTACTAGATTCAAGTGTCCTAGAATGTCTGAAAAGCCATATCTAATAGAATCCTTTTTATGGGCATTAAACGCTCCACACTTATAAAGGGGAGGCTATAGGATGTTTAGAAAATATTTCCCTTCTTTCATGATCTTAGTTATGTGATAGAGTTTAACTCTATTTACCTCTTCTAATTCGTGCTTATATGAGTTTCAGATCACGCCTCCAAAAAAAATACATTGGTCATACGATAAAATTAGAAATAGAGGACATCCCGCTAGACAGGGTAAAAATCCTCAGGAACCACCTGTGAAAGTCAGAAAAATCGGTCATAATGCATTTCTTGTTCAGCCCCCTCACACTGATGTTACAAATGTTGAGTTTTGCAATATCATCCAGATGTTGGCTCAGGCTATTACAACTCAGGTTGACCTTCAAGGAGCAGACCTTGCAGGTCATCAGGGTATTCCAGACACTTCAAGGATTCATAAATTACTTATGATGAATCCACCTGAGTTCACAGGGTCAAAGCTTAATGAGAATCCATAAAGCTTTATGGATAAGGTTCAGAAGATATTTCAGGTAATGCATGTTGGTGATGCAGAGACGTTGAGCTGCCTTCTTATCAGCTTAAGGATGTTTCAAGGATATCGTGCAACCAGTGGAAGAAGAGTAGGGGTGAGAATGCACCACTTCTAAGTTGGGTCGTGTTTGAAGATGGTTTCATAGGCCATTTGTTTCCTCAAGAGTTAAGGGAGACGAAGAGAAGTGAGTTCCTCAACCTGAAATAAGATTCTACGAGCGTGTAGGAGTACACTCTCAAGTTCACTCACTTATCTCCCTATGCTCTGGAGATGGTAGTTGATATGAGGATCAGGATGAGCTTGCTTGAGTCGAGACTCTTTCACATGTCGAGCAAGGAAGGTAAGGTAGTGATGTTGATTGGGGATATGGATATAGCTAGAATAATGATCCATGTGCAGCTGGTTAAGGAGGATAAGTTGATAAATAGGGAAGAGTTTAGAAATAAGAGAGACAAGACATCAAACCATGAGTCTGGCCAGCAGAGGATCAGGAATGGAAATCTATCATTCTTTCAGCAGAGGTCGTCTGGACCAGCTCTATCTTTAGCTAGTGCACTCACACCCAGGCCTAGAGAATGATCATAGTGGAAGAGAGTTTGTCTCTCAACCTCAAGGCAGTGTTTCCAAGGGTTCACACCTTATCCTGGTTGCAGCAAGTGTGGCAAGAATCATCCCGGTGAATGTCTTTATAGTAAGGATGAGTCGTTATAGGTGTTACTAGGTAGGTCATATTAATCAAGGATTTCCCCTCATCAAGACAGGACAATAAAGGTAAGAGGACTCATTATAATACATCATCAGCTCCAGGAGGCCGAAACTTTCAGAAAGGCACCACATTCGGTGCAAATGGTAGTAAGAGCCATTTTTATGTCTTGTCTTCTCGTCCCGATGTTCTTACCAGATTGTAAAGGTTTTCTCCATTGATTTTTATACTTTGTTAGATCCCAGTTCTACCTTGTCTTTTATGACACCTTATGTTGCTGTAAAGTTTGGTTTAAGTCCTAAGCAACTCATATGATAGACTTTGAAATTATTTTAGGCATGGACTGGTTACATTCTTGCTATGCCTTAGTTGACTACAGAACTAGAGTCATGAAGTTTCAGTTTCCTAATAAGCATGTCTTAGAATGGAAAGGTAGTTCTATCGTACCTAATGGTCATTTTATTTCATATCTTAAGGCTTGAAAGATTATCTCTAAGGGTTATCTCTACCATCTAGTTTAATTTGGGTTAAGGATTCCAATCTTGAGACCCATCTCTTCAGTCAATTCATGTAGTATGTGAGTTCCCAGAAGTATTTCTTGACAATCTTCCCAGAGTTCCTCCTCATAGAGAGATAGACTTTATGATAGATACTCTTCCGGACACGCAACCTATCTCTATTCCTCCATAAAGAGTAGCTCCAGCCAAGTTAAAAGAGCTGAAAGAACAATTAAAAGACCTTCTAGATAAGGGATTCATTAGACCTAGTATTTCTCCATGGAGTGCTCTAGTCCTTTTCGTACGTAAGAAAGATTGTTCTCTCTGAATGTGTATTGACTACTGCTAGTTGAACAAGGTCACAATTAAGAATAAGTATCCCCTTCCCAAAATTGATGATTTGTTCGACTAGCTTCAGCGCTTCAGGGAGCCACTTGTTTCTCTAAGATTGATCTCAGATCCAGGTACCATCAGTTGAAGGTTAGAGAGTGTGACATTCCAAAGATAGTTTTCCAAATTCAGTATTGTCACTATGAGTTTCTTGTGATGTCATTTGGACTAACCAATGCTTTTGCAGCTTTTATGGACCTCATGAATAGAGTGTTCAAGTAGTACCTCAACATGTTTCTTATTTTTTTCATAGATGATATAATTACCTACTCCCATAGTGAGGAGGAACATGTTGGTTAGCTTAGGATTATTCTCCAGACCCTCAAGGATAGACAGTTGCTTGCTAAATTCTTTAAGTATGCATTTTGGTTGAGATCAGTTGCATTTTTTAGGCATGTTGTTTCCTGTGAGGGTATTCAGGTTGACTCTCATAAGATTGAGGTAGTGAAGAACTTGCCTAGGTCCACTACTTCGACCGACATTAAGAGCTTTTTGGGTCTAACTATTGGTTATTCCATGAAGTCCTCGAATGAGGATGACTCACCAACTGCTGACTGGAATAGCTGCCACCTGTATCGTCACGAGTTGTAGAACGGACGCCTGAATCTACATCATAATAAATGCAACACAGAGAAAAGTGTGGTCAATACATGGATTGTACTGAGTATGTAAGGTGACACTAAACATTAATCAGTTCTAAATAATCATGAACATATGACATGGATAGAAGAAGTACAACTTCAAGATCAATATATAAAGATCGTTTGGAAATCTGCTTTCAAAATCTATAAAGGTAAATTTGGTTCTATAGCTCTGAACTGGAAATATACTTGAAAACTCTACTCTGAAAAATCATGATAAAAATTCAAGTCTATTGAAATAGTAATGCTTTTGTTGGGAGTTTCTTACAACCGACATACAGCTTGTGACCTCATATTGTCCAACATATAATCCCTGTAAGAAGGACTTCCCTATATGATGCTAGGATATAGAACCTATCTGTCTAATGTGGATCCACCAACTGAGTTCTTTGGACTAAAAGTGTCAACCTAAACTGGCAGAAGACCCTTATACTACGATAACATAATAGTTTTGGGACTTGTGTTATTGCAAATCTGTGTCCAGTCGGTGTTAAATAGTTCTCCCAAAACTATATTGCTATTTGATCAAACTGAGATAAACTGATGTCTAAATATAAAGCATGATACTAGTTCAAATTACTGTTTTACTAAAGTTCTAAAATGCTGAAATTAGTCGTGCTAAATTTACTAAATTTTGTGATCATGTTCAAAACATGCAAATTTTTTACTAAAATAGATTGAAACATGTCAAATCATACCAAACCTTTGCTCAAAACTTGGTATTAATTAGAAAAAAACTTGTATATTAGATAAACTGATGTCTGAAATAAAGCATGATACTAGTTCAAATTATTATTTTACTGATGTTCTGAAATGCTGAAATTAGTCATGCTAAATTTATAGAATTTTGGGATCATGTGTTTACTAATATAGATTGAAACATGTCAAATTATGCTAAATCTTTGCTCAACTCTTGGGATTAGAAAAAACTTGTAAAGACTCATGCATAGTCGCTTTAACAAGAACAATAGTCATGTACATAATATAAACATAAGAAAACTAAATTTCAAGAAGTATTCATAATTGGGTATGAAACCTAATTCACAAAATCATAAAAATCATATTGTAAATTCTGAAATTTTGGACATGAGGATGAAAGGAAGTCCTCATTATTGTTCTACGTACATACCTTAGTGAAGAAAAACTTGATGAAGAACCTTGAAAGAGAAATCCTTACTAGGTGTTTCTTCAGAGTTCTTGAGTGTTTAAGTTTAGGGAGAGAATAAGAGGGGTTTTGATGATGAAAAATGATTGTCTAACCCTCTTAAGATATTTTAAGATCATTTAGATAACTCTCTAAGGAGTTTAAGATTAAAAAAAAATAGCATCATTTAAAATGTAATCTGAAATTCGGGGCAAATTTCCCAGCTCACTGGAAAGTGTGACAACCTCGAGTGAGGGATCATCATTTTTTCCGTCGCTTTTGGCAAACTGGAGCGTCTCTAGAAAAATAATCATAACATTTTACTCCAGACTCAAATTTATGAACGGTTGGTGGCATTGGAAAGAAGACGCGAAGACTTTTAATTTGGTGGGTAATGGGACACATAACTCTTCCTATTCTAAGATATATGCTCATTAGAAGCTGATCCAAGTAAAAACTTGTACCAACTCACTCGGTGAAGGAGCTTTCAACTCAACTTTGTGCTAGAAGATTACCTTAATTCATCTCCAAAACTCTTCTAATGCTAAAGAATTAACCTTAACACATATTCACAATTAGGAATCATCCAGTCTGGGCCTATAATATGCACACACAAAGAATGGTTCGAATCTTAGCTTAGAATCTGCAAGGTATTACACTTCTTGTCTTATATAAATCCGATCACCTTCTATTTCTATTTAATTGTTATTATTAGAAAATATAATTAAAAAATATTTTAAAACTAGATAAACAACAAATAAAGGAGAAATAAAAAATGACATAAGAAGAGGGATAAAATTACGTACATTATTTAAAATTAACGGAATTCCAAAATTAATAAATCCTTCATTAACTATGAATGATATAAACATGCTCATAAAAGTTTTTTGGGCAAGGGAATTATTCTATGATGGTATTGATGAAAAATGGTAGTAATACATGGGTTTGCATATTGAATACGATCACAAAAATTTTCTTCTTCTTATAGGAAGAGTAAGCTATCTATTAGAAACATTTAAGATGTGTCAAAGTAGACACTAAATTAAACATTCATAACTACTTAAGGTAAAAGTACTCGTATTGAAATGTGAGGGATGCGACAAATAGAAGAATCTTAGTAGCTCAGTTGATTGGTTATCTGAACTCCCACCTTGTTGGTGGGGGTTCGATTCCCCACAATGTAATATCAACCATTCATAAAGTCTACCTCTATCACCTTCAAGTACCAAACATTTCCAAATGCTGAGAGAATCTTATGAATCCAAAGCCAGCAGCCTTGTACTATATATGCTGCTACATTTATTTATCTTGTGAGAAAAATATTAAATCCAACATTACTGCATTATCAATTAGCTGTTTATACTTTTGGGGTCTTCAATAGTAGACAAATGGGGTGTGTGTTTCTTTAATGTAAGCTTTTAGGCATTGATGCTTGTATTTTATTCTAATTAATATTTTTTTTGGTTATGTTATGAAATATGTATTAAGTATATATTAACTATTTAATATTTAATCAATTAGATGTTTCATAATATTTTTATTTAGTGCAGGAATAAAATGATAATTCAACTTTCCACTTTGGAGTTTCCCAACTTGAATTTAGTGTTGGGAATTTCAGTTTCAACAGTCTTCTTCCTTTGTTTTTGTTTCTTCTTTCTTGTCTAAAAGCTTTGATAACTCACCTTCTATATCACATCTTCTAGGTTAACAGAATCAACATCATTATCTTCTACTGTATTATCAGCGTCCCGCTTTTCACCTAGGCTAACAGATTCACCAATACCATCAGTAGTTAGAAAATCAGTAAGTTCCTCAGCGTCAAGTAATGGTTCATCCAATACATGATTGACAAATATTTCAAAAGTGTACTCATGTTTTAAGTTTTTAATTAGGTCTAGAAGATGTAGGTTAGATTTAACTAGGTGGAATTCTTTTTTTTTCCAATAAAATACTTCATTGCATAATTACTTTAAAATATGTTTTATATAGATGTCCATAAAATAACATTGTATCAGTTACAACACAGCTTGAGAAGGCAGAATCCCAAGAAATTCTATTTATACATGAAATAGAGAATTTAGCTAGATTATGAACTAACACATTCTATATTCAAGGAATACATATAATCTTGATTTCTTCAAAAGATTTTATCAATCACCAGACAACTTCGCAAGTAGTCTCTATTTTCCAAGATATCATCAAATTCTTTTGTAACATTTGTACATTATTCTTTGCATATGATAGTATGTGAACCTTTGACCAACCCTTTTGTAGTGCTCTTTCCACATCTTCCCGAACTGCTTGTCTTTTAGCAGTTATAACCTTCCCTATAAATTGAAGAAGAGTGCCAAAGGCATGAAACAAATGACCACAGCTATCCATAGCCGTCTTTCCAATGCTTGTTTTTTCCTTCTCTCTTTATAAACTTGCATCTATGAAAACAACAATCTCATCTTGGGTCATATTAATAGTTACATCATAAATTTTGTTATGTATAGGAGTCAAAGCTGTCGAATTTCTCACAACATCGTCATATTTATGTAAATTAAATAAAGCTTTATTAACTATGTCATCAGGTTCATATGTACCACCACTAAAGCACAACGAATTTCTCGTTTTTCACATTTGTCATAAAAGAGACACACTGATTTGCTTAGTAGCTCAATGGATTCTAGATATTAACATGTATTACAAAATAAGTCATTCCACCATATTGCAAAATTCATAGCATCTTCTAAATTAGGCTGGTTGATGGGAGCCAACTTCCACACTAATTGAGCTTTCGGACAACTAAAAAATGTATGGTCAATTATTTCAGTTTCTAAGTCATAAACCCTGCAAACATCACAATTTTGATGCAATCTCTTAGTTATATATGCATTAACAGGAAGGACATTAAGAATGCATTTGCTAAGAAAATGTTTATATTTGTTTTTATTAGTTTAAGTGAACATAAAAAAGTTTAAAAAGACTTTTGGAAAGACTGGCCACTGGCTTGAGGTCTTTCACGTCTAGGATCAGTACTATTAGCTTGAATTTTCACTAGATGATAATCATATATTACCTCATACTTTTCTGAATTTGTATTATGTCAGATAACTTTAGCAAAATTTTCGGTACTAGATATTGGGATAGACAAAATAGAGTTGATACCAATAGGACAAAACTAGTGATGAAGATCTTGAATATTCCATATATGATGGTGTTGATCTATAAGATCAATTGCCCTCAACTTTGGATTTATTTGTGTAGATGTCTTTGTAGGGGTTTAAAACCGATCGCATTAGGAATCTAAGGATCACTCCAAATCTTAATATTTTCTCCATCTCCTACTCTCCATCGAATTCCTTCTTGAAACTAATTTCATCCCCACATAAATCATAATA
The DNA here is from genome assembly GCA_018342035.1 of Solanum appendiculatum. NCBI lineage: Eukaryota > Viridiplantae > Streptophyta > Magnoliopsida > Solanales > Solanaceae > Solanum > Solanum appendiculatum. Next base: position 386,705 of record JAGDQO010000816.1, on the reverse strand, counting down.
TTTTTTCAAATCCTAGAACTTGATGAGAAACATTCTACACTTAGAAAAGAAGTATTCGAAAAATAGTTACTTTTTAGCATCCTATAAAGTAAAGAATCCTTTTGGACTAAAACTAGGTGGAATTCTTTAGTCCAACATTTGTATAATCTAATTCTTTAGTTTAATATAGCAGTTCGAATATAGAAAAGTGGTCCTTGAATATACATGAGTGCTGGCACACAATTTTCATCATAAGTAGGGATTAAATCTCGAATAAGGTTCCCCATGATGAATTTTGAGAAATATGATTTCCTCCATGGTCAATTGTTAGATAACCATGCAAAATATCAATTAAAGCAATTTAATTAACAAAATATACTCATATAACCCACCCAACAACTAAAAAACACAATTTTAGTGTATATTTTCATGTGATGGTAAAAGGAATATTATGAAAGAGATGTAATCTATATCTGTCTATTTATACTACCTTAAAAGCATGAACTCCCTAACTTGAATGTTAAATTACTATAATGCCCCCAACTTAAAATAGCAATTTAGTATATCTTGTATATTTTATATTTATTTCTTTATTTGTTCTATATTATATGAAAAGCTGACACTTTTTCTCATTGACGGGTAGTGACTTCTCCGAAGAATTGTGACTTTTTTAAATAATTGTAACTTTTTCAATGAGTTCTAAAATTTCCAAATGGTTGTGATTTTTCAGAAAGGTTGTGACTTATCTGATAAGGCACAATAAGCGTCTTTTCATATTATCCTTTGTTGCCTATAAATAGAAGGGTTTCCTCAAATTTTTAAACTACGAATTTTGTAAGTTTTCTATTGTTCTTCTTTTTTAAAAAAGGAAGATTGAGAGCATTTTTCAATTGTGAAATTGCAATATTTAATTGTGGGTAAATTAGATAGATCAACAAAAATTGATGCAATAAGGAGAACGGAATAACTCAACTCCAAACAAGAAGACTATCTACATAATTTATATGTACTCATTTTCATTGTCATAAACATACATTTTCAACAACTTCTACTTGGCAAGAAATTCAATGATTTTCTGCTATACAAACTACAAATTGGTGTTGAAGCAGTGAAAAGTCTCAAACTGTTGGCGAGAAGGGTTTGATCAAAAACTTATTTGAATAGTCATAACTAGATTTAATAAGTATTCCTCCATTTCCAGTTTATTTGTTGTACTTTGATTATTAGTCAGGTTAAAATAGAATGTTCTGGGGGATTCTTTATTCTAACGACATATTTAAGACCACAAAATTAAAGAACATTTTTGTATATTATGCATATCCTTAATTTAATACCACAAAAGTAAAAGTCTTCTTTATTTTTAAAATTTTCGTATTAAATAATAATCAGACAAATTTACATATATTTATCTATCCATACTACCTTAAAAGTATTTACTCTATGACTTAAATGTTCAATTACTATAATGCCCCCCCCCCCCCCCCCCCCCCCACACACAACTTAAAACACCAAATTTAGTATATCTTCTATATTATTTATTATAATATATATTTATTTATTCATATTGTATTATATTATAACCAGACACCTTTTCACATTGAAAGGTTGTGACTTTTCCAAGGAGATATGATTTTTCTGATGAGTTGTGACATTTTCAAAGGGTTGTGACTTTTCCGAAGGGTTGTGACTTTTCCAATGAGTTATGACTTTTCTGATGAGTTGTGACTTTTCGAAGAGTTGTCACTTTTCTAAAGGGTTGTGACTTTTTTGATAAGGTACAATAAACATTTTTTCATACTACCCTTTGTAGGCTACAAATAGAGGGGTTTCCTCGCCTTTTAAAACTAATTTTTATAAAGGTTTTTATTGTTCTTCTTTTTAAAACACCCAATTTAGTATAACTTCTATATTTTATTTTATATTTATTTATTTATATTATATTATATTAAAAGAAGATATTTCTTAATACCGAATGGTTGTGACTTTTTCAAAGATTTGTGACTTTTCCAATGAGTTTTGACATTTTCTGAAGGGTTGTGACTTTTCTGATAAGGCACAACAAGTGCATTTTCATATTACCATTTGTTGACTATAAATGGAAGGGTTCCCTCATATATCTAAACTATGAATTTTTTAAGTTTTCTATTCTTCTGTTCTTAAAAACTCAAGTGTGATTTACAGACGTTGAGTGATCTCAAAGTTCAGTGGAAATTGAACACTCCATAACTTGAAGTTTTCTATTCTTCTGTTCTATGTTTCATATCAATATTTATTTATTTATATTATATTAAAAGCAGAAACTCCAGCAATACAACAATAATTAAGCAGTGCACTATAGGGGAGGGAGGAGAAGGTTTTAAGAGGTGTAACGAGATTTTAAGAGTGACTTTTTTTTTATATATATCATAATTAATTTTAAAATGAGAAAAAAATCACAAAAGGGGGGGGGGGGGAAATAAATCTAATTGGTGGCCATAGAAATGTCTCACATCACCTTATCTAAAACTAACTTTATGTTATAAATAGTTATATGTGTTTATTTGATGCTGATTTGACGACTTGGAGTAGTAATTATACTTAAAATTTTGATTTAATAATATTGACATTATTTTTTAAAATAGTGTACTACATGATTTGATATTCACGTGCACACGTGCCTCAAAACAAGTATTCTCAAAAACCACAAACCTCATAGATGGAAACATTAAAAAACCTGACTTTCTAAACTCATGTTCGAAAATGATCGACAAATTTAAGATAAAAACATAAAAAACCCTAACTTACACGAAGAAGATTCATCAAGTTGAAAGCACAAATCACACCTTTCTTCTTCGACTTGAACCACCATTAACTGAATCAGCAAAGAAAATGAGGGGTTGGGGAGACATTTTGTGAAATCCGTCCACATTAGGTGCGTTTATTAACACGTGCCAGAGACTTGATCCAAAGCAGAAAAAAGAATGTTGGATGGTAGAGGTGCTCAATAGTGTCTAAGCGAATTATGTGAACCAAATTGAATATATTGTGGCGAAAACTTGACAATGCTACCAGAATAAGTTGTATATGCAAAATTTATTACAGAAACGAGAATCTAATTAAGTTCTTAAATAAGGTATGAATCATTTATGACAAAGATACTAGCAAACTCTTATTTTTTTCTCATCACTTGCACTCTATAGGAATTTCAAATGATCAACTAAATAGACAAATAAATTGAAAAGAAGGGAAGAGCAGAGTGCAAGTTAGAAACAAACTACTGCCCTTGAAAAAGAATGCAACCAAAGAAACTGTGGAATTTTAGAAAATTAAATTCTACCAGCCAAGCTACATAAGACAACCAATTGGAGTACAACTAGTTACTGCTAGAAGAGGAAATAGTTCCTGGAGAGCGGTACAGTAGTAGCCGGGGGGCATGTAAGGGCTGTTCCATCTGCAGTCACCGTGTATGTCTCTGGATCAACTTTGATGTCAGGCAGTGCATCATTGAGCTTCATATCTAGTTTACTGATATTTCTCACATTAGTAACAGCTTCAACCCTCTTGTTTAGTCTATATGAATCTTTTATTCCAGCATCCAGAGCTGCCTGTTACATATAGAGTAGTTAAGAGCATATTTTGTAGAACTTCCCCCCAATTATTCGATCCATTTTTGGGGATGAGAGTCTTTATCTGTGTGTGTGTGTGTGAGAGAGAGAGAGAGAGAGAGAGAGTCATGCCTTGCTGACAAAAGCAATTGAATTAGTACTTGCAGCCTTGGAGAATGCTCCAAACATAGGCCTCATTAACACCTGTGACAACTTGTGCTTCAGTAGTGAAAATACAGATAACAACTATGACTTCAAGGGGATGACAAACCCGAATAAGGGTTTAACTAGCAGAGGCTATTAGTAAAACATAAGCAATAATTCAAGATTCAGACATGAAGCTGAAAAGGTGAATTAAACTATACAGTTGTTTCAGAAACATTACTCCGATGTTGGATCTCTTGGATGCAAGAACTTAGGTCCAATAGCTGGTTACAAGCAAAAACTGTGAATAAAAAAGAGTACCAATGTAAAACGTTACCGGTTCAGGAGTTGGGATACTAGCATTTGGGTCTCCCATGTTTGACCAAGCTATTACGCCTCCTTTGATCACCATTTCTGGTTTCGCTCCGAAAAATGAGGGTTTCCACACCACAAGATCGGCTAATTTCCCTATCTGCAAGACATCCAATAAATGAAACTGTAATCTATGACAATGAGAGTTGAAGTGCTCGACTTTTCAGAGGACAATGCCTTCAGCACTACAATGATAAAGGATAGAATAATCACCTCTCAAGATTCTAATAGCTTTATACAATGCAAGTTTCTAGAAATTAGTTGAACTAGATGTGCTTTAAGTTTTCTAACATGGTTTATATTATTGTGATTTTCATTGGGTATGTTGTTTATATTATTGTGATTTTGTTTCGAGCTAATCAAATCAACTCCTTGGCTTTCTCTGTTTGATTAAAATGTGATTAATAGTTTTTACCTAGAGCTCCTGAAAACTGCATATTTTGATCAGCCAACTTTTATAAGGCCAGATGATACCACATTTAGATTGTCGACCCCTCCCAAACAAAGAAAAAAGAAAAGAAACCTTCATTGACTGATGACACAAAGGTATGTGAGTCCACATCATAGGATCTGATAAAAGTTTGTCATTTCCATACCTGCAGCATACTGATAAAATCAAAGACAAAAATCTATCGGCAAAAAGACTAGAAGCTTCCTTATTTTACCAAATTAAGTTAATCCAAAATCATCGCCATAGAGGAGATATTAACTTATTCTACATTTTAAAAGCCTTATAAGGGTCTCCTTATTTATCTCAAGAAATGGAGAAAACTCAGTGTACTAAAATTCCTTAATATGTGATTGATGAGATTTGGCTTTCGCTTTATGCTATGCTAAAAAATACTATTAAACGTGTTTACTTTGTACTCCTTCGAGATGGATACAACTCTATCTATCTATTCCTTATTTAGTCAATTGCCCCCCCCCCCCCCACCCCCAATCCATACCGTTGCCATACGCCTTCAATACATCTAGGTAAATGAAGAGTCCATGTATCATAAGCAACCCCACCATCTAAAGAGAAGTAAAGAAAAATTTGCCTGATTCATAGAATCAGAGAAGAACTTGTCCACAACTCATAGAATCACAGAAGCATCTCTCTGGAGAATTTGGAAATTGGTATTGAAAGTCAAAGGTAAAACAATCTGTAACGAATTAAACAAACATGAGATGAACAGTGATGATAAGGACAGACCTCAACTGATCCAACATATTGAGAGATCCCATTAGCAATAGCTGGATTTATAGTGTATTTTGCGATATATCGCTTGATCCGGAAATTGTCATCGTCTGATCCGTCAATGCCCAATGGTCCTCTAAATGACTTCATCTTGTGGGCAGTCTGCCATGTTCTACAAATCACCTGGTAATACAAGTATCTGTTCAATATATATCATACAGCCAAGTTCCATAAAGATATATATTCATCTCAATCACATTCAGTGCTAACTCACAGCAGGTAGCTGATTACAGGCTTAACAGAAGAACCTGACACTACTCAGTTAATTGCTATTTTCATATTGACTACACAACATAAATTCTCCTGTTGCAATTCGATTCCCAGTCCAATTTTTTACCCCATCGCAGACACACATATCCATTGATAACAACAGACACTTGAGCTTTTAAGAAGATGACACTCAAGTTATTATTATGATTTTATGAAGGATGACACTCGATGTACAAAGGAGATAAAGCAGTTTTAGAGTCTTTTCAAGTGTTATGAGATGGAAAACTAAAGAAATAGTTTAGGAGAGCTGGATGGAGATATCAGTATGGCGCTGCCTCTCCTTCAGACCAAACTACTTGCTGCTTGTAAGTTCCTAGCACAAGGACAATTGCAGTCTCCGTCAAAATCTGGCAACTGCAGGGCGTTAGGTCTAGGATATGACCTACTCAATTACATTCTTTTTCTATATTACACCTTCAAGAAATAACAATAGCCAGAAAAGAAATAAATTATACTATATATTTGATGGTACCTCTAGTTCTTCATTTATTTTCCTTAGCTTAATTAGGTTCCGAACTTCTGGTACATGGGATTGTAAGTGAGATTTGGCTTTCCTGGGAAGCCCTAAACATAATAGCAGGATACATACAATAACCTATGTTGAAGTGTTTTGACCATATCACATAAAAGCTTAAGCTATTAAAAAGAGTACATTTTTATTTACCTAATTATGTCTTCATCACGCCACCTCACTTGTGGGCTTGATTGTTTGGAACTTTGGATGATTCAAGCACGTGGTAATTCTTTTTGATAGTGGTAGAAGTGAGACTTAAACCCAGGACTTGTACCTACTTTGGTATCACAATCCTCAAAGTTAGCTCAAGAGGTGAGGATTGTCTAACTAAGACCACACAAGGAGACTACAACCCATTTCATCTACCAATGTGAGACACTTAACACCCCCTCCACCCAGGGGCCAGGACTGGACATTTGGAGCATGGACAACATAATATGGGGCAATATTGGGTAAACCATAAATAGAAATACTCTGATACCATGTGAAAATAGAAAAGAAGCTCATTGACTTGATTAACAGTGTTCAAGAGGTGCTCCTTATATAGGAGTCTTAGGCTACATTAAATGGCGTAGGTAAGCAATTCCTATGCTAAAAGGTAAGTAAATATTCAATAATTAGATTCAGAATATCCTAGTGTATCCTATAGAATATTCTATGTGATTTTCCTTATACGATACAATGAATCTCGACACATATTCCCTTAATATTCTAACAACATAAATAGAACACTGGGTTATTGTAGGTAGACGTTCAGAACGTCAATGTACAAGCTGCATACTGCAGTATGCTGATGTGATTATACAAATACCAGTCATTCTGTTTATTGGCCCTTAACAGATAATATTCTGAAAAAAACTAATAATTGGTTAAGTTTGCCTGCAATATCATATAATTGGTTAAGTTTCCTTGCAATATGATTTTTCTCAATCAAAAAATTTAATAGGAAATTAGACTACTGAAAACCTCTCCAATTCGACCCATGGCTTGTGAATCAGAAGATATAATGCTAATTGCTCCCATATCATGCAAAATGTCTTCTGCAGCAATTGTTTCAGCCCGAATCCGGGATTCAGCAAAAGCTACATCCTCTCGGGAGTTCTTGCAAAGATGATGGCATACCATCTGCAAGTAGGGTATCAGGACAATATAATGTTCAGGAGCATACAAAAACTTCACCTTAATATAAGCTTCTCTTACCAGCATGTCAAGGTGCTCGTCCACAGTATTCAAAGTGAATGGACGTGTTGGATTGGTTGATGAGGGAATTACATTCTTTACACCACAAACTTTGATTATATCTGGAGCATGTCCACCACCAGCACCTTCACTGCACAATACAATACATGTTACAGATATGAAATAGAAGAATTCTGTTTATTGATCTTACAGGTAAGCAGCAGCGCTTTCTAATCCTTTTTTTCTCAATTCGTCATCCTTGGCTCTCTATTTCTTCTTTTTCCTGTTTTCCTTCAGAGTTGGAGGGAGAAGGTATGTAAGTGTTTACCTGTGATATGTATGTATGGTGCGACCTTTAAAAGCAGCAATTGTATGCTCAACAAATCCAGATTCGTTCAAGGTGTCAGTATGGATGTTGACCTGCATTTCAGAATTCATAATCACCTTTTAACTAGTAAAACTTGGTTAAATCTGCAAACTCTGAAAGGAACGAGCACCTGAATATCATATTGATCTGCAACAGTTAGGCACATATCTATAGCAGCAGGAGTAGTTCCCCAGTCCTCATGAAGCTTCAGTCCCATTGCTCCAGCTTTGATTATTTCATGTAGGCCCTCAACCTTGGAACTGTTACCCTGAAATCACAGGCGAACCCAAGATTTTCAAGGTGGGCACCACTATCTTTAACACAATCATGCCAATTACTAGCTACAAATTTTTGGCGTGCAAATCTATCAAGGAGGGAGGGGGTGCAATGGCACCTACACACCAAGGTCAAAACCAAACAAATAAAGCAACTGAAGTGGCACTAAAGTTAATAAGAGCCCCTTAGGTGCCACTGGCGAAATGCTATATATATGTTGTTTTATTCTGTTATATTTTTCCCAACAAGGTTCTGAGTTCGAATCCAGCTTGCCACAATTTTTGAATCTTTTTTTGTTTTCCTAGGACATTTTTAACCATAGAATTTGTTCAACTCAAAAACGTAAAAGAATAAGGTGCATCATTGTAGGCTCAGAGGATTCAGATCCAGCTTTCAAAGCACAGAGGCAGGGGCCTTGACCAATGCCCCCAAACAGCATTCATAGTTTAGGGTGCCCAAGAGGTAATATAGACTGTATATAAGGTATATACACTTGTATATATAAACAAATTCCAAAGATAACGGGTGCCGGTGACCCCCTTAATCCCAATGTAGGTCTTCCTCTACCTGCAATACAATTGGGCAAAGAAATAAATGCACCACAACATGCATTCCACATTGTTTTAAGAAGAAACATCTTCTTATGGACTTCAAGTTGGAAATCACCAATGTGTTACACTACAGAAATCAGCATAAAATTATCTAGTTATGCCCAAAATAGCGAACACAGAAACAAAGGTCTTTAGTTCCATTTTGTTGGTCTCAATAGTAGCAAAAAGGGTGAGGACATCTGGTTCTGTCTCTGTGAAGTGCCAGGTTATGCCACTTGAGCTTACAAGCAAGTGAAACAAGGTTCGGAAATCTGAAGCTACACACAGTTACCCTGTTACAGTAAATCTCAGAAAATAAGCATATTTTTTTCATCAGTAAAACAAGCGAGCAAATAAGTGTACTTTTCCAGTGAAACCAAAATTTAGGGGAATTTCGTCTGTTGACTGCAACATCAATTCCATGTGCACATGCCCCGGTGTACAAGTGGTTGCACGTGTCCCATGAGCAGGCCCTGTACCACCTCCCACCATTGTAGTGATTCCTACAAGGGCCGTAAAGAAGGAAACACGATGAGAAGTTAAACACAGAGACTAGCAATCAATCACTTCACTCCTCTTTCCTAAAACACAATAGATTAAGTTTGTCTTACATAAAATTAAGCCACTTATAGAACTATACAAGGCAAGCTTAAAACTCAGCCTGTTGGGAAAACAGCTCATATAAAGCCTCGTCTACTTCAGCTTGCTCTGATTACCCATATAACAAAATGATCCTTATTGCATCCGAATGCATGTGGTTCATCAATATTAAGTCAGTTAAAAAATTAGTTTATGGATGGACTGCCAAAACCTCGGATTACTAACCCTTTTTCATAATTAGCTTAGATTCAAAAGTAGAGCATCAGCCAACCAACATCATCTAACATTTAATCTCAGACTTAGAATGACTATCAACATTTACACTGCATCCCAGCATATGTACATTTTTCATTGCGATGAATAATAACTTTCAGCAGCTAAAATCTTTGAGGTCTCTTCTGAAGGTGAGTTAAGACCATATCACAGAGAAAAGAAAGGGAGAGAAAAAAAAGTAACAATATTCTCCAACATTTGATCAAATTGAATCTCCAGAAGAACACCAAACACGAGAGAAAATATGCTCAGTTTGATAGTGATCGTACCTATCAAAGAAAGGAGTTAATTACATAATTTTGGAACACTACAAGAGTATGGGGTATCCTATTGTTTATAGATCTAGCTAGACACAGTTGTTACATAAACATTCTACAAAAATGTAAAAACAAAAGCATGTATTGGCAATTTTCGAAGGGAATTCTAAAAATAAAATATAAATTATAAAATTTACCACTTGATATTGCCTCATATGCCAGTTGAGGGCATATAAAGTGCACATGACAATCTATAGCTCCTGCTGTTACAATCATTCCTTCACCTGCAATAACCTCAGTGTTAACCTGAAAGATCACGAGTCATTAGCTTCACATTCTAGTGACTTCTGGCAACTTATCATCATAATATTCCAGACTTACCCCAATTATCGCATCACTATCCATGACATCTGGGTTACCTGCCTTACAAAGGGAAATAATATGACCATCTTTAATTCCAATATCACACTTGAAAATTCCTGTATAGTCAATCACTACAGCATTTGTTATAACAGTATCCAAACAAGCTGCTGGAGGATATCCACACGCCTGACCCATTCCATCCCTTAGAACTTTTCCACCCCCAAACACGCACTCATCACCAAAGATACCAAAGTCTTTCTCAATTTCAGCAAGCAGGTCAGTGTCACCCAGACGTATTCTGTCTCCAGTAGTGGGGCCAAACATGTTGGCATATTCCTCATGAGTCATCGAAAACGAAAAGCAAGACTCTTCTCCTACAACACCTTCCCTGCAAAATATTTTTCAAGCTAAGATATCCCTTTTTCTCCCAGCTACATTAAGTAAGCAACTCAATCAAGTAAATCAAAAATTCTCAGGAAGTTCCAAGAGAAAAAAGCTAGTGTAACAATACTACCAGACCTTGGATTTGACTCTTCCAAATGACCAAATCCTCCTTCACTTAGAGCTCCCATTAATGTCATAACTTTTGCATCATCAACTGGACAATCAGCAATTGCATTACCTCCTCTGATCACTTTTTTGCCACTAATCCCAATAAGAACAACACTTCTTGTTTCTCCTGGCTAAAAAAGGGATGAACATATGTCAACTCCAATCATAAGTCAGCAGAAATGGAAGAGAAATGTCAAATTTGATTAACATGTTTGAGCACCAGTACTTCACAAGATAAAGGACATGACTGGAGATGACCAAATATAAAAGCATCTAAGCATGGAAAGGTGACTGCTTAATTTATGCACACTATTTCATCTCTAACCAGTACTGGAAATGGAAGTACATCCAATGGCAAGAATCTTCTCCAATTAGTCTCAAATGATACTGTTAATTTTCTGTCAATCAAATATTTGACAAGTTCTCTGTTCAATATTGATGCCTTTTTGGTCTACTTTAACCTGGGGTATTATGTCAATTTGTCGTCCTTCATCAAGGAGCTTTTTAGTTCCAAATCAAAAATTTGATGAAACCATAACATACACTAGCTTTTTAGACATCTCAGGTACATGCTCTATAAAAGGTAGGCAGCCTATTCTTACAGGTATCTTTCTCCACAAATTTACTATGTGGAGCCATTAGCTTTGTAAAGATATGACACTTGGGCCTAACTCAACCCCAAAAACTAGCTCATGAGGAGAGAATTGTTCAAGTCCATATACAGACCACTAGTCCATTTCCCAACCAATGTGAGGCTCTAACACACTTCACGCCAAGACCCAACTGGAGCGTGGAAAATATAACATAGGGGCCCAAACATGGAAGGATTTGGCTTTGATACCATGTAAGATATGGTACTTGGGCCTAACTCAACCCCAAAAACTAGGTCATGAAGGAAATGACTGCCCAAGTCCATATAAGCATACCACCGGTCCATTCCCCAACTAATGTGGGACCCTAACCCACTCTAACAAACTCATTTACTCTATCTTTAGATGCTTAATCACAAACAAGACAAGTGACTTGACTCCTGTACACATCCCTTTTTTTCGTTTAGTGCTCCTGATAAAGCAATATGTCCCCAATGCATTAATCTCTCCCACAAATCAATGCCCAAGCCAATTCAGGAAAACCCTAATTCAGAACCAAGCTCAAGAAACATGGTTGTATGTAACTTCACCATTCCACGTAAATTTGTAACCACCCATATTAAAAAGTGAATACTACAGGCAGAAGAGATTTTCAGAAAAAGAAAGATATGTGTTTGTTGCTTTGCAACACTTTTCCCATCCTTGCAAAAGAAAGACATAGATGAAGTTAAGTGTTGCTTCAAAGCTAAAAGGGTCAGAAGTCTTACTTCAAATCTCGTGGCTGCTCCTGCAGGTATATTTAGACGCATGCCATGTGCTCTCATTCGATCAAATATCAAGGATGGATTAACCTCGATAAAGTGATAGTGGCTGCCAACCTGGAAATATTATGGTACAGTTACCTCTTTTCCGCATTTTTCATTTCAAAATAAGAGGGATTGGGAACTTCAGATTGACTCATTAGAAATTACATTCAAGACAGTCAACCCCATTGTATATCTGGATACTAAATATACTACATCTCTAAGAGAGAAGCATGATAATGCACTTGGAACAGGCTAAGCACATGATCCAGAAGTTAGCAACTTACAGTCACCTAATAAGCAGAAAACTTAATAATTTATGTCAAATAATATGAAACTCGTTTCAGCAACAGATGTAGCATCACTACACTAGCTATGTCCCCTTCTATACTTTAGTAAGTCATGCAGGATACCTTCGGCACAACTCAGAATCTAACAGGACACTCAAATATTTCTCTCCCAATAATGTCTTATCTCTCTTTCCATAGTTTCTTTCTTTTCATCATTCATTTAGGAGGGTCACGTAGGGCTGTTCAAAACCAAACCGAAACCGATAACCTGAACCAAAAAAAAGTTATTGGTTTAGCAGTTTTGATAACGATTTTAATTTTTTTTGTTATCGGGTTATCGGTTCTTAACGGTTTGAGGTTTTTTCTTAACGGATTAACCGATAACCCGATAGTAAATTAAATAATTATATTTTTATCATTTTGTATATAAAGTCCTTAACTTAGAGTTTAGTTTCCTACTTTTATTTTTGGCTGTCTCAAACTCTAGGGTATTCTACAATGTAAAAGTGTTTGCTTTTTAACAAGATGTTACTTGTGAACTCATGTGCATGGTTCATTTGGTTTGTCACCTTGTTTCTACGTGATTTTGAATGACTTTTTTTTGTGTCAAATCTTAACGGTTAAACCGATAACCGAACCGATAACGATTAATAACCGATAAACCAATAACCGATAAGTCAATATCTTAATGGTTCTTTAACGGTTTAGCATCTCTACAAACCGATAACTAATAAGTCAAACCGATAAACTTCAAAACAGAACCGAACCGACCGATACGCACCCCTAGGGTCGGGAGTGGACTTACAGGGTCAAGTAGCGGAATGTTGTAAAGCATAAAGGGGGGAAGAAATTCAATAAAGACAAGCACCTGAATTGGTCTGTCACCTGTATTAGTGACTTTGAGAATTACTGCCTTTCTTTGAGGATTAAGGACAATAAGTCCACCTCCAAAGAACATCTGACCCGGAATTTTGCTATCTTCTATCACCGGAAACTTTTCCTGAGGAGGAACTGCAAAATGATACCTTTCAAACAATAAGTAGGTGAAAGTATAGATTCTTATCGAATATAATTCACTTCTAGAACAGCATAATGCTAAATATATTCCTGAAATTACCAGAGTTCGGTGGCGATATCACTTAATGGCAAAACTTACTCAGGGATTACAAAGGGTAGCTCAAATGAAGCCGCTACGAGTACACATAGGTTAAGGTATCATATGGGTCTAAAAGGAACAGAATTTTTATTTGCAAGAAGTACCACTAAATTTCTGCACACAGCAGGAGGGAAATTCTTAGTCCAGTAAGAATTGTTCTAGATGACAGTCAGGCCCTCCCAAACCATGTCCTGAGAACAGAACGGGGTCGGCCAGAGAATTCAGCGGGATGAGCCAGTGAATAGAAACTCTAAGATTAGGGAAGAATACCCACCAAATTCAATTAGAAATGAGCTCTGGGCAATTGATCTAAAACAACTTAACTTTGAAATTTGGAAATTCAAATCAACGATGGGCCATGCGTGTCAGCAAGCATCAAACTCAATTTAGAGGACCTTATTAATACAAGTGAAATATTGCTTCCACCAAATTCGAACTGTAGTCATATAGCCTTTTTTTAACTAGTCAAATAACGTTTGCAACACAATTTATGTACCAAGAGTACCTCTTCCATAAGATTTATTTCTATAGAGAACATTGAAACCACACTTCTTGCAAATGAAAGAAAATTACAGTTGAAGATACTAAAAACAGTATGTGAGATGATTACCAGGAAGGAAAGAACCGTGCAGAGCTAGATCCAGATTTCCGTTTTCACATGCTATAGGGTCATGGATGGTGATTAATTTTGTTCCATCTGGAAAGGTCCCCTCTACCTAAATTACATTACCACTGAACAGTCACCAGCTACCTTGAACTGCAGATGAACATGACAACAAGAATCATCAAAGACAGAGAAAATGGGACATCTGTAGTACCTGAACACAATTCAACAGATGAGGAACCGTTGGAAGAACTTGTCTCCTGAAAACAAAAAAGTTAATTGTAAGCCCATTGATCTTCGTCAAAAACATGCAGTCGTTCAAATAATTATATTCTTTGAGGCATTTCAGTCCACTCATATTGATTTCACCTACGATCAATTAACATTAACAGTTCTCACAATGCACTCTTTACATCATCCATGTTTATTAATTGATTCCCTTCTTCCATTTTCTAGGTGCATGACTTTTTCACTTCCTGGTGGCAAGGCATCATATTCTTTTACCCAGAAATATACACCCCAAACAAGCCTTTCTGCAAGAAGTCACACTTAATAATCTGAATGCTGATGCATAAGATACTGCTATGCTCAAATTATTAGATTTCCTGCAACCTCTTTCCTGTATCAGTTCACACAGTTTGCTTTCTTATAGAGAAAGCTATGCAATCGGCCTGTTCGCAAACTGTTCTCCAATTAATTATAAGCTCTTCTTTACATAGAAAGGGTTGCATTACTCTCATAGAAGCATTAAACTACATAATACATAGAGTCATGTGAATTGTACCTTCCCAGTAATTGTCTCCCAATGTCCATCAGCTCAGCCACACTCTTATCTCCATCGCGGACAAATTCTAAGACCTAATAAAACACGATTGCAGATAAGCTTCCAAAGTACGTTACAAGTTTTTTATGCATAATCAGCATATAAAATAGTAGATGAATCATATAGACCCCACATATTCAGAAACTCAACACAATTTCAAACTAAAACTCTACAACCTTCACCATTTGATTTCAAAAAAAAGGCAACCAAATCAATCAATCATTCAACCATACCTCAATACCATAGAAATCGGCTCTGTAAATTCTCATATCATTCTGTTTAGTTCATGTTTTCACTTCTCATACAAGACAACCCAAATATCCATTGGAAACGACACAAGTAAACTTTTTCTATCAACTTTACTCAATCCTCTACACAAATTCTGTATCATTCAAGTTGATTTCACTCAAAAACATAAAAAAAGTGTTTGGATTTACAAAAAAAGACAACCAAATCAATCAATCATTCAACTATACCACAATCCCATACAAATCGGCTCTGTAAATTCTCATATCATTCTGTTTAGTTCACGTTTTCACTTCTCATACAAAATAACCCAAATATCCTTTGGAAACAACACAAGTAACCTTTTTCTATCAACATTACTCAATCCTCTATACAAATTCTGCATCATTCAAGCCGATTCCATTCGAAAACATTTTTTTTTTTAAAAGTGTTTGGATTATAGGATACCTGAGTTGCAATAAGAGCAACAGCTTCAGTAAAATTAAGAAGTTGAGCTCGAGCAAGACGTTTTTGAGCAAGATAACCAGCATTATGGAGCATCAATTTGTCTATTTCTCTTGGAAACAACTTCATTTTTTTCGGCTCACAAATCAATGCCAGCAGCCCTCAAGATGAACAATAAGAAAAGAACACGATCAAGCCATTGACGGGTTGATTAAAAAACAAATATCCCAATTTCTCTCTTTGACTTTAAATTTAAACTACAAAGTTTCACAAACATAAAGCGCATGGCGCAGCTATTACTATACTAAGGATGCTCCGGTGGAATTACACTGTATATTTAAGTAAAATGATACTTTGAATTTTAAATGATTAAATAAAATATTTTAGACATCTTTGAAATAACAAAGTTGTATAGTCTAGTGATTCCACATGCTTAGAGTAAGATTATCACTTAAGCGAGCTCCTAATTAATTTCTAAATCATAGTTAATAAATCTGTTATTTTTAAAATAATTCAAAAGAATATTATCTATTAAAATAATATTAAATTAGAGACCTACAACTTAAAATATTAAGGAAAAAATAAAAGTTTATAGCCAATTGAATTTTTAATTGATTTGACTTTTTCTTTTTTTTTCATTAAAAATTTGTAATGACCCTCCAGGTCATTTCTGTATTTTTGTCTTCTTTTCTTCGTTTAGAGCTTTTTTATAGTGACCTCAAATCATTTATGACTTACTGGGACTGACAGTTCGGTCACCTGATCGTTCGTTTGAATTTTGTGCAAGTTTCTGTGTTTTGAAGCTTCTGAAACTTGAACGGTTGACTTCGATCAAAAATTCAAGAAGATGGCATGAGAATACAATTATGACAGTATTGTTAGCTCCGAAACATCGAGTTTGGTCTAGAAGAACCTTTCGTGCTGATCCCGAGGCTTCCGGGCTAATCTTGAGCCCCTTGTGGAATTTGACTTTAATGGAGCTTGAGTGTGGGATCCACTTTTTGTTGAGAAAACCTTGGTTGGAAGTTTCAACTGCTTTGTTGAGTCCGGAATACCAAATTTGGTGGGGTAGCATATTTTGTTTGCGCATTGGGGTTCTGAACGAATTCCGAACACCCCATCGAAGATTTTGCCATTGGCAAAAACCAGCTGGTGCAACCCCTCCTTGTTCTTCACGTTCGCAGTCCCCTTGGTCGTGTTCGCGATGGTCAAAGTAGATGACCTTCACATTCGCGAAGCTTAGCCTTTTGCCTTCCACGATCGCGAGAGCCCCTTCGTATTCGCAAAGGCCTGGATGAGTGGACCTTCGCGATCGCGGGCCTCCTTGCCGCGATCCGATGAGCAAGTTCATCTAGTCTTTTATTTTAAATGACCAGAGGCGATCAACTTTGGCTCAAAACTTCAAAATTGATTTTCTTGAGCTATGGGAGAAACCGTTTGAGGTGATTTTAAGACTGGTGTGTTCCGGTAATTTTGGGATTACGCATTGGGGTGCTCTGAAATTGTTGCGGACCTCTTGTTTGAGGTAAATTCTGCCTCGAAGGGTTGCCAGTTCTCTTTATTTATGCTTAATTTGTGAATTTATTGCATGTTTGTGTTTCGTGTTGTTCCGAGCCTCGAATTATGCCCCGTTTTAGGGTATAAGTTTGAGGGCTTAAACCGTCCTTTTGACGAAGTTAATTTCAAAAATTTCCGGCGGAGGTTCCACATTTTTGTTTTGACTTGAATTTTGGTCCATCTCTAATTAATATGTGTGTGGTGTCTAAACGACTGTGTTGACGTTGTGACACAATTTTTGATAGCGTGGCAGCTTTCAGAGGTCGTACGGAACAAAAAAACTCCGAAATTGTGAATTTGGAGCGCGCGATCTACTTTGAGGTAGGCTATGGCTCCTCGACCTTTAGATTGAGCTTGAGACTGTAAATGCATGTAGATTTGTGGAAATTTGGGTTGAGTAGATAGCTAATCATGCTTAGTTATTTAGAATTCATGTTTTAAACTTATTTTAGAAAATTCAACAGTTAGAGAGATAAAAGAGGAAAGAGAAATAACTAATAGATTCAATGTCTAGAATTAAGCCTAGAAATACATTAATTAGAAGATATGCTTTTAAATTTGGAAAATAGCTATTTAATGATAGTATAGCTATAAATTATGATTATTTTAACTATAGCTATATATAATAAACACATAACATATATTTGCTATACTATGAAAATTTTCCAATATTTTCATGAAACCTCCCTAATGTACCAAGCTTTCCGGAAAAGGAATATATATTACTCCCTCTGTCCAACAATACTTGTCCACTTTATGAAATCAATGGATAATTTTACACTTAGTTCCTAATTTACCCTTATCATTAATTATAGTCATCTCCCTATTACATTTTTCAATACATTGTATTTATTATATTCAAAGGATAATATAGTAAAATCACCTTTCTATTTATAGTTTCTTAAGGGGTATGCCGGGTGTGCCAAGTCAATAGTGAACAAATACGGTTGGACAGAGGGAGTATCAAGCAATTAACTAATTTCGAAAGAAAAAAAATCCTCTTGAAGCGTTAATTAAGGTGATGCATAAATCACCATTTTGCAACAACCAAACATAATTCTCAAATGACATATCAATCAACTATGCTCAAATCCAAAATCAAGATTTGGCTTATATGGATTATTATTCCAAATGTGGAGTTATTTCTAAAATTATTAGCAAAAATATGTATATCCCCATACAAACAATAATTTCTCAGGGACTTGCACAGAAAGCCGCGGATAAGAAAACAAAAAATCAGAAGGATGTTTTTTTCTTTTTTTTGATAATACAAAGAAAAAAATGTCTCAATTTTCTTGTGATGGATGATCCTTTTCAAGAAGATAACACATTTATAACCTCAGAAGTAACTTCCTTTGGTGGTTTCTCAGCATGAAGGCTTGCAACATCACCTTTGGCGGAATAATAATTGATTACCTGCATTATCAAACAATTTTAAAAGGTCATACAAAAACTTGACTTCCTTTTGCACGAATAACGCAGATATAAGTAGAAACTTTTCTCCATCGTTTCATAAAATGCTGATAGGTAAATGCTCATATAACAAATCCACTATTTCACGGTCAAGTAATACTATATCTTTATTTGAGGAAACTTTTTAACTGCACTCAGCAATACTTGAATCCAAATACACATCTTAATCAGAATAGTCATCTTACTGTCGAGGAAATAAGAATTAATTGTTTGTCTAGAAATAAGAACTAGATAATTTCTCGTTACAGTTAAAAACGAATTCTAAAATCCTGATCACCCTAACTGTAAAGTATAAAACATACATGTTATAATACTAAGAGAAAGTAAGAATGAACTGTAAATACAAACCGGCTCAGTTTGACGGTGAAATGCATCTAGCCTTGATTTGAGAACCTCAGCAGTATCATCTTTCCGTTGAATTAAAGGCTCTCCAGTGACCTGTATGCAGAACGATACATCAGTAAACCGCTCAATGATATTTTGGAATAACTAATATCATTGATCATCTTTAGCTACAACATGAATTCAAATACGCTACTGTTTCTTCTCAGAAAATACTAAAGAACAACGAGTCCCGGATTAAAATTTGAGATTCAGAATTGATTTTGATGATTATTTCTCCTATACTGTGACTAGGTTGCTCTCTATTAGTTTGAATTTCTGTATTCCAAATCATTAAAATATCCATATACACTGAAAAAGGATATCGGCTGTACGCTGTTTGTCTATTACATACATATATGTGCCCATGCAACATAACTGAAGACTTGAGACTGTCTCGACATCTTTTGTTTCCTTTTTGTTTGTTTCGAGAAATCGAGCTCTTGATAGGAAAAATGGTTAATTGTTGGCAATGTTTCTAAAAGCGAAAAGCCCCAAAAAGCGACGAGGTTTATACTTGTAACGAAGAGCAAGAAGTAAGTACAAAGCTTCTTTGACATAAAGAAGCACAATTTACGGAAGTTAAAAATATATCCAACACGTATTAAGTTAATACTAAATAAATCAAATTGCAATTAAAATAACTAATTTCAGCATCCAATTTGTAGTTATGCCACATTAGTCCTAGCTTATGAGAGTTGAGATTCAAAAAATCGACCGCTTCTCTCTTAGATTATTGTGGGATTGTTTGGTAGAGTGTATAAGAATAGAGTTAAATAGGGTGTATCAATAATACTGACATTAGTTGTGCTATGAATATTTCTTATGCACTGTTTGGTTTGGTATAATAAAAATAATATGCATTGCATAATTACTAAAACAAAATATTTGTTTACAAAAATATCCTCCACAAATATCGTGGAGAGGATGTGGAAAAGGTTTTGAGGGGAAATTGTATCTTTAACCCTTCTAATGCATGCATTAAAAACTCTTGCATTGCTAATACCATAGGTTGTCATGTATGAGTTATACATAACATTTATGTTGCTCAAACTCTTCAAAAATATCGACGGATGCGTGTCGGATCCTTGAAAAGTAGTTCATTTTTTAAGGATCTGACACGGAAGCTAGGGATGGCAATGGGGCGGGACGGGACGGGTTGAGCTTAACCCGCAAAAAATTTAACCAACCCCGCCCCACCTAGCAATTTTTTAAATTTTCAACCCGCCCCAGTTAAGATTTTTTTTCTCTTCATTTTTTTAACTAACAAAAATACATAATATTAAGTTACAATACTTATGTTATTAGACTCGTATAATGTTATTAACTGTAAAAAATTTCAACTACTACTAAATTATTCAAGTGACTTATTTGCACAAATTTTTAACTGAAAATTGTTCTTTTAAGTATGGAGGTTAATCTTTTTTGTCCTTGAATAAAATCACAGAACGTATATGGTCCTTTATAAACTGAAAAAAATGAATCTAATGACATTCTTTTAACTGCTCATTTAATCTCTTTATATTAAGTAACTACTTATCCAGTTATCCTTAATAATAATATCACCCATTTTAATCCTATTTATTACCTCAACTTTAGATTTTTGACTAATCAAATCACATTTGGCATAAATAATTAATAGGTCTAGACTCAAATCATAAAAATGTTGATTAATTAGTAAGTTTCTATTTCTGGGACTCAAGAAAGACACAGAAATGAGAATTCAAAAAGATAAATGGCCTGGGTTCTTTCAAACCCGCACCAGCCCCGCACCCGCTTTGGACTTGTTTTAACCTGCCCTGCCCCACACCCGCATATGTCTAAGCCCGCCCCACCCCACCCCATTGCCATCCCTAACGGGAGCGGCATCCTTTTTGGAAAATCCGAGCAGCATAGCATAGCATAATACCAAATCGAGTGTATGATGCTTGCGTTAGTCATACATAGGTTGAAAAAGTATACCAAACAAGGTATTAGTAATATACAAACCTAAAGCATGCATTATTTTCTCTAACGTATCCTACCAAACGACCCCAATGTGTGTCATTGTTTTTTTATAATTGTGAAGTACCTATGTGTGTCAATGTTTTGAAGCAGCCATTTCTCTGAAGTGCATGGCTTCAGACAGGAAGCGATAACCCCTCCCTTTGTAATGCTTCATCACTTTATGCGACCAAGCAATGGCTTTTACAACACTGATCTCGTTGGACATGAAAGACATAAGACCAACAACTATTTTTAAGCCAAAATTAAGCCATCTTACCAGGTACTTCGTTGGAAAACTTTAAGGGTCAGAAACTACCGTCCTTCAGCTAATTATTGAACAAGTTAAAGGTGCCTTGAGAAAGAACTTCCTAAGCAAGTAAATAAAATCGGGAGATGTCATAATAACACGCCTAAACTCCCCAAATATTATCTTTAGAAACTAGATAAGGAAAATGGTATTTAATTACCACCACTCTCTGGTTTAGGAAGCTGAACTCCCAGAAAATTTCTCCACAGTTTAGCAACAATAGAGAGGTCAGATGTTAATTACTAACAAGGATAATTCGTTTTCAGCAAATGTATGTAAAGCAATAAAGAAACTACAGCCACTAGAGGTATGACGACCATACTTTGCCATTCACACAAAAGACAATACGTAAAACTAATGACAACTTAGCAAACTTACATCATCGATGCCAGGAACTTTTGGGGGTTGGAATTTGGTGTGGTAAGATCTACCACTTGAAGGATGAATCCACCGGCCTGTGATCCGCTCTTCCAAGATTGCATCATCAATTGCAAAATTGAGCACCTTATCAATCTTGGTCCCCTGCTTCTGAAGCATCTCATCTAGCTGTATCATGTCACAATTAAAAGTAAGAACACTAATAAGATGAGAAGTCAAGATGCAAATTCTTCATAGTTTTGGACAACCTTTTCTGCTTGAACCACTGTCCTTGGGAAACCATCAAGAATGAAGCCTTTTTGACATGAAGGTTTCTTCATTGCTTCATCAATTATACCAACAACTAAGTCATCAGACACAAGCTCACCCTGTAAAATTCACCCAAAAAGGACATCATTCAACAAAAAGAGAAAAAGTACTTGAAATAACATTACGAAGTTTGTTGCCCATCCCCAAAAACTGACTGTCACTTACATTGTTCATAGCTTCTTTAGCCTTAATACCTAGTGGAGTTTTAGCAGCAACAGCAGCTCTGAGCATATCACCGGTGGCCAAATGGCACAAACAGTATTCATCCTTTATGATAGGAGATTGTGTACCTTTTCCGGATCCCGGTGGACCTGCCATTAGTTTCACATTGTTAGCACCACCTTTGAACTTCACAAATCACTTCGTCACCAGTCTATAGCAAATTGTTTTATTCAGTATCAATGTAGAACTCCCTGAAGGAGTAAATATTATGAAAAGTTGAACCGAGAACTGGCAACATAGCAAATGATAAAGAAGCCAGGTGGACACTTTGCCCACTATATCAATGCTTTGCAAGGAGAATATTACACAAGATACATATTATGAAACAATTTGCGCAAGATTGTGAAAGTACAAGTCAAAAAACAATACTTGTTCTTGATCTGCATTTTGATACAGTAGCCGCATTTATAGAACTTCTCATTTGTGTCAATAACAGCACAAAATTAACAAAAATAGTTGTTTTAGCAGATTGAAGCTAACTTTTCAACAAAAACATGTTTCTGCTGCCCATTTGGATATCAATGCAAGCTGTAAATATCTGTGTTTTTAAAAGCGAAAAGTGCATAAAAACAGCAAGTTCCGTAGAGCTGAAGTGAGAAATGAAACACACAATTTACAAAAAAATAAACATAATACCAAAAGTATATGAATTTTAGTACTATAACAATCAAATTGCAAAATTAAACAACCAATTTCAACCTCCAATAAACAATAACAATCCAACTACTCACAGTTGAGATTCAAAGAACCAATGGATTCTCATTTAAATAACTTTGCACATATAGTTTGAAGCACACACTTCTCTGAATCACCCATGAAGCAATAACTCCTCGTTTTGCATCGGTTCATCATAATGATATGATCTATCCTTTGCTAGTACCAACTAGTGTTTTGCCGCATAAAACACCAATGCCCCAATTCTAAACTTTCTAAACTAGTTGAAGTCAGTGGTGTGAAAACAAGAAACTCAAAATGGAAATTTTCTTCATGCTCTACAGTCTTTACTCAATTTTATTTTAAAAGATGCAGCTTTACTCATTTGTCCACTGCATTACCAAATTCATCCAGGTAAAATACTCTGGCTCATTCAATAAGACACAGTTTAAAGTCCCCATCAAGAAAGTATAATCACAAATTAGGTTCGGTCCTTCGATACAAATCTATGTATCCATTCATACTCTATTCACGTCAATTTCATTTCAATACAAAATACTCCCACTGTTCCAACCAACATAAAACTCTTTCCACTTTAATACATTCCAAAATATCCAACACTATTCCATTTCTATACAACTTTCACACCTTCAAACATTCAAATTTTAACTTTAATGCAGTACTTTCTCAATCAAACTAACTTTCAACCATGACTATGATATTTTTTTTTTCAATTATCACTAATGTAATATTGAAGTCAAATTAAAAAATAATAAGTATGTAACTAGTCCAATTGTCATGTGTAACCTAGAATAACAAATTCACAGCAAGAACCAAACAAGTGTAACAGAGAAAGTACATCCCAGAAAACAGCAGATCCACCATTTAAGTTTGATGGATTAATTTGTAAACACTAAAGCCATTACAGTTTTCAAAAATTGAATTGAAGGAGTAAGAATATTGTACCTACGAGAATGAGGCGTTTGTCCGGCTTAGAAGAACATCTCAAACGGCGGAGAACTTCAGACATAAGGCTTTCTGAAGGAACGTCTTCTAATGAGCCAGCCATTCTTGCCTTCTTTGTTCTGGACTTTCCCTCGTCTACCCAACACTTTTTGTAATGGAATTATGAGTTTGGTAATGGTAGGTACACCAAACTATACATACACAAAAATCACTTTCTAACACCCAAACAAAGGGATTTCAAAAGCAGAGCAAAGTCAATGACGGTTTTTCAGAGAAGCTCTGTCTTGAAATTTGGGCCCTTCTGTTCTCGATTTGTGGGCCGCTCTTCAATCTAGAAACCCTTTAAGGGATTTGATACACTAAAATAAAATTAATTAAACATAGATACACTCTTTGATTTTCGCCTTATATTAAGAGATTTGATTAATTTAAATTTTCAGATTTAACTGTCCATTTGGCAGATACATATATCTCGCGAATTCAAACTCATGTATCCTAAGCATGAAATATGGTAGATGAACTAATATTTGAAACTATCGAAAATCTTAGTAATTAGGACCTAAACTAGTGGGATTTATGTAGTTTGCCCTTTCAAAAAAAAGGTTGTTTAAATATATATTTTTTTGAAAAAGAATGCGTTCAAAAAAGAAAGAAAATAATATATTAATGACAAAAAGGGTATTTTTGACACAAATAAGTAATAATAGGAACATTTTTATTTTTGACACAAATAAGTAATAATAAGAACATTGTTTAGTCACACTACAACCAACATGATATTTTTGGACTAAATTATTAACAACAAAGACATTTTTGGATCAAACTACAAATAACAGATATTTTTATTCAATTTTGTAGCTTAAGGATAGTGCTTTTGAACCATTAATTTTCCATAAATATAATTCAAAGTTCATGTTGACAACCTGTCATGACCTAAAGTACCCCCTAGACGTGACATATCGTACAAGACCCCGTAATGCCCTATACAAGTCACTTAACATACATCATACAAGATAATAGTAGATAAGAGTTCAAAAGACAATTTATATCAAAGAGTTGACAAAGATAGCAGAAGTCTAAACATAGTCTCAAAGCCATCTAATACATCAATGGAATGAAAGTGGGACGTAACCCATACAAGTCTTAAAAGTAAAATGACATAAAAGCATAAACATGGCATTGTCCTCGAATGTATGAGGGCTCACCAAGTCTTTAAGGTCTTTATCACTACGAGCTAGCCACGAGGGGATGGAGATGAGTCGGATCCTACATTTGTGAGAACATGTAGGCAAGAGTATGCGTTAGTATAAAGAATGTACCAAGTATGATAACTATGCATAGAGGTTATAAAATCATGTTAAAGGAAGGGGCTATACATAATATGCAATGACCAAGTTAAATCGTAAAGCAACATGATGGAAAACATGAGTTAAAAACCATGGTCAATGCAAGTAAATCATTTTAGACCAAACATACTTGAAATACTTTTTAGGAAGTAACCTTAGTTTATTATGTGGGAAATTAGCCTTAACTGACATAGATCATGTGAGCTATAACATGGAATCCGGTATATCCCTCATACCGAAAGAAGAGGAATCTACTTGCCAAGGTAGAATCCATACACATCATCATCATTTGCTTAAGTGGATCCACTAGCTAATGTCTATTTAAGACAACCATCCTATGATGACACATAGTTTATGGGATAAGGAGATTGCTACTAGAAACCCGGCCTCTACTAACCGGAGAGCTTCCATCTCAATACCCTCTCGGTGCTAAGCATAAATCCCACGGAATAGTCGTAACTCATAATTCATCTTATCATAAGAATAGCTCCTTAATCTTGATTCAAAGTTTAGTTGAGAAAACCTTTCAACCCTTATGAATCCATTATGTGAGAAAATCCTTTCACAACCCAATAACAACATTTATGATGCACTCTCAAAGCAAATCTTAAATCATCATAATTTCATAATTTGAACATGCATAACTTCATAAAAATCACCTTTTGATCATTCATAAACTTCATCATAGGCTTATAGCTTAGAAATCATAATTCAAGCATGGGCTCATATAGATTCATCTTAAAATCATTGAATTTACTCAATTCATGCATAAATAAACATAATTCAATCATTTAGATCATATTTGAAAAGAACCCATGAGATTGAAGAAAACCCTAATTTCAATTGAAGAATCTAACTTTACAAAATTTGAGAATTTAGGACCCTACGGAGGAAATGACTCCATAGGTGAAAGCTATCATACCTTGATACCAAAAGCCCACTAGCAATGGAGGATTAGGAGGCTTGACCTTGAAATCCTAGATTCTCCTTCTTTTCTTCAAGCTTCTAGAGAGAGAATTATTTGGGGAAAGATTTTGGAGGTAGTTTTGAAGTGATTAGAAAAGGGTAGAATTGGGCTTAGAAGCCTTATATAGGGTCTAGGATTAGGGCTTAACCGACTTAGATTAGGAATAGATTAATTAGGAAAAAGACCAAAAAGCCCTTAAAAATAACTGCCGGATCTTGACCTACGGTTCAGACCTATGGTCCGTATGTCCAACTACGGACCTTCCTGGTCAACCGTAGGTGGGATTCAGATACTATAAATTTGGGCTTCCAATGACGGTTGCCATGTACGGTCCATTGGTCCACTTACAGACCGTACATACCAATCGTAGATCTCAGCCCTGACCTTCAAAATTTCACTAAGTCTGGAGAGACCTACGAGACCTACCTATGGTCCATAGAAGCAACGATGGACTGTCCTGTTGAGTCGTAGAAAGGATCCTGAAACTTGAAATTTTCAAAAAGTTTACCTTGTCATCTACGGTTCCCACCTACGACTCGTAAGTCAACCTATGGTTGTAGGTGGCTTCCATTAGTACTGGCACCAGACTTAAATAACCAGAAATTTTCCTTCTTTTCGAATCCGAGGTGTTACACAACTGTTTCATAATAAAATTAACTTTCTTCAATACTTGCACTAGATTAAAATTCAAAAAAAATTAAAAGAAATGAGGGAAAATTAATGTTATACAAATTGTGACAATCATTTTTGGTACAAGTATGTAAAAGCTCGTCTTCAAGTTATAAAATTTGGACATATAATTAAACTGTTGGAGTAGATTTTGGACATATAATTAAATTCCAATAGTGTCCTCACTTGTTCTCTAACGTGACCCGAACTACCAACCTATCAACTGATTGTAAAGGTGCTAAACACTTAAGCAAGCCTCACTTGTGTAGAAGAAAAATTGTAAAATATTTAGTGGATAATTGGACAAAATTTTTATTGAAAACTATTTTACTAGTCAAATTAAGTTAAATGTATATTTATATGGGGCCATATATAGTATTGATAGTGTGTAAAGAAAACATCCTACAATTTATAGAATAAGCATTTTGGGACGTAAATCATTAACAAGTGATCTTGATAGTAATTGACTAAAACCTTTTTTTTCCTTTTGGGAATTCAATAGGCTATTCCAAATGTGAGCTCATCTTCTTACAATTCATGCTTGTGAAGTCCCCTTCAATTTTTCAGATGATCATTCGACCCTTTATTGAACTTGAAGACCATGATATTTGGAGATTTTAAACCAAATTATTTCAGTCTTATCGAACATCACCAAGTGTAGATATCTTACTATTACCCATGCATGTTATATCTTACTATTATTACCCATGCATGTTCAATGCCACAATATCCTACGAGAATTTTCATGATTTCCAATGTTTTCCAATACTAAGGACACACGTATTTTCGAGAGAATTCGTCCAAATTTAGTATCACACCTTCATCGGTCATCATTGAGAGTGATGGTTATGGATGTGCAAGTATCGAACTAAAGAAGATGAGTTCACATGGTGTGCTTTCAAGTCCTCTTGGGGATCCACATATTTGAACTTCCCAAATTGTTAGTCAACATAATTTTGATCTGTCAGATAATGACTTCATTTATAGCAAGTTAACTATCTTATTTTAAGAAGTCAAATCTATATTTTTGATGATCTGACCGTATACAAAAATAATTACATTATTGGTGTGTATTAATTAGTTAAACTCTAAATTATTTAAAAATTTAACTTATATACAATGACAGGGCAAAGAAATTTTTATATTTGCTGTAGAAGAGGGTTCAACTATCAGGGTGGACATTGCAACTCTCAAGAGTCATTGAACCAATGCCTACTTATAATCTTTACTAATACTTAAATATTATAATAACAAAAACGTCGTAGATTTTTGTAAAAGAAAACTAAAAGATATAAAAAAATATTTCATCGAAAAACGTTATTAATGAAATGAAATTAATATTAGATGGGAGAACATCTATATATTTGTAAATTTAAAAATGATTTTTTTATAAATATAGTCAAAATAGAAGAGAGAACTTTTTCAGGAATACAAACAAAAGAAAGATTTGTTGTAAGTAAACATAAAGATTTAAAATGTGTAAGTAATATTAGGATATGATGCCATGATTGTAAAAATTGAAGGAGAATATATAAGATCAATTTGATGAATGGCGAACCTAATATGATATTTATTGTAATTGTAAACACAAACACACTAAAAATTGTGTAAGAAACTCGCACCAACTACTAAACTTAAGGAACTTGGTTCCTTAAGGTCAACTAAAATAGTAAGATATATAAAGAACATGATATTTATCGTGGCAAACATCCGTACTTAAGGGAGTAAAAATCACTGCTATGCAATCTGTATTCAAAACCAATACTAATGATAACAAAACTTTGCAGAAACAGAAAAATTCCAAAGTTTAAATCGTGAAGAACGAAAATCAATAACTGTAAAACATACCAAAATCTGTAACAATTGTATGAAACAGAAAGGAAAGAAAATCGAGCCCACTGAATGCATATTGTCCCCTTAAGGATATTATTCCCCTCTAGTATCCGAGGTTTGAAATGGAATAAATCCTCCCAAGATAGAACGATTCTATTCACCGGTGTATTGATACCCAAAACAATGGAGTCAGTGAGCCACTCAACGCCAGTAAAGTACACGAATATTTAATTGTGCATAAGAAGAAGAAGTTCAGAAATTTCGTTAGTGAAAAGTATGAGGAATCATAGGTATTTATAGCAAAGAAGCACTGTTTCCGAAAGTTTGCAACCTTTCACGACCATTCATGAAAGTTTGCAACCTTCCAGAACAGTCATGGTTGTTCCTGAAAGTTACAACCTTTCAGAACAGTCATTTCAAATGGTGTGAAATTCAAATAAATGGGAAAGACGTTTAATAATACAAGTCGCGTAGATCTGAATTGGGTTGGGTCATTTAGGCTATTATTTAATTAATAATTAATTAAATAATTAAAATAAACTTTTTCCAAAGAAATAATCTCTCGATCGATCATTTTTCAAAGCCAAAGCCGAAGCTGAAGCCGAAGTCGTAGCCAAAGCCGAGCCGAGCGAGCGATGATGACGATGGCACGAGGGAGTCCCTCTTTCCAACCTTTTTAATAACTAGTAGAAGTGTTTCTATATTTAAACACTTTAACTTTTCTTTCCACCACCAAAGAGGGAGAAATGCTTTTTCCTACTAAAGCATAAGAGAACCTTTCAAATTCTTCTTTTTATCTTCCCTTCATTTCCCATTAATTCTTACTATATACTCAACAATCTCCCACATGAATGGGGAATGGCTATAACACAAAGGAATGCACAGACGAGTGTGTACTTTACAAGCAAGGATCAATTGCATCGGGATAAGTAGGTTTCCCTTTGAACTTTTCGTAGTGAACATATGTCGGATATACTCGGTCAATCGGTAGATGTGATATCCTTGAAACCGTCAAACTTTGGTGTATACCTAGACAACCATATGCCACACAATCAACCCTTTACCATTTACGGTTCTTACGGTTGTGTTCGTTTCAGCCATGAACACCTCCTGGTTTCATGAGTGTATAGAGAATAGGCTTTTTACAATGATTCTCTTTGAAGCGGCTTACACTTTACACTCACATAGGTGATTTCTAACCGTGTCATCGCGTAGATATACTATTTGGTCAAAACTACCAAACTTAGCAAATCATTAAAGCTTTAAGCTTCATTAACTCGTTAACAAGCCTTAATGTTTTAACCTTGTTCCTGAACATTGTCTTCATCATGAGAATGGATTGAGTTAATTGACAATGTTGAACCGTCAGTCACAACTTTATTTTCTCCTTGAACCTAGCTCTTGGGATCTCCAGTCTTCTAGGTAGAGTTACCGCCATGATGACTTTTCCTAAGCCGTTAACCCATTCCCTTAGATGATCTTTCAACTGCCTCTCACACTAGGCCTTTTGTTAGTGGATCTGACACATTATCTCTTGACTTTACATAGTCAACTGTAATAATTCCACTAGAGAGCAGTTGTCTTACAGTATTAAGTCTCCGTCGTATATGATGAGATTTCTCGTTGTACATGACGCTCCCTGCCCTACCTATTGCTGCTTGACTATCACAATGTATGCATATAGGTTCCACGGGTTTGGGCTAGAATGGAATGTCCTTTAAGAAATTTCGGAGCCATTCAATTTCTTCACCAGCCTTATCTAAGGCAATAAATTCAGATTCCATTGTAGAGCGAGCAATACATGTCTGTTTGGATGATTTCCAAGAGACTGCTCCTCCACCAAGTGTAAACACATACCCACTTGTGGATTTTACTTCATTTGATTCGGTGATCCAAATTGCATCAGTATATCCTTCAATCATGGCAGGATATTTATTATAATGCAAGGCATAGTGTTGTGTATGTTTCAAATATCCCAACACACGTTTCATTGCCATCCAGTGAGTTTGATTAGGATTACTAGTGAACCGACTCAGCATGCTAATAGCACATGCTATATCTGGTCATGTACAATTCATAATATACATCAAACTTCCCAACACTCTAGCATACTCCAATTGAGAGTCACTATCACCTTCATTCCTTTGAAATGTAAAGCTTATATTAATTGGAGTCTTGACAATGTTGAAATTAAAGTACTTGACTTGTCTAATACTCTTTCAATATAATGAGATTGAAATAATGCTAGTCCTTGAGGAGTTTTATGAATTATGATTCCTAAGATCAAATCAGCAACAACCAAGTCCTTCATATTGAACTTGCTGGATAGCATGCGCTTAGTAGCATTTATATCGTCCATATCTTTACTCATTATTAACATGTCATCAACATACAAATAAACAATGACTTCATGATTTGGAATGTTTTTAATGTAGACACATTTATCACACTCGTTGATCTTGAATCCATTTGCCAACATTGTTTGGTCAAATTTAGTATGCCATTGTTTGGGTGCTTGTTTGAGCCCATAAAGTGACTTAACAAGTCTGCACACTTTCTTTTCTTTACCAGGAATTACAAACCCCTCAGGTTGTTCCATGTAAATTTCTTCCTCCAACTCTCCATTCAAGAAGGCTGTCTTAACATCCATCTGATGGTTTTCAAGATTATGCACAACCGCTAGTGCTATTAGCACCCTAATAGATGTTATCCTTGTCACTAGAGAATATGTATCAAAGTAATCGAGACCTTCCTTTTGTCTATATCCTTTGACTACAAGTCTAGCCTTATATTTGTCAATAGTCCCATTAGCTTTCATTTTCCTTTTAAAGATCCATTTTGATCCTACAGGTTTATTTCCCGGAGGAAGACCAACCAATTTCCAAGTATGGTTATTCAAAATTGACTCAACCTCACTATTGATTGCTTCTTTCCAAAATGTTGACTCAAAAGAAGACATCGCTGCTTTAAATGTTTGCGGTTCGTTTTCAAGCAGGAGTGCCACAAAATTTGGTCCGAAAGAAGTGGATTTTCATTTACGTGTACTATGCCTCGGATCCTCTCTAAGTGGTGCATTTACCTTTGGTTCTTCTCGTGGTCGTTTAGATCTTTCACTTGTCGACTCACATTCAGTTTTGTACGGATAAATGTGTTCAAAGAACTCAGGTTATCTGACTCAATTACCGTATTAACATAAATTTCAGGATTATCAGATTTGTAAACCAAAAATCGACAGGCCTTACTATTCACATCATATCCAATAAATACACAATTCACTATTTTAGGACCAATTTTAACCCTTTTGGGTAAAGGAACTTTTACCTTGGCTAAACACCCCCCACACTTTGAAATATTTCAAGTTAGGTTTCCTTCCTTTCCATAACTCATATGGAATAGATTGCATTTTTCTTTGGGGTACCCTATTGAGTATTTGGTTAGCCGTAAGGATAGCTTCCCCCACAAGCTTTGCGGTAAATCAGATTTGATTAATAAGGCATTCATCATTTCCTTTAATGTTCTATTTTTCGTTCTGCCATTCCATTTGATTGTGGTGTATAGGGAGTAGTAGTTTGATGAATAATGCCACACTCCAAACATATCTCTTCAAAAGGAGATTCGTATTCTCCATCCCTATCACTCCGAATCATTTTTATCTTTTGATTTAATTGATTCTCCACTTCAATATTGTATTGCTTAAATGCATCAATTGTTTCATCCTTACTATTAAGAAAATATACGTAACAATATTAGTGCAATCGTCAATAAAAGTTATAAAGTACTTTTTCCCACCGCGAGATGGTATTGACTTCATATCGCACATATCTTTGTGAATTAAACCTAGAGGATCTGAATTCCTGTTAATAGACTTATAAGGATGTTTAAAAAACTTAGATTCAACACAAATATCACATTTCGATTTATCACACTTGAAGTTAGACAATACTTCTAAAGTAATCAATTTTTGTACGGTTTTGTAATTGACATGTCCCAAACGAGCATGTCATAAATCATTTGACACCAATAATTAAACAAGAGCAGAATTCTTATTAATATTGTGAACAACCATTACATTAAGTTTGAAAAAGCCCTCAGTGAGGTAGCCCTTTCCTAAGAACATCTCATTCTTACTTATAACAGCTTTGTCACTAACTAGGACACACTTAAACACATTTTTAATGAGCAATCCAGCAGAAACTAGATTCTTCCTAATGGTAGGAACATGCAGAACGTTGTTTAGAGTTAACATCTTGTCGAATGTCATCTTTAACATTACTTTTCCAGTTCCTGCAATCTTCGTTGTTGTTGTGTTCCCCATGAATAGATCTTCATCGAACTCAGCAGGAGTGTAAGTTGCAAATGCTTCTTTTACATTGCAAATATGTCGAGTGGCACCTGAGTCGAGAAACCACTCCTTTGGATTTCCAACTAAGTTGCACTCTGAGATCATGGCACAAAGGTCATTTGCGTCCTCCATCTTTTCTACCATGCTCGTTTGACTTTTTCCTTTGTCCTTGTCCTTCCTTGGAGCACGACAGTCATAAGACTTGTGGCCAGTCTTTCCACAATTGTAACAGTTGCCCCTGAATTTCTTCTTGGCCTGCTCTGACTTCTATCCATTGGACTTCTTTCTTTTCTTGCCTTTTGTAGGAGCTTCTTCAATAATATTAACTCCCATGATTGTTGAGTTCCGATGAGACTTCTTTTCGGTGGTCTTGTTATCTTCCTCAATCTTGAGACGCATCACAAGATCTTCAAGCTTCATTTCCTTGCGCTTGTGCTTTAAATAATTTTTGAAGTCATTTCACAAAGGACATGACTTCTCAATCATTGCATCCACTTGAAAAGCTTCATTAACTACCATATCCTCAGCAATAAGATCATGAAAAATAAGTTGAAGTTCTTGCACTTGTGATTCAACAATTTTCCTATCTGTCATCTTATAGTCTAAAAACTTTGTGACCACAAATTTTTTCAAGCATACATCTTCTGTCTTATATTTTTTCTCAAGTGCATTCCACAATTCTTTCAAAGTTGTCAATGCGCTGAAAACATTATATAAGTCATCTTCTAAAGAACTTAAAATATAGCCCTTACATAGGAAGTCTGCCTATTTTCATGCTTCAATAATCATGAATTTTTCTTTGTCTGACATGTCAGCAGTAGGCACTGGAGTTTCTTCATTGGTAAATTTCTGCAAACCAAGAGTGGTAAGCCAGAAAAATACCCGTTGTTGCCATCCTTTGAAATTTACACCAGAGAATTTTCCCGATTTCTCTATCGGAGGCACATCAGTTCAGGTTGGTGCAGCAACAGCAACAAAAGTCGTAGCACTATCAATTGCCATTTTTGATAAACAAAAATCGACACAACTGATTTAGTAAGCAATAAATAAAATTGCAAACTATATTGGAGTAGAAAACCACGAAGGTTTTAGTCTCCACCCACAAATACAAATTAACAAATAAAACAAGTAATTTCCTTAGGATTGTTATACAATCTGTATTCTAAACCAATACTAATGATAACAAAACTTTGCAGAAACAAAAAAATTTCAAAGTTTAAATCATGTAGTGAAGAACAGAAATTAATAACATTAACAAAAATTAATAACTGTAAAACATACCAGAATCTATAACAATTGTATGAAATAGAAAGTAAATAAAATCGAGCCCACTGAATGCACAGTGTCTCCTTAAGAAAATTATTTCCCTCTAGTATCCGAGGTTTAAAATGGAATATATCCTCCCAGGATAAAATGATTTTATTCACCAGTGTATTGATACCCAAAACAATGGTGTCAGCGAGCTACTCAACGGCAATAAAGTACACGAATATTTAATTGTGCAGAAGAAGAAGAATTTCAAAAATTTTGTTAGTGAAAAGCCTGAAGAATCACACGTATTTATAGCCAAGAAACACTGTTTCCGAAAGTTTGCAACCTTTTAGAAACCACACGACTATTCATTAAAGTTTGCAACCTTCTAGCACAATCATGGTTGTTCCTGAAAGTTACAACATTTCAGAACGGTCATTTCAAACGGTGGAAAATTCAAATAAAACGGGAAAGACGTTTTAAAATATGGGTCGCACGGATTCGAGTTGGATTGGGTCATTTCGGTTAATTAATTAAACAATCAACATCGCTTAGGCTATTATTGAATTAATAATTAATTAAATAAATAATTAAAATAAACTTTGTCCAAAAAAATAATCTCTCGATCGATCATTTTCCAAAGACAAAGCCAAAGCCAAAATCGAAGCCGTAGCCGAGCGAGCGAGCGACGATGGCGCAAGGGAGTCCCTCTTTACAACCTTTTTAACAACTAGTAGAAGTGTTTTTCTATTTAAACACTTTAACTTTTCTTTCCACCACCAATGAGAGAGAAATGTTTTTTCTTACTAAAGCATAAGAGAACCTTTTAAATTCCTCTTTTCATCTTCTCTTCATTTCCCATTAATTCTTACTATATACCCAACAATCACAACCTACAAAGTGTAGGATTTCACCAAAACTTTACCAACTTCAAAGGAGTGATTTTGAGTTACAACTCTAAAATCTAAAGGACTGACTCTAGTATCCTACTAAACAATCAACTCTAACTGTTCAAAACACAATTAACTCTAATAGTTTTTAAACTCTCCAAAAAGATAATTTATCTTCTTGTTATAAACCTCACACAATCTCAATTAATAGAAATGTTATTACTCAATAACAATACTGCTTTACCTCAATCACAATTAATAGAAATCATTGCCCGCGTCTTTCCATAAAAGTGCACATGCATTCCTTTTTTACATTATCTTTAATAAGCAATACGAGAGCATAACTATGAACTTGGTTCACAAAGTACTGCATGAACCTAATTCATTTCTCAATCATCGAAACTCATTAATCTTGAGAACATGCTACAGGAATCATCCTAATAATTTTCCTCAGTTTGATGATGACAAACAATGCACTTGTTTTTATTATACCCATCTTAACCATCTTAGATTAACTTATCTAAACCAACTTATATTCTCTCTTTTGCATCATTAAAAAGCATAGAATAAGAATATTTGTACATAATAAGGCAAAGTTGCAAGGTTAATAAGCTCGTGGCCATTGGGACTACACTACTCACAATATACCTAAGCAACAGTTAAAATTTTATGATACTAGCCATTCATACATATAAGAAAATATGCAGTTCAACAAAAAAGTAATCAAATGCATTAGATAGTACCAATATCATGTCACGATGTCTCAAAACATTACACAAGCAATATAAAATAAGTTCATAAATAGTAGAGAGAAAGAAAAGTAGGGCGAAATAAAGTGAGGGAGTAGGGATAGTTGGGCTCTAAGGAGGCAGGTGTGGGATGGGGCAATGTGTTGTTCAACTGTCAACGAAATGTAATCAAGGTGGGCATTATTATCAAGTTCTTCCTCAAACCCTCATCTTGTAATTCTCTATCTAAACAGCTTGAAGATCATGGTGAAGAATGTGAATTTTACCTTCAAGGGTAACTAAGCGAGAATGAACAAGTTGTAGTTCCATTAGAAGGTTAGCCATAGTGTTCTTTTTTTTTACTTTGGGAAAACCTTTAGAGTTTTATTATCACATCTCTTGCCTAGTGCAAACCTCTCCAGCACTACAAGGAATCTTACATGCAAAAAACACCTTAGACATAAAGTATACATAGGCTAGACCATGTGCATTTTTGTTTTTATACATTATCCTGGTCATATGTTTGATGCTAAGAACACAAAAGTTCACTTGTTTTGAGTATCCAGAGCCTCATGCATCTTCTCAGCCCAAGAGAGATGTCATTTGTTCACTAGCTCGAACAAGAGGTGGTGACATGGGAGAATTGTTGAGTATGTAAAAGTGCGACTCTGGGAAAAGCTGTCCTTAACGACCACTACAGTTGTCTTATCCACATCATATGTTTCATAACCACCCCCTCCCTCCCCAGTCGGATATTTAGAAGACTACTAATCTTGGAAGCATCAAGAAAAATTAGGATCCCTTTGGCCAAGGTACTGAGAGTACCCTCTTCTACGACAATCAAATTCGTGTAGAATTCCACCATATCCACCTCATACAATGACGAAAAAGGCCCACCAAATAAAGGGATCCATTGTTAAAACTTCAGAATGTCCATCATCCCAATCATTCTTGGTGCGGTAGAAATGATGAATCAACCATTCACCCCTTCAAGACCTTTTGGGCAGCGTAGTATCGTTCCTTTCCCATGGTCAAAATTTTATCCATGGTTTTGGTCATCTTGCAGAGACGTTTGGAAGAGGAACCAGGTTCCTAGAATTGGGTTCCAAAGGTTGGTACAAATTCGGAGTGGGAGGATGATTCAATAAGGGACTCTCCATGAACCTGGTCCCCTTTTGAACTATCATCATGACTGATGGGTTCACTAATTTACTCCTTAACTCCCAACTTTTCCCCTTTGGTACTATAAATACGACGATGGATTATTTAAAAAACTGGATTCTATAGTTCTAATTTCTATTTACTTTGAGTGAAACATGATTGGGATGATTTGGGAGTGAATGGTGTAGGCTTAGGTTCTTGGAAGGGAAGGATTTGTTGGCAAGGTTAGTTTTATCAATTGGTGCAGACATCTTTGCTGGGGTAGATTTTTGTTTCAACATGATCAATCGCTTATCAATGGGGCATCTTTCTCAAATTCAGAGAGTTCCTTCAGAGACTAGGAATAGTCTAGTGATTCATCAAACTTTGCGGTAGTAATAGGATGGTCTCCAATAGTAAGGGTTTCTTTTTCCTCCGAGAGATTACCAGACTAGTGGAAAGATTTGGGAAAAGGGAAATTTTTGGGCTTATATCTTAAACGGGAGCGACATTTAGATTTAGGTTTTGGGTTTCTTCCCCTGAGGTATAATAAGAAGAATAATGATATTGATGGGGATGGGGATGGGGATGGTGGGAGAGATGTCAAAGGGAAAGTTAGGTGAACTATTGTCTGAGAATGGTAAAGTCACTATGGGTGAAGCAACATGTTCCACTAGAGATGGAATGAATTCATCATCATTGAAATAATCGACGAGCATGCGGTTAGGATTTTCTTGAACCGGAAAAAGTTGGTCGGTAGAGGAGACTGTAGTCATGGCGAGAGGTTTTGTGAAATTCTTTAGGAAATTGATACAAAATTGTAGAGGTAGTGTTGCGGTCTGTAGTGAAGAAGGGCATGTTGCAAAAATGCCTAATTTTGAAAATATCTTTTTTTTAATGATTAATTTTCGTTTTTTATGTTTTCATTGAAGAAAATGTAGTCAACATTAATGAAGATTTATTTGCTAGCTCATTTTTCAAATCTCTTCACCTTGTGCAGAATATCTACATGTATTTTTGGAAAAGTGAAAAAGTTGTGGAGATAAAGTTAGAGGCTGCAGCCTGCAAGATCGACTATGATGTCATTCTGCTTATGTTTTTTTATTTATTATGTTAAGGCTTGTGAGCCTATTTGAAGACAATGTATTGTTTGAGGTATTTTTGTGTTTCTCAAGTCTCCGAATGGGCCCTCGGGATTCGTTTGGAACCCCGAGCACACAAACCAGATATGCAACCCCACTAAACTCACCATTTCGGACTCAATGGAACCATCGAATTCGAGATTTCCTTGACTCGGACCTCGATGAAGCACCTCAAAATTAACTCATGCCTCAACAACTCAAAATAAGCTCGGGACCCTCTAAAAATCAACCAAGGCCACTCCTAGGCCTAAAATCATCTCCTAAATCCAATGGAGTTGTCGGAATCGACATTCGAGCATCGAATCTCTAAATGTTGACCAAAGTCAACCATATGATCAAATTTTAACAATTTTCCAACTTAGGACCTCAAATCCTCAAAACAGCCCAAAAGTGACCCCGTCAACTCTCCTAGGCCAAAATCCACATTCCAAAATTGATGGAATCGATAGAATTCACATCCGAGTCCCGAAACTCTGAATGATCTCTAAATCCACAAATTGGCAAGTTAAGCCTTCAAAATTTAAAACTTTTCAAAAAACTTCATTTTAACTCAAACTTTCACACTACAAACTTCGGAAACATTTCAAACATGACCCGGGGTAACTCTCGGGTACAAAAATTACAAAAATTGACCTTCAGGGTCATTACAAAAGTAAAGCATGTCTACCGTCCTCAAACTATGAGGACTCACCACTGAAGCTGCTGAGTACGGACTAGAAGTCGAGCTAAGAGCGATCTGGATGTTGAGCGCCTGAACCTACATCATGAAACGATGTAGCACAAAAGTATGTGTCAGTACTTTGAATGTATTGAGCATGCAGTATATAGATACTAAGTTGAACAATGCAAACTGAACATGAAAATAGGTTGTACTGAAGTATCACTGAAAACTAAACTAGATGCAATGACCAAGTACTAATCATGAAAACAATATGTTGAACTGTATACTGAAGTAAATGTTGATAACATGGTCAATGCAATAAGAGTATGAATGTGGGAGCTACTATTAACCGACATAAACCACGTGAGCTAAACGTGGAGTCTGACATATACGCCCCATCGAGAGGACCCAATATACCTTGCCAGGGGTATAAAGGCATGACTGTAGTGTGATCACAAAAAAATTGATGCCCAACAGAGGGGACTTTTGAACCTACGTTGGCATGTAGTTCTGGGGCTTTGAGGGTACGCTGAACCCTATTCTAACTCGGTGCTAAGTCTACTCCCAACTGAATAGGTAAAGATAAAGTGCAACTGATATACTGAGTAGCTCAAAATATTGACATGCTACCTGGGAATGCAACATAAATATACTGAAAGATAGGGCATTCAAATTCTAAAGCATGCTTTTCTGATTGATCTGTCTAGCAAGCATAATTCATGAAATACTGATAATGAATGCAAGCTAGGGTTCTGAGTTCTATACATGGGACTATGCAAATTTCCAAGAAACACGCTATTTATATCGTGGAAACTATAGCAGCTAAAATCACAAAGAATCTCCAAGGTTTTAAAAACTCTAGGTCTGAACAATTTATGAGAAATTGAAAAGCTGACTGAATTCTAGGGACCTAATGTGTGAAAGGAACCCACTAGTGAAATCTCACATACCTGGTGACAAAAACTACGGAGAAATCCTTTGGATTTTAGAGCTGAACTTCGAAAAACACCTCTGCTTGTTCCTGGGAGAAATTGTCACTTTTTTCTCTTCTTTTCTTTCTAAGTTGGATGATTTTTGGAGAATGAGGGTTCTAGGTAGTTTCTGACTAGATTATTAGGCTTAAACTAAGTAAAACGACGTAGTTTAGGCATCAAACGACGTAGTTTAGGTGCTCAATGCATAGGGAAAAGACCAACATGACCCTAACTTAAAAAATGATGAAGTGACTTCAAGGCAGGCTTCACAGGCCGTCTAGAGTACCACGGCCCGTCAAGTGGGTCGTGAAGAAATTCTGACTGACAGGACTTCACTAAAACGAGCATAAGTTTTTACTCTAAACTTTAAATTGGGCAAACTCGGTGGCGTTGGAAAGAGGATTCAGAGACCTTTAATTTTATAGGTTATGGTCCACCTAGTTCATTTTTTTTTGAAAGATATGATCGATTGAAGTTGACCTAAAACTCTAAGTTTGACAAGTCTCCTTCACGAGCCACTTCACGGCTCGTGTGAAGCTCCACGGGCCGTTGAGGCAACCCTGGTTCTTCATAGATGCTTGGGAGTGAACAAGCCTTTTTCACAGGCCACTCCATGGCTCTTGTGAAGCTCCACGGACCGTCTAGTGGTCCGGGGTCTTTCACCCTTTGCTGGTTGCACAACTACGAGCAGGGTGACAGGTCGTGGTCCTTTTCACGGCCCGTGGACCCCTCCGTGGTTTGCCCTTTTCTCTTTTTCATTCTTTTTTTCAAAGTTCAAGGTGTTACAATATCTCCTCCTTGGGATTATTCATCCTCGAATGAAGAGTAAGCAAGCTGTATTTGGAGGAAAGAGCTGCAATCCCTACAAACTAAGTACTCAAGCCGATATCTAACTAAACTGAGTTCCATGAATATGCAATTATGCTGAGATTCAATGATAACTTAGGGAACAGGATACTGAGACTGAGATTACACAAGATTAACTGAAAAGCTGGAGAGAAACTATTACCTCAAGCCGAACATGCAACTATTACCTCAAGCTGGAGATCAACTTGGCTGCTTCTACTTCCCAAGTAACTCCCTCTATGGACTGATTCCTCCACAAAACCTTTACTGAAGTGACTTCCTTATTTCTCAACCTACGAACCTAACAGTCAAGAATCTCAACTGGAATCTCTTCATAGGTGAGGCAATCCTTCACAGTCACACTTTCTAAATGTACTATCGATGTCGGATCACCCACACACTTCTTCAACAAGATAATGTGAAAGACTGGATGAACCGCTGCTAGTTATGTTGGCAACTCTAACTCATAAGTCACATTACCAACCCTTTTCAGGATTCGATAAGGACCTACATACCTGGGACTGAACTTTCCTTTCTTACCAAATCTCATCACCCCTTTCATGGGTGAAACTTTCAGGAAAACCCAATCATCGATTTCAAACTCTAAGTCCCTTCTCCTCACATCTGCATAGGACTTCTGACTACTGTGAGCTGTCTTTAGTCTATCTCTGATGAACTGAACTTCCACCATAGCCTCATGAACAGAATTTGGCCCAACCAAGGCTGCTTCACCTACTTCGAACCAACCAACCGAAGACCTGCATTTACGCCCAGTGCCTCATAAGGGGCCATCTGAATACTGGAATGGAAACTATTATTATAGGCGAACTCTATGAGAAGTAGGTGATCACCCCAACTACCCTTGAAATCGATCACGCAAGCTCTCAACAGGTCCTCTAAGGTCTAGATGGTACGTTTTGCCTGACCATCCGTCTGCAGATGAAATGTTGTACTGAGATTTGCCTGAGTACCAAGACCCTTCTGAAACAATCTCCAGAAATTAGAGGTAAATAGAGGACCTCTATCCGAAATGATAGATAAAGGAACCCCATGCAACCTGACTATTTCGTTGATGTAGAGTCTGGCGTAGTTCTCTGCTGAATCTGTAGTCTTGACTGCCAAGAAGTGAGCTGACTTAGTGACTCTGTCCACTATCACCCAAATGGAGTCATATTGTCTGCGAGTACGAGGTAAACCCGGAATAAAATCCATGTTTACCACTTCCCACTTCCAAGTAGGGATGCTAATCTCCTGAGTCACGCCTCTTGGTTTCTGGTGTTCTATTTTAACTTGCTGATAGTTGGAACACTTAGCCAAAAAATTTGCGATGTCCCACTTCATGTCGTTCCACCAATAGACTTCTCGTAGATCACGGTACATCTTAGTGGCACACGGATGAATAGAATATCTGGAAATATGAGCTTCTGTAAGGATCTGCTGCCTAAACTCACCCACATTAGGGACACACAAGCGACTTTGGTAACGAAGCACACCATCTCCCC
The DNA here is from genome assembly GCA_018342035.1 of Solanum appendiculatum. Classification (NCBI taxonomy): domain Eukaryota; kingdom Viridiplantae; phylum Streptophyta; class Magnoliopsida; order Solanales; family Solanaceae; genus Solanum; species Solanum appendiculatum. The sequence continues at coordinate 344,665 of JAGDQO010000816.1, read as the reverse complement.
CTTGGGAGAAAACCTCAACCCTCACCCTCTACTAATGAACTGCACCTTTCAACATAAGCAATATAGGATCACTATCTTGTTTCTCCTTAACCTCTGCTTCCAATGAAGATTCTGATCCATTCTAGACTATCACACCACCATTGACGTGTCCAAAAGGCAAACTCCTAAGCGAGCAAGCCGGTGAACATCTCTGGCTAATTCTTTCTTCTCTTCCTCAACATGTGCCACACTACCCATGGATAGTCTGCTGAGGGCGTCAGCTACTACATTGGCCTTACTCGGATGGTAGAGCACATTCATGTCATAGTCTTTGAGGAATTCAAGCCATCTCCTTTGATGAAGATTCAACTCTTTTTGGGTGAACACATACTAGAGTCTCTTATGATCAGTAAACACATCAACATGGACACCATACAAGTAATGTCTCCAAATCTTTAAGGCAAATACGATGGCAGTAAGCTCAAGGTCATGAGTCGGGTAGTTCTTCTCATGGACCTTAAGCTGTCTGGAAGCACAAGCTATGATCTTACCTGCTGCATCAACACACAACCTAGGTCGACCCTGGATGTATCACAATAAATCACGTAACTGCTTGAACCCTCTGGTAGAGTCAAGACCGGAGTTGTAGTCAACCTGGTTTTCAATTCTAAGAAGCTTTTCTCACACTCATCTCTAGCCACTGAAACTTGAGCTTTTTCTGAGTCAACTTGGTCAATATGGCAGCTATAGATGAAAATCCTTCAACAGACCTCTGGTAGTAACCGACCAAACCCAAGAAACTTCGAATATCAGTCGGAGAGGTGGGTCAGGGCCAGTGCTTTACTACCTCAATTTTATGATAATCCACTTGGATCCCTTCACTGGATACCACATGACCAAGGAAAGTGATCGACTCTAACTAGAATTTACATTTGCTGAACTTAGAGAATAGCTAGCGATCTTTGAGAGTTTGTAGAACAACTCTCAGATAAGTCGCATGCTCTTCCTTATTCCGTGAATAAATAAGGATATCATCAATAAAAATGATGACGAACAAGTCCAAATATTGTTTGAACACCCTGTTCATTAAGTCCATGAAAACTGCAGGAGCATTTGTTAGTCCAAAAGACATAACTACAAATTCTTAGTGACCATACCAAGTCCTGAAGGCTGTCTTCGGGATGTCACTATTTCTGACTCTGAGCTGATGATAGCCGGATCTGAGGTCTATCTTAGAAAAGCAACTAGCACCCTGAAGCTGGTCAAACAAGTCATCAATCCTAGGGATGGGATATTTATTCTTGATTGTGACTTTGTTCAACTAACGATAATCAATGCACATCCTGAGAGAACCGTCTTTCTTACGCATGAACAACACTGGAGCACCCCATGGAGAGATGTTGGGTTTGATGAAGCCCTTATCTAGAAGGTCCTTCAACTCTTCTTTCAATTGCTTAAGCTCAGCTGGAGTCATTCTGTAAGGAGGAATCGAAATAGGCTGGCTATCAAGAAGGAGATCTATTCTGAAGTTGATTTCCCTTTCGGGAGGAACCCCGAGAAGATCTCCTGGAAACTCATTCACCACTGGGACTGACTCAAGAGTTGGGGTTTCGAAGTTTGAATCCTTAACCCGAAAAAGATGATAGATATACCCTTTGGAAATCATTTTCCTGGCCTTAAGGTAAGAGATAAATTGACCTACAGGCATTGAGTTACTACCCTTCCACTCTAAGACTGGCTCGTTTGGAAACTGAAACCGAACGATCCTGGTTCTACAATCGACTGAGGCATAACAAGAATGTAACCAATCCATGCCAAAAATGATATCAAAATCTATCATTTCTAACTCTACATAGTCTGATGAGGTGACTTTCTGCGAAACTGTGACAGGGCAATTTCTGTATACTCGTCTAGCTATAACTGGGTCACCAACTGGAGTAGAGACTAAGAAGGGTTTTGAGAGAGTTTCTACTAGAGTGACACTCATAATGTCTGTTACTTTCTTGATGTCATTGACAACTCTTGTGGATCCTCTTCTGACTTAGACCCACGAAACTCCGGAGGGCTCATTCGAGTGAAGTCCTGATTTCTTACTGTAGCAGTGTTAGTCTGTGGCGGAGCTGAGGCCACAGCCTGCTGATTGAACTGGGCGGTCATGGCCTGAGCAAGCATTTGGAAAGAAGCCCAGAACTCGGCATACACGACTTGCTCATTCAATGGGTCTACTAGAGTTGTTGGCTGATTCCTGGCGTTAGCTCTTCTGAGAGGCATTTTCTGAAATGCAAAGAGTAGGAGTTTGAAGGAGTTTTAATAGAGTTTATAATCTATAGCATGAGCTGGAAAAGAAAGAAGGGAAGTTTTTCTTAGAACACCTCGTAGCCTCCCCCTCATAGGTGTGGCACGCTTCACACTCATGAAAGAGACTCTACTTAGTGTGGCTTTCAAACACCCTCGAACTCTTGAACCTGATGCTCTGATACAAAGTTTGTCACACCTCGAGGCTACCCCCTAGGCGCAACACGGTGCTTAGTGTCACGAGTGACCCCAAGCTAACCCATGGTATGGCATATCTATATAAATTCAATTAAAACAATATTGTGCAAAAGCTAAAAACAGTTTAATGTCTGAAATAGAGAAAAAGCCCAATATGTCTGAATGTATATAAAATATATAAGGAGTTTAGTGATAACTGAAAACAACACCAACGACTCAAGCTGAATCTATTATATGTTTGAAAACCTCTAACTGACTTGAGTTGCTGGGTCATGCCTCCAGCTAACTCTAACAAGACCAAAACATAAAAGTAAAGACTGAAAAGTAAAGCATGTCTACCGTCCTCGAACTATGAGGACCCACCACTGAAGCTGCTGAGTATGGACTAGAAGTCGAGCTAAGCGCGGTCTGGATGTTGAGCGCCTGAACCTACATCATGAAATGATGTAGCGCAAAAGTATGCGTCAGTGCTTTGAATGTACTGGGCATGCAGGATATAGATACTAAGCTAAGCAATGTAAACTGAACATGGAAATAGGTTGTACTGAAGTATAACTGAAAACTGGACTACATGCAATGACCAAGTACTAATCATGAAAATAACATGTCGAACTGTATACTGAAGCAAATGCAGATAACATGGTCAATGCAATAAGAGTATGACTGTGGGAGCTACTATTAACCGACATAAACTATGTGAGCTAAACGTGGAGTCTGATGTATACGACCCATCGAGAGGACCCAATATACCTTGACTGGGGTATAAAGGCATGAATGTGGCGTGATCACAAAAACACTGATGCCTAACATAAGGGACTTCTGAACCTACGTTGGCACGTAGTTTTGGGACTTTTAGGGTACGCTGAACCCTAATCCAACTCAGCGATAAGTCTACTCCCAACAGAATAGGTAAAGCTAAAGTGCAACTGATATACTGAGCAGCTCAAAATACTGACATACTATTTGAGAATGCAAGATAAATATACTGAAAGATATGGCATTCAAATTTTTTAGCATGATTTTCTGACTGATCTGTCTAGCGAGTATAATACATGAAATACTAATACTGAATACAAGCTAGGGTTCTAAGTTCTATACATGGGACTATGCAAATTTCCAAGAAATATGCTATTTAGATCGTGGAAACTATAGCAGCTAAAATCACAAAGAATCTCCAAAGTTTTAGAAACCCTAGGTCTGAACAATTTATGAGAAATCGAAAAGCTGACTGAATTCTAGGGACCTAATGGGTGAAAAGAACCCACTAGTGAAATCCCACATACCTGGTGACGAAAACTATGGAGAAATCCTTTGGATTTCGAGGCTGAACTTCGAAGAATACCTCTGCTATTTCTTGGGAGAAACGGTCGCTTCTTTCTCTTCTTTTCTTTCTAAGTTGGATGATTTTTGGAGAATGAGGGTTCTAGGTAGTTTTTGACTAGATTATTAGGCTTAAACTGAGTAAAATGACGTAGTTTAGGCATCAAATGATGTAGTTAAAGTGCCCAATGCATAGGGGAAAAGACCAACGCGACCCTGACTTAAAAGCTGACGAAGTGACTTCAAGACAGGCTTCACGGGCCGTCTAGAGTACCATGGCCCGTCAAGTGGGTCGTGAAGAAATTTTGCCTGACAGGGCTTCACTAAAACGAGCATAACATTTTACTCCGAACTTTGAATGGGTAAAACTCGGTAGTGTTGGAAAGAGGATTCAGAGATCTTTAATTCGATAGGTTATGGGCCACCTATTTCATTTTGTTCTGATGATATGATCGATTGAAGTTGACCTAAAACTCTAAGTTTGACAAGTCTCCTTCACGAGCCACTTCATGGCTCGTGTGAAGCTCCACGGGCCGTTGAGGCAACCCTGGTTCTTCATAGATGCTTGGGAGTGAACAAGCCTTTTTCACGGGCCACTCCAAGGCTCGTGTGAAGCTCCACGGACCGTCTAGTGGTCCGTGGTCTTTCACCTTTTACTAGGTGCACAAACACGAGCAGGGTGACGGGTCGTGGTCCTCTTCACGGCCCGTGGACCCCTCCGTGGTTTGCCCTTCACTCTTTTTCATTCCTTTTTTCAAAGTCCTAGGTGTTACACATGTATAGCATCTCTTATAAGAACAAGGGAACTGCTTTGACTGATAGAAAATTAAATGCAGCAAAGATGAAAAGAAAAGACTCGCAAGTGTGGAAATTTTCTCTGTATTGATACTACAGAATACGCAGTTACAAGAGTCCTTAAATAGAAAACCTAGTAAATAAAAAACACGCTTACTCTCCTAATAATTCTGAAACTCCACTACTCATATAGCCTAAAGACTAGGAAACAACTTATTGACTCCTAAACAAATGCAACAAACTAACTACTAATCTACATCTGATCACGTTGCCAACATTAACATCCAATTCGCCAATGATATCCCTTGTTTTTTACCACGAATGAAGAAATCATAGCGCTTCATAAAAAAGTCTGAGAAACAAATCAGTAATAATGGCTAAAAATGTACGACATAATTCAAGAAAGATGCAAGCAGTACAAGCAATAACTTTTGTTTGAACTTTGAACTTTGAAAAACAATATACTACAACCTAATACTCCATAACTTTTGTTACATATAAATAGTGACAACATAAAAGGGAGGAATGCTTATAAGGCTACATACAGTACAAGCAAATATGATTAGAGATTCATATGTATTCATCGTTTACTTCAATGGTTGATGTGGCATCCTATGTAGACAGCTGCACGAGCACCAACACTTCAACAACAACAACAATAGCATATCCAGTGTAATCCCAAAAGCGAGGGTCTGAGAAATGTAGAGTGTACATAGACCTTATCTGATATGTTGTTTCTGGAAGAAACCTCCATAGAATAGTATATAGACATAAAAAATTTGTCTTCTAGAGACTTACATCAGCTGAATTAGACTGCTGAGTACTCATACAACTTTCCACTATTAGAGTAAACTATTACTGCTACGTTCACATCACATAAAACAACTCAATTTTAAACTTGAACTAGAATACTAGTACAACTTCCCACTATTGCAGTTGTATTCTTTTGTTATTAAGTGATAGAAATTAGTTTTTATGAATCTCCAGGATTTGAGATTAAAGAGAGTCATGATTTTTTGAAACAAATCTGAATTGCAACATGATTTCACGAGAGTACGTATCTCAATGATGATTTCTTCTAGAGGTTGTTTTCTCATCTTTGAAGATTTAGTTTCCACCATTGTGGTGGATTTTGCAGTTTGGGATAATGATGTCGTTTGTGGCTTCTTTAGAGTTTTTATTTGAAACAATTGCATAAGAGGGTCATTTTTCGAGAGTTTTTAACTAAAATTATCCCTTATTTATTGGAATTTGTTTTTTTTATCTTTTAAATGTTACTTTAAGCATCTTTAGTCCATAGTGAAACTTTTTTTTAATCAAACTAATAGAATTAACCTAATAACTACAAAAAAACAATATTAAAAAATGATATAGACAACCGACTTGAGGAACTAAAGATGCTCAAGATGATATTTAATGGTCAAAATAAATATTGTGCATCTTTTCTTCATATATTCACCATAAGATTTTTAACCATCATAAAGAAAGAAAATGTAGTACTAGAAAATTTATGTAACAACATTAATTTGACATTATTAAACACATAAATAAATATGCTTGTTTCTCATTTAATACTTCCTTATAAGTGACTTTAATTAATGTTCCAATCTAAAACAAAGTATGAATCAATACCAGTTTGTGTACAAAAGTATAAAATAATTATTGTTTGACAATATATAAATCATGCACTTCACTTCCAAAAATGTCACATGGCTTTAAAATAATTGCGTCATTTCCACCATGTTATCTATTGGATCGGAGGACAAGGTATGGGACCAAAGAAAAAGTTGATGATACTTCAAATACAAGATCGCATGTGAATCATGATTTGAAGTCTTCCATCGTATTGTTCAATAAACATTATGATGCATTCTCTTGGGCTCATATGAGCTACCTGATTTGAGAAGCATTATAAATTTGTGTATCAAAGATTGTTGCAACTATGTAAAGATCTTGATGAACTTCATCGGAGGATGATAAAAATAATGTATGTGACGATCAAGTTAACGAGTCAAATTTAAATTTGAACTCAAGCTAACAAAGACAAGATATTACTTTACTAGACCTTCCATGTGTGGCTACTAAAGGACGTCCTAGTTCTTTAAGAATGAAGGGTGGTCTAGATATAATTTAAAATTTTGAGGCATAGCATATTCATTGACAAATTCACATATTTCGATTATTTGATTAATGTGAAGTTCAAGCACTAATCTTGAAGTGGAATCTAAAAGCATAAACATTCATGTATATACCTTTTCAAGATTTAACGTGCAATGACTCGAAAGATCACTTTTAGAAATTTATATAAAATTACCATTTTATCCCTTTCGATAATTGTTCCAAGTCATTTCTGATCAGTGTGTGGAGTTGGTTTTGAAATTTGACTGGAAAGTTATGATTTTTAGAAGTTTTGAGTTTTGGAAGGCCTAAAGTGTTTAAAAGTGGTTTTTGATATCAATCAGAGTTTCAAGTCTCATAACAGAATTTTGTCAATTCAATTAGTTCCAAAATGTGGAATTTGGTCTAGGAGAGTCGTCAGTTTCAGGTTCAAGATTGTTTTGTGGATTTTAGCCCTTGAGTTGGAAGTTTTGATAATTTTAGACTAAGGATTGACTTTGATCAATGTTTGGAGTTTGGATGCTCGGATCTGATTTTTGATGGTTCCATTAGATTCAGGGGATGATTTTAGGCATACTGAGGTCTTGGTTGATTTTTCAGAGGTCCTGAGGTCAATTTTGTCTTTTTAAGTGTTAAGTTAGTTTATTGCGACTTTCACATGTTTCGGGTCAAAGAGACCTTGGATTCATGTTTTGATAGTTCCATTGAGTCTGAAACATCGAGTTTAATTCGGTAGCATATATGGTTTGTGTATTCGGGGCTCCGAACGAATCCCGAGAATCCATTCGGGAATTTTTTACCTTGTGTAATTTTGTTGGTTTCTGTTTCTGGTGCTTTATTATTTGGTCATCACGATCTCGAGACCCTCTTTCGCGATCGCGTGGTATTTTTTAGTAAGCATCGTGATTGCGAGAACCTCTCTCGCGATAGCAATTTTAAAAGGATTTTTTAAGATTTATCATTTGTGTAACGATTTCTAACTCCCTAACTCCTTTGCCCATTAATTAGTTCATGATTTTGATGATTAAACTTGAGTTTTGATCTCAACTTGAAAGGTTTTTTTATAAATTAATGATTCAATGCCGTTTTTTAAATGGTTTTCGTCGTTGATTTTCAAATTATTTGGATAACACATTTTCATATTAATTTCCGAATTTACCCTTCATTATCAAAATTGGGTTTTTGGGCCAATTTGACCCTATTTTCCATAATGCTTGATATAGGTGTTGTCATGTAACACTCCTAAAATTTCTAAGCTAAGGCCCGAACCATTATTTATTTGCATGTAAAATCGTATCGGGTGATACTTAAATTGCTCATATATGAAAAGGTCAATTCTTTAGTGTTGGAATGGATTTGGATATGACTCAAGGTCACACGAACCCCTTAGCACAAAAATGAGTTGAAATCTTCCTTATCGATTAAGTTTTGACATAAGATTCTACTTAGGTCAACTTCAAATGATCATATCTCCTAGCACATAATGATTAGGTGTCCCATGAACTACCAAATTGAAGATCTTTGAGTCCTCTTTTCAATGCAACCAAGTTTGCCTCATTTTGAGTTTGGAATAAAAAGTTATGGTCGTTTTACCAGAGACTGTTATATCAAAGTTTCCTGAAGTCAGTACCTACGACTTGCTTCTACAAGCCGTCAGAATTTCGACGACCCGTACTATCAAGTCATCAAAAACTTCAGAGACTCTGAATTTTGGGGTCCAATTCCTACGGATCCGTTCTACGGGTCGTAGTTTGGACCAGTAGAATGGACTTTTGAGCCCGAAAATTGTATAAAGTCTACGGATTGGATCTACGGTCCGTAGAAACTTCAACGGGTCATGGATTGGACCTGTAGAATGCAATTTGAGCCTTAAAATTCAATTTGAATTCCACGAAGGGAATCTACAGTTCATAGAACACACCACGAATCGTAGATGGACCCGTAGAAGGTTTTCGTCAGTTTTTAAGAAGGTTAGTTTAGTCTTTTTCCACCCCTTCTAAGCCTAAATCACGACCCATTTTCACCTAATTAATTAAGGATCTTAACAGTGTTAAAACATTCTTTTACGTTCTTTAACACTTCAAAGGCTTAGAGCAAGGATTCAAGAGGAGAAAAGTTAGGGTTTTCTAGCGTTCTTCAAATTTCATCGATATCGCCAAGAACTTTGTTCTTCCCAGGTATGTAAGGTTATCATAGTGATGGACTGAGTTCATCCTCATGCCCTACATCTACTTTCTATCAGTAAAGAATAATCTAGGGTTACATCATTAGTTTTGATAATTCTTGAGATGAGTTTCATTGATGAGTTCTGAATTCTATTTCCTGATTATTGAGTTGCTATATCATGCATTGAGATTCTTGAGTTGATTGTTCATGACTATTTTCAGCATGAACCCTATTATTGAGTTATAATTGAGCCTTTATTGAGTTATTATTGAGAATCCTTTTTAACCAAATAATGGTCTTAAACTCATTTTCTGAGAAAGCAAAGATGAGTTGTGAGAAGAGTTTTATACATGATTGAGAAAGAATATAAGGGAAATAAGTATTCCCAAATGTATCATTTCTACATTGAGAAAACAGAAACTTTGATTTCTACAAAAAGTTTATGAGTTCAGATATATTTCAGAGCAGTTACCTCTTTTAAGAAGTTGCTTTTGAGTAATTACCTCAAAACAGAGAAAGAGTATGTTTTATACACTTGAGAGTTTTGGTGAGTCCTCCTTGCATTTCGAAGGACCACATTTTTCATTTCAGTATTTACTTTGGGGCATCAAGGGTCTTGTTCATTAAGGTTTCTTGTTCACACCTTTCAGTATTTACTTTGGTGGTATTATTAAGGTTTCTTGTTCACACCCTACTCATTAGTCAATGATACTATACAAGTATATATATATATATATATATATATATTGTTGTGGTATCATTAAGATTTCTTATTCAGAAATCACTCATCAGTCATTGATAGTACTATAAGAGTATATATATATGGTTGTGGTATCATTAAGGTTTCTCGTCCAGACCCTACTCATTAGTCAATGATACTAAATCAGTATATATATTCAGTTGTTCATCAATGGGTTCACAATCAACCATGGGTGTCTTCCCTTTCCCTTTCAAATCATCAAGGGTTCCACCACCCACATTATCAGGATATTCACCACCCACAACTGGATCGGCCTGAGTTCCGACATTAACCTCTGGTGTGTTGACATCCAACTGCAAAGAAACGCTTGGCCCAGACATTGCAGAAACCCTTGATTCTTCATCACCTACATTATCACTATCATTGTCAAAATACTTGAATCAAGAGCACGATGACCCCATCAACGAGTCGTTGCTATGTTCGGTTCGGATTTTTGATTTTTAATTTAGTGAAAATGTTAACCGAAATCGAACTGAAATAAATTCGATTCAGTTCATTTTTTGCAATTTTGATTTGGTTTTCGATTTGAAAACGTGGATTTCCTAATCTGATTTTTTTTCAATAGCATTGCAAGTACAGATTTTATGAGATCAAACATGTTTTTCAATGTAAGTACTTTACTTTGAGGTTGTATTTACTATGAGATTTCTTCATAATCTACCAAATAGAAAACAAAAATCTAAAGCTTATAAGCTTACCCTCAAGACAAGCACAAACTCTACTTAAAGACAAAAGAACAAGATGAGCGTGTATTGATGTGAGGTGGACACGGGCAATCCACAATAAACACAGATAGGCTGGAGGCAGAAGAAATCATTCGGCGATGGTTGTTTTGTGGGCTGCAACATCGGCTATGATGATCTGCAGTAATTGCTAACTACTGTGTTTGAGTTTAGTTATTGTGTAAACTACATAAACCCCACTACTTTAGACCCTAATTACTAGGAATCCCAATAGTTTTCAATATTACTTTCTATACCATTTTCAGAAGTCGGATACATGTAAATTCAACTGTTAGATACGTGTATCTGTGCAAATTAAAAGGAAGAGATACGTTATTTATTCGATTTGAATTAAATGTTGTAACTAAACTCCATGATTAAAGGAGTAGAATATGGGGAATTAACAAACAAACGGATTTGGTGGATCAATTCCTATCAACTATTATCAATTTTTGAAAAAAAAAACTAAATAATAAAGATTAACAGATCTGGTATTGTAAGCTTCGTCTTCTTCATCGATTTCTTCCTTTGAATCTTGAATTTTCAAAGTTTTTTCCAAATGGTGAATATATATTGTTAAGGCATTTAGGTTCATGGATCTCTGAAATCGAATACGAAAATTATAGAATTGATGGAATACTTTTGAGAGAGAATGCAACCTACAATGATCTAGTCGATGGTATTTTAACACTACTAGGAATCGAATGTTCACGCAAAAGAATGGAGATCAGATACATGATGGAAGATAATTTAACTCCAATGAAAATTCGAAACTAGATGGAGATGAGGTTTCTATGGAATTGAAAAGACATCAATCCAATTGCGGGTTGTATCCATTGTGCATGACAACGAAAGAGTAAAATTTTGGATGCAGCAACAATGGTAGTTCAAATCAAGCAGTTTTTTCTAGTGTATCTTATTTTTTTAGATTGTATCTCGGATAAATAATGTAGACGTCGTTCTAAAAAAAACAATAAAATGTTTAATAGTAATAATGAATTATGTTGCATCTATATTTTGTATGAGGAATTTAGCTTAGATAATAAGTTAGTACATGTACATGGAAAAAATGTGTCGTAATTTTATAGTGTGTATCTCAGACAAATAAAGTGTATCTCGGACAAATATTGTATACGTCATTGTTAAAAAGTAAGAATCTAATGTTGAAGAGTAATAAAGATTTTTGTAGCATGACTATTTTGTTGAGCATGTATCTCAAATAATAAGTTAGTGCATATACATGAAAAAATGAGTCGTAATTTTATAATATGTATCTCGGACAAATGAAGTGTATCTCGGACAAATAATGTATACATCATTGTTAACATAAAAGATCTAATGTTGAAGAGTAATAAAGGTTTTTGTAGCATGAATATTTTGTTGAGCATGTATGTCAAATAATAAGTTAGCACAGATACATAGAAAATGTGTAATAATTTTATAGTGTGTATCTCGGACAAGTAAAGTGTATCTCAGACAAATAATGTATACATCATTGTTAAAAGTAAAGATCTACAGTTGAAAGTAGTGATTTGTGTAGAGTGTATGATTCGTTAGACATTTATCTCAGAATCGTTATTGGTTACCATATTTAATAGGATTGTGTATCTGATTTAACTTTTTAAAATATATGGTATAATTATTAAAAAGTGGTATTATATGTAATATTTTTAAACTAGTGGTAAAATATGGATTTATGGTATTGAAGTATGTCTACATAGGTAGTTTTTCCTTAGTTATTTAGGGATTTCAAAGTTGGGTTGAGTATATAAATTGGGCCAGTTTTCTATGGGTTGTGGATGTGGTGGGCTGGTGGCCTAGTATATAAAATTGGTAAAATTATAAGGGAAAATTAGCAAACTAGTCAAAATCTCTAACATAATTATTAAAAACATCTACACTTTAAAATAATTATTAAAAATGTCAATATGTCAATATTTTAGCAAATATAATGTATCCTAATATAATTTATTTACCTTCCTTTTTTTTCTCAAATTGAGCCCATTTTTTGACCCCATTACCGGTGGAATAAAAAAACCCCCATTACCCACTTTTCTCTCTCTAAATTTTTTACCCACGTTCTATCCTTTCTCTCTCAAACAATTTTTTCCCTTATTCCCTCTCCTCGAGTAACTTAAACCTTGCCTTGTTTAAATCTAAATTCATCCATTGTTCTGAGAAATCTCATAATTCATTCGAAAGATTTTCAACCTTTTATATAGATTGTTTAAATCTAAGAAATCATTTTTCATATTGTATTCCTTTTTATTATTAGTGTATTTCATTTTAAGTGAGTATTTATTGTGCTCATTTTGTATTTCAATTTCACTTCGTATTTCAATCTCAATTTCAATAACAACAAGTCCGTATTTCTTTTTTATTATGTTTTTATCATAATTGTGAACCAACAACTTTTGTATTTTATGTGCTCACTTTACCATTCAAATTAAAATTGGTATTTTACTTTCATAGTGAAAACTAAAAATTGTATTTCTATCTCAATTTCAATGACAACAAGTCTGTATTTCTTTTTTATTATGTTTTCATCATAATTGTATACCAATAACTTTTGTATTTTATGTGCTCACTTTACCATTCAAATTAAATTTGGTATTTTACTTTCATAGTGAAAACTAAAAATTGTATCCCAGTGATCAAAATTGAATTACATGACTGCCAAATATATATTTCTTTTATTTGTATTACAAAAATATTACTGATTGTATCCCAATATAATCTAATCATTACATATGAATACGATTTAAGAAAGGATATAAGATTCTAAAGAAAAAAAATAGCATACATAGTGGAAATAATACAATCTGTTGAGGAAGGATACAATATTCTAAAAAAAAATACAAATTGACTGTGAAAGAAATAAGATACATATATGCTTAAGTAATATAAATTCATTCGGCATACCTATTGAAATTAATACAAACCAAAAAAGAAATACAATGTTCTAAATAAAAATACAAATATTGAATAAAAAAAACAATTGACAAACAAGAATTAATATGAATACAATTTTTGCAACCTTCTTCTCTGACTCTCTTTCTTCTTCTTCTTCGTCTGATGTGTTTCTTTTTTCTGATTTTTTGTTAGCCAAATCCAAATCCAATTCCGTATTCACTTTTGCATTAGTAAAACTCTGTCTCATCATCCAAAAAAAATTATAATTACCCAGGTAAACTAAAAAACTTTCATGTCAAAACTTCCAAACAAATTAATGATTCAACAGTTAACGAATACCTAATCGATTTTGTATTTCACCGATTATATTGAAGTTCCAGTTGGGAATTCCTTCTCCAAAGTTGTTTGTCAACGAAATTATACCCGTTTTAAAAATCTTCTTCTCAAATAGAAAAAAACGCAAATTTAATCGAATTCACTTCAACAGTGATTGAATCTTATCAATGGAAATTTAAAAATTGATATTAGAAATTTGATGAACAAGTGGGATGGGTTCCCTATGGTTTATTTTTTAATTTGTAACTAATGAGAATATTAAGTGACATGTTCCTTTTTAAAAATATTCTCTCCCCTAAATTTTTCCTTTCATTTATTAAATAATTATATTCTTTCAATTAAAATTAAAAAAAAACATGAATCAGATACATAACAAACTAAAATATTGACATTTTTAATAAATATTAAAAATGTGGCTAAGGTGTCACGCCCCGAGACGGTACCCTAGGCGTGGCCGGCACTCGGAGACCATTGCTGGTCCCAAGCGAAACACTTGGTATGATCCCTCATTCAATCACTCAGCGGAAGACATAGATAAATCAAAGAAGATACTCAAGTGGGCTAACAATCAACAACTCAATAAAATGATAATTTAAACACTTAGTTCAAATCAACTCAACATCATAATTCAATAATGAAATTGTAGTTTTAAAAAAAATAGACTTTGAAAGAATCATTCTAACTCAACTCTGACTCTGTCTATGAAGCCTCTAACTGACTCGTAAGAAGGTGCCGAGACAAGCCCACGGCTACCTCGAAATACTGAAAGTAAAGACTTAGGAGCACCTCCGAATGCTAAGAGCTCTCACAAAACGTTGGGTGGAATCTGACCTTCAATGGTATGCATGTTAAGGATCTCTATCACCTGTGTCTGCATCATAAAACGATGGAGGCCAAATGACGTCAGTACATGGAACGTACGAGTATGTAATAAAGCTAAAAAGGAACTTACTCAACTCAACTCAAAGGACTCAACTCTGAAAAATAGCTCAACTCAATAGAGCATGCAATATATGCAAAAACAATGCTTTAAAAGACATGAATATGTAAATGCAATTCAGTATATAAAATATAATATTTTACTCTTGGGGAGTTTCTCTAACCGACAACCATCACTTATGAGCTAGTGAAGATACAACATTTTGCACTGCCGTTGCCGCAGCCGTCCAATACCTTGCCAGGGTAAGGGACAATCAACCTCATTGGATCCACAATCAATCAAAGTCCTCTTTTTGGGACTAGAGAAGCATAACCTTTATCCTACGCTGGCTACGTAGTTTATGGGGTTTGAGTTGTTATTTACTCTTACCCAAATCGGTGCTCAATACTACTCCCAAAAGACTCAATGTGCTCATATTCTAAATCACATCAATTTACTCGAATCATTTCATCTAGTCTAATGGGACTCTCATCAAACTCAATCTCATCTCAATCATCAATTCTTTCATTTAAAACATACTTTCAAACTCATTCATATCTACTCAAGACTCTATCTCAATCAATCATTTATAGTCAAAATACTCATGTTCAAAATAATAAAAGTTTAAGAACCTTTCAGACTCAACTCATTTTCATTTTAAAATGCTTTTAAGATTTACTCGCATCTCATCAAACTCTTTTCTCAAAACCATCATTTATGCTTAAAACTCATGTTCATTTAGACTCAATAGAATATGCTTCAAATCAGTTATAAATAATACTTTGTTCAATGCATGAAAACCATCAATCCCAATTCAAAATAAAGCGTAGTAAAACCATGATCATTAACTCAATTAGGGTTCATGGGAATGTAACCATGAATGACAATCTCAAAAAAGTAAAAGTGTAGAAACAACAACAATCTCAATGCATAATTCAATAGAACTCAAAGAACGAGGAATCAACTCAAATTTGGGATTCAAGGAATTAGGGCTCAATTCAACTTATACTCAAAATCGATAGAATTTAGATGTAGGGCACGTGGACGAACTCAATCCAACGCTATGATTAGCCTTACATACCTGGAACGATTATTATCTAAGCGGAACTCGAAGGTCTCAATGATAGCTCTTGAAACCCTAGTTTCTTCCTTGAGAGAACTTAGAACGTGTAAATGTTATTTGTTTGAGGGTTGGGCGTGAATGGGGAGGTTATTAGGCTATAAGATAGGCTTAGGGAAGTTAATTTATGGTAGAAGATCAAGAATACCCTTCTGGGAACGTAAGATAACCATAAAAATAGAAAAAATGACCTTTTAGTAAGTCTCGTCGGCCAAATCGGCGACCTGGAGGTCCCATCGCCGACCTATTCAGCGAACCGCCGAATGGGAGCTTTAGATCGCCTAAAATAACAGTTTCTTGAGGTTTTCGGGTCCATTCGGCGAGCTCAATCGGCGATGCGCCAAACCCATTCGGCGAGTCGCCGAATTGACCTTCAACTCGCCGAGTTGCCCAGTCTAGACATGCTTTAGTAAAAATAGTCATAACTTTGTACTCCAAACTTGGATTGATGCAAACTTGGTGGCATTGGAAATAGGACTCAAAGACCTTTTATTTGATAGGTCATGGGCCTCCTAATTCATTGTGTGCTGAGAGATATGAGCATTTGAAGTTTACCCTTATATGATCTTATACGAAAACTTAATCGGTAGAGGATCTTTGAACTCGACTTAGTACTAGAGGTTCCTTATGACCCTAATTCACCTCTACTACACTTCAAATACTTAGGAATAAATATATACCATTAGAAGTCATTGAGTTTGGGCCTATGCATATGAACAATGGCTCGGGTCTTAGCTTGAAAATTTTTGGGGGTGGTACATAAGTGTCCTATTAAATTCTAAAATATTGACATTTTGAAAATTTTCCCATTTAATGTATTAAAAATTTTTATTTTTTGATTAATCGAAATATATCATTTAAAAATTGAAAGCCGAACAGAATAACTGAAATTTTGAAATTCAAAATCGAAACCGACCAATCAAATCGAAAAATCAAAATCAAAATTAAAAAAAAATTAGTTCAATCAATTTTTTCAATTTGAACCGAAATATGCCTGGCCCTAATTATATGAGAGTTTTTTGGTAAAAACTATTCTCAATCACATCTTATTATTTTGGGAAAAATATTTTTTAGTCCACATAATAGAGAATATTTTTCTAATTTAAATTTTTTAAATATATATATATATATATATATAATTTTCAGATAAATAAAGCATAACGCATCAAGTTACAAGATTATCAATTCTTATATAGTTCAAGTATATATAAATAAATTGATTATTATAATTTTGTATGTTTATATTTACTATATAGAATAAGTGGCTACAAGTAGGAAGGAGCTCGTCAACATGCCTGCTCGTAGCCAGGTGCAATATTGGAGTTTTTATAATACTATGCTGAAACAACATGTACATGACTGCTTTACCATTTGCACTTTATCTTTATGGGACATAAAAAGTCATTCTATATTTTAGTTTTTACTTTATTTCAGCCGAAAAGTATGCTCCTTTTTAATGCATGTGGGCCCCTTGTATCTCTCAATTTCACTTTTTCCCAATTTTCTTTTCATTATACCCAAATGCCTCCTAATAAATAGACCCCACCTAAGCAATTTTCATTTCCATTCTCTTTATTTGTGCCTTCTTTTATTTCTTTCACTTTCTTTATTTCATGACAAATTAACTTTTCTTAATTTAATTACTCCATTTCTTATATTTTAGCTACAAAATACTCCTTCCGTCCACTTTTAATTGTCATGTTACGCTTTTTGAAATTTAATTTGTCTAATTTTCAAAGTCAAATTAGATTACATTAATTCGATTTTAAACAAAAAATTTAGATATTTAAAAACTATATGAAAAGTACTATAAATTGCAATTTTTTAGCCAATCAATATGATGAAAAAATACATTGTAAAATTTTAGTCAAAGTACTTATCATTTGACTCTAAAAAGGAAACAATGGCAATTGAAAATGGACGGAGGTAATTTTAAATAAAAATTTAATTGACTCTAGAAATTTTACCAGTGCCACATAAATATGGATAGATGGAATAACATATATTATTAAAAATTACGTAAAAGATATTATAAATCACAATAATTACCAATTGAAAGTATTTTGGTTTGCTGTCTAATTTCATATGTACCATTTATATTGAAACAGAAGAAGTATCATATATTATTTGAAAATGACGTCAAAAGTTCTAAAATTCACAATAAACTAACAACTGAAAATATTTATGAGTATTCACGTGAATTAAAACGGGAGTAACATACATTATTTAAAAGTGACGCAAAAATCACAATAAATTAATAGCTTTAAATATAATATTTTAAAATAAAAAATTGATTGGTTCTTCAAATTTCATTTATATCACATAAACTGAAACAAAAATAATGATATATCTTAGGCCTGTGCTGGCACGGCTAAAGCACACAGTTGGCCGTCAACATGTCTGCTTCAGCTGTGTTAGTAGCACTTTTTATGCTCAAGGTCCCAGGATCAAACCTAGGTACCATCACTTTTTTTATTCCTCTTTTCAATTCAACCTATTTACTCATTTATAGCTTTTCAGTGGATCCCAATTCAATCCTCTCCTTTTTTAACGTGTTCTCATTAATTAAAATGTATGTTTCATCATTTATCTAATTTAGTGTTAATTAAAAAGGAATATTTGGTATTACCTCAATATATTTCTTATTCATATTTTAGTTATTCCATCTTCTATCTTACATAAAAATATTTTTAATTTTTAAATGTCATCAAAAATATTTTATTTTATATAGTTAAATAGATTATTATTATTTTTTTATTTTATTTTTTATTTTATTTTTATTTTATTTTTTTTTATTTTTTTATTTTTTTTTTATTATTATTATTATTATTTAAGAAAATCTTATTTACATAAGTAAATTTTTAAATTTAAAAAATTAAGAGTACAACAAATAAGACTCTTCGAATTTTATCTATGCCACATAAATTGGGACAGAGAGAATAGCATTTTTTTTTTTAAAATTATGTGAATTTTATAAGTCACAATAATTAACAACTTAATTTTTTTAGAAAATATATATTAAAAATTAAGTAACTCTCCACATAAATTATGACAAAATAAGTAATATATGTTGGGCCCGTGCTGGCACGGGCTCACGTGTCTAGTTTAATATATAATTCTCTTAAGAATTCTAGAATGTCGTACAAGGCTTAGGTTTTAGGCAATTAATGTATTTGTTAAAATTGCAAGTTTATCTTGCTTCAATTTTGTATTTCAGATTTAAGAATTTAGGATCTAATGTATGTATCTAAAGACTAAAAAGATAAGTTATGAACAAGGATATTTTTTAAAAGAAAATGACCATTGAGTGTGTGTGTATATATATATATGTGCACTTTTTTATGATTGTGGTGTCCAGATCAACTTTCGGGCACCTCAAATAATTTCACGAGATACATGTCACCTCCCACCAGCAACAGGTATCATGTAACTCTGTGTCTCTGTCCACTAAGTTTTGAACCTGAAACTTCAGGATTCTTCCATTTGCTAAGATTGAAGTATCAAAGAATATGAATTGACCGTATCATTTCTTTTTTAATCTTCTAATTTCTCTCATATATTGAAGGATTATTATTGTTGTCATTAAATTATAAGCTTAAAAATGACATGGTTCTTTACTTTGTCTCTTCACATACTTATAATTGTGTAAAAAAAAATTTTAAATAAATAAATAAATAAATATATATATTTAATGCTTTTAGTTATTGTTGAAGTGTCGAAAGTTACATGTGTTTATGATTGAAAAATGTTGTTGACAAGTATATAAGCAACATTCAACTCTAAATAAATACAAAAAATTTTAACTTTCTTAGCGATTAATATTAAAAATCAATTGAAAGTAATTATCATGGTCCAAACATAATTTAAATTATGTAACATCTTAATAAATAATCTTGGTGGTGTATAGTCTTGAATCTTGATGCATGCAATGTAAAATAAAAAATATGTTTTATCAAAATGTTTAAAAGCTCTATAATTATTTAATTTGGTTGACATTTAATAAAATCGACAATATCATATGATGAAATTAATTATTTAAAATTTATAGATTATTTTATATTTTTATTTCTCGAAAGTGATGTATTTAGTTTTCTTTTTTTTCTTATTAATGCTAGCAGTTGCCATGCTAAAATGGATTGGGATGAAAATATAATAGATATTACACAAATAAAGTAAATTATAAAAAATGAAGATAAAATATACGTATGAATTTAATATAATCATCAATTAAGTTGTATGAACTTATCATCTTTGGACATGATAACGATAAGAATATTAAAGTAGGTTAAAATATTATTTAATTGAAAATTAAATTGTTTCTTATAAATTATTTGCTAAATGAACTTGAAACGTATATAAATTTGAAGAGTGTTATGAAACATTATTACTTCAGAATACTTCCTCGTTCGGTGTTCCTGAATAAATTGTGAGTAACACCTTGTTTAGACTCGAATATTTGTTTTAATTGATATTTAAATTTTATTATATTTGTTACGATCCGTTTTTAATCCAAAGAAAAATTCTTTATAACTTGGCTATTTATTAATTTTGAAAACAAAGAAGATAGAAAATAGAATCGCCACTTAAGTTTAGGAAAATTAAGAAAACTATTTTAAAAGGGTAATTTTGAAATAAAACTTTAATAAACCAAAGTTCGGTTAAGGGTTCAAATAATCTTCTAAGGAAGGTTTTAAGCACCTTAAAAGATCTGCTAACGTGCGGTTGACCGACAGATTTAAAAGCTTGGCTAATTTAAAAGAAATTTGAATTACTTATGAAAAATCTTATTTGAAAATAAATAAAATTCTTTTGATACTTATACATTCATATTATTCTAAGTAATGAAATAATTTAAATGTTAAAGTGCCAAAATATAATTTTAACTTAACAATTTATCCGAGTCAATTTTTTGAGTTGAATAATCAACACAATCACTTAAACGTGGATTTGGAAGCTAAATATTAACTATGAAAAAATATGAATAATTCTCAAGTTAGTCTCGAAGCTTAGGTTACCTAACTTAAAATGGGTTTGAAAAAATTGAATATTTAAAGCAAATGAGTAACGAAATAATGAAAGAAAGGTCATTAAAAATCTCCCCAAGGATTCATCCAAGTTAAAAATAGATAAATATTTGAAATGTAAGTAACAAATTAATACCAAAATAACAATCAGAATGTTAAAACCCAAGTTAATGAACAAGGCCTTTGGCCCACGTTCTGCTCTATCAAATTTGGAGAAAATGACATATATAGACAACTGCTACTAACTATTAGCAACATATAGCCCAACATTAATAAGCATTAAATAGACAAATAAAATATTAGCACAAATTGTCCCAAAATTAATTCGGCATATTAATAGGGGGGTTTTTCCCTCCATTATGAAACCAACAATTAATGAATAGCATAAATTAAGGAGACATGAATTTTATTTTTCATGGGTATATTTAACTCTTGCATTGATAAAGATGGTCATTCTGCTTTCATGAAATTCACAACAACAAATAGAGAAAAATAGATGATATCTTTCATAGTTTTGATTGATCATAGCGGAAAATGTGATAGTAAAAATTATTTTGTGAATTATTCAATGGAAAGGGTGGTTATTACAACAAATATTGATTTCGATTGATTCAAATTGATTTCAACCCATCTAAATGTCGATACTTTCATCAATTCCTTTGAATTTCATTATTAGATTAATAATGGTTCAACACAGATGTTGATACGCAATACTATGGGATTACGCGTATACATCGAATTGAAAAAATATTTATTTCAATGAATTCATTTAATTGATATCAAATTATCTGAATGTCGGTACTTTTATTAATTTCTTTGAATTTCATTATAAGATTGATGAAACTTCAATACCGATGTTAATACAAAACAATATGGGATTGCGAGTATACATAAGATTGAAGAAAGAATCAAAAAAATTTAAAGCGTATTCCTTATGCATAACTTGGAAATTTATTGACATACATTATACACTTCAAATCGTTGAAGTTGAAGATGGAATTATCAATATCCGTTTAGTTGCTAACGGTGCCAACTACATAAACACTTTTGATTTGATTGGATGCAATAATATGGTTGCTCCATAGATTGAATATTTTAGAAAATGCAATATTATAGAGGATGTTACTACAATTATACTAATAGAAGGTCAATTTTATAAGGAAGATAATATTGTGTCAATGTATTAATTATTCTGAAAAAATAGTTATGTATACATTATGTATCTTGTAAAATAAATAGTGTGTATAATTATGTGATAACTTTAGTTAACTAATGAATTCAATTAGTTTTATTTGTATACATAATCTTTCAATCAAAGAATATATATGAATTTCTTATAATTTTATATTTACATTGTCGATTAGGTATACATGAAACTATTTTGTATTCATTTATTTAGAAGTTGTATACATTTATTTATATTGTAACTATAGTATGTATATATTGGTCCGTATTCATTTTTGTATCCATTGGTCCCATATTTACCTAACAAATTTGTATATATTTGTTTAAATCGAAATTGATATACATTGGTCGAAGTGTATTTGCATGAGTAGAATTTGAAGTTGTTGGTGGATATTAAAAATATCGAGATTGTTCCGATTTTTTTACAAAAATTTTATGTGGACCTTTCTTACCCATTAAATTTATACCAAAAAATCAAAATCTAGAATCAAAACTATTGCCTAGAAGAGTTGAAAAACTTCAATTCCACAAATCACGAAATTTTCTAATGATTTGGGCAAGAAAACACTCAAGAGTATATATGAAAGAGAAAACTTATGAGAGAACAATGGATAAACATACAATTATATCTTGCATGATTAAATAGAGCAAATTAAGGAGCAGAAGAGAGAATTAAGGAGAGAAAAAAAGAAAATATCATATGAGATATTTAGAAAGAGAAAAAAGAGACAAGAAAGGGAAGAACACTATTTAAAACGATTAACAAATCACAAGGAGAGAGAAAAAATAGGAACAATAAAGTAATAAAATAGGAAATGGGTGAGAGAAAAATCAGATTTAAAAAAAAAAACTTTTCAGAAGAAAAAAATGTGGCTTTTGGATGCCAAATATATATTTAAAAAGTCCTTTTTTGCCAATAAATTAAAAGTAGGCTACTTATTGCCAGTTTAGTCTATAAGTTGTCATGTTGTGCCTTCTTTTCATTTGGGAGCATCAGCTTCAAAGCCAAGCTTTTCTTCAAACTGCATCAGCTGCTAATGGACTTTGGCCTATTATTTATTATCAAAATTGCTCCTGTTGCTGCCTTACTATGAGATAGACTCTCAATCCAAAGATTAGCTTCCCTTTCACTTGTGTCCAAACCGTGACGAGGCTGACTCGAATAAGAGAACGAGATGGGCCTCGATATCTATAAGCAGGGGGGATCTGCATTCACTATTAAGCCTACGCCCCACTTAGGAAATGCACATGCGGGGAAGGATCCAGTGAACACAATCGATAATATCCATGCATAAAAATGATAAGGATTAGTATCAATTACAACTATTTCAGAGACATATTCGAGCAAACATGATAATTAACTATCTGTTGAACTAAAACTGATGCACTAAGTGAAAAAATAATAGAGGTTCTATACTAACCAATTACATTCTTTCAGAGATAAAGAGAAAACAAATATTCTGAAGGAAACATGTGAATACCAGCACACATTCAAACTTTGATCTCTTAACACTAATTCTTCTCGAGAGAAATGGAAATAAGCAAAGTGAATAGCCACTGAAGGTGCAGTTGTGTGGTAAACCGACAACTAGAGCTTAATCACCCATTAACATAAAGAAGACTTTTAAATAAATAAGAATTTTTGGGCAAAATGATAACGGGACATGCTCAAAATAGAAAAAGAGAACAAGTTTAACTAAAGTTGTACAAGTTGGTAATTTAATGTATACTCCTAAATCAGTGAACAGAAGGCTAAGAAATCTAAATTATCTGGGTTAACGCATGGGACATTTGGCCAAACCATATAGATACACAAAGGTATGAACAAGCTTAAGAAGAGTTAAGGTAACAGTCTAAGAGAAGCAAGAATACCAAACACATATTTATCTATCTTAAGGCATTCCAGTACGTAGAAAGTGAGAGGAAACTTGATTTGAAACATGAATTCACACAGCATAAGAACAAATTAAATAGCAATCATATCTAACTCTCAAATGATTAAAAAATAGCTATCGCAAACAGGGGAAAATTATTGCAAGAAACTATAACAAACCATAAACAAATAGAGATAAGAAACTGAGCACTATTACTGGATAATCAGTGAAGAGAAAATTGAAACTTAGTGAAAGAGTTGGTTTGGTCCTTGTGGAGACAAATCTAATAAAGATGAATTAATGTGAAGATTTGGTAGGAAGATAATTCTTTGGTATAAAATGAAAGGTCAAGATACTATCTTTGTAGGTGAAATTTAGGTAAACCATAAAATAGTTTCACATTTTAAACCTTGACATTTTGACACATAGTGATGTCATGGATGACATTAATAGGAAGAATTCACTCCTATAAATAGGTAGCTCTTAATTCATTTGTAATACATCTCTCACTTGCCTTTTCAACTTCTAAGGCATTTGATCTCCTCTCTCTCTTGTAGTATTTCACTTGTATTCTTTTTGGAGTGAAATAAATATGGATGCAGTTGTTCTCTAGTGGACATAGGATCATTCTTATCCAAACCACGTTAAATATTGTTGTTCTTCCTTGTTCTATTTTCACGTTTCTGCTAACAATTGGTATCAGAGCCAATGTTCTATCTGAGTATGCTCTATGGTTGCAGCACAGTCTAAACTTCCACATCAGAAAAGAATTACTTTTGTTTTCTGTATTTCCAAATACTTTGTAGTAGAAGAGGAAGAACTAGTAAAAATGAGTTCCATGAAGTTTGAAATTGATAGATTTAGCGGGCGCAACAACTTCAATATCTGGAAAATCCAGATGATGGCGTTACTGCAGAGGGAAGGTTCAGTCCATGCTATTGACGGAAAGTACCCCGATAAAACATCAGATTCCGACAAAGAAAAGATTGAAGGAGATGCATTGAGTGTAATCCAACTGTCCCTTGCACCTAACGTGCTTTGTGAAGTGAGTACAAGTACCGATAAGACGGCCAAACAGTTATGGAAAAGGTTAGAAGCGCTTTACCAGGACCGGTCGGTGACAACAAGGATGTTGTTACAACGGCGGCTTCACACATTTAAGATGGAGTCAAGTACTTTGTTGCAAGACCATCTAGATGCGTTCAATAAACTTGTGATGGACTTACAAACTGCTCGAATTAAAAAGGATGAGGAGACGCTTGCATGTGCGTTGCTATTTTCATTGACTTCAAAATATCGTGATATTGAGAATTCAATGATGTATAGTAAGGCGCCTATCACTCTTGAGCAAGTGCGGCAAGCACTTAACTCTTGTGATGTGCGGAGGCACTTTGAAGGAGACAATGGCGATGAAGCTAGTGGGCTCTTTGTGAGAGGCCGTACTAGCCAATAGGGAAGGAGCAAATCAAAGTACAAATCAAAGTCTTGTGTGAACAAGAAGAATGCGGAGTGTTGGGGCTGTCACAAGAAGGGGCACTTTGAACGAGATTGCCCTCTGTCAAAGTCCAAAGAAAAGGTGAGTGCATCCATTGTTGAGCAGGTACATGATTATGATGATGATTATGTACTAACAACATCATGCAATAGGGGAGTCTATGACAATAAATGGGTGTTAGACTCTAGTTGTACTCTACATATGACATTCTGAAGAGATTGGTTCAGCAGCTATGAGACAAAAGGAGGAACCGTAATAATGGGCAATAATGCAACTTGTAAAATAGTTGGCATTGGTTCAGTTCGAGTTCGCTGCCATGATGGAATCGTGAGGACTATTACAAATGTCCGTCATGTTCCTGATATGAAGAAGAATTTGATCTCTATGGGTACTTTGGATAAACAAGGCTACAAGTACATGAGTGAAGGAGGAACTATGAAAGTGACTAAAGGGTCTTTAGTCATGCTGAAGGCCAAGCTGGAGGATGGCCTCTACACACTAGTAGGAAGCACCATTGTTGGCTCTGTAAATGCATCTACAGCGCAGTTGTCTAATGATGACAATGCAAGATTATGGCATATGAGACTAGGTCATATGAGCGCACGAGGACTGGAGATGTTGAGCAACCGCAACCTTTTGAATGGTGAGAAGATCAGCACACTTGAATTTTGTAAGCACTGCGTCTTAGGGAAGCTAAAAAAGGTCAGCTTCAGCACTGGCAAGCACAAGACGGGAAGGGTGCTAGACTACATCCATTCAGATTTATGGGGTCCCTCTAAGCTTCCATCGAAAGGAGGAAAGAGGTACCTTCTCACATTCATTGATGATTTTTCACGAAAGGTTTGGGTGCGTTTCCAAAGGCAAAAGGTGATGCTTTTGAAGCATTTAAAGAGTGGAAGATTTTGGTTGAAAATCAAATGGAGAGAAAAATCAAGTATCTTCGCACAGACAATGGCTTGGAGTTTTGCAGTGAAAAGTTCAATGATTTCTGCAAAGTTCATGGGATCACAAGACATAAGACGGTCAGGCACACACCACAGCAGAATGGAGTTGCCGAGAGGATGAACAGATGTCTTCTTGAGAAGGCTCATTATATGCTCTTACAAGCCAAAATTTCCAAAGTGTTTTGGGCTGAAGCAGTTCACACTGCTTCTCATATAGTCAATCGATCTCCAGCATCAGCGATTGACTTTAAGACTCCAAATGAAGTATGGTCAGGTCAACCCTCTAACTATTCATACTTGTGAATATTTGGGTGTCCAGGTTATTATCATGTTAATGAAGGAAAGCTTGAACCAAGGGCTAAGACGGTCATATTCGTAGGGTATGTAGATGGAGTAAAAGGGTACAAACTTTGGTGTTTGTCTTTACTCAAATTTGTAGTTAGCAGAGATGTTACATTTGATGAATCCTCTATGCTTGATCCTCGTAAAATTTCTGTGAAGTTATCAAGAAACGAGAACAACGAGCAGGTGGAGCTATCGGTGGAGCTTACCAAGGAAAAGGATCAAGAGACTCAAATTGATGAGACAAAAGATGCAGATCTTGAAGAGATTGATGTAAATGAACCATACACAATTGCGAATGGAAGGGACAATAGGCAGATACGGAAATCGGAACGTCTTATAGAGCAATCAAATCTGATTGCATATGCGTTCGTAGCTGCAGAAGAAGAGATTAAGGATCTCAAGCCCTCCTCGTATGTTGAAGCAACTTCTTGCAAGGATGCTGCACAATGGCGGTTAGCCATGATAGAAGAGATGGAGTCTCTTCACAAAAATGAGACATGGGTCTTAGTTAAAAGGCCAAAGGGGAAGAGGACAGTTGGATGCAAATGGGTCTACAGAAAGAAAGATGGTATTCCAAAAGTGGAAGATGCTAGGTTCAAGGCGAGATTGGTTGTAAAGGGTTTCAGTCAGAAGGAGAGAATTGACTACAATGAGATATTCTCTCCAGTCGTGAAACGTAGCTCAATTCGCGTGCTACTAGCATTGGTTGCACAATTTGATTTAGAGCTCCAACAGCTTGATGTCAAAACTGTTTTCTTACATGGTGATCTAGAAGAGACAATCTATATGGATCAGCCTGAAGGTTTCCTAGCTGAATTAAAAGAAGATCATGTATGCCAACTGAAGAAGTCCTTGCACGGTTTGAAGCAATCCCCTCGACAGTGGTATAAGAGGTTTGATACATTCATGACTACACATGGATTCTCGAGGAGTACATTTGATAGTTATGTGTATCACAAGAAAATGTTTGGTAACTCTATGTTTTATCTATTGTTGTATGTTGATGATATGCTTATTGCTGCTAACAACATCACATAAATAAATATGTTGAAGAAACTGTTGAGCAAGGAATTTGACATGAAGGATTTGGGAGCTGCAAAGAAAATCCTTGGAATGGAGATTTCAAGAGAAGACAGTGTTGTACATCTTTCTCAGAAGAGGTACATCAAAAAGGTTCTTGAGAGATTCAACATGCAAATGAGCAAACCTGTAAGTACACCGTTAGCTTCTCATTTCAAGCTCTCAGAGTTATAAATGCCTCAGTCTATGGATGAGGTGGGGCATATGTCAAAGGTTCCTTATGCTAGCGCAGTTAGCAGCATTATGTATGCTATGGTGTGCACATGTCCAGATATTCCTCAATCTGTAAGTGTGGTAAGTAGGTACATGGCAAATCCAGGAAAAAGGTATTGGGAAACTGTCAAGTGGATATTGAGATATCTCAAAGGAGCTTATGATGTTGGCGTAACCTTTCGGAAAAGTGAAGGTATTTCAGTTCTCGGTTATGTAGATTTTGACTATGCAGGGGATCTTGATAGAAGGAGGTCCACAACATGATACATCTTTACTCTCGTTGGTACTGCCGTTAGTTGGAAATCGACTTTACAGTCGATTGTCGCTTTGTCTACAACAGAGGCAGAATATATGGCAGCAACAGAGGCGGTGAAAGAAGCTATCTGGTTGAAAGGTTTAGTGGCAGAACTGAGTTTGGTTCTGCTGGAATCAACTCTAAGATGTGATAGTCAAAGTGCTATTCATTTGATTAAAAATCAAAGATTTCATGAGCGCACCAAACACATAGATGTCAGATTCCATTTCATTTGAAACGTTGTTGAAGAGGGAGCTATCAAGGTTGAGAAGGTTATCACAGACAATAACGCTGCAGCCATGTTGACCAAGATAGTCCCACTTGCCAAGTTTGCACAATGCAAGGCCTTGACAGGAGTATGCATCAATTGATGCAACTCTGAGGGAACAACTGCTAGGTGGAGCTATTATGTTTAACAAAGGTTTGATTCTTCTTGTTTCTTACAACAAGATTGCCCTGTAAGCTTAGAAGTTTTGGCCAGAGTTGTTTATACACATGCTCGGAACGCAAACCAAGGTGGAGATTGAAAGAGTTGGTTTGGTCCTTGTGGAGACAAACCTAATAAAGATGAATTAATGTGAAGATTTGGTAGGAAGATAATTCTTTGGTACAAAATAAAAGGTCACGATAGTATCTTTGTAGGTGAAATTTAGGTAAACCATAAAATGGTTTCACATTTTAAACCTTGACATTTTGACACATAGTGATGTCATGGATGACATCAATAGGAAGAATTCACTCCTATAAATAGGTATCTCTTAATTCATTTGTAATACACCTCTCACCTGCCTTATCAACTTCTAAGGCATTTGATCTCCTCTCTCTCTTGTAGTATTTCACTTGTATTCTTTTTGGAGTGAAATAAATATTGGTGCAGGATCTTTCTGATCCGAACCACATTAAATATTGTTGTTCTTCCTTGTTCTTTATTTTCACGTTTCCGCTAACACTTAGAAATATCAAGTTAAACATTTAAACGAGTTCAGATCGACTTACTACAAGTAACAACTGACAGAATAAACTCAAACCAAATAATATTAATAACACACTGAGTAGTTAAAGTTTAACATGAATCCTCAGATAGAACATCACACACACACACACACACACATATATAGCGTCAAATTTAAGCTAATAATCAGTGAACAAGAAGGAGTCCCAAACCGAACCAACGTAGGCAATTTAGGACTTATAGCTCAAAGGAGTGACATGAAGATCTAAGGTATTTAGGAGCGATCAAAGAGAAGTTGAATTAAAACTCAACTTCATCTAGAGCTCAACCAAACCTAGGATCAACCCATGATTCCTGAGCAAATAAGATCCTTAATATAAGAAGCAAACAAGATATTCCATCGTAAAAGAGGGAACGAGATATAAAATGAAAGGAAGCGAGGATTAGGAGCATAGGTTTCAAATTAAAACTCGGCTGAAATGGATCACATTCACATGCTTTGAATCACAAGGAACATCCATGACAAGAACAAGTTCAAATACATAACAATTTATACTTAATCATTGTAGGTTTCAAAACTAAGGGAAAAAAAATACTCAAAACCATACTTTACAATATGCTCAATTGCTTTAGACTCAAACAAGTTTCCAAAGGGAAATAAACGTGTTCAAATGACTCTAAACAATAACACATAGGATTTGTCTGAAAACTTAATAAGTGAGGCAGTAAGACATAACCAATTAAAATGTCACAATCTTTTTAAAACAAGTAGAAAACTTTAGATATTAGTGATCCTAACAAGAACTGCACTTTTAGCGAGCTTAATACACAATAGCAAGATATCATACAAACAAACCTTAATATAGACTTAAAGAAGGAAAAAGATACAACATATTCATACTACTAATCAAAACAGGAAAGAAACATCAAATTTAAGCTACCAGAGGCGCAATTAAACTGACTGCTAATACCAAACACTATTCCAATGAACAAAGCATAATTATGAGCTAACAAAAGCACTGAAATAAAGAGAGGATTACGTGGTTCTGAGCAGAGAACTAAAACGGCGAGTTGAGAAATCAATTCACACCGATTCTGAGTGAGATAATAAGAGAAGAGTGATTGAATAACAGTGGAAAGAACAATAGAGAAATTAGTAAATAAAAGAGTATGAAGAACTCATCTCTTTACCACTTCCCTTGTCCTCCAATGGCAACAAATGCCAATATTTATAGCAGAAAAAAGGTTGATTTGATTTTGAAAAAGAGAGGGGGAATTGGGCCAAGAATTGGCTGATTTGGTTCAAATTAGGTTGAATTTTGGGTCCATTAAAGGATTTCAAAGGGAATAGGTCCCTTTGCTCCTTCAAGTTTCACCAATTTCAAGTTGATTTGAATTAATTCAACTTTGATAGAACGAAAACGAGACAAATCGTGTAATCAATTAATTATGTGAGCTTTTTAATTTTAATAAAGTAAAATAATTAGATAATTATTAAAAATCAAGACTAATTGCGACATTAATAAAAATCTAATTAAGTTAAGAAAAAAAATAAGATACGTATTAAGTTAAACGTTATTTTGAGACGATTTTCAAACTATTTATAAAAAATCGAAAGTCGTTCATAAATCTATATAGAAATATAGAAACTCTTACTAAAAATAACAAAAATAAGTTTGAAAATATTTTTGAATTTTTAAAACTACAGTAAAACCTCACTAAATTAATACTCGGTAAATTAATAATCTCTCTAAGATAATATTTTTCTCCTGTCCCAACTTGGGCCAATGGAAAAAATCACTTATTTCGATAAGATAATAAGATAGCATATTTTTAGAAGACCCCTATATAAATATATGGTCCCATTAATATTATAAATTAATAATTCTTTAAAAGTACAAATATATCTAAGATAATTTAGTGAAATATGATTCTATTGCGTTTTGTTTTTTTGTTAAATTTTAAATCTAATTGAAGTTCATCTTTAACTTTTCCTATTACATCTAAAAGTTCATTGTTGTCTTTTCGAACTGCACCATAAAATTGTGAAGAGTTCTAGATACGATAAGTGTTTCCTTACGCGTAACTGGTTTCAATTGTATTGTATCATCTACAACTTCATCATCAACATTGTTTTTATGGTATCCACAATTTCTTCTAAGCTTTGAACTTTTGAATATGTATCATTTTCACTTGGATAATCCAATAGGTTATTGACATCCATTTTATTACGATAATTGAGATCATTAATCATGACCTCAAGTTCATGAATGACGTTTTCACAAGTGGGTTCATTCAAATTCTCTGAGATTTCATCCTCTAAATAAATTTTGCAGTATCAAAAAACAATTTGTTGTTGTCTCTTTCTGAAAATTTGTCATCCAAGCCGGAATTGCAAAATTGATAGCATCCAAAATATTAATTTTTCCTGGATCAGTTTCATGTCCCATTTCATAGCCGTCTAATATCCTACGATAAAATTTGTTCCGGTAATACATCTTGAAAGCTCTTATTATCCTAGCATCATAAGGTTGAATCTCAAAATACTCTATAAATTAATAATTATTAATTTATCTATTGAATAATACCTCTACAAAATAATAATATTTCACGGTTCCAAATATATTAATTTAGTGAAGTTTTACTGTAATTATTTCAAATAGTTTGAAATTGAAGAAGCTCAATAATTAATACACATTGTGGAGGGTCAAAATTGGGTGTCAATAATATTGTATCGTTTAAATTTATTGTTAGATAACAATAGAATATGTTTTGATGAAAACATCATTTTTATGTAACAATCGATTGGGTGTAATTGTATGTTACTTTAATTATTTCTTCTCATTTGTCTTTATTTATTATTTAATAATTATATTTTATCATTTACTGAGACGCAGAATCAAACACTATATTCATTAAAACAAGTGAAAAGATTCAAATATATGATCGAACTTTGAGTAAAGACTGATATATCCCATATGTTTTAAGTTAGGCCCATTTATGTCACTTTCTTTGAGAAAAGACTTATTCATGCAATTATTTATTAAATAAAGGGAAAAGAACATTTATATCCAAAAAAGTAAAATATTTATCCTTAAATGTCTCATTACTCTCATACCCCTTTTTTTATTTTAAGATGACATATATCTATTTTTATTCACACGCTGACATCATGTTGATGTCAGCGCCCATCCTTTTTTTCTTTTCTGATACCATCACATCATATTGTATATGGACATGCTTTGATGGTATCAAAGAGTAACTGAGCGGTGTCTTCATTGAAGGACTGCTTCTTCTTCCTTGATACTATTAAAATATAATATACTCTGGTGGTATCAATGAGTAACTAAACAGTGTTTTCATTGAGGTTTGCTTCAGTCCTTCTATGAGATTACTCAATCATCCATGATACTATTATGGTATATCTAATATTGTCGTGGTATCATTGAGGTGTGTTTCAATTCTTCATTATTTTAATTTAAAAATAATTTTAAAAAGAGTCATAATTTAGATACAATTTTTTTAAAATTTGCA
The DNA here is from genome assembly GCA_018342035.1 of Solanum appendiculatum. Lineage (NCBI taxonomy): Eukaryota > Viridiplantae > Streptophyta > Magnoliopsida > Solanales > Solanaceae > Solanum > Solanum appendiculatum. Next base: position 312,083 of record JAGDQO010000816.1, on the reverse strand, counting down.
AAACGAGAAAAAAATATTAAAATATATTTTCTACTAGTTTAGTGTTTAATAAATAAGATTGTGACTTTAATAATTTTCTCTTAATTGTTTCTTATTTATTTCTTAAAAAAAGAGTTCAATCCTATATGATATTGATATAATATCAATATACTGACGAAGTATCACAAATGATTAATTCATAGTAGTGATGCTGATATCATGCGCGAAATAAGAAAGGAGTAAATGGGGCAAGCATATATAAATTTAGTTTAGATTGAATCCAATTTAGGTAAATAGTTTCATAATTAAATCTATTTTATTTAGTTTTCCCTTAAATAAAATACATAAATGCACAACTTTAAACATGCATAGATAAACCTTTTACCAAAAGATAATAACATACATAAGTCAAACTTTTAACAATAACATAAACAATGTTTTCTTAAAATTTGATAACATATTTTAATATTTCCCCCTAAAACAATATAATACACTATAAAAGTAGCTTCTATCTTTTTGTTAACTCACAATTTTCGAATTTAAAGTCACAACATAAACAACCATCCAAACAAAGTGTAATTTGGGAGGAAGATCGTAGAGTAACAAAGTCTGGGTGTCCAAAGAGAGAGAGGTGGTGAAAAGTGTAAAGTGTAAAGAAGGGTTTGAATGAATCAATGGGGGATTTACCTATAGTTCGATTTGAGGAGAAAATCGTAGAAACAGTGAAGGAAAATCCAGTAGTAGTAGTTATTGGTGAGACTGGTTCTGGTAAAAGTACACAACTTCCACAAATACTTTACCGAAGAGGTTATGCTAAATCTGGAATCATCGCTGTTACTCAGCCTCGCCGTGTTGCTGCTGTTTCTGTTTCTAGGTAATCCTCCATATTATACTACCAGCGTTCAGTTTTTAGGGTTAGTTCAGAAATGAGCTACAACTTGTATTTTTCTATGCTTGTAATGTAATTTCATATCATTGAATACATAAATATCACATGGTTGTTCCTCAACTTATGCTTAGAATTATTGTCATCAGCTTAAGTGAAATCCCTGAACTTGGCTGGATTTTTCTGAACTCATTGTGCTTCATAATTTCCGGGAAGATTGAATGATTCACTAGTGTCGTCCATGCTTGGATTTGACATTTCATTTCCAAATTATTGATCGAGAATTTCATTAATTTATTTCTCATTTATGGAATGGAATGTGACATTGTTTGGCTTGTCTTTATGCGGGGTGGGGGAGGGGGGATAAGATGAATTGGGTAATGAACCTCAGAATGATGAGACTGACTAGGTTATCATTTGCCGAAGGAAATTGCTAACCAGAAGACATTTCAATGGAGATGGGAGAAGGGAAACAGGGTCATATAATAGTAAAAATTTAGCTAATCTGAGATTTTTGGTTCCTCTGAACAAGAGAGTTATTGAGGATTATGAAAGCAAGTGTTTAGTATGTATTAGTAGAGACTTTCTTTATGTTAGATGAGGAAAGTTTGAGATCCGTTATATGACTTCAGAAGTCTTGTTGTTTGAGTACAATATTTCCTAGTGTTTGGAAAACCAGTCAAGAAAATTGCCACATTAGCCTTGACCTGAATCCTCTCTTGTTGATAGGTAATAGAAGTTTGAAAAAGTGCTAAGCAACATCTGTTTTATATATTTGCTTTGTGCTGTAGTTAGACCAACATTTGGTGTTCTCCTATTTTGCTTCATACTTCGAATTTATAAATTTTTTTCCGGTTCGTTCTTTGATAAATGCCTTCAACTGTTGGTGGACAGACGAGTTGCACAGGAGCAAAATGTTCGAATTGGAGAGGAAGTCGGTTATGCCATAAGATTTGAAGATAGAACTTCGGAGAAAACACGTATCAAGTATTTTTGTGGTTCTGAATTATCATTAATACCTATTACTACCATTGACTCTTTCTATTGATTTTGTTCCTTGATTGCTTTTCAGACATTTAACTGGAAGATTATTCAAATTGCAGATATCTTACGGATGGAGTGCTCCTTCGTGAGAGTCTTTTCAATCCGGAGCTGAATCAGTATTCCGTCATCATATTGGATGAAGCACATGAGAGGAGTTTGAACACGTTAGATCCACTTTCCATCCCCTTCTATGTGTTCATCTCATTTTGACATCTTATAGATATATCCAACTGTTATATTGTTGTAGTCTTTCTTCTACTTATTTATGCTTAGATGGTGTTGCTCATCTCTGTTGATGACTTTCTTCATTATGGAATAATCACAGGGATATATTGCTAGGTCTAATGAAAAGATTAATCAAATGGCGTCACTCAAACTTGAAAGTCTTGATCACATCAGCAACTCTTGACGGTGGAAAGGTATCTAGGTTCTTCTCTGACTGCCCCGTCCTTACTGTACCAGGAGAGTTATTTCCCGTGGAAATAGTACACATCTCAGAGCTTCCTAAAAGCTATGTCGAGGCTTCTCTAAAAAAAGCTATTGGTATGAAAACTATGACATCTTCGGTTTGTTTTATAAGTTTGAATATTGATTTTGTTCTTTCATTTCTTTCTTGTTCTTACTTAAATCTGCAATGTTTACCTTTCCTTTTCTGTGGAAAATTTCTTGTCTTTCTGAATTTGGTCTGGTAATTCATTTGGATGCACAGATATTCACGTACGGGAGCCAGAAGGGGACATTTTAATATTTTTGACAGGGCAGGTAAGTTTTTATGGATGTATTTCCTGTCTGATACTTTTTCTGTATATTGCTGTCCTTCTGTATCTCCCACTAAAAAGTAAATGGTTGAAGATGTACTATTTCCTTGAAAGTGAAATTGAGAATCTTATTTAGGATGACATAGAGAAGTTGGTACTGAAGTTGGAGGAGAAAGTTCAAAGTTTAGAAGAAGGTTCTTGTATGGATGCCCTAATCCTTCCTCTTCATGGATCCTTGCCACCTGAGATGCAGGCAAGTTGTTTTCCTTCTTAAACTCTTTGCCCTGAAATCCTGAATATTCTCGATCTTGTTAGTTTAGATGATCTGCTGTTGTGTTTGACTAGGCCCTTCTGAGTGCCCGAGAGATTTCAGATTTAAACTTAGTGTTTTACTGAAGGTGAACTAGCGTGTCATAGTCCTAGCTGGCTTCCAGAACGGATATTGGCAGTTGTCTGTGCTGGAATATTTTCATGTTTGTTTCATTTTTAGCTGTGATTGAGTCGCTCCATTTGATCACCAGTTGACAGCAAATAAGTTTTTTTAAGGAAAAAGGATAAATGCAATTGACAACAAAAAGTTTTTTGTTGTTGAAATATGTGATAAATAATTTGGTTTTCATAGTTGTTGTGGCATAGTTTATATAGCGACTACGCAACATAAGTGGAATATGTGGTTGAGTTGAACTTGCTTAGAGAACATATTTTTATTTGATTGATCATCTTCTTGATAAGACTTCAGATGAGTGTTCTTCTCCTTCTTTTTCTTCAGCCACAAGTGGTTTACCAAGCTGAATACTGGTAGCTGCATTATTATTGCTCTTGTCCAGGCACGTTTCCCAATGAACTTTCTCTTTCCTACTTTCTAGGACTGCAGAAGCCCATTATTCCGGCAGCTCCTGCCGGAATCCAAGCCCCCTTCTTTCAAGCCAACAGTTATCACCCACTGTGATTATTGCATACACCTTGGATCGTAGGATGGAGGAGAACAGAATTTACTTCAACGCAGGCTTCTAATCATTCGATATAACCAGATGGTCACCGGAAAGTCTGAATGGTACGAATGGGTTGAAAGAAGCCGGAAGATGATGCAAAGATCAGTTATGAGCAAGAAGGCTATGGAATGGATCTGCTCCTGTCTGAAAGAGGCTTCAAAGGAACAAAAGAAGGAGATTAGGAGGTGGAAATTTTCAGAGCAAGGAGCAGAGCACTTCTGTACAAGGAAACAGAATGGATATGGGAAATTTATAAGCATAATAACTCTAAATAGCGGGGGAAGGTCAGGTTTAATTATTCATGAGCTCGCATTGAATGCAGGGTGGCTGGACATAGCATTTAAGATTGAAAGGTTTGTTAAATGCCAGAGAAAGGAGGAGGACACACCTTTCTATAGGGTGACGGAGGATGACTACCCTTATGTAGAGGCTGTGCAAGAAAGTAGATCGGGGAGTAGAGATTTAAAAAGGACTGAGATTAATAGCAGCAAAGGAGGAATCCAGATAACCAAGTCAGTGAATATCCAGGAGGAAGACCTCCTCAAGAGATGCCTGATAGGATATTGCAGTGAAGAATTGAAGGAAAAACCAACTCTTGCGGATATCAGAAAGTGGGTTTCAGCAAACTGGAAAAAAGTATTTGGTGTTAACATATATGAATTGAACAGCGAGACATTCCTGTTTGAGTTCCCTAATAGATACATGGCGGAACAAACCATACAAGGTCAATGGAGGTGGAAGAACAACAGATTCCAGCTTGACTGGTGGAGCCCAACAACGGGATGCATCTCCAACACTACCTCTGTGAGAGAAACATGGATTAGAGCAGTAGGGATCCCCTTACATTTGTGGTCCAAGAAGATCTTTAAAGAAATAGGGGAACTATGCGGAGGATGGAGTGCAACGGAAGAAGAAACGGAGCTTAAAAACCACATGAAATGGGCGAAAATCTTGGTGAAGAATGATGGAAGAAATCTACCGAGGGAGGTGTCTATTTCCTGTGATGGGATCAAATATTACTTCCCTATCTGGGTGGAGAGCAAACCAAGGTTCGAATTGCTACCGGAAAGTGGTAGGTCAACTGCCGGAGAAGAGGACGAAGCTTTTTGCCCAGTTAATGGCTTTACACAGGGGACAGAAGCTGCATACAACTGCAATACAGTACAAAAAACCCTTTTTAGGGATTTTGGTACAACTCAGCACGTGGGCTCTGTGTTGACAGCTGGAATGTCAAGTGGGAGTGGGTCACATGAGCAGCATGTGCATTTTTTAAATGAGAAATTGGACTTGGGCCTTATTCAAAAGCCCAAAAACCATCTGATGGTTAAAGGATCCAAAGGCCCAGACTATGCAACTCAAGTCATTTTTAATGACTTGCAAGGAGGAAAGCCTGACCAATCAGAAGCCCAAAAAGAACTGGGCTTCGCCTGCGACATTGAAGCTATGCATGCAATTATAACAGTCGCACCAGAGAAGAGTACATATGCGAAGGTTGTCACTATGATATCTGAAGATGAAAATAGGGGAACTGCGATGGTTACGGGGAAAGAAATTCACCATTACAATGATAGGAATGGTGTCGGCAGTAGCACATAAACAGAGGGGAATGGGCTAGTGCTACAAAATTCAAATACAGAAATTGTTGATTGGGAAGTGGAGGAAGCCGAGCCAATTCTGCGGCAACAACAAAATTCCTCTTGGGTGCAACAAAATTTGATCAAATTGGGGAAGATCTTTGGAATTGATTTCCATGGACATGAAGAGGAGGCCATAGAATTACTTCTCCAGATAGATAGTTGCAGACAAGCAAGAAGAATGGAACAAGGCACTGAAGTTAAAAAGGACAAAATCAAAGGTGCACAAGCTTAAAAGTCTTGTCTCATTTGATGTAAAATTCAAAAGCTCAGGGAATAGGAACAAGGGGAGAAACACCACTCTAGTTGCAAGATGAAGTTTAAACTAGTGTCATGGAACGTCAGGGGATTGAACAACTGGGAGAAGAGGGAGACTGTCAAAAGCTTAATTTCCGAATGGAGGGCAGACATCATCTGTCTCCAAGAAACAAAGCTTGAGGGGAATATCACTGAAGTAGCGAATCAGGTTTGGGGAGGTAGATGGATCAGACATGCTTGTCTGGAAGCCAGTGGAACAAGAGGCGGAATCATTTTGATGTGGGATGAGAGGGCATGGAAGGGGGAGGTCTTAGAAATAGGAACCTACTCCATTACTTGTAGGTTTGAATCCTAAACACAGAACTACAATTGTCACATAACTGGAGTGTATGCTCCAAACGACTACAAGGAGAGGAGACTAGTGTGGGAAGAATTGGGTTCAGTAAGGGGATTATTTGAAGGGCCCTGGGCACTGTGTGGAGATTTCAATGTCTCTAGGTATATATCGGAGAAGAAAAATTGCAACAGTAGAACAAGGGGTATGAGGGAGTTCTCTGTTTTCATAGAAGACATGGAATTGGTGGATTTACAACTAGAAGATGCTGCATATACCTGGTTTAAAGGAGACCAGCATGTAGCAGCCTCTAGAATTGATAGAATCTTGTTCTCGAAAGAATGGGATGACAGCTTCAATAATCTGAAACAGATCCCCTTGCAAAGGCTGAGTTCAGATCATATTCCAATAGCCTTGATTGGTGGAAACTGGGAGAGAAATAAAAGCTATTTTAAGTTCGAAAATTGGTGGTTGCAATCAGAAGGTTTTGTTGACAGAGTAAAAGATTGGTGGTCATCATTCAGATACTCAGGGAAACCAAACTATGTGTTGGCTTGCAAACTTAAAGCTTTGAAGCACAAACTTAAGGAATGAAGAAAAGAGGAGAGTGGAAACCTTGGCCTACAACGAAAGAAACTGCTAGAACAATTGGCAGAAATGGACATGTAGAGGGAAAACAGAGTGCTTACAGGAGAAGAAATAACAAAAAAAGCTGCAGTCCTACTAGAATACGAGGAATTGATTAAGGAGGAGGAAATTGCATGGACACGAAGATCAAGAATACTATGGCTTAAGGAAGGGGACAAAAATACCAAGTTTTTCCACAAAATGGCAAATTCTCACAAAAGGTACAACAACATTGATCAATTAATGATACAGGGGGTAGTTACTAAAGAGCCAGCTGAAATTGAAGGAGAAATAATCACTTACTACAAGAAGCTGTATACAGAACCCATACCATGGAGACCTACTCATCAGTATGCACATTGCCCAGTCATTACCGAAGAAGAGAAAATGGCCCTTCAAGGCAGATTCGAGGAAAATGAAGTGCTAACATGTCTAAAGCTATGTGCAGTTGATAAGGCCCCTGGACCAGATGTTTCACAATGGGTTTTTTCATCAAGTGTTGGGAGAAAGTGAAGCAGGATATAATGGATACTTTTCAGAAATTCTATGATCAAGAAGTTTTTGAGAAGAGCTTTAATGCTACATTCATTGCACTCGTACCCAAAAAGAAAGGAGCAAAGGAGCTAAGGGACTATAGACCAATCAGTCTTATAGGTAGTATTTATAAAATACTATCTAAAGTACTCATAGAGAGACTGAAGGATGTGATAGACAAACTGGTGGATTCACAACAAATGGCATTTATAAAAGGGAGACAAATCATGGACGCAGTTTTGATTGCTAACGAAGCAGTAGACTCACTAAATAGAAGAAACCTGACATTCTTTGCAAGTTAGACAAAGAAAAAGCATACGATCATGTTAACTGGAAGTACCTGATGAAGACCGTAGAAATGATGGGATTTGGACAGAAGTGGAGGAACTGGATTATATTCTGCATCTCAACAATAAACTTTTCTGTTTTAATCAATGGGTCTCCTGCACGTTTTTTCAGCTCACAAAGAGGTCTCAGGCAAGGTGTCCCACTATCACCTTTCCTGTTCTTAATCACTATGGAGGGTCTAAACAGTATGATTAAGACAGCTAACACAAGAAGATGGTTGAAAGGTTTTGATGTGTCGAGAAATGAAGCTGAAAGTTTGGAAGTGACACATCTTCAATATGCCGATGATACACTCATCTTCTGTGGAGCTGAGGAAGAACAATTGAAATATTTAAGGGTGATTCTGGTCCTATTTGAAGGGGTATCTGGCCTGCACATTAATTGGCGGAAAAGCTTCATGTATCCCAATAATGAAGTCAATAATATGAGTTGTATAGCCTCAATTCTTGGGGGTGAAGTTGGCACTTTGCTAACAACTTACTTGGGCATGCCTTTGGGAGCAAAACCCAAGTCTATTGAAATTTGGAATGGTGTGATAGAGAAGTGTGAGAAAAAATTGGCTAGATGGAAAACTCAATACCTATCTATGGGAGGGAGGTTGACCCTCATCAACTCAGTCCTTGATGCTCTACCAACATACATGATGTCATTGTTTCCTATTCCAGCAGGGGTCATAAAAAATTTGGATAGGATAAGAAGGAAATTCCTGTGGCAAGGTAACAACGAGAAGAAAAGATTTCACCTGGTAAAATGGGAATCTGTGGTAACTGGGAAAAAGAATGGCCGATTGGGAATAAAGAATCTGATATTTCGAAGTGAAGCACTCAGAATGAAGTGGTTGTGGAGGTACTCAGTTGAAGATCAGTTAATGTGGAAAAGAGTGGTTGGTGCCAAATATGAGGCTGAAGATAGTTGGATGACTAAGGATGTGACTTCACCTTATGGGGTCAGCTTATGGAGATCCATAAGAGAATTATGGGAGGTAGTCAAACTCAATTCCAAGGTGAAAGTGGGGAATGGGAACATGACCAAATTCTAGAAGGATGAATGGCATGAGTCAGGTAATTTGGAACTCCTTTATCCAGACATATATAACCTAGTTCTCTCACAACAAAGGACCATTGCAGAGATTTGGACAACACGGGGATGAAATTTCCATTTCAGAAGACATCTCAATGACTGGGAAGTGATGAGGGTGGCAGAATTTCTCAACATTGTTGGAAATTTCAATGGACTCCAAGCTGAAGAGGATGCATTATGATGGAAAGGAAGCGGCAAAGGTATATTTAAAGTAGGTGCAGCTTACAGGTTGATGGAGCAACCAAGTCAACAGATTCCTACTTGGCCGTGGAGACAAATTTGGAAAGGCAGAATTCCTTATAAAGTCTCATGTTTTATATGGTTGCTAGCTAAGGAAGCAGCTTTGACACAGGATAATGTTATGAAAAGAGGGATAACCTTATGTTCTAGGTGTTTTCTTTGTGGAGAAACATCAGAAACTGTTAACCATCTTTTTTTACACTGCAAATTTACTCAACAGATATGGAGGGTATTTTTGAGTCTCAAAGGCATATCCTGGACTATGCCTAGGAGAATTACTGAAGCCCTAAAAAATTGGGAGGAGGCAGGAGTGCTAGCTAAAGACAGAACTAGATGGAGAATTATCCCTGCTTCAATCTGGTGGGCAACCTTTGAAGAGAGAAATTCTAGGTGTTTTGAGAGCATAGAGAATAGTATGCAGAAAGTTAAACTCAACTGCATTTTGTTGTTATGTTTTTGGTGCAATCAATTATACTCAAATGAAACTGTCTCTATAATTGATGTTTTAGACTCAATTTAGATTTAGAAAAGTGGAGTTTTGGAGTTCATCTGTATATAAGGTTTAGTACTACCCATGTACTATTGTGTTATAATACAAAGTTACCAAGTTCAAAAAGAATTATTGCTCTTGTAAATTCTATATGCATTTGTCAGTATTTTGCTTTTGTTCTCTCATCACAATTATGTATTGAGCATTTCTCCTTTTGCTATTTTCTGTTGATGGACAGGTGCGTGTTTTCAGTCCTCCACCTCCAAATTGTAGGCGGTTTATTGTTTCTACAAATATTGCTGAAACTTCCTTGACTGTTGACGGTGTTGTGTACGTAGATTTGACACCACTATGCACAATTGTTGGAGTTTATTCAAGTGTTAACATACTTTCTGACTAATTGTTTCTTATCTTTTTGTGACTTTGTGATGCTTAGAATGCTTAAGTTTTTATTTTTCAGATAGGATTTCCAGTGATTGATCATGCAATAATTTGGTGGTTAAAAAGAAGAAAACTCAGGACCCCTTTGGCCATAAAATTATTCAATTGTTTCCAGAATAATTTTTCACTTTATTTGAAAATCAGTTTCTGTCCATGAAAATTCCAAATTCTAAAATTGTATTTCAAATTTGGTAAACAACTTATAACCTATTTTCTTACTCATTTTCACTTTTGAAGTTGTATTTAAGTATTACTCCAAATATTCTTTGCAAAAAGTATAACCAAACACAACTCCATCATCAACTTCAACTCTATAAATTTCAAAAAAAGTGAAAAATATTTGGAATCTATGGCCAAATACCTCCTCAGTTAATTGCTAACTAATGGTTATCTAGAGAACCAATAAAGATTAATGGGTGAAATCAATGGGATTTTAATGTACCCCTGGTGTTTTGATTTGCTGTCTTGAGCATGAATATGTAGTATATGCTTTCCTGGTAAAAATTTGGGGAGGCGAGTAATTCTAATATTATTTTATGCAGGATAGAAAGTGGAATAACTAATACAAGTATAAGTAATACATGAATAACTATTCCTACATAACTAATACCTGCATAATATAATACATAGATTCACTCATATCTAATCCCTACATTACTAATACCTGCACAACTCTAACTAGCTACCAAATGGCCCCTTATAGTATAAACACTTCAAAATTTAAGTTTACTTTCCCAAAAGTGCTTTTATATATGTATTTCGAGTTAGCATCTTCTCAAGGAAATAATAATAATAATTAGGCCAAATATCTTTCAATCAAAGACCCCAGCAATTGCAGTATAGGTTCTTGCAGAAAGAGTAATTGTAAAGAAATCATCATGTACTTTACTAGCATTTGTCTTCATGTGTACTTGGGTATGTTTTTTTTTGGGGGAGTGGGGTGGGGGTCATAAATTGCAGTGTTTGGGCAAGCTTGTACGGACCTCGATTATTCCACCATATACTCGCCTCCTCCCACCAAAGGAGTTACTCGATAACTCTGCTCAACAAGGCTTAAGCTGGAGGGATGAAATTATCTAACTTTTCTTTTTTTCCCTCTGTTGGGATTTGAACCCCATCTCTTATGATTCTCATCCAAACCTTATTGACCTCTATGGCACACCCTTGGATGCAACTTGGCAGTGTGCTTGAGTGGATCTCTGAAGTCTTTTCCTGTTCTTGCAAGAATGTCATCCCCTCTAAGGAAGGCCTCAGCCAGTAGTTTGATTACTTCTTTGTTTTACTCATTTGAAGATTACTGTTGTCACAATGACAATGTAATTTATTCATGCAATCAACTTAGTTTACGGATAAGAAAGTGCTGTATTTAAGAGTCGTGGAAATTTTTAGGATAGGGAAGTCACTTTTTTTATTCGAGAGGGGAGGAGGACTAGGGAAAAGAGAAATATAAAAAAAAGTTAAAAACCTTGCTTTTTGCTTGTTTGAATTTGTCCTTATTTCTTTTAGACAGGGATGGTGGAATAATTGAATTCAAAAGATCCTGTGAAGTCTCTTTTGCAATATTTGACTGTCACAAACTGAGTAATTAGTACTATAATGAAGTCTTAACCATTCTCTTCTTTCCACTTTTAAAAATCAATGGGAGAGGAATGCTGCTTGCTCGTACTTCTGTGAAAGCATAACAAAGGAGGATATATCCTTCCTCTAGTCGAAGATTCCACTTATCTTCCCTCCCTTCTTCCCCATAGTGTAGCCTACTAACTGCGAACTAGGTGTGGGAGTTTTTATTGCATTTCCATTTATGCTTTCTATGTAATGGATATTAAATTCATGTTTTCTGCTTTTGGACATCACTAAACTGCTTTTTCATGCAAAAAACTGATGACAGGTATGTTATTGACTCTGGGTATGTGAAGCAACGACAGTATAACCCATCCACTGGCATGTACTCGTTAGAGGTTGTTCAGATTAGCAAGTAAGTTAACATGTGTTACCCTTTTTTTCTCTTTATTTTCTTTCAGTTGACCTGGTTTTGGGTGCTTAAGAAAGGAGTCTTTGTTTGAGGTGTAAAATTGCATCAACAGTTGGAAAATCTAGCTTTTTGAGAATCAAAAGGTATTTTTGGGGAAAATATTGTTCCCCTTAGTATGTCGGTCCCGTAGTTCAAAGGGTGCTTTGATGATTTATCAGTTAATACCATATTTACCCAGTATGGGTTTATGACCAGACAGTTTTTGGATACCTTATTGACTACTTTGTTCTGTCGGCAGGTGAAAAGTACCAAATCTTAGTATGCAATCTTTGCTTAGTGTTCCATTTTTGTTCTGTCGAATATATGTTGATATTAATATAGGATTACTTTTACTTCAGTAAAAGTTGAAGTAAAAATATATGGCTTTTTATTCCGTTTAACATATGTTGATATAACATACAGGGTTATACTACTTCAGTAAGAATATGTTTGACCTTTCCACCTATGAATGACTGCAGGGTGCAGGCAAAGCAGCGTGCAGGACGTGCTGGAAGAACACGTCCTGGAAAGTGTTATCGTTTATATCCCTCTACGGTTTACCATGATGACTTTTTGGATGCAACGGTTCCTGAAATACAAAGGTCTTCACTGGCTGGAACTGTACTTTATTTGAAGTCCTTAGATCTTGCGGATATGGATATTCTCAAATTTGATTTTCTCGACTCTCCTTCCAGTAAGCATCAGTTTCTCTTACCTTATTCTAATTGGATTTATTCTCCAAATCTCCTCCACCTTTGTAAAATGTCTACCTGTTCAATTATTCATTGTTTTGTTACTTTTGTTGCAGTCGAGTCTTTAGAGGATGCCTTGAAGCAATTATATTTAGTCGATGCAATTGATGAAAATGGTTCAATCACAAGTCTTGGACGAAAGATGGCTGGTAATAGTTCATCTCTATTGATTTATATTCTATTTTAGATTAGAGGTCGCCTGTAATCCAGACCCTCCCACCTCAGAAGAAAAAAAAAACCAAAGCTTGCTTGGAAAGGATGAGACATGAATTTTCCTTTAAATTTGGCTTCCTCCCCTTAAGAACTATGGAGGGAGTTCATAAAGTACACTACAGTTTTCCTGCAATCCATAATTTTGGAGATTATAAAGTGATTCATTCCGTAACAAAACTAAAGGAGGTCTATCTTTTCAATTTTGTCCAGAGCTTCCACTGGAACCTTCTCTTTCGAGGACCTTATTAGAGGCAAATGAGTTGGATTGCTTGTCCCAAGCATTGACGGTTGTTTCCATGTTGTCTGCTGAGACCACATTGCTTCCTGCCCCAAGGTATAGAATTGTCCAGAATTCATGCACGTACTGATTCGTGGTAGCATTGATGTCTATAAATACCATTGTTTTCCGTGCAAGTCAACTTGGTATTTTCTTTTGAAACTGGTACTTTGTATATATATATAGAATCTGAATCTTACAGGAGTTGTAGTACCTCCCATATTTACAAAGTACTACCTACATCTATGATTCTATGATTCTATGATCCTATGTCTATAGTGAGTTTAAAACATCAATGATAGAGACAGGATCATTAGAAAGTAACTGATTACACCAACACACAGTAGCAAGATGCAATTGAGCTTAATCTGTTGCATACTGTTCTCTAAGCTCTCAAAACACCTAGAATTCCTCTCCTTCCCTAATGTCCACCAAATGCTTTCTGGGACTATCCTCCATCTGCCTGTATTCTTGGACAACAACCCAGCCTGTTCCCAGCTTGTTAAGGCCTCTGTTATCTTCCCAGGCATGCTCCCTGCTATTCCTCTGAGGTTCAAAAACAATCTCCATAGTTGTCCTGTGATTCTACAATGTTAGAATAGATGATTCACATTCTTAGCCCCCCACACAAGAAGCACCTGGGGCTTAAAATTATCCCCCCTTTTCAGTAGGTTCTCTTGGGTAAGCACTGCCTCCTTTGCCAGAAGCCACACAAAGCATGCCACTTTATATGGTATTTTAGTTTTCCAAATATTCTTCCGTGGCCAACTGCTAGGCCGCTGGTTGTGGTTGTTCATTTTCCTGTACACTTTACTCACTTTGTATATGCCTTTCTCATCTCCCTTCCACCATAGTTCATCTTCATCTGCTCCCAATCCATTGAATTGCTCAATCTTGTTGATGAAATCTGCCATTCTTGGTATTTACCAATCATTGAGGTTCCTTCTGAAGTTGAATCTCCATTCCTCTGATGTCCATAATTCTGCTATGGTAGACTGTTGGTGTAGTACTAAGGAGTAGATATCTGGGAATAGCCTTTCTAAGACCTAAGTTGCCGCCTTCATGTCATTCATCTATCCAGAACCTGGTTTTAGCCTTTCTAATCCTGGGAATGGTCTTTCTAATCCTGTTCTATACTACCAAACAAGCATCTAGCCAATAGTCCTTCTCCTTCATGGTCCGAAATTTCATCTACTTCTATTCTACCCTTCTTGCTTCTCACCTCTGCTTCACGAATGGTCTTACCAGGCCATTTACTTTCCTGTACGGCTTTAGCATAGGGGTAGTTAATTTCTGTCAATCTTGGAGGGCCTGCAATCTCCTGCCTTTTGGGGGCAGTAATGAAGTTCTCTATCTTAAATGCAATGTCACACCAACCTGCATTTAAGGCAGTTTCCGGTATAATCAAGACTGACCTTCCTCCTCTATTTATTGACAGAATGCTTATAAATCTTCCATACTCAATTCTGTTTTCTTGTACTAAACTGTTCAGCATTTTTCTCTGTAATTTTCCATCTCCTCACTACCTTCTTCTGGTCCATAGAAGCTTCTCTGAGTGTGAAGCAAATCCACTCCATGATCTTGCAGCTCATTGAGGTTCTCCTCATCAGTCTGCGACTCCTTTCTACCCATTCGTACCAGGTTGAGTTTCCAGAGTTCCATCTTGTAATGTCAAAAGATTTAAAACCAGCATTGAAATAAATCCTATTCTTGTCCATTGGTAAAATAGTGATTTACCACTGTACTGGTTTAGAAGAGAAGAAAAGGTGGGGGAAAAGCTAAATCAGTAGGAAATAGCTAAGGAGAGAAAGAAAGCTGGCTGATTCTGGCAAGCTGCCACTGGAAAGTGGTAAAAAAAGAGGGGTCTCTCTCTCCTAAGAAGTAGGAGAGAGAGTGTTCTTCGGGAGTGTGCCTGAGAGCATTCCTCCTCCCTTATAGATATATTTGCTTAACATTAAGTCAACTTGATATTTATACTAAGAAAAATCTAATACTCCCTCCATTTCAAAATAAGTGGTGCTTTTTACCTTTTCATTTTGCTTAAAATTAAGTGGTGTTTCACATTATCAAGAAGACATTAATGATGTTCTTCCAGTTTTACTCTTATTTAAATATAGATAATTTTACATAACCAAGAAACTACTAAAGAGCTATATCTTTTTCAAAATATTTATTAAGGGGAAGTTAGTAAATATATTTTTACTTTTTAGGAATGAGTAGTTTTCTAAAGGGATGTGCCCAAGCTAAAAACACCACTTATTTTGAAATGGAGGGAGTATATTCTTCTGTAACAAAGAAATTGAGTTTCTCCACAGCATTAAAGCATCGAAACATCTGGTGGTGGTTTCAATGAAAAATTATTGCATATTTTTATGTCAAATACAAGTATTATGTGTGGAGTTTCTTGATAAAGAAGTATAATGAATTAGAGCTGCAATTAGTCTGAGATCTAGAATGGTTGCTTTGTTCCAGATTTAGTATTTTTATGGTGCAAAACCTCCGTGATTTTTGAACATGAAGTTTGTGAACTGAAAATATGACATGGAGGGAGTATATTCTTCTGTAACAAAGAAATTGAGTTTCTCCACAGCATTACCATGTGAGAAATATAGGAAAAGAATTTTATTGAATTGTTGTATCTACATTAATATAGAGAGACCCTATTTATAGACACTACAATAGACTCCTTTTCCAACTAGGACACTACAATGTAATTCTTTTCTAAGTAGGACACTATTACTATTCCTATTCCTATTCCTATTACTATTCCTATTTTAAGTAGGATTGTATATACCTATCCCTATTGTAAGTAGAATTGTATATATCTATTCCTATTCTAACACTCCCCCTCAAGCTGGTGCATACAAATCATATGTACCTAGCTTGTTACAAATATAATAAATACGAGAACTGATGAGGGGCTTGGTGAGATATCTGCAAGTTGATCACTCGACTTCACAAAATTGACAGTCAATCTCAATGTGCTTAGTCTTCTCATGAAATACTAGATTTGATACAGAATGTCAATCAATCTCAATGTGCTTGGTCTTCTTTTGAAATACTGAATTTGATGCATAATGTTGATAAAACACCGAGTGATAAATTCTTGAATTACAGTGTTGAACTTCCCAAGCCAACCTTGAGAAGACTGTTTCAGACCATAGAGGCATAGAGTGACTTACAATCGACACACAAGGCTACCAAACTCCCCCTGAGCAACAAAACCAGGTGGTTGCTCCATATAGACTTCTTCCTCGGGATCACCCTTTTTTTATTCTTTTTTTTTTTTTTTGCAAAAGCAGATCTGAAATAGAAAGTGCTCGAAATCTGATCAAAATATATGGATCGTCTCGAAATCAATAGATGAGTAGATCTTAAACAAGAAAGTCATTGTAAAACAAGTCGGAACATGCTCATACGCCGGAGTATTAGATTTGATGGCTGAAAGTTGTCACAATCTCAGAAATAAAATTATATAGGTAGGGTTGGAATGATGGCACAACCCAATTGGAAAATAGAAATTATATAGAAAAGGTCGGATTGACGGCACGACCCTATTGAAAAAGAGAAATAATATGGGTAGGGTCAGAATGATGACACGACCCTACTGAAAAAAAAAGAAGAAATTATATGGGTAGGGTTGGAATGATGGCATAACCCTACGCAAATCAGATTTGAGGAGTCACCGGAAAGACGAATGGAACTACGCAAATCAAATCTAAGGAGTCATCGAAAAGACACAATGCTCTGCAACTCAAATATGAGAAAGTAGTTCGAAAAAATCCATGGTACTATGCAAATTAAATATAACAAGTAGTCCGGAGAGATGCACGGTGCAACACAAATCAGATATGTAAGAAAAAGGTAGTCACCGGAAGGATGGCACGGTGCTACACAAATTAAATATGAAAAAAGTAGTCACCGAAAAGATGGCACGGTGCTACACAAATAACGATGGATATGGGATTGACACAAAACAACCCTAGAAAGTCACCGGAAATTGACGTACGGTGATTGAGTTTTCTTCTCTTGAATATGGGGTTCATGCATATATCATTGGCCCTACTTTTGTTAACATAATCATTGGCTAGACGGGCGGCATATATGGGTAATAGCCACCCGCCGGCAGCGGAAGCTCTTTGATTCTCTACCAAGATCGTAGAGGCTCTGATATCATGTGAGAAATATAGGAAATTTTTTTTATTGAATTGTTGTCTCTACATTAATATAGAGAGACCCTATTTATAGACACTACAATAGACTTCTTTTCCAACTAGGACACTACAATATAATTCTTTTCTAAGTAGGACACTATTACTATTCCTATTCCTATTACTATTCCTATTCTAAGTAGGATTGTATTTACCTATTCCTATTCTAAGTAGAATTGTATATATCTATTCCTATTCTAACAGTTTCAATGAAAAATTATTGCGTATCTTTGTGTCAAATACAAGTATCATGTGTGGAGTTTCTTGATAAAGAAGTATAATGAATTAGAGCTGCAATTAGTCTGAGATCTAGAATGGTTGCTTTGTTCCAGATTTAGTATTTTTATGGTGCAAAACCTCTGTGATTTTTGAACATGAAGTTTGTGAACTGAAAATATGAAGGGAAGGATTAAGCTGCCGGTGAGAAGAGCAGCTTGATTCTTCAAAGATAAATAAATTGTCAACTATATCAGCATCTTCTCCTGCTAAGACACTGTCAGAAAGATTATATTGCTACAGTATCTATGTATCAAAAGAACGACAAAGTCATAATATAAGAAATATGTGACTCTTAATTAGGATTAAGCCGTTTCTCATAATAAGGTAACCAAAATGGTTTGTTATCAATTTTCCATACATATAAAAATATTCCACAGGTCAAAGCCTTACTTTGACTTGACAAAGAAGGCAAGATGTTATGGTCTTGTTCTTGTTGTTTTTCCATCTTGAAACGTTGCAATCTTATGTTCTTCTTTTGCATTCTTTTGTCCTTCAACTTAAGCAGGCAATACTTCAAAGTTGACTAACTAATTTGTTAAACTTGCAGTAAGAGCTTTGAGAAGAAGAGGAGGCACACTCCTTCGAACCTTCCTGATGGTTTTGGCTTGGGTGATCACATCCAGCTACTCCAAATTTATGAGCAATGGTACCAGACCGACTACAATATAGACTGGTGTAAAGAGAACAACTTACAGGTATTTTACTGTACTTCCATGAAGCACCATCACACATTTTTATAGTACTACTGGTTTTGTTATTTGATTATTTGATTTGATTTTTTTTTTTTTTTACTTTTTATGCCATTTTGGCATAAATGGAATGACATAAAGAGATTCTATTCATTCCAGATCTTGTCAATTGTAGGTCCGCGGGATGGTGTTTGTGAGAGATGTCAGGAAACAGTTATCTCAAATAATGCAGAAAATCACTAAAGGTAATGGTTTCCTGTTGCTAGAGTTTTCAAAATACAAGACAATGATAGATTAAGGCCTTCCAGATTGTCCTGTTTGGGAGTTTTAGAATTTTAACGTGTCCCTTTCATTTTAAACATCATAATATGGCATCTGTAGTCTACTATGCAATTAACTTTGCACCAACCTTGGGTTAGGGTTTAGTTTCTGATGGTTCTACTGCTCTGGTGCCTGCATAATATTTCTGGAAAATCAAGCTTCTAAATGTTCCTTTATGTTGTCTGCTTAAAATTAGGCTCATTAGATGTCCAAACAAGCAATAGACGGAGAGGCGGCCAACAGGAGTACAAAAATTTGAGGAAAGCACTGTGCATTGGCTACGCAAATCAGCTTGCTGAACGAATGATTCGACATAACGGTTATCGGCCTCTTGGTTTCAAGTCTGAACTCGTACAGGTAATTACTGTTTTACTGTGCTACTCTGTTGTGTTTGTCCATTTTTGTGGAGGCTGATAACGCTCAATTGTACCCTCCTCATAAAAGAGTAAGCGATTGTCATAGTAATTACTGGAAGTATTTCCTAGTTGAATTCAACAGAGATCAATTATATGGGGCTGTTAAGACTTAGTTCGTTGATTTATGTGTAATACAGTGCCAATTATCTTTTTAAGGTGATTTTAATTATTAATACCAAAAACTACAATTATAAGCTAACAATCAAGAAAGCGTAGTAAAGATAGATTGTAATCATTATGAGAGAAACCTAGGGTTCCACCGCCTCTATGAATTTGTTCAACTTGTTGATTTGTGTGGATTAGTGACAACTTATTAGGCTATCTTTATTCTTATGCCATGGTCTTCCAACTTAGACGTATTTTTACTTTAACTCATATTTCTATTCATTAAGCACGGGGCTGGGCACTCGGTCGGTTCGGTTTACAAAATTCGGTTTGTTTTTTTTTGGTTTTCGGTTTGATAATAATATTAACCGAAAACCAAACTGAAATAAATTCGATTCAGTTTGATTTTCACAATTTTGGTTTGGATATCATTTATATTGAGCCTTTTTCGGTGGGTGAATTGAGTTTTTTACAGATTAAGAGAACTTCTCCAGGAACTTCGTGATGATACATTAGCTGTCCGGAGACATATATCTGTGTTTGCCTAATTATTTCTTTACCTCTTTAGTTTAAGTGATGAAGATTGAAGACTCTTGTGATAAAAGTAACAAAGTAAAGTAAATGGTGTCCATCCATAGTAAATGGTGTCCATCCATGGGTTCAGAAGTAGATAAAAGTAACAAAGTAAAGTAAATGGTGTCCATCCATGAGTTCAGATGTACATCGGCAATGGTGGTCTTGTGGTGGACGATGGTGGTCTGGACAGTTTTGTGGCGTCGGCAAGGGTGGCTTGTGATTTGTGGGAGTGTGAGTACTAAGTTGTGAGTTTAGGGTAGGGAGTTGGGCTTGGGTTTGTTATTTTAATTTGGGATTTTGATGTATTGGATTGGCAAACTCACTTAGGGGCTGTTTGGTAGAGTGTATAAGAATAGTGTCGAATATGGTGTAATAGTAATGCTCGTATTAGTTATGCTAAAGATTATTTCCTGTGCAGTGTTTGGTTTGATGTATTAAAAAAAACATGCGTTGCATAATTTCCATAAAAAATATTTGCTTACAAAAATACCCTCCACAAATATGGTGAAAATATGTGGAAAAGGTTTTGAGGGGTAATTGTGTCTTTATAATGCTAAAGCATGGCACCCAAGGGTGTGTGTAGTAGTGAATGAAGTGGTTGAGAACCCTAAGATCTCAGGTTCAAAACTCAGTAGAGACAAAAAACATTAGGTGATTCTTCCCATCTGTCCTAGCCTTGGTGGATAGAGTTACTAGGTACCTGTTGCTTGTAGGAGGTGGTAGGTATCCCATGGAATTAGTCGAGGTCCGCAGAAGCTGGTTTAGACACCACGACGATAAAAAAAAAATCATGCTAGTGCATGCATTAAAATCCTTTGCATTAGTAATAGCATGGATTTCCAGGTATTAGTTATACATATCTTAATACCAAATAAAGTGTATTAGTTATACATAGATTGAAGAAGTTGACCAAACAAGATACTAGTAATACACAAAGCTAATGCATGCATTGTTTTTTCCTAATGCACTCTACCAAACGACCCCTTAAGTCTTAACCCAGTATGTTATGTTGGTTTGATTCACACTCCAAGTTCTGAGAAAGATTTATCATTCGAAAAGAGGAAAAATGGAGTCTGTCTAAGGAAATGCGTTGAGAAAGGGCAGATGTATAGAACCTTTCAACGAGATAGTGCTTTTTCAACTCTCTCAAAATGGAATCTTATTCCAAACATATATGCCATGGTTACTTACTTCGAGAGGGTACAAATATCTAAGTTTGATATTTTTAGATACGAATGAAAAATGACTTGCAATAAAATTCGGTTCTTTGGGAATTAAATTTTTCAAAAAACTAAAAACCGATTGATCAAACCGAAAAACTGTAACGGAAATTAAAAAATGTTCAGTTCGGTCGATTTTTTCAGTTTGAACTGAAATATGCCCAGCCCTAGTTAAGCATGCAGCAGTGATGATTCTGAATGATCTCTATTGGTTCGACGCTCCAATTCCTTGGGCAGTCTAGTCAACCTGCTGATTGAATCAAACCCTTGATACAATTTTTTTTCCCAAGATTGATTGAAAGGGCACAACCAAGAGCGTGCACCTCCCTCATTCATAGTGGTTAAATACAGATTCAATTGGAATAAGTAAAATGCTAAACACCTTATACCACAAATGAATCAAGAAATTAAATGAATAACATAGATTTGGCTTAAACTCGAGATAGGTGTTTAGACGTTTATGCTAAGATCGACACAAACGAATAAACAATAAGAGCTCATCATATTAATCATGAGAACAAAAGAAAAGAGTTTGAAAGCGAATCAAGATTGGATTCCTCCAGACGCGTGTTGCTTCTCTACAATATTCTCTCAGTGTTGTTCTCGTGTTTTTAAGCAAAAGATGCTAAAAATAACCTAATTATTTATACAACTGGATAAGACTTAGAATTTCCGGACAAAAACACCCTGTCGGTCCACCTTTGCAAGATTGCATAGATGTGTGTGGCTTGCACAGGTCCTCTATGTGGGACGCAGACAACTTCACACAGCTTCACTCAGACGTGACAATTTTCAGGACTTTTTCTTTAGCGTATTCAGTGGTGTTGCATAAGTCTGTTGGATGCACACATGGGACCTCTGTTGGTTGCATAGACCTCTGCTGGCTACATTGATCTACGAGACGCCACATACTTCACAGTTTTCGATCCTGATTCCACTTTCATCATTCTATCTTTTTTTTTCATCCTTTTTAGCCTTGACCGCATCTATTGATCAACAAACCTGAAACATGACAAATTCCGCGTGATTGAGCATAAATATATACTAAAAGAACCTACAAAAGCGTAAGCAATTGACGCTGAATAAGTGGTAAAATCACCACTTATCAGAGGCCATAGTCTAAAGTTTCATCTTTAGTTTGAAAATGAACTCTAAACATGATATATGTGCTCCTTAGTCAGTTATCATATTGGGACGAGATCTATGTCGCTGCGTTATAGATGTACCAATATTATAGTTTTATACTTGAACTGGTATATTTCAACTTTCAAATCTTGAGTTCCTTATTAATTGTGCAGGTCCATCCATCTTCTGTGCTAAAATCAGATGAGGATGGGATGTTTCCAAACTACGTCGTCTATCATGAACTGATAGTTACTTCACGTCCATTTATGCGTAATGTATGTGCAGTTGAGATGCGATGGGTTGCACCAATCTTAGCGAAGCTTGAGAAACTAAATGTCTTTAAACTGAGGTAAGTAACATATGCTTGACATTTGAGGCGATTTACTTATATTGTCCTATCCATTTGTTTGAACTTTCTTGTGCATGGAACAGTGGGGGATCTAGCCAGCCTGATAACCAAATTCAAGAAGTAACTTCGATTGTGGAAAAGAAAGAAATTGCTGCAATTCAGCCACCCGAAGACCGTGACAGCAGAATACAAGCTGCTCGGGAAAGATTTTTAGCTCGGAAAGGTCAGAAGTAGCTTTACAATGGTTGTTCGACAGATTAATCGGTTATGCACATGGACTATCTTTGCCAGAAAATTGTTTGCTGCTCAGCTGGAAGTAGAGCAATTCTCCCACTTGATGCAGAAATCTGGCCCATCTGATTCATGAGTAGCACCAAAAGGTTTTTAAGAATGGTGAGATGAATTATATACCTTTCTCGGGCTTTTGAGTAAGATCAAGTGTAGTGTCTGTTCTTATCAGTTTAATATCTGATACGTGGGCCATCGATCCACAAGATATTAACAAGAATGGTCAGATGTTTGTTTGATCTCAACTTCTAAGGGAAGAGGGAACAACAGTTGTATGTTTTCAAAGTGGAAGGGCCCTCTAAGAAACAATCAAATTGGTGAAGAAACAAGCAAGTTATAATAACCTGTGTTGTAGTTGAGTGTGTCATTGATGAACACATACATGATGAAAGACTCCTCATCAACCATCAAGAATGGCAAAGTTCACTATGCCCATGACAGTTGGGCATTTTCGAAATTTTCATTTGACCGATAAATTTAGAAACTCGGTTCTATTTTCTTATGACTGAGGAATTTTGAAGGGTCAGTTGGTGCACGGTTTGAGATGGTGTATAATGAGCTTGCCTTTTTATCGTTCTCCACTTAAATACTACTTGTATTAGGTTTTAATATGTGGTTGTGTTCGATCCCCTAATGTGTGTTTAACCTTACATCACATGCCGTGGTTTTATGACTCAACTAAATCCCTAACAACCAGATGCTGTTTCTATTTTACCTGAAGTTTTTTTTTCACGTTATATGTCGTCTATTTAGTTTTTTGAGGCATTGAATCTCAATGCCTACTCGTAATCACAACCAAAATGCACATATGCATTTAACTAAGATTCATGTGCAAACTGTGGTTCATTTTTTCTTTTTAAAAAAGGAAATAAAATAATTACAAACATGTACTCTTTATATTCATACCTCACTAAATAATTACACTATATACCCCGCTTCTCCCCTATTAATTTCGCTTAACTGATACTAAATCAGTATATATATACTGTATTGGTATCATTAAGGTTCTTATTTAGAAATTACTCATTAGTCAATGATATTATAAGAGTACATGTATCATTGAACTCATCTAGGATGCCAAGTCACCTTGACATGTGACATGAATTTGGGTTTCAAGGTGAAATGGATCTTTGGACTTAAATTTAAAAAATTGGACTTATTTATTTGTGCAGTCTAAATTAATTAATTATTCAACTCAAATAAATATGAATTTAATTCAAATTTTATATGAATTGAATCCAACGAAATCAATGTGTCTACATATGTCCTCTACTTCAAAGGTTTGTCAAGTGAGACGAGGCTTGAAGTAGCCGAAGAGGATCGGAAGAGCCGATAAATTTCTTTCTCCCTTTTTTTGTATGTTTGTTCACGTGTAGCTTGTGCATTATTTTACTTCCAAAATAGATTTGATCACTTCCTTTGCAAAGAAGTCCATTTTCAAACGTAAAGCAAGCATGGTCTTTGTTATCTTTTTATTTTGCATGAGGTTTAGGTTTATGAAAATGATCTCGATATCAAACCAAGAAGGTACACCAGATGTTTGTGTACCTTTCCGACTTCGGTGAGTAAGTACTCAACTTCTTGCAATATATCAAAATTTCAGATCAAAACTCCCTCTAGATTGATCAGAATTAATTAATTTCTAAGAGTATGTTTCGATTGGTTTAGAAATTGGTCAAACCTACTTTTAAGTTATTTTTAGCTTTTGGGAGTATTTGGAAATAACTTTAAAAAAAGTTAGAAATCACAATAGGAATGCCGAAATCACAATCTTCTTATTCTATTGGAAAGAAGGCTCAAAGAACTACAACATGTGTAAAAATCACGATCAAAGGCTTTGTGAATTGGTAGAAATATTGCTTCGAAGTCAGCTCACAATTCTCTCTTCAGTTTCGCGCATCTGTAATAGCAAATTCATAACTCAGAGTAGGAGTTTTGAAATCATGAGATTCTTGTTCCATTTGAAAGTCAACTCGAAGAACTACTAAATGTTTAAAAACCAAGGCCAAAGGATTTATGACTTGGTACAAATATTTCTTCAAAGTTAGCTCGCAATTTTGTCTTGCTCGACTTTTCACCTTTGCGTATCTGTGGTAAAAAAATTCATAACTCGAAGTAGGAGCATTGAAATCACGAGCTTCTTACTTCATTTAAAAGAGGACACCAAGAAATACTACATCAACAAAAATTATGCCCAGTGACTTTTTGTATTTGTACAGATATTTCATTAAAGTTAACTCAGACGTTCCAAATCATGAGTTGTTTAATCCTATAAATAATATCTCTGCCAAATCTGAAAGATTAAATCGAAGAAATTAGTGAAGTTGACGCTATGATTTGGCAAGTCGTGACATTGGTCAATACGCGTCACGAATCTTATTCCTTTTTTTGTTTCTTTTATAGATTTTGCATAGGATTTCAAATAAATTTGATGTCTTCTAGACGAGGTATACAAGATGCGGATGTGTTTAAGTGTTGAGCAACAAGCAATCGATAAAATTTTTATGAGAAAGAAAATTTTATTATCATGGATCATTGCACGAGGTTCCCCACCCTCTTATGGTAATTGGACCTTTTACGAGAGGTGATAAGTGAAGTAATCGTAACCTCCAAAAAAATTCTTTGAAGTCAATAATTTGCATGACTTTAGGCTCTTTGCATAGGATTTCAACTAATTCTTGTTTTAATCACAGATATAATAAACTCTAGCAATGTTAAAGAAAAAAAATATTTCATACTTCAATGCAAATTGTTTTCCTTTCTTTAGTTTATGTTTGTCTTCACATTTGAATGAAGTATTGTGATGATCAAGTAATGACACTTTTTTTTCAAATTCGATAAGCTTGATGACATGTAGTTTAGACTCGTAAGTTCAACAACATTTTGATCAACTTGCAATTTAGGCTCATGAATCAAAAAGCATTTCAACTTACAGTTTAGGCTCGTGTGTCGAGAAGCGTTTCAACATGTAGTTTAGACTTGTATGTTGAGAAGCATTTTAACTTATGGTTTAGGCTCGTGCATTGAGAAGTATTTTGGGAGAGAATTCCATCAATATAACTATTCCTCTAACCTTTTGTGATGAAGCATTAATGTACTTCGATTTGGTATTGGATTTTATGCTTTTACATAGTTGAAGTTGATTAGCACTTGATCTTGTGTTGGCTTTTGAAAATCGCAATTTAAAGCTTGATGTTTTTGTCTTTGTGAGCAATCAAAGTCCAAGTGTCATCATTCTTGTCATTGGAGAAATCACGTACCTTGGATGTGTTTGTTGATTTCTTCAAGGCAAAAACTTTATCTGGTCCGTAACTCCCAAACTGGAACATGATGATTCCTTCTTCAACGTTTAGTGATGACACACAGAGCATAGGTCGTAGAACTTCTGAAATTGAACTTTTTTATGGTCAAGTTCGAAACTAACATGGTTTGCATCAGCCGTCTCACCATCGTCAATGATGATCTTTTCCTCTCACACCACGGTCATGATCTTTTCCTTTAGGATGAAGTATTTTGTGGTGTGATAACCAACAATGCAGTGAAATTTACAATGTTTCGACTTTGTTGGATTCTCTTAATCGCTTTTACTTAGGGAGCGAAATGATTTCATTGGTTAGCAGCTCATCATAGAAACGTCAGAATCAGGAAAGCGATACACCTTTGCTTGTAACTTCTTCAAGGTAAATTGATTTTTCACTTTTTGCGTTTGTTGATATGCAACTTTCTCTTTCAACTTTTATCTTGTGGATGCCTTCGTAGAAGTCACGGTTATTGTCATGGAATTCTTTGTATGGAATTCTGATGACTCCTTGAGTTTAGAAGCTTCTTTCTTTGGGTCAAAGACAAGTAATGTTTTTCCATGCTTGCAATGCTTAACTCCATGTTATGAGCGCGCGTAGCTAATTCTTCAAAAGTTTAAGGATTAATTCCCTGGAGGATATACTCAAAGCTCCAATGCATTCCTCAAATAAAAATTTCAACCGAGTTTCAGAAAGTTGATCCTTAGAATCTAAACTCAACATTCCCGACAATTGATATAATTCACTATAGACTCATCCTTATTTTGTTTTGTGTTTGTCAACTCCATCATGCTTATTGTACGATGGTGCTGTAAAAATAATTAGGGAACTTTTTTTTGAGTTGCCCCCAACTATCAATGGACTCATGTTCCAAGTCGATATATCAGTTGGATGCATTTAATAACCTTTTAGAAAAGTCACAAACTTTTGAAAATGTCACAATCTTTTGAAAAGTCACTACTCTTTAATGTGACAATGTGTTAACTTTTAATAAATAAATAAATATAAATATAAAATATAGAAGATATATTAAATTGGATGTTTTATTTGGAGGTATTATAATAATTTAACATTCAAGTTAGGAAGTATTTTTAATTGGGGGTACTATAGTAATTTAATTAAGTTAGGAAGTTCATGCTTCTAAGGTAGTATAGAAGATATAAATTAATCAAGTTAGAGAGTTCATGCTTTTAAGGTAGTATAAAAAATATAGATAGATAGATAGCTCATACAAACATAACTATTCAATTATATATTAGATTCAAAAATATTTTATTTGATATAATCGAATAACTAAATCAAGAAAATTTTAACCAAAAGAGAAAAATCAAACCAAAGTAAATTTATTTCAATTGGAATTGAATTTTTTTTCCTCAAAAAAATAAGTGCATATCCTTAGTTTTTTTTGTGAGATAAGGATTCAAAAAAAATGGATACGTGTAACTTCATGTCCATAATTGATCATAGAAAGATTTTTACACGACACTGCAAAATCAAAGGAGATTGCAATTTGGGACTACTAGATCATCCTCATGTTCTGGTAAGATTATCGAATAAGGAAGACTTTGTGGAGGTGTATTCTAGGGCAGTATCATTCATCACACTAAAAGAAAAGGGCGTAAATAATCAATACCAATGTCGAATTCAATGGTTTAATCCAAAAGAGGAGACCCCAATTGCTTTAGCTTGGATTTCTTTCCCGAGTCTATCAACGCAAATGTTTGCTCGTGAAGCCCTGTTTTCACTTGCATCAGCCGTTGGGACTCCCCTACAAGTTGATAAGGCAACAACAAGGCCTAGTGTAGCTAGGGTAAAAGTGGAGGTTAATCTATTATCATCTCTTCCAGATAGAGTTAGAATGTTTTTTAAAGATGAAAAAACTGGTGTCGCTAAGGAGGTGTTGCAAAAAATTGTCTAGGACAAATTGCCCTCGGGGTCACAAGGAGGAAGAATTTAGACTGACTAAGGAGATAGAAGGTGGACTGATTGATGAAACAAAAATAAACGGAGAAAAGTTCCAAGGAGATTTGCGATCAATTTTGGATGAGAAAAAGAAAGCTCTTTCTCTTACAAAAACTGGAAAAAAGGTAACATTACCAAATTCTTCTAACAGCAACTCTGGAAAAAATAGTGTGGATAACCTTAACAAGGAGAAACACGCTATAACAGCAACATCTGGGCATAAAGAAGATACAGAAGCTATGTTACTTGGGACGCTGACTAGTAAGATAAGTGAGCAGCTTAGTGCGGGTACACCAGGTTCTTCCACTCCTGTCCATATTGATGTTGAGGCACAAAATAATGCAGATAATAACTCAAGGGAGTTGATCGATACATCACAAGTTGTTACAGGGCAGTTATCGTCTGGATTTGTGAAAGATGGAGAGTTGGGTTCGCCTAATGCAGTTGTGGTTACTAAATCAAGGCAAGATGAAGCCAAACAAGGCAACTCTACCGCAGAAAAATTCAGTAATCAATGGACTTTGGTGTCACATAAAAAAACGGCTGACTCTAAGTCCTCAAATAATCACATTTTGCACCAAAACAATTCTACACAGGTTGAATTTGATAGAAGTAATAGTGTCGTTGAATGTACTCAGTTTGATGTGTTGCGAGACGAGAATTTTGGACAATATGAAGGACTAGATGGTATGGCTGAATTATCTGCTGAATCTGGAATACTTTAGACTTGGAAAAGCAGCTTGAGCAAGCGGGGAAGTTGAAACAACGTTGTCACGATGATCATACTGATCAACAAGCTCTTGTGACACATGAAAAGGAATTCATTGTTACGGAGGATATAGATGGCAAAGAAATCAATCCAAATACACCTACCATGTTTATTTCAAATCAAGAGGTGGCTACAACCGATTTGAATGAATCTAAGAAAAAACAAGGGGAAACGAGTGCTTCAAGATGGGCAAGAGAATCATACTCCTTCTCCTAGTAGGAGTAAGTTAAGCCCTCAAGCACCCGAATGTGTGCCTACAAGTAAGACAAATCCATCTATGGCAGCCATAGGTACTTCATCTAATTGGAGTGCTCACTATATCAAAAATGATCTTTAGCGGCAATTAATTAATGACAATAGTTTAATTGCCATTTTTAGTGGCAATTAGCACTCTTTGTAAATGTCCCTAAAGCCTTTAGCGACATTGGATCCAATGGCAATTAACTAATGCCGGTAAAGACTTTAGCCTTCTTTGTTATTGTGTATATTTATTGCCACTAAAATGTATTTTTGTTGTAGTGGCTGCAAAAGTAGCTTGGCTAATAGGGATATCGTTCATGACTTGGGCAATGACATGTCTGATGGGATGATGAAGATGATATGTTGGATATATGCTTTGATAAGGTGGCTAAGGTGGGGGATCTTTCACCTAGACAACAAAGAAGTGGAAGCACCAAATGCAAAAAGAAGGCATATGGAAGACAACATAGTTGGGATGGTCAGGTGAGTGAGGAACTTGTTCCAAGGCACCAACCGATGCGACTGGCAAAGCAAAATCATATGATAGTGTCAACAACTTTATCAAAATCCAACAAATCCAAGAGGAAGTGATGAACTATCAATTATTTTTGGACAGATTTGAAGAAGAAGAAGACAAGAGGGAAATAATTCAGATTACTTTAGACGGGAAAAATATCTTTTTTAGTTCATACATATATCAATTGAAGTTTGAGGTGGATAGCTCATCTTTATTCTTAGCTTTTATATTCTTGCATTACTTAAGCATCCTCATTTGTAATATCATCACATAGAGTATTATAAACTCCATGATGATCATAGAATACCTAGTTTTCTCTAGTTCTTATTTTCTTCATGCTTGTTAATTAGTAGAGATTTGTTATCTCATTAGGAATAGTAAGGTAAGGTATAACCCCCTTTGCTTGTACTTATCCCTATTGATTTTTTATTATTATTAATAAAAGGCCGCCAGACACTCTGTCTAATGGTAAATTTGCTTTTTTTTTAAAAATGTCCATAATAGACTTTTTTTTGAATAAATGTGGCGGTGAAGACAACAAATATATGACGATTTAAGTTTTAAATTATTATAGAAAAATATATTTTACCTTTTTTTTAATTGAAAAACAACTTTGCACCTAATTTAATTTTATCTTCTTCTTTTACTCAAAATTAATTTTGTTCTTTTAATTGCCACAAACATGGTTAGGTCCGCCTCTATTTCATCAATCAATGACATTGCACCTTTTTCTTTTTTGTGCATTTAAAAAAGGATTACAGGTCAAAACTTTGTAATAACAATAAATAATAAGAGTAGCTATAGTCCTTACTATTATTATTAAATATATAACCGTCTAAATAGACAGTAAAAGTCTTTGTCCTAGAATGCTCGATACTTCATTGTTTTTTCCGCATTTGAAATTCAACTAAGTAAATTTATATAACATCTTAAATACATTTTAAGAGCGGAACTAGAAGATCGAGTGCAAAAAATAATTTGTTATGAAAAAATTACAATATAATGTAATGTGAAATAAAAAGTATTAAAAATATTTTTAAGCTTGACGCAAATTATTAGTTTTATCTCCTAAATTATTTGTCGCCTTAAAAATATATCTATACTTAAATAACTAAACATAACGTAACAAGATATGACAAGTGGTCACAAACTCTGAATAGGGGGATGGAAATCTAAATAAAAAATGGAGAGAAAATTGAAAACACCTCTGAATTTGACGAAAATATAGGATGCATTTTACTCATATTACAACAACGTCGGTAACATCAAATTTAGGATATTTTCAATACTTTTGTGTGCTATTAAAAAACAGTTGCATGTGAGAAGAATATAAAAATGGTTTAATTGAAAGTGAAAGTGAGTGAACTAGACTTGTAAACTTCCAAATCCCTCTTGGCATCTTCTTTTTTCAATTGTTTCATAGATCTTTAGACTTTGGGGCTTCTTTTTCCCATTAAAGTTTTCATCTTTACTCTCTCTACAAACATACCCACAAAGCTTAAAGTTGCCAACAAGATCTAAAGATTTCATTTGAGTTGTCTACTGGTAACGCACTTTAGCCTTTTCCCTTCTGATTTTGTTCTGAATCATGCAATTTTGCCTTTTTAGATTGTTACTATCTTATTGAATTTGCTTCTGTTTTGGGGTTTTTTTTGTTGTTGATTGAAAGGTTAGCTGAATGAGTGAATAAGAAGTACTCAAATTGCATTTTTTATTTGTTGTGTGGTTTTAGGGAAGTAGCTGATTTGTGAGTTCTGAACAGATTGTGTTATATTTCTTGACTTTGAAGTAAGTTTTTTGGTGTTACTTCACTTTTGAATTGATTAAAGCGATCCACCAACACCCTTTTGGATTTAAATTGAAGCAATGGTTCTTGGTCTGAGGTCAAAGCACAAAAAGGGTGCTTCTGTTCAGGTGGAGTATGTTATTCAGGTAGATGAGATTAAGCCTTGGCCTCCATCACAGTCCCTTAAGTTTGTTCAATCTGTATTGCTTCAATGGGAAAATGATGGTCAGAACTCTGGTTCTGTTGTGTGTACTGTTGGGGATGGTACCATTGAATTCAAGGAGTCTTTTGCCCTTTCGCTAACATTGTGTCGCGAAAAGAAGGCACATGACAAGTTCCAGAAGAATTTCTTGGACTTCTATTTGTATGAGCTTCGTAAGGATAAGACGACGAGAGGACAACTCTTGGGGACATCAGTAATAAATCTTGCAGATTTTGGACTAATTGAGGAGGTTGTATCTATTTATACTCCACTCAGCTGCAAGAAGAGTTCTAAGAACTCTGAGCAACCAGCTCTGTTTGTTAGCATACATCCTACTGAGAGGGGTAGCTCAAGTTCATCCCAAGTTGGTGCATCAAGAGAAGGGGATGGACAAGAATCCGTTGCAGATTCAGTGAATGGAAGAAATGAGGATGATGATGAGATTGCATCTTTCACCGATGATGAATCGGCACATTCATCGCAAAATGTTGCTGAGGCTGCAAGGTCTTCATCATCTCAACAAGGAAAGGTATTTGTAACATTTATATTCTGTTTGTTATAACGAATGTGAGAGCTTTCTTAATTAGTCATTGTCAAGAAATGCTTTGGGTCATCTCTTCTAATTTTATTGTCTTTCTTTTATTTAATCAGTTTCAATAATTACTATTCATGCTCAGTCGTTGGAAATGAGAATCAAATCTTAGGCTATTATGTCAAACTGTTTCCGTAGTCCAAACCAGACTGGCCCTTATACTCATCCATTTGCCGATTGCCTCTAGAGACAACAATGTAAATTGTCAGTTACGGAATTTTGGCTAAATTCTTCTTGTTGAAAATATTCCTTTCAATTCGAGTTTGAAACAGGCGTCTAATTCACTAATGGTGGCGGTTAGGAGATAATAGTCTGTTCTTCTATTTCCTTGACTGCCCGATGACTGATTCAGCAGGATCTTGAGTTTCACCTTTCATATTGACAAGAAGTGTTTTGCTATATGCAGAAGTCTGTAGGGAAGTTGCTTGTCTACTAGTTACTCCCCTTTGATGATAAGACTCTATGGTAACCTATGCAGGCATTCTATGTTGCCATCAAATGTTTTGTAGGTTGTATGGTTGTTTCTCTACATATGCCTATCTGTCATGGCAGGTTGTTTACTAATTTTATACCATGATTATATTTTAGGTTGCACGTGAGTTCATAACTGAGAACGTGCTGAGGGACAATCCAGAACCTGATATACTTTTGGGAATGGACTCTGCAGCAATGTTCATGGATTCTACAAGTAGAAGTTCTAGAAATGTGGCTCCAGGGTTGTCAAGTAGCATATCTTTAAACAGAGAAAATTATGTGAGCAACACCACTTTTTTGTCTAAATTTTCTGAAAGAAGTATGACATCAATACAGAAGAAGTCTGCTTCCCAAGTAACAGGATCCTCTTCCTCATTACAAAGTTATGGAAATAAAAATGGGAAGGCAAGCACCTCTGTGACAGCCCTCGAGCAGCAAAGTTTGATGTATGATGTTCAAGAAGATAATGCTGACAAGAAAGGTCTCCCCAAAGACGGTATCAAACTCTCTGCAGAAAATGGACGTGTTCATAGATTTGCATCCAACATAAGCTATTTCGATGAATCTAATGAGGATAACTCTGACCTTGCCGATTCCTATAGCGATCGCTATCAAGACTCCCGAGATAAACCAAAGGGCCACACTGGAAGTACAGTACTCAAAGATTTACATGTTGGTGTAGTGAATGGAAAAGGGATGGAGCTTCTAGAGATTGACCAGGATGAAGTGATCTTGAAAGAGATTCCTCATTTTTCAGAAGTCAAATTAGGCAGGAAACAGAGCTATTTGAAGGGTGATACTCTTAATTCGAATAAGGTACTTGGATTGCAGGGTTCTAGCATCACCAATGGTAAATCAAAGCATGCAAAGTCTCACCAGTTGAATGACTTAGCTAACAGAAGTGAACTTCCTGGTAATAGCCAGAATCCAGAGAAGTCTGCAAAACTGCATGTTTCGGAAGATGCTCGGTCTAATGGTAAAGGTAATAAACCAGTCAATGGATCTCTTGACAAAAAAAATGAAGGGAAGACTAGAATCGAGACACTTGAAGAAGAACTAAGAGAAGCGGCAGTTGTCGAAGTTAGCCTTTATTCTGTAGTGGCTGAGCATGGCAGTTCTGCACACAAGGTCCATGCTCCAGCTCGACGCCTTTCTAGATTTTACATTCATGCTTGCAGAGCTAAATCCCGAGCTAAACAGGCAGGTGCTGCAAGAGCTGCTATCTCAGGTTTAGTTTTGGTTTCAAAAGCTTGTGGAAATGATGTTCCAAGGTAAGTCATCTTTAAATACGTAAAGGAACTTGGTGCAAGCCTGCATTTTGGCTTTGTGAATCATATTCTTAATTCCTTTGTATTAGCCTGAAGAATACTTTTATCATCAATAGTAGTTTCGCATCCATAGGATAGAGGGGTGGGGTCATTATTCATCGAGTTTCAAACTGTATACCAATGGCCCTCGGGAAAAAATTGTAGTTTTCCATTGAAGTAGTGGCTTAGAAGAAGATAGCAATAATGTAATGTTACCTGATTCAAAAAAATGATAGCAGCAATGTAAGTCAATGAAATGGAGAAAAGTTTTGATTTCTCAACAAAAAAAACCTCATATGTTTTTCTTTCTTATATGAGAAGTTTCTGATGAGGCTAGTTCCCATATTCGGCTCATAGGACCTGACCACTGTCTGATTTCATTTGGAATTTTGGTGAAAGAATAATTCTAGAAGCCAAGACCTGATAGTCGAAATTCAGGTGTTTCATCATCCACAGATACAATTTATCAGTATTAGATATCAATTTCCTGCCTCTTAGAAGTTAAGCTAGTAACATTAGTGATGGATTGGTCGTTCCCGCAATCATGTGGATCGAAATTCAGGTGTCTCATCATCCTATTACACTGTTTATAACTAATATTAGTATTAGTTATTTTTGTCATGGAAATAAAGATAGTATCATTAATGAGTTGCAATGGGCGTAGAGGAATTAAAGTGATTACCCTTTCTGTACCACAGAAAATTTCAGCTGTCTGTTTTT
The DNA here is from genome assembly GCA_018342035.1 of Solanum appendiculatum. Classification (NCBI taxonomy): domain Eukaryota; kingdom Viridiplantae; phylum Streptophyta; class Magnoliopsida; order Solanales; family Solanaceae; genus Solanum; species Solanum appendiculatum. Next base: position 277,738 of record JAGDQO010000816.1, on the reverse strand, counting down.
TGATTTACAGGTTGACTTTTTGGTTGTCAAATTCAGTCATGTTGAGAGCAATTGTTAGCCAGGCTGCTGGAGGAAGGAGAGAAGATGATAGACCATATGCAGAGAGCAATACGGGCAAAACTAGTTTAAATGGAAGATCCTTGAAAAAAAGGAATGAGGTTTCTTTCAATAAAGGCGTCAACTATAGTCTAACAGAAGAACTTGGTGACTGGGAGGATATTGAAACCTTTATGCTTGCACTGGAACAAGTTGAAGCTTGGATTTTCTCCCGCATTGTTGAGTCTGTGTGGTGGCAGGTTGATCTTAAAAATTTGTCTGCTGCTCTCTCTCTTGTTTCTTGACTCAATGAAACATATTTCATTTTTACATCACTGCAGTGACTTATTTTGTTTTGATGGCATGCAGACTTTGACTCCACACATGCAAAATACAGCTGCAAACTCTGGTGGCAGATCAATGAGCTCAAGTGTTAAGAAAACGTATGGACGCAGGTGTAGTTTAGGGGATCAAGAGCAGGGTAATTTCTCCATTGAGCTCTGGAAGAAGGCTTTCAAGGATGCCTGTGAAAGGCTTTGCCCAGTTAGGGCAGAAGGGCATGAGTGTGGCTGCTTGCCATTGCCGGCTAGATTGGTAAGTTGATTGCACATTCATATCCCCTGTTCAACAGAATCAATTGTGTATTTTCTGGAAGAGCTTATTTGAACATATACTAGAAACTGGCATGAGCTAGCATTCCACTGCATTATTTCTTGTAGTAATAGCGTTTTTCCTGTGTATGAAGACATGCACTCTAGTGTTATTAATGTTAATACAGAATTTCTGTTTCTGCGACTAAATGAGAAGTTATACTTTCTGTTACCAGGACTACTTAGTCTCTACATGTGCATCATGACACCTGAACAACCTTGTATAACTGCTTTCTCAATTTTGCTGATTGAATTTAGTGGATTTAGGTGTCAAGTTCATTGTTTATGGGTTATAACAGGTAATGGAACAGTTGGTGAGTAGATTGGATGTGGCCATGTTCAATGCAATCCTTCGTGAATCAGCTGAAGAAATGCCAACGGATCCAGTATCAGATCCCATTTGTGATTCTAAGGTCCTCCCAATCCCTGCAGGGAAATCAAGCTTTGGCTCTGGTGCACAACTAAAAAATGCTGTGAGTAGCCAATCTCCAGTGGTTTTTAGCTTAGTTGGTGATGCATTACTGATATAATCGCCATATCATTCTTCTTACCCAATATGGGAGTTCATCAGAGTTGGAAAAAGAATCTGCCTGTACTTCAAAATTAGTAGAATGTCTACTATAGATTAATTCTCCTTCTAGATGCTTTAAACAAAATGCTCATTGAGAGGTCTTGTTGATCTTGCAAATAGCTTCTCTCCAAAGCTTTTAAGAGATTTGCTTGCTTTCACTGAGAATGCAAGCCTCAATCAGCCAACATAAATAGACCTCTATTTCATATATAAAATGTGGTAACATTAGAATGTCAATGAAGTAATTACCATCGTCTTCCAAGATGATATAATTCTTAATGTCATTCTTCTAACCCAATATAGGAGTTCTTCAGAGTTCGAAAAATCTGCTTGCACATAAAATTAGCGATTTCTATAAATCTATGTTAGACTTAAATTTCAGCTAGACATGTTAAACAAGATTCTTAGAGATCTTAATGATAGGGAAAGAAGGTTCTCCGAAGATATTATTACATTTTCTTGGCTACACTGAGAAGGCGAAGTAAATCAGTTGAGCATGCAAATATGCGTCAGCTTCAGATAAAAGACGGGTTTAAACAAGAATGTCTTTCCATTCCATAAATTAAATGTTGTGGACTTACAAAAAATAAATAAATTAAATAGCGGTGGAAGCATGTATTAAACACCTTCTCTTGTATACTGCCAGAATTCTTAATAAAAGCTGGTAGATATAAATTATCAGCCTAATGTACTAATGATTTACTATAGTGTATTAGAATGTGACTTACTTGTTGTTGGCAGATTGGGGACTGGTCTAGATGGCTATCTACTCTCTTTGGAATTGAGGAAAATGATTCCTCAGGTGATAATGAAGACAAGACACCAGGTCCCGCCAAGCCTTTCCGTCTGCTCAATGCTCTAAGTGATCTAATGATGCTTCCCTTTGAAATGCTCGCCGATCCTCAAACTAGGAAAGAGGTGAGTCTGTTGGCATTATGTCGTTTGATGCATTTCATCATGCTGTATGCTAAACTTCGTCTTATTATGCTGTTTCAAGGTTTGTCCTTTACTTGGTCCAACTTTGATCAGTAGGGTACTCAATGGTTTTGTTCCAGATGAATTCTGTCCAATCCCGGTTCCCCCAGAGGTCCTCAGGGCACTGGATTCTGAGGTTGGTAGTCTGTTCATATTTGTTTAGTTGCTGTTTGTTCGAAATCTTGGAGTTTTTGAGTGGAGAATTAGTGTTTGTTTGAACTTTATCTTGAAAAACATTAGATTTCCAAATCTTCAAAAACTCAAACCTAGTTTTGAAAGTTTTGCTGTTCTGAAACATTTGAAAAACTGAGTTGGAAATTTTCAAAAAATGTATTTTTTCTTTCAAGATTTAGCTCAAACAAACACTTCAAGCTTTACAAACTCAAAAATATCAAACAAACGGCACCTTAAACCATATGCTTCATGCAATTTCATTGATGCTTGTGGTTGAAACTTTTCAAACTTCCATTTCATTAAAAGATCAGTTTTGTCATGAACGCATCATTTCTTAATCTAGGATGCTGAGGATACTCCTGAAGAATCTATCTCGACTGTCCCATTCACTGCGTCACCTACAACATATTTACCCCCTTCAGTAAGGTCCATTAAAACCTTTCTGGGAGAGACTGGAAACCAATCTCTACAAAGAAGCAGTTCATCAGTACTGAAGAAATCATACACCAGTGATGATGAGCTTGATGAATTGGACTCACCCTTGAGTTCAATTGTAGCTGATAGATTCCGGGGTTCTCCTAATCTAGCAAAGATCAACTTGATCACCAAAGGGAAGGGTGATCGAAAAGTTGTTAGATATCATCTGCTCAGACAAGTTTGGAGAGCTGAAGAACACTAAAGAAACGAACCACGGTGGTGTACATATGTAAAGCAAGGTCTAAAGTTTTTGTTTATTTTCTTTCTTCAGTTGCTAAATGCCCATATATATATATAGATGGACTTGAAGACTATTTCGACATGAAATTCAATGGTGCGAGTCTCATATTTTCCAATAAAATATACTTGTTGAAGCTCTCTGAGTCTGGTAAAAACCTTGATTTGAGTTGCTGTCGGTTTCACAAGACTAGGGGACATTGCCCCCTGAGCCTATTGATTCAATTCCTTGCAAGTCCTGTCGTTGCGTATGGCGACAGGGCTAGTGTTTTAAGAGATTGTTATCATTTATCAGGCCAAGCGGATGAACTTAAACTTAGGGTATGTTTGGTATGAAAGACAATGTTTTTCTTGAAAAATAAGTGATTTTCTTACTTATTTTCGGGTGTTGGATTAGTAAGACGAAAATGTATTGCCCAACAACATTTAGATGTAATTGGGAAAGTACTATAACACCAGATCTGAAAGATACTATAATAGAGAGTTGGACTTGGGTTGGGTTGAATTGGGAGTCGAGTCTCAAGTCAGGGTCGGGACTTGGATTGGGAGTCCAGTAGTTGAGTGTCGGGTTGGGGGTCAGGAGCCGGGCCATGGGTTTGAATCAGATTTTAGAGCAAAGTCCTGACTTGACCCTGACCTTTGAACCCAAATTGAGACCCCGACCATGATCCTGACCTTGAACTTGGTATGAGATCTGACCTTGACCCCATGGGATCGGGAGTTGGGGTTGGGTGGTGAGGTTGAAAGAGAGTTTTGGAAAATGTTTTTTTTTACTTTACGTAGGGAAGTCATTTTCTTTAGGGGTGTGGTTAGAAAGCCACTAAATAATTAGAATTGGTATAATTATTAGTAATTACAACGTCATGTTTGTTTGTTATAATGTAATTAATGTGCATTCACAAACATACTGTTTGGTTGCACAAGTGTAATTACACAGTAAGATTAACAACAACAAAATACCAAGTGTAATCCCACCAGTGAGGTTAGGGAAGGGTAGAGTATACACAAACCTTATCACTATCTCATGGAGGTAAAGAGATTGTTTTCGAAAGATTGTCAGCTCAAATGCAACAAATTCAAGTACAAAGAAGAAAAAAAACAGTGAAGCAATTAATAATGGAAGCAGTGGAACGCCTATAAGAGGAGCAACAACAACAACAAAGTAATGTGATAATCAAAATACAAAAAACAACATATGATGATAGATATCAAAAGCAAGAATTACAAGAATACGGCTAGCACAACAACAAACCCCAACAAACTTAGACCCTCAAAAAGTAAGACAATATGTCACTACCACTAACATTCTACCTTGATGCGCAACCTCCACACCCTTCTATTTAAGTTCATGTCCTAGGTAATCTGAAGTTGCACCAATTCTTGTCTAATCACCTCTCCAATAATTTTTTGACCTAGCTCTACTTCTCCTCATAGCTACTATATCCAACCTCTTGCACCTCCTCACTGGGTCATTTGCACATCTCCTCTTTACAATAAAATTGATATTTTAAAATAAAAACTAATTATCAAAAATTAGAAGTTAATATTTGACAGATATGTCTTTATAAATGATATTAAATTAGTTAGTTAAGATATATATTATCTCTTTTGAAAATATATTAATTAACAAATATATATTTTAACTAATACTATAAAAATAATTGATATATATTTTTCAAATTAATAATACTTTAATTTAATTATTTATAAAAATTAAAAGTACACATTTTGTAAGGACATCACAAACTGTATGTTTGATAAAGAAATTAATCTATCAATTCTAATTGAAATGAATGACATGTAATATGAAATAGCAATTCAACACTACTAAAACAAATAAATTGAAATCGAAAATATAACACATTCAAAATTCAAAAAAAGAAGAAGTTAACATAATACTTGTATGTCAAATTCCAACTTAACATAAAATAAGTTTCAACATAACATAAATAAATATAATTTAAATGAAAAGAAAACATTAATCATTCAACGACAAAATTTTACTTTCATTCAAAAACTAAAATAATAAGTTATGAAATGAGAAGAAAGAAAATGAATAATGTAAAATGAAAATATATTTAAGAAATTTAAAAGTAAGATTACAAGAAATTAAAGTAATAGAAATAAAAAATATATTAAAAAGAAAAGAAATAAAAATAAAAATTAAAAAGGAAGAAATTAAAAAATAACATTGTAATTATATCATTTAATTACCAGCAATTTTCACCTAGTATTGAAAATTGTAGAGTGTAACTTCCTTCCGATTACACCCAATCTCTTCTAACCAAGTACTTGGCTAACCAAACAGATCAAACTGTGTAATTACACCTAATTACACTCAATTTCAATTCTCATATAACTTACCAAACGGCCCTAAATTTAAGAAAAATAAGTCTATTTGAAAAAAATAAAATCAAAACACTTAATTCCATCAAACATAACAAACACACCCAACTACTTTAATTTACTCTACTACTTCCTCCGTCCCATATTAGTTGATTACTTTTATTTTTATACCCATATTAAGAAATCATGAATAAGAAGATAATTTTACTAATTCACCCCTTAAATAACTTATTTGAAATTTACAAACAAATGTGAACACTTTCAAAAAGAATTAATTTCAAAAGTAATGTAGAAAAAATTTAATTAATGCTTTCTTGATTTAGTAATGTAGACAGTTAATATGAGACAACTATTTTTAGTAAGATGATCAACTAATATGGGACGGAAGAAGTATCACCACAATGCTCTATTCAATAAGAAGGATAAGAAAGCTTGTAACTTGGCTTAAATATTCATGCTATTTGCTCATTTTTCCAACTCATCAACATTGAATTATGCCTTAAACGCCAAACACTCCTAGTTTCGAACTCATTCTAAATATACTCACTTATGTTTGGTTTGTGTGGATTTTATCAAATATTTAAATACTTGTGTGGATTTTATCACTATTCATAAGTAAAATTAATACTCCTGCTGACCCAATTTATATGATTAATTTTCCATTTTAGTCAATTTTAAAAAGAATAATTATTTTTATATTTAGTAACAATTTAACTTTAAAATGTTTATTTTATTCTAGTGAAATGATTTATAGTCACACAAACATTCATAATTAATTTTAGACTACAAATTTTAAAAGTCCTTTTTTTTTCTTAAACTCCGTATCAAGTCAAACTACATCACATAAATTGAAACAGAGTGAGTAACTGGAGTGAAAATTTTTTTATACTATTATCCTTGATTAAAATACAATATCATGCAAATATAGGTCCATGGAATTTTATTTTAAGAAATATCCACTTTTTCCCCTTAATTTAAGAAGACCCTTTCCAAGAATTGCTTGAGAACCTTTGTCCATTTACAACTCTGACCCTATCATTCTCTAATTGTAAAACAAGCTTTTGGACTAAGTTAGTCACTTGCCTCAATCAACAATATTTCCAAAAGCTTCACATTAAAGTTTTCATTTTTTTAGCTACTATAAAAGCCACTTCTTGGCAAATTACTTTAACCAATTCAAACACAAATTACTTTGCCTAAAACTCAAAAAAAAAATGTTTTCCCTTTCAAAAATGCCTTCAACAACATCAGTCCTATCAGCATATACAACTTTAACTGCTTCAGCAATTTTAGTTAGAACTTTAGTCTCTGAAGTTCAAAACATGACAAACCAACTTATACCCAAAAATCTCCAAGACAAAATCTTGTCTAAAGTTGGAATCTTTATAGGAAATATTTCTTCCCAAATTACCCTCATCATTGAAGAAAACAATGGTATCACTCCAAATGAAATCTTTGAAGCCTCTAAACTTTACTTAGGCAATATAGTCATTTCCCCTTTAGTTCAAAGGGTCAAAATCTCCAAAGCAGAGAAAGAAAAGAAATTTGCAATCAACATTAGCAAAGATGAGAAGATTATTGATACATTTGAAGGAGTTGAACTCATTTGGGAGTTGAAAGTTGTGGAGGGTCAAAAGACAAATTGTGATGATGGCTATTTTTCTTTAGATAAAGTCGAACAAATATGGTACGAACTCAGCTTTCTTAAGAGTTACAAGGACATGGTGTTGAAAACTTATTTGCCATATGTTCTTGAAAGATCAAAAGCTATAAAAGAGGAAAACAAGGTGATAAAACTTTCTCCACTTGGGAGTTATGGTGGAGAATGTGTGAATCTTGATCATCCTTCGACTTTTGATACACTAGCAATGGATCCTGAAGAGAAGAAGAAAGTTATAGATGATTTGGAAAGATTTGTTAGAAGAAGAGATTATTATAGAAGAGTTGGCAGAGCATGGAAAAGGGGATATTTGTTGTATGGACCACCAGGAACAGGCAAGTCTAGCTTGATTGCAGCTATGGCTAATTATTTGAAGTTTGATATATATGATTTGGAACTTTCTAGCATGCGTGGTAACACTGATTTCAGAAGAATGTTAGTCTCTACGAATAACAGATCAATAATTGTTATTGAAGACATTGATTGCACCATTCAACTACACCACAGAGATGATGGAGCACACAATTACAATGATAGTGAGAGTCAGGTTACACTTTCTGGATTGCTAAACTTCATTGATGGACTATGGTCGAGTTGTGGAGATGAAAGGATAATTGTGTTCACTACGAACTTTAAAGAAAGACTAGATCCTGCATTGATAAGGCCAGGAAGAATGGACATGCATATTCATATGTCCTATTGCACTCCCAGTGGATTCAAGACCCTTGCTTCCAACTACCTTGGCCTTGAAAAACACTACAAATTCAGCGAAATAGATGAGCTTATAACTGAAGTGAATGTGACACCAGCAGAGATTGCAGAAGAGTTAATGAAAAGTGATGAACCAGACATTGCACTTGATGGACTAATTATGTTCCTCAACAAGAAGAAAGAAGATTGCAAAGAGAAAATCGTTGTAGAAAGTGAAGTTGCTGAGGAAGTAGATGTAATGAACAAGGAAGAAATAGAGACCAAAGAGACGAAGAAACGCAAGGGGAATTCAAGGAGGGGAGGAAGAAGCAAGCGCAAAATTATCTAATCTTCTTGATTTCTTTGTTTACATTTAGTTTTGTTACTACAAATTTACTTGTGCTGTGTACTTTTTGTATTCTCATACTCTTTTGTAATATATCCAATAAATTGCATAGAAAATGTCCAATATTATGTGCTTTCGTTAAACCAACTTATAATGTGTTCCACTGAGTATCTGTTACTTCCCGCCAGCAAAGGTACATGATAACTATGTGATATGATATCCCGGTCTCCTCCATTTTGGATTCGATAAAGAACCATCCAAGAAATAATAGCTAATATTGCGACATACATCTCAGAGGAAACAGCTTATATTCACATCCAATGGCTGTTCTTTTTTTTCCCTGTGAAGGATGGAGCTATAGCATTAACTCATGGATAAGCCCTAAAGTGTCCAGACCTTACATCTCTTCCACAAAAAAAAACTAAACTCACCCATTGGGATGGGACAGAAGATGAGAAAAGGGAGATAAATTAGAGATTTACATACTAGAGGAATGACATATTTAACACTGGTATACAGAAAAACTCTTGTTCTTCCACAAGAAGTTCCATGCCTTGCCCAATTTTTTCCGGGAGGTTGACTTGCACAATGGCTTTGAATCTTCAGAAGGCATGGCCAACGTCTCAGTGTTTTCAGTCCGTGGCTGAGTTTGAACTGGTGAGGGTTCTCTCTGTCTCTGCTCACGAAACAACATCAAAAGCTTCTGAGATTTCTGCTTTCCTCTCATAGTCCCATTTACTGATACCGACACCAATGAAGGTATCACTCCTTCTTGAAGGACCATTTGGCTGCACTTCTCATTTCCATTGCATAATATCAACATACAAGCTGCAGCTTGTTCCTGTTCTAAAGGTTCCCCAACGTCCAAAACCGTTGCAAGACTACTGATAAGACCAGGAGATGACACAATTTCATCCCTTGCAGATTTACTTAAAGATAGGTTTATAAGAACCGCTATGCATTTTTCTGTCGTATGGTCATCCGTATATGACATAAGAGTTTTCAGGCCATCCAGAATGCCAGCTGACAGGAGGTGCGGTGTGTTTGTTGGATTACTGGAGAGATTAAATAGTGCATGGAGGGCATCCAGCTTACATTGAGTATCGGTCTCACGCTGTAGGACTCCGATCAAGAATGGAATGGCTTCACCAGAACCAATAATAGGCTTGGCTTCCTCAAGACAGGAAAGATTCAGGTAAAGGGCTGTTGCTGCACTGACGGCACTAGAAGTAGCAACCATTCTTCCCAGCAAAGGAAGAACACCTGCCGCCAGCATCAACTCCTTGTTCCTGAAGTGCAAGTTGGAAGATGTCAGAAATGTCTATACTTCTCATCGAAGCATAAAAAAAAATGAAAGCACATGGAAAAATTTTGAACACCAAGCTAAACATCATGCACCAAGATTATTTTAGGCATTAAAAAGTCGGGAAGTACTTCATCTAGGCCAATAAATACTATGATAATTATTATAATGGATATACATCACCTATTTTAATGCTTAAAGAGGGTATTGCTAAAGGATATGAAATAAATCATGCCAAGCAGAGCCCATCTAAGATATCAAGAAATACATATAATCAAGTTCTTGTTAACCTCTTCTTTTATTTATTTATGTGGTTAATTTCAAGTACTTGTTAACGTAACTTCATTCCTATAAATGATTTTCATTCGACAATCAAGATTGTAGTAGTCTGAAATATCATCAGAAAGGCATAGATTATTTTGACAGCTGGACAAAATAAGTACTTTATTTCCTGAGCAAGAGGTCCTTAGGAAAAACTGATCTGCAACTCTACAACCATAACAAAACACGAGAAACACACCTGTTATTATTCACGCCAAGGTTGAAGAGGGCCATGGTTCCGATTTCTTGAGCAATCTCATTCCTGTTTTGTACAGCACACTCCAAAAACCTTAGTAGTGCTTCAATAAAGCCATTTGCTCCCATATAAATCCTGATTTCTTCATCATCCTTTAGCAGATGCCTGATCTGTTCTACCACTTTGCACTTTTTCCTGAAATCTTCCCCTTCATTTAAGATGGCTAAGAAGTCATCATATCTTTCAAGAGAATTGACTTGAAGCTCATCTTCCTGCACAGATTCATCATCTTCATTCCCTTCGGCCTCCTCAATAATACCACTGTCTTCCAAAGGAACCACCTTGACACCTTTGAACTTGCAAGAAACGATACTTCCCGTAGATTTGGAATTCGCGGACTCACTTTCAGACAAAGCCAGTCTCCAGTAGTTGAGATCAAGGGACTCAGGTGGGCCATCTGGAATTGGAACCCCATACTGTTCGCACCAACTAGCAACCAGACCCTTCACACAATAATTAGGAGTTAAACAAAGATGAGGTAGCTCCTGCTGAGTCTTTGGGCATGTGTTATGCCCATCGCTGAACCACTTCTCAATGCAAATCTTTTCATATGATTGCCCAGAAGCAATTATCACAGGGTTATGCATTAACTGCAACGAGATTGGACACCTCAGCTCTTCAGGAGGAACAGGCGTCTGGTCTGACCTCCTAAAGTTGGGTTTAAAATTAAAAGAACTAAGCTTCGAGAGTTGCCGGTCAAAAGCATGAATATTGCCTCCAGCTCCAATACCATACTCAAAGGATCCCTGAACTGTGGGTGAACAAGGTGTCGACCCCTGTGAATCGTTGTCATCTGACAATTCAGATCTAAACAACTTTGAGTATTTTCTAATGAGATGCAAAAGAAAAGCAACAATTGACTCTTTCCTTTTATCCTCTTCTGCTCTGGCTCGTTCAACGAGCTTTTTCAGAGCCCTTCTTTCTCTAAGAGCAGCTCTTGAAGAAGTTATACCGAGTTTCGAGGCAGCTTGATGAAAAGACTCAAGTTCATTGTTGTCACTACCATTGAATTTTCTTCCCTGCTGAAGCAATGCAATTATCTCATCACCAACTTGCTTCTCCAGCAGATCAAGTGAGAACTCAATCCCCCGAAGTTCATTTAGAACTTCAGAGATCTGAAAAAATATAGAGATTACCATCAGAATCAAAATGTGAAACAGCCAAGAGGTAATGGCCCTTAAGAAATGATTTATGAGCAAAACTCCATTTAGTCAAATCGACTGACGTCACTAACACAGCCCCCTCCCCAAAACAAGATGAAAAAAAATAGAATCCACTATCACATTTGCACAAGAGCATTAATTTTACTACAAAAAGAAATGAATTGACTTGGCATACTAAAGAAATAAGAGAATATTACCTGACAGCCAATACTTTGTGGTACTATATCTTCAACACGCTTTAGACTATCTTCAAGAGCACATCTTGCTCTCTCAAACTTTAGAACTATAGAATCTCCTGTTATAGCCTGAAAACAAAGACATTTCAATAAATATAAATTTGTCAAAAAAGAAACTTTAGGTGGAGGGGGAATGGAACCGTCAAGAACATTGTAATCATTAAGAAAAATATCGGGAGTGGCTCTTTTTACTACTTCTGTTCGGTAATAAACATACTGCATGAGCAAATAAATTATAGTTATATCTTACGAAATAGCACTATACATTTTAAATTTTTCAGGTTAATCAAGTATTCCATATGGAAACTATTGTTAGATATTAACAACTACTACTACACCTCAAGCTCAACCCCAAGCAAGTTGGAAGTGGTTAGAAAACATAATAAATAGGAAATCTTGTTATGTAGGATCCCGACCCAAGGTAAATCACCAGAGAAACATGAAGGCACATTCATATCCCTTTTAAGAAATAAATACTACAGTAAGTTTGTAGATTTCCAGAAAACCTTTTCTCAATATTGACAATCAGAACTAAAAGCGTATCATCATTACCAGATAAAGTTTACTACATTCAGCGCAATGTTGAAGAACATTCTTTGTTTTCTCAAGGGCTATGTGCAAAGCACATAATGCTTGAATACCAGATGTGCTTCTTGGTCTTGCAGCTTCTAGTTCAGGAAATATTCCCAGCACTTTTGCGTATACAGCCGATAAGCTCTTGCACATTCCTCCATGTAACTAAATTGACACAAAACATTATTACTTACAGAGCAATGATAAATGAACATAGAGAAACCCATATAAACATCAAACTAATATAAACTTAGATGATATAGAAGAACAACTGAAACCATCTATGCCCCCGACAGGTAGTAAAAAGTCAACTGGATGAGAAAAGGTTATTGAAAAGCTAATCAGCACCGAGTCTACAAAGTGTTTTTATTTCAAAAACCAACTTTAAGAATTTGCCTAGTTGTAGGTCTACATAGATCCAATAACATGGAAAATGAAAGCAACAATTAACCAGCCATTTGTATAATAAGTGTCCATAAGCATACCTTAGGCTCACCGATTGATAACAAGTTCTCCTCAACCTCAGAATTCTCCATCATCAACATCAAATAGAATATTCAACTTCCTCAATCACCTGTATTTGAAAATCAGCCCCCAAAAAATTAAACAAGCGTAATCGCGAAACAACATGGAACAATCACCAATGCTTTAATAACATCAAGAAGCAGCAAATGGATTCTTTCATAGAACAATAATAATTATAAAACAACAAATAAACAAAACGAATAGGCACACATTTTTATTTCATCAAAAAGGGAAAGTGCAAGGCCAGATTTAACCAACGGTCTAGCCTATTGATCAATAAAGCTTGTCAGAACCACGAGGTCTTAGGTTCAAAATCCCACCAAAGACATCAGGTGATTTATATCCATCTGTCCTGACCTCGATAGACAGAGTTATCTGATACCCGTTGTTGGTGGGAGATGGCACATATCCCGTAAATTAGTCGAGGTCATGCTTATCCAAAAAAAAATGTACAAATCCAGATTTGCAAGGAGGGCATCAAATGACTAATAATCCAAACAAATACAAACCATAATATCAAAGAAAACTTGAATCATTAGGAGGTTTAAACAATTCTTCAAACCATCAAATAAATTTATCTAACTAATCAAATTAAAGACAATTTATAAATTTGCAAATGAAGAAACAAAGCATTTAAAAGCAAGCTAGGATCCATAAATATTAACATCCACAATCTCTAACAACACAATAAAGCTAGATTCAATTAAAATTCCTTTTCACAACTTCATCAATATACAACACAAAAATAAAAAACATATATATATTTCTCATATGCAACAACAATAACATACAAGTTTATTCATCAAAAATGGAAAACAACCCAGAAAAGAAAACCCCCAAAATGGTTTGTTTGTTATATATACAACATCATATTTGCAACAAATCAAGAAAGAAACATATGAAAGGATTTTATACGTACAAAAAAAGAACCAAGGAGGCTTCATGAAAAACTGCTGAAATTAACCATTACAATACATTTGATGATTTTGTTAATCATCAAACTAAGGAAGCTTTATTGTTGCAGATCCAAAAACTTGAGTTTTTCAGAAACAAGAAAATTTTTGATATTTTTTACTACTCAGATAGAGAAAAGATGGAGAAAGAGGGGAAGAGGTAATAACAAAAAATTATAGGCAAGAATGAGTAGATAGAAATGAATGAATCCATGTGACAAAGGACTACTTTATTTTATGTATCATAATATCATTTCTATTTTTATATTTTAATATAATTTTATTTTCTAAAAATGAAGAATTAAATTTATGACGACGAAAGTTGTTTGACTTTGAAATTTTTTCACTTTTATCGGAAATGTCTATATATTTGGCTTATAAAATTTTGAAATTGGACTTCAAGTTGTATTTTTTAGAATTTTTAAGAATTGAAAAAAATAATATAAAAGTATTTTCACTTTTTACATTTCAAATTATTCATAAAAATTAAAATCAAACACAATCATTAACAAACGCAATTACTTTAAAAATAAAATTACTTTTTTCAATTCTGAGAATAAAATATGTCAAATGCCGCTTAAATGGATTGACTCTTAAATTACTTTGACATTGTTGTTGGAAGGCCATAAATACCTATTTGAAATGGAAGCATATTAAGCATTTGACAAATCAGTAAAATTACTTTTAAACAGAAGCATAAACAGTTTTTTTTATTATTGAGAAGAAACTAAAAATTTCTACTTTTAAAAAAAGTAAAAGCAAAAGCAAAAAATAGTACACATATTATCATTCTTTTCTTATTCTTATCAACATTACTATAAATAAAGAAAAAAAAATTTTCAAGATTAAAATATCTCTTTAATATTTTTTGAAGACACATATTATCATTCTTTTCTTATTCTTATTCTTATTATTATTATTATTACTATAAATAATAAAACATGACGTGTAAATCATAGTGAAAAAGATGGTCAAGGAATATTTGAAATAATATTTAATTCTAAGATGTGCCATAATTTATTTACACCCACTTGCAAAGTGGAACTTATTAATCACTTAATTGTTTAATCATTAATTAGTTTAGTGGAGTACTATTTATTTAACCAAAAATTAAAATTATTTTTTTTTGGTTTTTTATAAAATTAAATGACGATGTTGTCTCCCCGGCTCACCGGGCCGACAATTGCCGACCTCCGAGTTTGTCGGTAATCACACCTGTCAATATACTTGTTTCTTGATTTTCCAATTTTACCCCTACTTCATAATTTAAAAAAGAAATATCTTCATAATTTTAATTGGGTTAAGGCTATTAATGGAATTTTTTCCCCATTTATAGAAAAAAACAGTTGGTAATATTAGCCACATATTTTGAAATCATTACCATAAATAAATGAATGAATGATTAGACGTTCTAGTTCTAGAGAAAGCAACATGGAAGGAAAAAATAATTTTTCGTTTTACTTGTTCTATTATTTTATTTTTAAAAAATTTACTTTCTATTTATACTAGAGTTGAATGTTTATGAAAACAGTCTTCTTATCTTCACGAAATAGTGATACGATCTACATACACTTTATCTTCTGCAGACTTCATCTAGTGAAATTTCACAGAATATGTTATTATTGTTGTTGCTTTCCGTCATAAATTTTGATTACATTAGAAATATGAGTTTCTTTATTATGTGCAAATTAATTATCTAATAACGACTTTTTTAAAAAAAATGATATAAACTACAATTAATTGTATTGCTTTTCAAGATTAGATAAATAATTTTCATAGATTGCATAGTTTGAAATAATGTTTAATTAATAATTATATTTGTCATTTAGATTATTATTATTATTATTATTATTTTTAATAATATTGGCATATCCCATACCTCAAACTCGATCCTCCCTTGACTTTATGATTCCTTAAGAAGACAAATAAATATATAGTAATATGATATATATTTTTATAGGACAAGTTGTCAAACTGTTTTGCCTATTTCATACTTAAGAAATTCAAACAAAGACTACTAGTGCTATTTCCCTTTTATTAATAATAATAAAATAATAATATAGATATATAAAATAAATGTCTGTGGACGATGAGTCAAATTTCAAACATGACAAGAAACAAACAAGTGTGATGTAATAAGATACTTCCTCCCAACAAACAAAATTTAAGAAATATTAAAAGATTTTACAACATTTTAAATTTATTTTTAAAAATAAATAAATTTTACATAGAAAAAACACATTTTATACACTTTTTATTAAATACATGAAACTTAATATGAATAAATTTTGATAATATTATTAATTATTTTCTAAATAAGAAAATATGTCTTTTTTTTTCTGACTAATTAAAAAGGAAGTTTTTTTGTGTATATAAATTGGACAAAGGGATATTTTGCAAAGGTGAGGGTATTATCGTCATTATAGTACCTAACTTGAAGCTGCATCACTGGTTCCAAACAAAGTGTACGGAATGAAGCAACTTAATTTAAATTGTCAGATTACAGCTGGTCATGTTTTTGGTTAAAATTTAAATTTCATTAAATACCTTTGATCCGTAATTCTCGGTTCTTCTTTATTTTTTTTCCTCCAATCCAACTCAAAATATTCTTAAAAATCAATGAGTTTGATCATAATTATGGTTTTCTCATTTTTCTAAGGGCATATTTGGTATTGCATTTTTTTATCACATCAATAATAATGTTATCAATATGAGTGTATTGATCATTGCTAGTTTTACACATCAATTCTTGAATTCTGTTATTATTCGCTATACTTAAATGAGTTTAAGATTGAATTTTTTTTAATTCGTTTTTTGAATGCAAAAGGTGAAGAAAACAAGGGAATTTTTTGTGCAAAAATAATATGTGGCTTTGTTTCATATCTAAGACCCCTTTCGTATAGGAAAAAAAACCAGATATAAAGAAAGAAGTTAACCACTCCACGACACGTGGCAAAGTCGGACTCAAAGGAACATTCATAGACGATTCAAGGAGATTGAAGAAGATTATCCCTGGTATAATGCAAAGAATCTCGAATGTCAGGATGAGTAATACTAGTATGCAACCGAGCATCTAAAAGAAGTTTTACTCGGGGAAGACCACTTTACAGCTGGAGGCGATCATAATGACCCTCGAAAGCCCAATAATCAATCTCGAGTTGCATACCCACCTACCCCAATCAGCTTCAAACGAGGCATCAGAATGTGGGCGCATGCTATGAGACAACATTTTTAGCGTCAATATGTGTTGTCATTTCACATTGGGGCAACGATTATGTTTTTGTGGCCTATAAAATGAGGCTCTACAAAGAATAGAAGGCATAAACTATATTTATTATCTCGTTCTTCCCCATTTAGTATATTCTACTAAAGAGGCCTTAAAAGCTCCCCCTCAGTTATAATATCCATTTTTTAGAAGAATATTTACTTGTAAGAAATCATGACCTTGACATTTTAGCCCAAAGAAAATTAAGTTGACCGTCCTTAACCCACTTATTTTTAACCCCTTTTATTCTAATGTTATCAAAATAATGATTTTTTCGATAAATAGTTTGGTGTCGCCTGTGGGGGGTAGAGAACTGTGTTGTTATTCCAATTTGTTGTTCTAGCCCTTTGTTGGACCATCAAGGCCTACCTACTATGAGACGGTCGTTAGGACTTAACATGACAAACTTAAGTCAACATCCATCACAACATCCCTTTGCCCACAAATTTTCCATGGACAACAAAATCTATGGACATATCATGGCCGAAACATCCTCAAGGACGAGGATCAGGACAAGGGCTGGGATGAGGATGAGGAAGAGAATGAGAATCAAAATCAGTCCCATGCCTCATGTTGAAATCTAATCGGATGAGGATACGAGCCTTAGTGACTCCAAAGACAAGGAGTCTAAGAAAGTTCTCGTGGTCGTATATTGAGGAAGATCCATATCTCCATAGTACCTAACCTGAACTAATCAAGAGACTGTTGAGAATATTGGAGTCTCTCGAGACATAAGCCACAAGGGATGAAATCGAGGCCCTACACCTAGAGATCGGGAGAAATGTTTTGGCAGAAGTTGGAGGTAGGAGAAAACTAAGTTCCTACACTATAAATGTCGAAAGATTCTCAGGCCTCACCAACCGGAGTAGATGAATGCTACTTAGACAGAGTACAACATATACAAGTACTTGGCTAACTACATAACACTCTTGGGTAGCGGTGTTGGCTCTTGCAGAAAGTTTACACAGTTGAGGTGAAGGTTAAATAGTCCCGAATCTCCAAGCCTTAAACAATGCACCCCTTCCCTAGAATTGTGTAGCCCGAGTACTTTAAGCACGAGGTCTTAGTTTGAAAGACATTGCCCCCCCCCCCTCCCCAACTGATTTCTAGTTATAGAAGTTCATGTTAGGCCGCTAGTATGTCAAATGGAGGACTGATTCTTAGACGTATTAAATGTCAAGCTACCTCAAATAATGGGACAATAGTTCATACTCAAAAAAGGCCGAGTCTAGATGCTCAACCATTTAAACTAAGTCGACGTAAGAGTCAACGAAGAAGGACATACACCTGGACTATTGGTTGTTCATCATAGTCATGACACTAATAGTTCCTTACTAGTAATGAACTCAATAAACCCACGTGGACTATTGACAACACTCAATGAAGAAATCAGGATGGTCAAGATAAAAACTTCACCTAAGGATTTTTCAAAGATTTTTTAAGCAAGAATAAAAATAAACAGCAACACAAACAAAGCACACAAGACTGGGACTACATAAGGAGAGTATGATTGTACAGACAAATAATACACTCTAGGACAATCCCTAGGAAAATATGTCGCCACAAGTACCCACTAGGACCAAGACCAAGAAAAATTACAAAAGGGATTGGGCATTTGATTACTAGGCTCGCGCCCCAAGATACTAGGGCTAGCCTTACAACTAACCATTTTATGTATTACAAGGACCGTTTGCCCCATTTTATGTATATATAGGACCATTTGCCACAATTTGTTAGAGAGAAATGAATTTCAAGCACTTTTTATAAATTTTCTAATCTATCTAAATTAATCAATAAGTCGTGGATTTTGGTGCATTAATACCATCTACCACATGATGCAATCTCCAAGCTCGAAATCATGAAAGCTCCTGCCACATGATACAGTCTTTGGATTCAAAATTCTAAAAGCTTCCGCAAAAATGATGTTGCCTACATCGTAAAAAGGTTCAAAAATGAAACCTTGTTCCTAGGGGATCAAGACATCCTCCTCGAAAGCACTGTAGCCAAACAAAAACCCATTTGTGAAGAAATGAGGTCACATCCATGTCCTTCTTCCATATCATTAGGAGAATCATTCTCATGGTATCATACATGGTCTACACCGAGTACACGAATTTAGTTAAGAAACCTAACCCTCGAAGTTGGGGGAGGCATTCTTCTAAATTCAAAAAGTACCTTTCTCAACTATTCCAAAAAAAGAACATAGTTTCAAAAAGGGTTAGTGTTGGCTAATCCTTGTAGCTAAGTGTTCATCTATGC
The DNA here is from genome assembly GCA_018342035.1 of Solanum appendiculatum. Classification (NCBI taxonomy): domain Eukaryota; kingdom Viridiplantae; phylum Streptophyta; class Magnoliopsida; order Solanales; family Solanaceae; genus Solanum; species Solanum appendiculatum. The sequence continues at coordinate 258,722 of JAGDQO010000816.1, read as the reverse complement.
AAATCGAGCAGTTACCCCCAATTAATCACAAAATTGAATTTAATTTTGAACTCTAAGGTAGTTGATCCTTAATGGTGAAGTATTCCCTTTGGTGTAGGACAAGACGCAGCATCCCCAACCCCTCCCAAAATGTCTTAAGGAAACTCTCCCTGAACAGTGAAATAAGTATAGATTTCCATGCGCCCGAGCCAAGATACGAACTATACTTTGGGTAGAGAGTCACTAAATAAATGACCTAAGGCCCAAAAAGGAAAATTAAATGTCTTTAGGGGTATCATTCTCCAAAGAAAATAAGAGAGAGAGAGAGGGGGGAGGGAGAGAGAGAGAGAGAGAAGAAAAGAATAGAAAAAAGAAACAGAAACAAAGAAACCTCACTTTACAACCAGGGATATAACTGCTTCAGTTCAAATTAATTACATGTTCCCACCTAAAATACATAAAATCCCTTTTAAAGTTTTAACTAACCGTTTTTCAAAATTGTAAATGAAGGAACACACGAGAACACCAAGCTACGTGGCACAACATATTGAAAGACTTGAAGAGACAAGATCTTGATCGCAAGTTGTTCTAGAGTTGCAAATTAAAGAAGCCAAAGGCACCCATTGCACTCTTTTTCTTGGCCTAGATTTTTATCCCATGAATTTTTCCTAGCAAGTTTCTTAAAGACACAACGAGAGTGTAAAAACTAGCCAAGGAATGTTCACAACAATCCTAAGTCTGTGATAATCCTAGTCTAAATATAAGATACAAGACAAGGCAACAACGACATAATGACGCCAACATTCGCTCGACTACAACAACATACCAACCATCTCTAATTCCAGAAGTAGCATAAAGGGTATTTCACTTATTGAATACATTACATTAGGTTCTCATAAAATAGAGGACTATATTTATAGAAATAAATCAGATCTAACAAAATACGTGAACTACACCACGGCACTTGGTGAAGTCAACCTCAGAGGAACATTCATAGACGACCCAGGGTGAATGAAGAAGATTGTCCCCAGTATAAGGCGAAGAACCTATAATTTTAGATCATGTAATGCTAGCAAGAAACCGAGCATCCAGAAGAGTCTTCACCTGGGAAAGACCACTTTCCAATTAGATGTGATCATAATGACCCTTAAGAGCCCAACAATCAATCTCGAGTCGCATGCTCACTTGCCTCAATCAGCTTCAAGCAAGGCGTCTAAACATTGACACATGCTATGAGATAGTCGTTTTCAGTTTCAAAGCATGTCGTCGTTTCACATTGAGGCAATGATTCAATTTTTGTGACCTATAAAAGGAAGCTTTGCAAAAAATAGAAGGCATAAGAAAATCTTAGGTAGCTTTACATTATTATCTTGTTCTTTCCCACTTAGTATCTTCTATGGAAGAGGCATTTAAACCTCCCCCTCACTTATACTATCAATTTTGGGAAGATTATTTACTTGTAATAAATTACGACCTTGGCATTTTAGCACAAAGGATTGAATTTTAATCAGCCCTAATCCACTTGTTTTTAACTAGTGATGACAATGGGGCGGTGCGAGGCAGGGGAGAGGGTTGAGCTTAATCCGCAAAAATTTTAATCCCGCGCATAATAATTTTTTTTCATTTTCAACCCACTCCGCCCCGCCACTCATGAACACCCGACCTGCATAATTTTTTTAATATTTCCCTTTATAGTTAAGTTTGATATTAAAAATAAAATTTAGAAAAGTAAATTCATTTTTTCATTAAGTTGTATTAATTTAATAGATAATGACTTAAAATTTTATTTTTTAGAGGTCAATTGGGAAGCATGTAAGAAATTGTATTAGTTTTAATTGAATCGTTTCATTTACTATCTTGAATATTTTAGTAACTTTAAATAAACTATCTCAATAGATAATGCTCTATCACTCTTATAACATGTTAAAATTTAAAATTAAGTTTGAACCCATATAAAATCGCATAGACTCACAACACGCCCCACCCTGCATTAGTTTTTTAAAAAAACACTTCAACCCGTCCTGCATCCCTCTCCACCCCGCACAACCTTAAACCCGCTCCGCCACGTATAGCCTTAAAGGCTTAAACCCACCCCGCCCCACCCTATTGCCATCCCTATTTTTAACCATTTTTTACAAATTCTAACCAAACTGATGGTTTTTCCAGTAAACACCTTTCTAAATTTTTGAGCCTTAATTAGTTGGTGATTCGAGTTATTTTCCTCTCAATAAAGAAGGTTATCCCCCATTATCTCACTATCCGATCTTTAAGGTCATATCTAGTATTTAGAGTTTGCTTCGATTTAGTTCCATTTTTGCGGCCCATACCGAAATAATGATTTACCCAAGCCTCTTTACAATGACATTAGTAATTTACATATTTTTTTTATTATTATAGCAAGATCCTATTATAGAAAACAAGTAATATAACATAATATAAAAAAAGAAATTTTCGCAAATAGCTAGTATAATAAACTTAATTATGCTCCACAATTATAGTTTGCATATTTACAGGTTGTAGCTACAGTTTAAGCTGTCTCATATGTAAAATTCGCGGGTTTGTATAATTCGCATGTGAGTTTGTATAATTCGCATGTGAGTTTGTATGATTCGCGGGTACTTTTGTATAATTGAGCTAATTTTGTATAAACTCGAAATAACGAATTTATACAAACACAAACATCTGAACTTTAAAACAATTATACAAAATTACATTATACAAAAGTTATACAAATTTCGAATTATACAAACTCGAAACCCCAGCCCACGTAATTATCATTGAATGTTGATCGCGAGTGATGATTAACTAAACTTATAACTATGATGACTAGTTAACTAATATATGATTGCTTAACCGTGTAATTTTTCCTATAAAAATCAAGTCTAAAAAAATCGTTATATCAAAATACTATTATAGAGATTTCACTCTATTCAAGTTAAAGAAAGGGAAAAAAAGAATTACAGTATTTGAGTTTAAATTATACTCCCTCTGTTTAAAAAAGAATGACATATTTTCCTTTTTAGTCTGTTTAAAAAAGAATGATCTTTTTTACTTTTTTAGTAACATTTTAATTTTAGCTTTCCACATGGCATGTTTAAGGCCACAAGATTAAATGACAATTTTGTACATTTGACATAACTTTAATTTAGGACCACAAGATTCAAAAGTCTTCTTTATTTTCTTAAACTCCGTGCCAAATCAAACTAGGTCATTCTTTTTGAAACGGAGAGAGTAATAATTTCTCAATCTCTAATGCTGTGAAGATGTCTCCTGGTGGTACCTAATTACCTATATAGCAATAGGTCATTGGTTATTATTAGCTTAAAACAAGGTCAGTGTTAAATTTTACGTATATATAATTTGTATTCGTATTATTGTATCAGTTGCCCATTTTAATAATTCTTGTATAATTATGTTACTTAAAAGAGCTAACTACAAATTATGAATACAAAAAAAAGTAAATTAAAATGGTAATTTGAGAAAAAGAAAAGCATATAATAATTCACCGCCCATTCTAAATTTAACATCACTTATTTAATGCACACTTTAATTTTTTTGTTTATAATTATTCTTGAATTTGACCATACGATAGTCTTTACTCTCTAGATGGTAACATGACAAAAGCATGAGTTTACTCCCTTTTAGGCTCGTGAAACTTGAAAAAGATAGATTGAAAAAACAGCTTTTAAATGGCTATTTATTTAATTAGTTATCAATCATCATATACAATGATTTAATTGTTCCAACAACATTTTTTTTCAAAAGTCCCTCCAAGGGGATTCAATAGATAACTCAAAGAAGCATGGAGGATGAAACATTTCCGCATTACAAAACTAGGAGTGCTAACTTATCAAAATAAAAGAAAAGAAAAAAGGAGGAGGGTTGTTGCTCCTCGTCACATAAATTTACAAAATATTCTAAATTATTTCATAAAACTAGAAGTAACCAAACAAAATTCAACCATGGTCGAATATGAAGTTGTCCTTCACTCGAATTCTCATGTTGGACATGCCAACTAAATCATTCTTCAAGGTAGATGTAATCTAAAAAGGAAGATTTGTAGCCTTGGTGAAAAAGGTAATTGTTTTGCAATGTTCAGTCATATTCGCGAGTAAATCAATCGTAGTGTTACCTTCTTTGAAGGTGTTGAGGAAAGGATCTAGAAGCTTCTATAAAGCAAGTAGTTACAGAGATAGTTAGGATGTTAGTTAAGTTAGTTAGTTATTCTAGTGTATTATAAATAAAAGAACCATGTACATTGTAAGGTAACTTTTTTGGAATACAATAAAGGATTACTCTCCTTCTTCTCATCTTCTTCTTCCTCTTGAATACTCAATCTATTATTCCATTGTTCTTCATCTATAATTCAACATCGTATCAGAGCTATGCCGAACATAGTTCAGCTGTAATTGATTCTGGAATTTCGTATCCTCTGTGGTGTGATTCTTTGTCCTCTGTTTTGCGATTTCGTATCCTCAACTTCTCAACTTCTCTGTAACTCTTCAAAAGTCGGTTGAAATCACTTAAGGATGGCTACTACAACCTAATGATACGGCAAATCAAGTGAATTCAACTGCTGCAACTGGTGTACTACCATTGGTTCAAGGCTTACAGGCTCCTATAGATTTCAATCATCCTTTATACCTGTCAAATTCTGATGTTTCAGGTATGACTATCATTTCATTTCAGTTAAAAGGGAGTGAAAACTATGGGGTTTGGAGTAAATCTATTAGGGTAGCCTTATTAGGAAGGAAAAAGGTTGGTTTGGTTGATGGATCTAGGAAGAAAGAAAGCTTTCCTGTGGAACTTTGGAGTCAATGGGAAAGAGTGAATGCCATAGTATTATCTTGGCTGATAAATTCAGTCTCAAGCAGTCTCCTGGGTGGGGTAGTGTATGCCTCAACTGCTCAGGCTGTATTGCAAGATTTAAAAGAGAGGTTTGATAAGGTAGATGGGTCTAGAACATTTAACCTTCATCAAGAAATAGCCATCATATCTCAATGGGTTCAGCCTGTTTCTGTGTATTTCACTAAGTTGAAGGAGTTATGGGATGAATTTAAGTCTATGGTTCCATTTCCTGCATGTAATTGTGAGAGGTCCAAGGAGTTTATGATTTATCTGCAGAGGCAAAAGTTGTATCAGTTTCTTATGGGCTTAAATGATACATACTCACTAGCAAGAAGTCAGATCTTGTTAATGGTTCCTTTACCATCACTAAATGTAGCCTACTCAATGGTGATGAGTGATGAGAATCAGAAAAGGGTGGTTCAAGCTGTTAATGCCTCAGGATTGTTAGGTGCAATGCCTGGGATTACTGATGTTTCTATGTACTCTAAGTCTGGCAATCAAAGCTATCAAGATGGGTATCAGAAAGGAAAAAGGGCATATCAATCTACTTATAATTCAAATGTTATTTGTGATCATTGCATATTAAAGGGGCATTTTAAGGTGAATTGTTACAAGTTGGTTGGATATCCAACAGGGTATCTAAAACATGGTGAGTTGAAAGGAGGTGTTGAGAACAGACCCTACAGTTCTTATGATAACAGGTACAAACAAAGGAGAATGGGTGTAAGTGCACACAATGCTGTGTTTGAGGGGTCAGGCTCACATGGCTCTATTCAGCCACATCATTCTCATGATCAAGGGTGTGATATATACAACAACTCCTACTCTCAATAGATGCAAGGTGTGTCAACACAACTAGCAGAACAACAAGCTAATATGCCTCCAAGATTCACTTCTGAACAATATGAACAAATTTGCAAGATGTTGGAGCAACAAACTCAACCAATGCCATTAGCTAATATGTTAGGTATAAATAATGCCTTTGAATTAAACTCTGATCCACCTGAATGGATCATTGACACAGGAGCTAGCAATCACATGACTTCAGATATAAAGCTCCTTAACAAAGACTCTATATCTAAACTTGTGACTTCTAAAAGAGTGACATTGCCCAATGGTGATGTAGCTTTGGTCACTCACACTGGTTCTAGTAATTGCTCAGCTAACAACACTATTCTTAATGTGTTTCATCTTCCACAATTCAAGTATAATCTTTTATTTGTTTCAAAGGCAATTAAGCAACTCAATTGAGCAGCTACATTCTATCCTAACTTCTGTGTGTTTCGGGATCTTTACAGTGGGAAGGTGAAGGAGATAGGTAGAAAAAGAGCTGGCCTTTACTATCTGCTGAGTCATCAAAAACTTCTTGGACATAGGAAGAATACGTATGGTTTTTCTGTTAAACATCTCAATCTAGCTGCTACTGATCAGGCTGCTATAGACCTATGGCACAAGAGGCTTGGTCATGTGCCTTCTAGGGTATTGTGTCATTTGTTTCCTAGTCAAAAATTCTACATAGAAGATACTATTGGCAAATTTCTTGTATGTCCATGTGCTAGACAAACTAGGTTACCTTTTCCAGTAAATTCATCTAGTGTTAGTAAGAATGCTTTTGATCTAGTGTATATGGATGTGTGGGGACCTTATAAAGTGCCTACCTGTGATGGTCAAAAATGTTTCCTAACTATAGTGGATGATTTTTCAAGAATGACTTGGGTGTTTTTACTTAAACTCAAATATGATACTCTTGTTGTTATTCAGCATTTTATTTCATATGTTAAAACACAGTTTGACACTTGCATAAAAATAACAAGAACTGATAATGGAACTGAGTTTATCAATCATTTGTGTGCTGATTTACTAGCTAAGTTAGGCATAATACATCAAACCTCATGCTCTTATACTCCTCAACAAAATGGAAATGTTGAAAGAAAACATAGACATTTACTAGAAATAACTAGAGCAATAAGATTGCAGGCTAATATACCTCTCAAGTACTGGGGTTATTGTGTTAAGGCAGCTACATACTTGATAAATAGAATGTCTTCTACTATACTTCAAAATGTGTCTCCATATGAAAAGCTTTATAAAAGCAAACCATCTCTTGCACACTTAAAAGTTTTAGGGTGTTTAAGTCATGTAAAAATACTACATGAGCAGGCTCATATCTAGAACCAAACAGGCTGTGCATATGGGATATTCAGAAACAAAGAAAGGTTATGTATTGTTTGATCTTACTAATAAAAGTTTTTTTTTGTTCATAGGGAGGTCACTTTCAGAGAAGACTTGTTCCCTTTCAAAGTTACTGAGCATACTCAGTATCAGTTATTTCCTTCAGTATCTCAAGAATTGATTGAAGAAAACTTTAACACACCAAAAGTTATATGTGTATCACCTATTCAGACAAATACTACTGAAGAAGCCATCCAGGATTTAGCTCCTGGCTTAGCTCCGTTAACTGATGTGGTTCCTGTTGCTACTGCACCAGTAACTACCTCTAGAGTTGCTCATCCTGTGACTGAAAGAAGATCCTGCAGGGGTAAACAACCGCCTGCATGGATGAAGGATTGTGTGTCCCTAAGCATCAATGACAATGTGCCTTATGCACTTTCTAAATACATGTCATATGACACCATTTCTCCTAAGTATCAGTGTTACTTATCTAAATTTTCTAACATTATGGAACCTACAATGTATGCAGAAGCTTTCAAGGACCCTAGATGGGTGGAAGCCATAAAGGCTGAGATATCAGAACTTGAAAATAACAACACTTGGACAATGATGTCACTACCTGAAGGAAAGAAATCAATTGGATGCAAGTGGATATAAAAGGTCAAGTACAAATCTACTAGTGAAGTAGAAAGATTCAAAGCAAGGTTAGTGGCGAAAGGATATAATCAAAAAGAGGGCATTGATTATCATGAAACATTTAGCCCTGTGGTTAAAATGGTGACACTAAGGGCTGTGTTGACTATTGCAACATCTAGACAATGGAATATACATCAGATGGATGTCTTTAATGCCTTTCTACAAGGTAATCTAGAAGATGAAATATACATGACTCTTCCTGAAGAATTTCCGAGCCAAGGGGAGACTAGTGTATGTAGACTCTCAAAATTCTTATATGGATTGAAACAAGCACCAAGACAATGGAATGCAAAACTGTCAAAAGCATTAATCATCTATGGTTTCAGACAAAGCAAATTTGATCACTCTCTATACATCAAGAAAACAAGTGAAGGATTGATCATTGTATTGGTATATGTAGATGACATATTAGTCACTGGAGATAACTTGGATCAGATCTTAGCAACTAAAACAGTACTACATAAGGCCTTTAAAATCAAGGATCTTGGAGAATTAAGATACTTCTTGGGTATAGAGTTTGCAAGGTCTCAACAAGGTATTGTTATGCATCAAAGAAAATATGCTCTTGAACTTATATCAGAAATTGGACTTAGTGCAATAAAACCAACACCTACTCCTATGGATACTACTACAAAATTAACCACCAAGGAATATGACCAACACATCAAAGAAGCTGTAAGTTTAAATGATGAGGCACTAGCTGATTAGGGCGCATATCAAAGACTTGTGGGAAAGCTCTTATATCTAACAGTCACCAGACCAGATATATCTTACAGTGTTCAAACACTCAGTCAATTTCTACAGACACCAAAGCAGTCTCATATGGATGCAACACTAAGAATAGTCAGATATGTAAAAGGTAAACCAGGACAAGGATTGTTATTATCTAACAACAAGAAAGATGTTCTCACAGCTCATTGTGATGCAGACTGGGCTGCTTGAGCTTTTTCTAGGAAGTCTGTTACAGGATTTACTATTAAACTTGGAGACTCACTGATCTCATGGAAATAAAAAAGAAGCAATCTACTATATCTAGAAGCTCAGCTGAATCAGAATATAGAAGCCTAGTTTCTACAGTTGCTGAGTTAACTTGGATTATGGGCATAATCACAGATCTTGGAGTTCAAATTCAAGTACCAGTTACAGTATTCAGTGATAGCAAAGCAGCTATCCAAAATGGCTGAAAATCCTGTGTATCATGAAAGAACCAAGCACATAGAGATAGATTGTCATTTCATCAGAGAAAAGATTCAACAAGGTCTTATAAAGACTCAGTACATATCTATACATGATCAACCTGCTGATTTCCTAACCAAGAGTCTAAACAAGGTTCGGCATGTCTACTTAGTATCCAAACTTTGACTAGCTAATCTATTTGCAGTACCAAGTTTGAGGGGGAGTGTTTAGGAAAGGATCTAGAAGCTTCTATCAAGCAAGTAGTTACAGAGTTAGTTAGGATGTTAGTTAAGTTAGTTAGAATATTAGTTAGGGAGTTAGTTATTCTAGTGTATTATAAATAAAAGAATCATGTACATTGTAAAGTAGCTTTTTTGGAATACAATAAATGATTACTCTCCTTCTTCTCATCTTCTTCTTCCTCTTGAATACTCAATCTACTATTCCATTGTTCTTCATCTATAATTCAACAGAAGGTGTGAATGAAAGAGAAATGACAAAGTGAACTCATGGATTGAATCTGTTCAATATTATTTTTAATCTGCCAAAAGGGATTAATCTCACCTTTAACCATCTGAATAATTAAGAGGGAGTCGGACTCAACTGCTCTTTAAATGTTATAGTTGTTTCTTTCAACTGTGTATTCTCTTTTTATTATTTTTTATTAAAAAAAAGTTATGCATTGAATATTTATTCTAGCCGTAAATATTTTTCTATTTTAAGACAAAATCTTAAAATAAAATAAAAAGTCTTGGCTAGAAAATTTATTATCTTTAGCCAAAAGAAATGTTTTAGCAAAGCAATGGAATTCAACGGGTGGTCTTTCTTTTTATTTCTTATTTAGATATAATTGCTATAAAACATAAGCTCAACATAATATAATATAAAGAGAAGAAGATAAGAAATGTAGATGAAGAAGAGGACTTTTCTTCTATTCAAGTGTGTCTTCCAAATGGTGAATGATCTCTATTTATAGTGTTGAGATATCACTCCCAAAGGTCACCAAACTAGTAGATACATGGTTATCCAAAAATGTTCTTATCACCTTGGAAGCATACATACATGAATTGAATTAATTCTTGAATAAATCTAATGGACAATCCACACAATTCAATGGATTTATAACACTCCCCCTTGGATGTCCATATATAATGTGCATCGTTAAAACATTACTAGGAAAAATCCAGTGGAAAAAAGCCTAGTGAAGGAAAAAGAGTACACACATCTCATAATACGCTTTAAATGTTGCCTCATTAAAAACCTTACCAGGAAAACCCAACTTGGGACAAAATCATAGTTAAGGAAAAGAGTACAACGCGTATTTCACTCCCCCTGATGAAAGCTTCACTTGATATCTCGGAGACGACGCATTCTAATCTTGTATCTCAACTTCTCAAACATTGATGTTTGCAATGCCTTCGTGAATAAATCAGAAAGATATTTACTTGAACGGATCTGTTGAACTTCTATCTTTCCATTTCCAGTCTCCTTTGATGTATCCTCCCTTCAATCGAGCTATACATGCAGCATTATCTTCATACATGGTAGCTGTAATATCCCTTTTCAAAGAAAAATCACACAGTTCTCGGCATCTGCATAATCAATAATCTGTATGTGCACCAATTGCACTAATACATGATATTTTTCAATCATTTTCATCAGATCGATCTTTCTTTATGTTTAGTAATCTCACAACCATTGGGGTACTCAATAAAATTGCTTTAACACCTTTTAAATCCTTCAATGGATTTTCATATAATCTTCATCGTCTAGCTAGACATGACAATCATTCATTACACATATTCAAGCATTTCATCTATTGCCAGATCGAAACAAGCTTCATTGCATCCACCACAAGAGAGTATATTTTCATTTAATTATGTCAGGATTTTTATGAAAACCCTTTATGCCCTAAGGCACAAACCGTACTTTATATCTTACGGTTATACTTTCGCATAATGTTTCATTTATACCCCACTAACATTATATCTTGATCCATGTACTATAAGTCCAAAAATATCACTTCTCTAAGTGAAACATAATATACTTGAATTCTGCATTTCATTTGGCCAATCACTTATCTGTCCACACTATATGACAGTTTTGAATTCAATATCCTCGTCATCATCTGTAGCATTAAGCGCTACTTCATATCAAAGATATCATCGACGATCTTTTGACTCGATTTCAATATGACATAACTTATCGAGATCTCTTAATTTTTCATCATTTAAGGTACCTAAACCTTTGCCAAAGTTTTTTAAAGTGTTATGTCATCGTACTTCTTTAAAGCACTTGCCTCAATATCATAAACATCTTGATCATTTGCTCCTCTCCTTCCTCAAGGAGTTTTTCATTTGGAATCGTTTGGTCTATCACGCTTCAGGCGTACCATAGACTCTGTCCTTCAAGGACTTCTCATTGGAGCATTTACAACTGAATTATAACATAGGGTCAGCAAATTCATTTGACAATTAATTTGCAACATTATGCAAATGAATTATCTCTTAAACTTCAAGTTCACCTTTTTTTAACGAAGATCTAGATAATTCATCTCATAATTTTCAGCTATCAATCATCTCTCCCCCTAATGTTAGAAAATCTAACATTCACCTCAACCTCATTTGAGGATCCATCTTTGTACGTGGTGGAGCAATTAAATCAGATATCGCACTTTCAAACTTTAGATGGAAATTATTTGGTTCCTGACCCTGAACCAATTATGATGGGGAAACCTTGTTGGCTTGATGCTTACATGTGTTGCTACATGTTAAATAAATTAATCTAATACCAAATCTTATTTGGGAGTTATGTTCTCATACCCATGGTTTAGCTATAATTGGAGGCATACAATTTCCACTAAACCAACCAGCATTATCAACATAATTTTATAGTTTGGAACTGTGCTCTTAATTTAACAATTCGAACAAATAATCTTACAAAAGCCAATTTGTAAGTAGACAACAAAGCACATGTGACCATCCCATGGATGCAAACTATCATATAGTTGCAAACGGTCCACATGGCAGGTGAACGGACCCATATTCACCTTTTTATATGTTCCAAAACCTCAAGGAATACAATCTCAACCTTAGCTAGTATAATAATACAATGATCATTTTATCATGAGAACAAGCAACACAAGAGAATTCTTGAAGAATCTTTTATTTCTTCATCATAAAGTCACGTGAATTCTTAATTACTTTTGCATCACATTGGAATCGGAATGGCCAACCGGTCATACCAACTGATCTTTATTTTTCTCAAACCTCTCGTATAGGTAAATTGTGACATATATCATTGTTCTCAAACCTCCCATAGAGGTGAGTGGTGGCATATATCCAACTCATAATGATCTTATCACATCTTGACCCATTCTCTTTTAGAATGATCGAGCATACACGATGCTTATCACACGTCACATTCTCTTCAAGAAATGGACTAATCATTTATATGTGCTTCATAAATTTGCATTATAAGCACATTGTCATGCCTTTAAAAATTTATCATTTCTTGCATGACCCACCTCAACATCAACCGGAAAGGTCAAGTGTACCGCCACTTTATCTTCCTTTCTTTTGATGGAGAATTTTTATAAATTTATCAAATTATTAGGTCGCACAATGACCACGGGTCCAATAACCTTTCATACCATTATGATGATAATAATTACCTTCACATTTTGAAGGACTATTTGGAGAACCCATAATGCTCTTCCTTTTATAATTACCACAATAATGACTTATAATCCTGTCCCTCAACGCCCTTATTTATACATTCAATCACTTGTCATCTTACAGACTTATTATTCACTGCTACCACATTCATATGATAGAATGGAGCAATTGGGCGGGTTTCAAACTTATCATGTATTGCTACCACATTCGCTTTAGGGAATGGAGCAAATTCAATGGGACGAATTTCATGACTTTTCATCAAAGCCTTAGTCATCATTATATCATCACTATGGTGCATTGAAACTCAAACTCAATGTCTTACCCATATAAGGCGTGTTAGGCCATAATTCTATGGGACTCGAACCCAATCCTTATCATCATGGTGCATCAAAACTCAAATTGATGTCTTATCATGTTGGTGCAATAGAACATAAATCTACCGTCTTACCCTCAAACATTTTTCATTATGGTGCATCCGTACTTTAACCTGATGTCTTACCCTTTTGGTGCGATGGGACTTGAATCCACCGTCTTACCCTCAACCAATGGTATAATAGATCGAAGTACAACATGATTCACCCTTTGAGTCTTTCAAAACATTGAAATAAAATTCATAAAATATAATACTCAAACTCATGCTACCAAAACTTTATACCTTCTTCCATTTAAGGAACTTTGTGGAGCAGAGAATATTCAACCAATAGTAGTATATGCCTTTGGTTCCTAGTCAATGTTAGTGATCAAATACTATTGTATTCTAAATCATAAAAAAATTCTAGAAAATACATACCTGATTTTATGTATATAATACCTTGATTGCAGTAGTTATCATTTTTTCTTCTCGATTCTCATAACGAGATCAACCAGAATGCGAGCTAAAAAAAACTAAAATTCAATCTCAATTGGCTAGAGTCTCGTGCTGATAACGTGGTATAAAACATAAGCTCAGCATAATATAATATAAAGAGAAGAAGATAAGAAATGTAGATGAAGAAGAGGACTTTTCTTCTATTCAAGTGTGTTTTCCAAATGGTGAATGATCTCTATTTATAGTGTTGAGATATCACTCTCAAAGGTCACCAAACTAGTAGATACATGGTTATCAAAAAATGTTCTTATCACCTTAGAAGCATACATACATGAATTGAATTAATTCTTGAATAAATCTAATGGACAATCCACACAATTCAATGGATTTATAACAATAATAACTATTTATTTCAGTTATGCATGCATCTTGTTTGGGTGAGATTCTTAGATACTTTTATTATATTTATCCAAATAATAAAATTTTAACCGTGTATTTTTTTATTTCATCTTTGGATGCACAATTTATTTTAATTTATATTTTTTTTTAGCGTAATTTTTTAAATACTTGGGTGAGACTTCATTATATTTGACCAAGCAAGCAAATTTACACGTAAATAATGGAGATTCAAATATATAGAGAAATTTGGCTCCAAAAGTGGTTCATAAAATTAACATTTTTTTTAGAAACTTAAAATGATTTATTATTAATAACAATATTTGGAGGTGGTAGAGACAGACATAGTATTTGGAGTGTAAATTCAATGATGCAATACATGAGTCAGGCGTGGAAGTGAGACTTCATATAAGGAAAGCATCTTATTATCAAGTGATTGATATGGTTTTGATTATAATCTGATATGATTTGATTATAATCCCTTGTAATCTTCTTGTAATTAAGTTGATTAGGATTTTACTACAGTTAGCATCTTCTATTTTTGGTAAGGTATCTCTTGCTTTCTTGTATAAATACTGAAACAATATGTGAATACAATACACAGAGAATTCACCCATCTTCTTAATCTTTCACTTTATACACACAATATCTCCAAGAGAGAAAGATTTAAGTATCTTAGGTCTTTGATCCAAGGAAATCTAGAGATATGGAGATCAATGATATGATGTTGCACATCATACTGGTGCGGCATTGATGAAGCGGAGACTTACATCCGGAGTCTTGTATTATAAAAAGGAACCATTAATACTTAAATGTAAGTTTCGTAAAGCAGTAGTTAAACCAGTTTAATTAATATTGGTCCACTTTTGATCCAGTGATATGAACAAGAACAACAATTTGCAAGTTTTATACACCAAGTAAACGAAGGAAACCAGTGTAAAATATCAACTTTACAAGTATGACAATTTCATAAACGAAGAAAATCTATGTAAGATATCAAAAATAATTTTATAGATATTAAAATGAGCGATACAGCTTCATAGATATCAAAATTAGTGCAAGCGTAAAATTAACTATGCAATAACTTCATCTTAATTAATAGACACAATAAGTCAAATACAAAAATTAGTATAATCTTGTACAATTAAATTCAGAAGATAATATAATTTAAAATATAAAAGTAAAAAATAACGTTGACACCTTTTATTATACATGTAAAAAGTTGAAATTAATTTATTTTCCATTATAGAGGAAGTATTTTAGGGTAATCATAAATTCATAATATCAAATCATAAGCATAATATGTACTATATCTAGTATTGTTCATTGTCAAATCATTTATTTGCCGACAAGTAAAAACAAAATTAGTAGGTTGTTCAAATCAAAATTATATAAAAGGTTCAATCTTTTTGTCATTCTATTGACTGCCCCTATAAAAAAAATTAATACATGTGCCCAACTTTTCGGTCCAATAATTAGTAATTTTTGCTTTAAAAAAACAAATCTATCATTTTCATAATAATAACTAATCAAATAGAAATAGAATTTCAGTGTGAATTCATTAATACAAGTAATTTAAAATAGTGCATGCTAATTGGTTGTACATTTGGTTTTAATTACGTTCCAACTTGCAACTATAGTGACTCATCAATTTACCATTTATTTTATATATAAAAAAAAATATTCTCTTTTCCAATTCAGAATATTTTCTTTCATTTTCATATATGCAATCATAGAATAATTCTACATCTTAATTTAATTAGTTTATTGTGGACGAAAATAAATTAGAGAAATGATGTAGTAATATTATATTCTCTGGCACAATTTAATGGAAAAAAACATTTATTGTATAATTATTTTTTGAAAATCGAAATTTGTATCTCACTTTTCGCCACCCAGGCTAAAAGGTTCAATGTTTGTCGCGGCATACATTGCACGTGTATATATACAGAGACACAATTTTATATGATAATATTAATATTATCAAAATAAAATATTGATAACAAATTGATCTATCATAATATTTATATGTATAATAATATCATCAAACAAACAGTTGTAAGTCAGTTCTATAAAATTCATCATAACCAAAAAAAACTACTTTAACTTATATATAAAAAAAAAATAGAACTTAGCCTTTCAAATTCATTATATATATATGGAGGGGTGGGGGGACGGGTTCAACACGTGCCAAAGCATTATAAAATAGGTCAAATATTTAGTTGGTGTTTGATGCATTATGAGACTAGACACTACGACCATAATTGCTATATATGTATCTGATCAATTTTATATACACAATTTTAAAATGACGATATTTACATTTTATATATTACTTTCTAGTTCAAAATAGTGGTAATAGTTTTGACAAAATAAAATGTATGTTCAAAATAATTGATAATATTTAAAATAACATCAACTGTCTTTTTCAAGGGATATGCAAAAATAATAATGTGGACCAGAGATAGGGACGAGTGTAACTTTGAATATGAGGTTCATTGAACCCAGTATTTTCTATGCAAAAAAATATAGATATATGTGTACAAGTTTAAGTACACTTCCATAAGTAGTTTATGACCCACTATTTAATTACTTTGGCAAAATTACTACTAATATGCTTGTACTATGAAAAAATTATTAGATTTCAAAATTAATAAAAAATAAAATAAAAGTGCACTTGAGTAAGTGCTTGTAACGACCTGATCCGGTCATTATGATTAGGTCAATGATGAAAGAAATCGAGCCAGAAAACTTTACGGATAGTGACTTAAATTTTTTAGGCTAGACCTGTCTCGGACGGAATATGGGAAAGGTGAGATCTAGGGCCATCCCAGAAGGGGTAGGGTAAAATGTCTAGGATTGGTTTATATTTTCTAGTAGCCAAGACATTAAGTAACCCGTAGGGCTTCACGGAATCGAATTCAGGTGAGTAAAACTCCAGGAATTGAATTCGGCGTGAAGAGGATAGTTCAGGACGTGTCAAGGGAAGAAGGTATGTTTTGAAAAATGGGATTTTCAGGGATTTTTGAGTGTTTGAAGTTGGTATAATTCTCTATAGCGGGCATCAAACCACTACAGCGACAGTGTGCAGGCGCTATAATGGGCTAACGACTGTTATAACATGGTCTCTATAGTGGGTTGGGCTGCTATAGCGGAGTAAGTCAGGATTTTATGCAGAAAAAGTTTCAAAACCTCCTATTTTCTGCATAATTCTTCTTAGGTTTGAGAGGGGCGACTTAGGGCAATTCCTACTTGATTTTCCACGGAATTTGTTGGTAAAGACCAAGAACAAGTCAAGACACTTCAAAAGGGGAAAACTCGAGTTCTTTAAAGTTTCAAAGAGGCTTGATTCAATGTAGGTGATGGTTGCATGTTTTCCAATTTATATATGTATGCATGTCTACTGCTTTATAGTATCACTTGGGAAATGTATGTTGGGGAAAACATAGGGAGCATATGAAATGACATCATGTTGATAATCTCATGCAATGAACCTGTTACATTACTTGTGGTTTCAAGAGTTATTATTCATTGTGATTGTGATTGTGGTTGTGTATGATTATCTGTGATTGTTGGTTGGTTCGGATACCACACCGTTATAGGAATACTAATGGTTGACTCAGGCACCACGCTTGGTATGAATACTAATCTTGGTTGGCTTGGGTACCGTGTTGGTACACTAACAATTTGTGTATGGATTCC
Source organism: Solanum appendiculatum (assembly GCA_018342035.1). NCBI lineage: Eukaryota > Viridiplantae > Streptophyta > Magnoliopsida > Solanales > Solanaceae > Solanum > Solanum appendiculatum. Next base: position 241,268 of record JAGDQO010000816.1, on the reverse strand, counting down.
TTGAGAGAACCGGGCATGTGTATTTGTAGTTCTATGAGTGAACCGAATTTAACTTTTTATAATGTGATGTACATATGTTGGACCCTTGAGTTTGGTTGCTTGGAAGGTGAGTTGGACTCAAGTATGACATGTATGTGATTATGTGAGACATGTTTCATATGTATGCAATTCAGGATAAGGACTGGGAGTCCGGGTTGTTTCATAGTTGTTGATGATATGTGTTGATTGTATTACTATGTTGTGGTTGTCTGTTTAGATTTATGATTTAGACTGGTCATGTGATCTTATCAGTACACTGTGGTTGTGTATTGATACTGCACCTGTTCTTTTCTTGTTGAGTATAAGACATCTTCTAGCAGCTGATACGAGACCATAGTTAAAGGACGTCTGACTTCAAATTCAAGGGTGAGCTACTCTTCTAGGCTACCTTGGGTTCCTCTACATTTTCTTGTCCATCTTTTTAGGCAAAGACATTAGACTAAATGTTCATGTTTTCTAAGTTTTCGGGGTTGCATCCTCATTCTTGACTTATTTAGAGTTTTGGTACTATGACTTTCAGTTTTAGGGGTTTATTTCCGCAATGTTTTGACTATCGATTGAGTTTATGGGTACTCAATTCGTTAGTTGTTTTTAAGACTATTTTCCTATCATTTATATCATTACTTGGTTTTAATAAATGGTGTGTTGGGTTAACTTTGGGTCGGTAGTTGGTTCTCCCATCAGGTTGTTTAATGTGGGTGTCACTCACGGCGGTCTGATGACAAAGTTGGTATCAGATTCCTAGGTTCGTTGATCTCATCGTATCAAAACGAGTCTAGTAGAGTTCTGCAAAATGGTATGGAGACGTCTGTACTTTTGTGCAAGAGGCTACATGACTTTAGGAAAATCTTCTATTATTTCTTCCTTCGCGCTATAACATGATTTCAATTGGTATCTAGCGATCCAAATTAGTATCTAACCTCTTTCACTCTTCTGTCCACGGATGATTGACACTAGACAAAATAGTGCAAGTGTAGTAGCTCTAGCGACAGAGCCAACAGCTGAGCCAGTAGCAAGAGAGAGTGGCAGAGGCAAAGGTAGAGGTAGAGCTAGAAGCAGGGGCAAGGGCAGAGAAAGGGCAACACCTGCCAAGGGTGATGCTCAGGGAAAAAATATACCATGTGAAGTGACTCCACCCCACCCCAGAATCATGTGGAAGAAGAGGTTGAGATAGAGATTGAGGATGAGGCTGAACCAAATGTGAGAACACAGGATGGGGTTGCAGGTCTTCCCCCTATGTACATTGGAGTGATTCAGCAAGTGTTAGCCTTTCTGAGTGGGTTGGAAGGTACTAGAGCTACTCCCACTATGTATGTTACTCAGGTTTCAATTACTCGCCTTGTTGCTACTATGATCCTTAAGATGGACAGAGATTTGGGCACTGATGCGCTCTTCCGTCCATTACTTGGCCCTGTGATGACTGGTACTGAACATGAGATGCTGATAAAGTTTCTGAAGATTAAGCCTCTCATGTTCCATGGTTCTGAGAGTGAGGATGCCTTTGAATTCATCTTGAACTTCTATGAGAGGCTTCATAAGTTAGGTATTGTGCAGCAATATGGGGTTGAATTCATGACTTTCCAGCAATATGATATGCTAACCAAGTTTTTGAAGATTAAGCCTCTCGTGCTCCATCGTTCCGAGAGTGAGGATGCCTTTGAATTCATCTTGAACTTCTATGAGAGGCGTCATTAGTTAGGTATTATGCAGCAATATAAGGTTGAATTCATGACTTTCCAGCTTCAGGGTGAAGCAAAGCAATGGTGGAGAGCTTTTGTGGAATGTCGATCATCTATCTTTCACCTGAGCTACATTGTTTCGTGTATTTCCCTCATCCTCATGTTTAGAATCAAGCGACAAATTTACTACCAGATTGTTATCAATTGAAACCAGTAAGGAAGTAATAGGTACAATGTGCAAAGAAATACCAATAAAATTGTCAAATATCGCAATAGTCACTTGGGTTTGCAAGGTCTCATAGTGAGAATGGAGTGCACTATCATTGTTGTAGGAGTTGTCCTCATTGACCATGTCATCAACAATTCCTTTTGAATTTGTTCCATCGGTGTTTGTGCTTGTTGGTGTAACTGAAGATTTGTCTTCTAAAACTCTATTGGGCATTTCATCAAACATGTGAGCTACCTCTGAGTCTTCATCTTCAGAATTAGAGTTTACCTTCATTGCATTGGAAAGATCCACAGATTTTTGGGTATTTACATTAAACACCTTGTCTACGACAATCTTGCACCTATGTCCATCAATCAGACGATCGCTGGGTTCATCAATTTGGGGGTTTTAAGCTTTGATAATGAACTAAATTTGGAAGGTGTGGTTTAAAGCTCGTAATCAACACATGCTCGTGAAGTATCTGCCATTCTCGCTAAATTTGTGAAGGTTTGTTTAAAATCGCATAAGTAATTTTCCATAAAATGCTTCCAATTATAGAGTTGCTTATTCCGAAACAATCAATTGAACCAAGTAAGAGTTTCTCCATCAAGGTAAAAAGAAGAAAGAGATAGCCAATCTTGCTTGGAGAAGCCAAGGTAGATAAAGTATTGCTCGGTCCAAAGAATCCAACTCTTCGGGTCATGCCATCACTGAATCGATCTAATACCACTATTTTCATTAGAGTACGAACAATGAAAGCACCAATATAACAATCCTAATTTCTCAATAGAAGATTTCAAATATTATAATCACTAAACTCAAAGTTACAACGGGAAAATGAAACTAACGACGAAATTGCATAATAACAATGGACTAGTAAAATAAAGAAACTATTGAAGAAGATAACTAGAAGAGAGATGAGAAGCTTAGACTCAAAGAAAGGGGATTAGAAGACTAGACTCTTTTTTTTCAAAATCTGCATAAGTTTAACTTACTCTCACAACTCCTATTTATCAACCTCGATCTCAAACATAGTTTATTAATTCGTTGTTGGGATGCTTTGCCCGTACTGGTCCTGGACCGTTCATAACACCCTTTGTGTCTTGATCATTCTTATCAGTCACTCACTTACCTTTATTGCCGTTGCCCTACTAATTTGTTTTTACTCTTGCATCATCTTTTAATTTTTCTGATTTTATTCATATGTGTTTTCCTCTTTTAGGTAGAGTTTAGGGTGGATTACATAACATTCCTTTTCGTTATGGCCATGTAGTCTACACATCTTACAGTATTTAGGAGCATAATTATATTTTCTATCAAGTCATCTTTCTACAACTTCTTCTAAATCCATTTTTTTTCATTCCAACATTTATTCTCGAAAGAAATTATGATAAAAGCTCAATCGCTACTTTCTCTCTTGCATAACTTGATCTAGTTTGACTTTTAGTAGCCATGTCTACTTGTAGAAGTTTACCAACTATTTTTTCCATCAAGAAAATAACTTTCTTTAGTAAAATAATTAGGTGGAAGATAGGAACACGAGATTCGTACTATAGCAATTGTAGTTTCTTTATCTGGATCAAAGAGAGGATCTCACTTCAAAATTCTCTCATAAAATATATAACCAGTTCATATATGTGATATAAAAATCTGGTGCTGATAAAAAATTGATATAATGTTGAGTATACAGAAACTTAAACTTAAATTCATCAATAATGGAGAAGTTATCAGAGAGAAAGAAGATGAATGCTGCTTCAAATGTTAGAATAGAACACACTTCAAAAATATGAAGTGTTTTAAGCCTTAGAGAATTCAGCAACAACGTGACACAAATCGGGCCTTCAATATTGATTATAGTCAAAGAAATTGTTTGTGTCGTCCATTTCAGCTCCTTCAAGAAGATTTCTAACAATCACATGAGAAGCACAAGATAAGCATAGAAAAAGAATAAAGTGTACATCCAATAAGAAAATTACAACTAGTATAAGATTTGATATTATTTATTTTCTGTACTTATATGTATACACATGGAGATTGTACAGTGAAATACAACGATAAAATTTTCACATTGCTTATTGATAATTTTCTACATTGTATCAAATCCATGTTCAAAATCCTTCCAGATTTGTTTCAAATCTATTCTTCTTTTCTTTTCTTCTCGTTTAAGCAAGCAAAACCTGTTGCAGGACGCTCAACTTCCATTGATTCTGATCATCCTTATCACCTCCATCCATCAGATGCTCCTGGTATGACACTCATCAACAACCCTTTGAATGGAAAAGGTTATCGAGGGTGGAAGAGATCTATTTTAATTTCCCTTTCAGTCAAAAACAAACTTCATTTCATTAATGAATCTGAGGTTGCACCTTCTGATGATTTACCACATTTGCAAACTTGGAACAGATGCAATGATATGCTAACATCTTGGTTTTTGAATTCCCTATCAAAGGAGATCGCAGATAGTGTGATCTACTCAAAAACTACTAGGGATCTCTAGATAAGTTAGGAGCAGAGATTTGGTCAATCTAATTGTGTAAAGCTATATCAACTATAACAAGAATTTAGCAGGTTAACACAAGGTAATAATAACATTGCAGGTTATTTCACACAATTGAAAAGGTTATGGGATGAGTTGGATTTCCTTAAATCTAACATCAAGTGTAGTTATGTGTGTACTTGTGAAGGAAAATAGAAGCCGGAGAAGTCTCTACAGGATGAAAAGCTTATTAAATTTCTTATGGGATTAGACTATATATGCTTACAGGCTAGGGTAATATTTTGATGATTAACCCCTTACCTAACATCAACCTTTCATACTCTTTAATCCTACGGGATGAACATCAAAGGAAAAGCTATAAAAATTTCACTTGTTCTTTCTTATTTCAGTATTTTTATGGCTGGAACTAGTGATTTTATGAGTGAAAATAGAAACCATCATAGAGGTGAAAAATAGGTTTAAAGGCCCATTATTGCTCCTTAGAGATCTGGAATTAATTTCCCAAATCTGTTTATCCTCAACAGCCACAAAGATTTCAAAAACAAAATTAGAAGTTCAAAGGAAAGAAAGTCAAGTATAATCCTAATGTGTCATGCAATTACTGTGAAAAACAAGGTCATGAGGAGATTGACTGTTGTACATTGATAGGATTTCTTAATGATTTTCAATTCACAAATGACAAAGGATTTTAAGGACAAATAAGAGAAAATACAGCACTGTCTATGGAAGATTTTGAAAGCAAACACAACAACTATAGTGATACAATTGCCTTCAACCAGAACTACAGGAAGGAGCAATATAATCAATTTGTTTACATGTTCAAACAAATGAGGATGGAAGAGGTAGAAAACATAAGTGGAAAACATATAATTAATGCAAATGCAATGGTTGGTACAATCTTAAAACATATTGGCTCATGCTTTTCAGTTTTAAGTCCTAATGTCTAGATAATATATTCAGGTGCATTCCAACATATGTGTTACACTTCCAACTCTTTCACTTCTATGTGTCTTCTTAAAGTTCCTTTGACTATTATCTTCCTAATTGCCATACCATTCAAGTAACTCATGTAGGAATTGTCACTTTATTTTCAGATGTTGCTTTAGAAAATGTCTTATATGTTTCAAGTTTCAAATTCAATCTTATGCCTATAAATAGATTTCGCAGTCAGTTTCAATCTACTAAAGCAATATCTGGGAATAAAGTGACAATCCCTACATGAGTTACTTGAATGGTGTGACAATTATGAGGCCACAAGTTTTTGGTAAAGCTAAGGAAAGACTCTATATGCTTCAATTCAATGTCAAAGGGTCTAGTTTCTTCTGTATGTAGTAATGTTACTTCTAATGTAAAATTTTGACACATTAGATTGGAGCATTTGCCTTTTTTTTTATCAATGAAACATGTTTTTTTTCATTTTCTTTTCCTCTGATCTTGATTATTTTTGTGATATATGTCCTCAAGCAAGATAATCTAGATTGCCTTTTCCTACAAGTCAGAAATCTACTAAGGCCAAATTTGATCTTATTCACATTGACACATGAGAATCTTGTAAAGTACCTACCTATAATAACTATAGCTATTTTCTAACCATAGTGGATGATTATAGCATGGGTACTTGAACATATCTATTAACAACTAAAAGCAATGCATTTTTAGTTTTGCAATGTTTCTTATAGATGGTGGAAAGACAATTCAGCACTAAGGTAAAGGTGATAAGGTCAAATAATGCCTTAAAATTGGGAAAAGCCACTAATTACTTTCAATCTCAAGGTATAATTCATCAAACTTCATGTGTTTTCACCCCCTCCCCCCCCCCCCAATAAAATAGTATAGTTGAGAAGAAAGCGTAGACATCATCTTGAGATTGCAAGGTGTCTCTTGTTTCAATCCCAAGTTTCTATGACCTATTGGGGAGAGTGTGTTCTTACTGCGACATTTTTTATTAATAGACTATCATCTAGAGTCCTGCATGGTGCTACTCCGTATGACATCATGTTTAACACGTTACCTTTTTATCAACATTTGAGATGTTTTAAATGTTTATATTATGCAAACACTTTAGCTCATGGCGGGGCAAAATTTGAGCCAAAGGCAAAAGCTTGTGTTCTCTTAGGCTATCTCAATAACTAAAAAAATTATAATCTATTAGACTTGGATAGCAAGAAAGTATTTATTTCTAAGAATGTCTCTATCCATGAAGAAAAGTTTTTCCTATTCTATGAGTCCTAATGATAATCTCCCCCCCACTTTCCCTATTCCAAATCTTGACAGTAAGGTGTTTGATGATTCTAATTTTTTTGTATCCACAATTTATATTACTTCCAACCCCATCTCTTTTTCTTCACCGGATCATATTCCTTTTTCCTGTTCTAGCTCCCCTTCTACTTCTACACCTAGACCTATCTCATCAACTTCTCAAGTTTGAGAAGATCAAACATATCCAACAAGGGTATTATGCCAATTCATCTCAAGGATTATTTTTACAACATTATCTTTCTTAGTACTGTGACTGATTCTTGTTTCAGTACACCACCCCAACCTACTGTACTTTCATTTGCTGGTCTTTCTCTACCTAATCAAATCACTCTACAATCAATTTAAAAAATTATAGAGTCCACTACTTATTTGCAGGCCTCTACTCATCTTGATTGGGTAAAGGTTATGCAGGAAGAGATTGTAGCACTAGAGTCCAACCATACATAGGATGTAGTTTCTCTTTCTATAGGTTGAAAAACACTCTCTTGTAAGTGGATTTATAAAGTCAAATAATATACAGATGGCTCTCAAGAAAGACTCAAGGCAAGGTCAGTCATTAGATGTGATGCTCAAAAACAAGGAATAGATTTCTATGAAATATTTTCTCCGATAGTCAAGATGACCACCATCAGATGTCTACTCTCTATTGCAACTAAAAAGAATTGAGAAGTCTCACAATTTGATGTGAATAATGCCTTCTTGCAAAGTGACTAGCAAGAAAAAGTATATATGAAATTTTCGGCTGGTATAATTTCACCTTAGCCTAATTTGGTATGTAGACTCAACAAGTGTCTTTATGGTTTAAAGCAAGTCTCTAGGCAATGGAATGCGAGGCTTGTTGGGGCTCTTAGTTTCAAAGATTTCACTGATTCCCTCAATGGCTACTCTTTATTCATCAAACGAAATAGTGATTTGGTTTCTATAGTTGCAATATATATGGATGACATCTTTATTACATAGAATGATGATATAGAAATTCAATCACTCAAATCATTTCTTCATGCAGATTTTAAAATTAAAGATCTTGGTTATATACACTATTTCCTAGGAATGGAAGTTTTGAGAGAAGAATATGGAATTATTGCCAGTCAATGCAAATATACCTTGGATCTGCTCAACAAGTTTGATGTCTCTCATTTGTCCTCAGTTTCTTCTCCCATGAATCCCTCTTGTAAGTTATCTACCGATTCAAATAATTACATGTCAGATCCTACCATTTATAGACATCTAATCAGAAAGTTGAACTATTTGACTCACACAAGGCTACATCTTTGTTTTGACGTTAAGTCAATTTTTGCAAAAGCCTTGTGATCATCATTTCACAGTAGGATTGAGAGTGCTTCGATACCGGAGCAGTAGTCCTAATCAAGGAATATTCTTATTTGCTTCCCCCATCATTCTCCATCTCTCTCTTTTGTGATGCAGATTAGGCATCTTGCAATGATTCCAGACGTTCAGTAAGTGGTTTCTTCATTAGTATGGGTGGCTCTCCCATCTCATGGAAATCTAAGAAACAAGCTTCAATTTTTCTTTCATTCACCGGAGCAGAATATAGATCAATGAGACGACTGATTGCAGAACAGACCCGATTAACTCGTCTCCTTGCTGATCTGTCCATTTCACCATCCTTGCTAGTTTCGGTGCACTCGAACAACCAAGCAACGATGCATATTGCTCGAAATTTGGTATTTCATGAGAGAATGAAACACGTAAAACTTGATTTTCATTTTGTTAGACAACAATATCTATTTGGTTTCATTTCTCTTTCTTTTGTTTCATCAAAAGAAAGATAGCCGATATTCTCACCAAGCCTTTATCTACACCTTCTCACCATCATCTTCTACGCAAGATGGGTATCACTTTGCTCCCCTCAAGAAAAAGAAGAATGGCTCTTCAAATGTTGGAACAGAACACACTTTGAAGAATATAAAGTGTTTTAAGCCTTGGATAAGTCAGCAACAACGTGCATGGCATGGATCGGGCCTTCAATATTGATTATAGTCAAAGAAATTATCTGTGCTGTCCCTCTTAGTTTCTTCAAGAAGATTCCTCACAATCACGTGAGAAGCACAAGAGAAGCATAGAGAAAGAATAAAGTTTGTTCGATAAATTGTATACAACCAATAAGAAAATTACAACTAGTATATGATTTAATATTATTTATTTTCTATACTTGTATACATACACATGGAGATAGTACAGTGAAATACAACGAGAAAATTTCCACATTTGTTCTTGATAATTTTCTACCTATAATCTTCTAGTAAAATAGACTTTGTATTTATCTTATAATTTATCTTTTAGTATACTCCATTTCCCATGCTCAAGTTCACTTTGAAGTACAGCACCTGACACAAAGAGTTGAGTGATACATCCATGCACGTATTCTTTTACAGTTTCACATGATCTTTGCCTCATTTACAAGAAATATAAATTCAAATATCTATTTTATAGAAAACATTATTCTTAGTAATTCTTTTACTGTGCCAAACTTTTTAACTATTCATTCAAAGCACCGCTATATTTATAATTCACATAAAGTAAAGTTATATATATGGACAATAATAGAAAGAGATAAATTAATATTGTTAAACAATAGTGACATGCATGAAGATATGTTTATAATATTATTAAACAATAGTAACATGCATAAAGATATGTTTAACAAAAAAAAAAAGATTTTTTTTATAAAAATAATAATAATAATATATATATATTGGTTTGGGGGAAACAAGGCCCACCGGTTTCGAACATTGCACTGCACTACATAAGTCATACGGGAATCTTTAATTTTACATTTAATTAAATTGATCTCAATATAAAAATGGAAATTATTTTGATACCTTATCCAATAAAATAATTCACCTATATATTATATTTATCTGCTATGATAATATTTTTTTAAAAGGATATAAGTTATATACATTAATGTTATTAAAAAAAAAGGTTCTTACACCATGTAATTTAACTAGTGATACCCAACTATTAATTATGTTGTTTTATGAAAATAAAATAAAATATTATTATAAGTAAATTAACCTAATATAGTTGTAAAAAAAAACAACTTATACGTTGACAATGCACAAAATTTAAACTTAAAAACACAAATGCAAAAAGCTGTTGTTACTATATGTTGTTAGCTCAACTGCTACTTTACCAGATACATGTGTAACTTCTATAGTCTGTTGTAATTGATCGATAAAGTCTTGCGGATCTTTATTAGGATCTGACCCGGAAGGTCCAAATTAAGAAAATTATGTATCTGTACAATATATCAAGTTAACCTAGAAGCAAATTAGGAGGAATAAACAGAAGATCAGTATTAGGTACAAGGTCAACTAATCGAAGATTAAACCTAAAAACTAATACTTAGCCCCAAAAAAAAGGTGATTAAGCCGACAAAAAGTTGTGTGGTCGCAGTGTTAGGAAGCAAAACAAAATTAGCATCACGTTTTTTAGACAATAATATCGATAAGCAAATCAAAAATTGTTCAATATTAATTTTGAATAATATAAATATTATTAATTCCATGATATATAATTGTTTTATTTGGCAAACACGTATTGACTTCTGTTTCTTTTTAGTTCATATTCATGTATACCACTTTTCAAATGGGAAATATTGGATGTTCAATTTGACAAGTACACTTTTTTCCATTTTAATTTTTTGATTGCCTAATTTGAAAATTATTTACACTTAAAAAAATTTCCACTTGACCACTTATATATTAAATTTAATTAGTATCTCCAAGTTGTACGATTCAGGAACTTAAATTTTTGAAAGATTCAATATTTATAAATATTACCTTAATTACTAGTAAAATTTACCTGTATATAGATGTTTTTTCTGTCGGGAAAATACACTACAAAATGATAAAGAAGAATTAGTGATGGACAATTAGTGTATCTAAACAATAAAATTCATCACTAATTTTATTTAGTGACAATTTATCAAAAGACTTGTAAGGTACGAACGATTTAGCGAAGAAATTCATAGCTTTTTTTTTTTTAATTTCTAGTGAAACATATCATTTCATTAAGTAGCCATAGTATAGGGAGCATAGTAGGGCGACTCAAGCACATTAGTGGCCTTAATTAGATCAAAATAAAATGAAATCTCAAACTATTAAAAAATATTTTTTTTTTATAAAGTATATTCTTCTAGCTCTTTGAAATACAAAGTTGCTAATAATTTTATTATATTAATTCATTTCTTCTAATAATATTTATTTAATTAATAATATAACTAATTCATTTAATTTTTCTTTACACATAGTACTTCAAATGTATAAAACTTCTAATAAAAAATTTTCATTTACATAAAAAGTTCACTTTTTTTTTTAACCTACTGTTGCTAAAACAAATCCCATAAATCTAAGGGCCTAAAATACCTGTATTTTTCCCAACTCTTTAGAGCTGGGAACATAGTTTGGAGGATCCAATAGAGAAAAAGGAGATGCACTTGTCAAAACAGAGCCATGGTCAAAATCACTGATAATATATTTTCCCTTATATTTGGACCAATGAAGTCAATTTTAAAAAAAAAATAAAAACTAGGATGGGACAAGGTTTGATTAGTGGACAAGTACTAGTGCAGATTCCAAATTTGAATCCAGACATCATCATCGTGCCTAACCTTTCGTCGAGTGGTAATATAAAATTTTGTTTAATTTAATCATTATTTTTGTAAAAGATATTTAAAGTTTCAAATTAAAGGCAAATTATCAACTTATATTAGACAAGACAACATTATTGTCCTATTTCATAATGCAAATCTTAAACATTCACAGAAAAAAAATAAAAATCCGAAGAGTTGTGAAATATTTTTCAGAAAATGTTTTATAATTTTTTATATTTAATTGGTCAAGATTATTGAATTTTTTTTAGAAAAATAAATTCTTTGAAAATAAAGAAAATGATTTTTCTATTGAAATAGGAAAAACAATTTTCATAAAGGCATTCAACATTAATTGTTGATTTTTTAACATAAATCATTTTTTTTAGATTGAATATTACCCTTTTTTGGTATTTTTTAAATTACGGTCTATAGCCTATGTTTGTCAATAAATTACGAATTTATTCCTCGTTGCCATTAATCAACGACTCAGCACATAGTACAACAAAACCAACCCTCAATTCTTAGTGTAGTACATCAAATCAAAGTTGTGAATTTTCGTGTCAAATTCAAGAAAGAAATATAAGGCTATATATGGATATACAATACCTTTTCAAAAGAGTTGTGACTATCCATTGAATGCTTACGACTTTTCTATAAATCACGTGTCAAACTCTTTTTATAGTACATTCAATTGGTATTATATAATACATACTGTTCTATGGATAGATACATATGATTTCGCTATGAATCACGAGCTTCGGTGAGCTCCATAAAAATTGGCGTTTGATTTGATCGATAAACTATCTTCGGAGTTCAGATCTAGTGATGGTGTTTGGACTGGAAAAACGGGAAAAAGGGACTTTGGTGGTTGCAGATGGGCTGCATGGTACTTTATTTTGGATTGATTGAAGCTACTGGTAGTGCGACGGTGGTCTGATGACGGTGATTCACCGGAGAAGAAGAGGTGAAGTTCTGAAAAATTATATTAAAATAGTATTAAATATAAACGATCAGCTCTGAAAAATTGTATTAAATATAAACGATAGTTATAGTACAATTCAAATTCGATAGTAAACATTATTATGGATTCGATAGTTGTTATTCCAAAACAAATATAATACATTTCTAATAATATAAACTAATTTAAATAGTACCGAAATGTTTGAAATTCACATATAATACTTATAATACATTTGTATTTATATTAAAAATATTGTTTTAGTTATATATTCATCACATGCATTGAAACATGCCTATAATATGTATAATATATTGAATTCAAAATGTATTATAATTGTTGTTTATTTTTTTCTCTTATTAACGGTGCTAAACTATATTATTGTATTAAAAATATTTTATTTATATATTCACCATGTGAATTGAAACATGCCTATAATATGTATAATATATTAAATATAAAATGCATTACAATTGTCGTTTATATTTATTTCTTTTATTAATGATGTCAAAAATACTATACCTGAATTTCAAACTTTCAAGCACTATTTAAATTAGTTTATATGTTAATATATTAAAATTGTGTTAGAAATATATTATATATGTATTTATATATTTAAAAAAATTTCTAATTTAAAGAATAGTAAAAGCAACGTTTACTTAATACCCAATTTTGATTAGAATAATTAATATTTTTTTAAAAAGAGAGAGAAAAAGATAGATAGAAGAAAGAAAAAAAAAAGAAGAAGAGAGAGAAAGAGAAAGACAGATGGAAAAGAGAAGAGAAGAAGGGGAGAGAGAGGAAGACAGATTGTTAAAAAGGTAATGTTATAGATGATAAAACATATTTTACTACTATAAGTGATAATTATGAAATTAATATAAATTATTTATGTAAAATAGCCTTAATTGTTTCCTTCTCGTGCTCTTAACACATTCCTTCCACACCCCAACTATGGTGTTTGCTTATATATAATAAGGAAAATGTTCAAAAATGCCCTTAAACTATGTGAAAGTAACAAAAATGTCTTTCGTTTATAGTTTGGTCCAAAAATGTCTTTACTGTCAATATTTTGGTCAAAAAATGCCCTTACTGTTATTTAATGGGTCAAAAATACTCATTTTCTAAATAAATATATTATTTATTTATTTTTAACACATCCTTTTTCTAATATTTTTTTAAAAATTAGCAAATATTTATCCTACTTCAATTTAGAAAAAAGTAAAAAATGAAAATATTTCTTATTTTATTATAATTATTTTTATAGCTATATAAATAAAAATTAATGATGGATATACTATGATCTTATATATATGACATATATTATCCATCGAAAGGGTACATGGAGTTATTCTATTTTAATTGATAAAATGAGAATAAGAATAAAAAAAATTATATCCTACATTTTTATTTGTTAAAGTGATTTTAAAAGAAAGAAAACAATAATAGGGTACTTTAATAATATTTTAATTAGTAAGAAGATGTGTTTCAAAAAATAATAAATAATATATTTATTCGGAAAAGGGCATTTTTGACCCGTTTAGTAACTATAGGGGCATTTCTAGACCAAAGTATTGACTGCAAGGGTATTTTTGAACTAAAGTATTGATAGTAAGGGCATCTTTGAGCCAAACTATAAACATAGGGCATTTTTGTTCCTTTCACATAGTTTAAGGACATTTTGACCTTTTTTCCTATATAATATTATATAGAAATATATTTGAAATACTTGTTAAATAAAAAATATAATTAAAAAGTCACTTCTTTAAAAGAATAATATTTCTCTCTATAACATTTTTCTTCGCACCAAGCACACCCAAAATGTTTACTTATTATCGCCACTAAAGTAGTGGCTTTAACCTCCGATGGAATTCCATATATAATAGTAAAATTTTTAGAAAAGTACATTTACCTAATTTACATTGCAAAAATATAATCTAAAACTTACATTACAGATTTTTAGTCTAAAACTCAATTCGATATATAACAATATACATCCAGTATATAATACATACAAAAGTTTCATAAATATTTAAAAACTTAATATACACTATGATACAAAATTATAAAAGGTATTTATACACCCATATATAATAATATAAACTATTGCACAAAAAATTGACTTCGTCTTTTTTCTTGAATCTAAGCACTAAATTCCTCTAAAAATACACCAAATCACCCACACTTTCAGATTTAGGCTCCTCACTACATAATCGATCTTTTATAATAATACCCACTCGAAACAAAACTTATTTGCGAAAATTTGATTTTCAAACTTTGAATCTTTGAACTTCAGTAATGGTTGAACATCAATCCTCTGTTGGGTTTATGAAAGAAAAATTAATAAGAATGTGTTGATAGAAATAGTAAAATTTCATTATAAAGCAAGGTGAAAAATAAGTGTTTTAGGTAAGTCTATTGAGATGAAGATCGAAGGTGAATTATTGAGATGATTTTTGAATAGAAAGTCACTCCTATTGAAAGTGGAGTAGCTGGGTCTATTTAATTTTTCATGGTAGAAGGTAGCAAAAATAAGGTGTCTTTGATGTTGGTTTGTGAAAGAAAAATTAATAAGAATCTATTATTAGTAATGATGGAGTTTTATTATGGAGGAAGATATGAAATTGGGCCAATTTAGATAAGCATTAAAAATCCTGACTAAATTATGTAATGTAACCTTATGAGTTGCATTAGAGTGTAACTATTTTAACGTAATAACGATGCATTTGTTTGCCATGTCATTTGACACGTAAAACCAATCTGTGCCTCTAGAATAAGATTACATCTTGGGCTTAACTAAGTGGCTCATCATTTGAACCCCAAATCAATAGGCTAGCCCAACAAAATTAAACCTTAAATTAAAATTCGTATTTATTGAACTTAAATAATAATTTTGATTTTAACTTAATATTTTTGAAAATTTAGCCAAAGTTTTCAGTACTCACCTAAATGGGCCCAATTACATGTCTTCCTCTATAATGAAACTCCACCATTGCTAACAATAGATTCTTATTAATTTTTCTTTCTCAAAACTCACATCAAAGACACCTTATTTTTGCTACCTTCTACCATGAAAAATCGAATAGACCCTAGTACTCCACTTTCAATGGAATTGAATTTCTATTTCAAAAAGCATCTCAATAATTCGCCTTTGATCTCCATCTCAATAGACTTATCAAAAACACTTATTTTCCACCTTACTTCATAATGAAACTCCACTATTGCTAACAACATACACTTATGAAATTTTCTTTCACAAATCCAATAGAGAATTGATTTTCAAACATTATTGAAGTTCGAAACTTCAAAGTTCGAAAATTGATTTTTCGCAAATAAGCTCTGTTTCATGTGGATATTGTAGCAACATATTGATTACGTACTGAGGAGCCTAAATTTAAAAGTTTGGGTGATTTGGTGTAATTTTTGAGGTGTTTTTGGATGAATTTGGTGCTTAGATTCAAGAAAAAGCACGAAGTCGATTTTTTTTATATATATATTAATGTACAAGTTTATATATTCTTGTATATGGGTGTATAAATGTCTCTTATGATTTTGTATAATACTGTATATTGGATATATAATATTGTATATCAAGTTTTTAAATATTTTTGTAAATATAAATAGGAAAAGGGTCATATTTGCTTGTACTCTCACAAATAAGTCATATTTGTCATTTGCTATTTATTTTTTTCAACATATTTGTCATTTCCATCCAACTTTAGGGTCATTTTGCCCTTGTACTCTAAAAATTGATCATTTTTATTCCTATGACGTTAAATTCCCATGTCATGAATATATTTTCCCTTGTACTCTAAAAAAGGATCATATTTGCCCTTGTACTTTCACAAATAAGTCATATTAGCCCTTTGCTATACTTTTTCAACATATTTGCCTTTTTCATCCAACTTTAGGGTAATATTTGCCCTTGTACTCTAAAAAATAGTCATATTTACCCCTACGACGTTAAATCCTCATATCATCAATATATTTGCCCTTGTACCTCAAAAAGGGTCATATTTGCCTTTGTACTCGCAAAAAAAAGGGTTATATGTGCCCTTGTACTCTCAAAAAGGGTCATATTTACCCCTACGACATTAAATCCGCATTTTAACCTTAATTTTTTAGAAAATATGACTATTTTTGTGAGAGTACAAGGGCAAATATGACCCTAAAGTTGGATTAAAAAAGCAAATATGACTTATTTGTGAGAGTAAAAAGGCAAATATGACCCTTTATCGAAGTAAATATAAAATTTTTGTATATTATTGTATACTAGATGTATATTATTGTATATAACGAATTAAGTTTTGAGTTAAAGATTTGTAAGATAAATTTTGAGTTATATTTTTGCATGTAAGTTAGGTAAGTTTACTTTATGAAATTTTTCGATTTAAAAAGGGAAATAAGAGTGATATAATAAATCACACACACAAAGATATATAGTATTCTCGAGATGGATGTCCTTTAGATTTCTTTTTTAAAAAAAGGTGTAGACGAAGCATAAAAGAGTCTTTGATAGAATCATAGAAACTTGGAAAGAAGGAAAACTTTTTTACTTCTTTGACATGGAAAAGAAAATGTCTTTAACTTGAAAAGATGTAGTTGTTAATTAATGCTAGAAATTATTAAAAACAAGATGGTTTGCCCGAGAGGTTAAGGGGGAAGACTTAAGATCTTCTGCACAGAAGTGCGCATGGGTTCGGACCCCATAGCCAGCATTTTTATTTTTTTTTACATTTTATCTTTCCAATTTTCATGTATTGTATTGTATTGTATTATATCGTATTGTATTGTATTGTATTTTTTTAGTGAATATAGTGTTTGGATAGATTGTATCATCCTCCATCGTTACGTAATGTCACACGTCCATAATTTGAATGACAAACCTACCAGAAAAGTAGGGTACATGGTAGAGCTAATATGAAAAAATAGGGTAAATGATAAAATAGAATTGATTAATAGAAAGACAAAATTAGAAGAAAATATTTAGGTAACGATGCAATCATACCAAATCGATCGTTACACAAAATAGGCCTTCTCGTCTTTATCTAACAACGGAGTTAATCGATATGTTATAATGAAATTTAAGTAACAATCAAAAGAAACGTAATATTTAAACTAACCAGGTGTATGATTGATGATTGGAGGTAAAGATGTTTTAGGCTTAAGCAAATAAATATTAAATGAGATCAATCAAAAAGTGTATATAGTGTTGGTGAAAAATTACAAGATTACAATTACAATTGAAAATACAAATGAAGAAAGTAAAAATCTCTTCAGGCTGAGGCGCAGATATCTCCCTCTCTTTAAGGAGATTCAAGCCCACTGCCTATTACAATGTATAACTCAACAAACTCTGGACAAGAGTTGAGTCCAAAGTTCTACAAAAAGAACACCTCCCTTCAACTAATAAGAACTCTTTTTTTGACAAACTCTTATGCACTCTCTATTTTCTTGTGTCCCAAAACAAATGAAGACCACCACTATTTATAGTTGAGAAAGTCTTCCTAGTAATGAATAGGAAGATAATGGTATAGTAAATAGAGAAGATAAATGGCCTAGAGGTTACATCGGTTACAAAGAATAAAGATAGAGTAGTAAGAGAAATAATGGTGAGGGCATCAAATGTACCAATGTGCAAATGTTATTGCTGTACAACGACTATGCTGCAAAACGGCACTACAATGCATTTCAATGCAGAAATAATGTGCACCAAAAGTAGATGTCAGAAACGTCAAGAAATAGGCAATTAAGTCACCAAACATCAACTCAAAAAATGATAAGAAGAAGACACTAACATCAGGAAAGGAATTATGCACTTTAATCACAAATTTAATAATATTAAAATACTCCCAAAACCAATAATCCCCCACTCATTATAATATTAGACAAGAGAGTATATCAACTGAAGGAAGACTACTATGCATAATGAAGATGTGCTCTGCATTGAACCTCCACTTAGTAAACCAGTAACTTTTACTCCAGAGTCATAGTGGTCTTAGACTTGAACTATGACTGCTTAGGGGAAATAAAATATCACTGCATACACACAATAATCAAGGTGTTGTCATGAACTTTAATAGCCAGCATGTTACGACCTTGTGCTATCCCGGTTTCATGAGTGCTTTTGAGAATAAGTTCAATTCTCATAGGAAGCGACCTACTTCTACACTCACATAGGTGAAATATGTCTAGAGGTTTAACACTCCACCCAAATGGGCTACAAATTTTCACTAAGAGTTTTGTAAACTCAACCTTCACAAATTACTACAGGAAACAATGTACTTACATCATAGGGAGGGAGTAAAAAATAGTGCATTTTTTTCACAACAAGTCATCATATGATTCGTTTTTCCGATTGAACCTGGTTATAGAAACTCTAGTCCCCAGGTTGGGTTTCCTCATATATGACTCAAGAATTTATAGGCTTCAACCCCATCTCCCTCGATGTGCTCCAGTCCTTTTCTCTTGTTAAGGCCTTAGTAAGAGAATCTACAACATTATCACAAGATTTGACATAATCAACATTAATGGTACCACTTGTCAAATACGATCTTACATTACTGTGTTTCCTCCTTATAGGTCTGAATTTACCATTGTAATAACGATTTTGAACTCTACCAATTGCAACAGTGTTATCACAATGAATTAAAACAGGAGAAATTAGTTTTTCAAAATAAGGTATTTGAAATAATAAATCTCTCAACCAATTCGCTTCCTCACTAGCTAAAGCTAAAGCAATTAGTTCAACCTCCATGGTAAAGTTAGCAATTATAGTTTATTTTTTTGATCTCCAACAAATAGCACCACCACCCAAAGTAAAAATGTAACCAGTGGTAGAACATGAATCACCTGATAAGGTGTTCCAATCTGCATCAGAAAAGCCTTCAAGTACAGTAGACTATTTTTTATAGAACAAATCACAATTTTTTATCCCAATTAAATATCTCATAACTCTTGTTATAGCATGCCAATGTTCATTACCTGGCTTGCTTGTAAACCTGCTAAGTACTCCTACTGCATATACAATATCAGGCCTAGTGCAATCAGTCACTAACATATTCCTTTTGATTTATTACATCTTTTTCACTTTCAACAGGAAATAAGTGAACATTTGAATCAAAAGGAGTTACAACATTCTTGCAATCAAGAAAGTTATATTTTTTCAAAATTTTCTCAACATAATGTGACTGGTCAAGGAAAATTCCATCACATGTTTTTGTTATTTTTATTCCAAGAATAAAATTTGTCTCACCAAGATCTTTCATATCAAAATGGATTCTAGGAATATTTTTAGCTTCATCAATAATATTCATGTTAGAGTCAAAGATCAATAAATCATCAACATATAGGCAAATAATAACATGTGAATTATTCCAAGACTTATGATATATGCACTTATCACACTCATTTGTTTTAAAACAATTTTCAATCATGCAAAAATCAAATTTTTCATGCCATTGCTTTGGTGCCTGTTTCAAGCCATATAGGGATTTAGTAAGTTTACACACTTTGCTTTCTTGGCCTGCTTCAACAAAATACTCATGTTGATCCATATAAATTTCCTCATTTAGGTCTCCATTTAAAAAAGCCGTTTTTTCATCCATTTGATGAATTTGCAAATCAAAAATTTCAGTCATAGCGATCAAAAGTCTATTGGATGTAATTCTAGTTATCGGAGAAAAAGTATCAAAAAATTCTAGGCCTTCTAGTTGTTTAAAACCTTTTGCAACTAGTCTAGCCTTATATTTATCAATAGATCCATCCGGTTTCAACTTTTTTCGTAAGACCCATTTGCAATCAATTATTTTTCAACCCGGTGGTAAATCAGCTAACTTTCAAGTTTTATTAGAAATTAGTGACTCCATTTCATCATTTACTGCCTCTTTCCAAAAAATAGAAGCATGTGAAGATAAAACTTCTTTCAAAGTGAGAGGGTCATCTCCAACATTAAACACATAAAATCAGGACCAAAACCTTTTTCTACTCTATTTTACTTCTTGTTAACTCTAACTCATCAATTTCTTTATTTTTCAAAGTAGAAGTAGAAGAACTAGGTAGTGACAAAATATTTTGTTCAATCCTTTGACCCCCACTATTTTTAAAATCAAAAGGAAATTTATTTTCATGAAAATAGCATCACTCGATTCTATTATAATATTATATTCAAGATTAAAAAATCTATAGGCTGTACTATTTGAAGCATAACCAAGAAAAACACAAGTAGTAACTTTCTTACCCAACTTTGTAATCTTGGGATCCATTAGCCTCACAAAGGCTAGACAACCCCAAACTCTTAGATATCCCAAACTTGTCTTGTGACCTTTCCACAATTCAAAAGGTGTCAATTTAGACTTTTTATGAGGCACACGATTCAACACATAACAAGCAGTCAAAATAGCTTCACTCCATAAATTTAAAGGTGCATGTGACTCAATAAGCATGACATTAGTCAATTCAACCAAAGTTCTATTTTACCTTTCCGCTACTCCATTAGATGAAGGAGAATAAGGAGGAGTAGTTTCATGAATTATTCCCAATGATCTAACAAAAGAATTAAACTCAATTTGATTCATATTCACGGCCTCTATCACTTCTAATTCTTTTTATTTTTCTTCCAAATCGATTTTCAACCTCATGGAGATAAGTTTTAAATTCAAAAGCATCACTTTTATTTTTCATCAAGTAAACTTAGAAAAATTATCAATGAAAGTGATAAAATATCTATTACCTCCACGATTTAAAATTCCTCCAAGTTCACAAATATCACTATGAACTAATTCTAATAAATTAGTTTTTCTTTCAACTTGAGAATGAGGCCTTTTAGTGATTTTGGCTTTACTAGAAGCCTCACACTTTTCCAAATTCTTTTTAACCATTGGGATTAAACCTAAACTACTCATGATTCCAACATAACAATCATTAATATGACACAAATGAGCATGTGCCAAAAATTAGTAGAAGAAAACATATAAACAAAAGTAGAAACTTTATTCATTTCAACATTCAGTTTGAATATCCCATCACAAGCATACCCCTTTCACACAAAAATACCTTTTTTCACAATTACATATTGATCAGATTCAATAATCTATTTAAAGCCTGCTTATTAAGAAGAAAATTAGACATCAAATTTCTTCTCATGGAAGGAGTATAAAGTACATCTTTCAAAGTTAACACCCTTCTAGAGGTAAAACACAATTGGATATCTCCTGTACCATGCACTTGAGTTGTGTGAGAATCACCAAGCATGATGGTTTTGGGCTCCTCAAAATGAGTATATTTTTTAAATCAATATTTGTCATAACTGACGGTTTAAACCAGAATCAGTCCACCATCCATCAACATTCTCAGCCATGTTTATGTTGGTAATCACAGCCACAAAAGGTTCTTCGGTAATGTCTACCTGAGGTGTAGGACCACGTTTCCAAAATCTATAAAATTGAGCAATATGCCCACTCTTGCCACAAACAAAGCACGGTCCCTTATCTTGAACTTGTTGATTTTGTGCTTGGTTATTTTCACCATTATTTTTCTTGGGAGGTCTACCATTATTTTTTTTGAATTTTTTCTTCTTAGGCTTCAAAGAAGTATTTTTGCGAGATTCAGGAGTAGCATTATTTGAAGTAATTAAATTTACCTTCATTGTGATGCTGCTCTCTTCTGACTGTAAAAGTGCATCTTGGCCTCTTGCCTCCTCTTTCATACGGATTTTCGTTATCAACGTCTCAAGAGAGGTTTCCTTTTGTTTGTGGCGCATAGTTTTTTGAAATTCCTTTTAAGAAGGTGAAAGTTTATCTACTATGTCACAAACAATAAGGTTATCTCCAATTTTGACCTCCTCGGACCTGAGCTCTCCAACAATCATTTTAAAGTCTAGAGCTTGGTATACCACTGATTTGTTGTCCACCATTTGAAAACGAAAAAATCTACTAGCCGTATATTTTTCGCTCCAACCTCTTTGGTACATACTTACTCTACAATGATTTCCAAATTTTCTTTGCACTAGAGTAAGTTCTATCATAAGTAGGAAAGTACTTTACCCTTCCATCTCTTGAAATGATTACCATTGAACCAAAATGGCTTGTTAAGATCTCCCATCTTGATATACACTGATTTTTCAATTGTAGCCATTATGATTCTCCTTAAAATTGTTGGTGAAAAATTACAGGATTACAATTGCAATTGAAAATACAAACGAAGAAAGTAAAAATCTCTTCAGGCTGAGGTGCGGATATCTCGCTCTCTTTAAGGAGATTCAAGCCCACTGCAGCAAATGTTTTTCACCGGTCCAGCAATAGTCCACTTGACTTGTCTCCTCAAGGATATAACAGTCTATCACAAAGTATAACTCAACAAACTCTGGACAAGAGTTGAGTCCAAAGCTCCACAAAAAGAACACCTCCCTTCAACTAATAAGAACTCTCTTTTTGACAAACTCTTATGCACTCTCTATTTTCTTGTGTCCCAAAACAAATGAAGACCACCACTATTTATAGTTGAGAAAGTCTTACTAGTAATGAATAGGAAGATAATGGTATAGTAAATAAAGAAGATAAATGGCCTAGAGGTTACATAGGTTATAAAGAATAAAGATAGAGTAATAAGAGAAATAATGGTGAGGGCAACAAATGCACCCACATGCAAATGTTATTGTTGCACAACGGCTATGCTGTATAACAACACTACAATGCATTTCAATGCAGAAATAATGTGCACCAAAAGTAAATGTCAGAAACGTCAAGAAATGAGCAATTAAGCCACCAAACATCGACTCAAAACATGATAAGAAGACGACACTAGCGTCAGGAATGGAATTATGCACTTTAATTACAAATTTAATAATATTAAAATGCTCCCAAAACCAACATATAGCATTTAATTTTACCGACAATTGTTGATATTGATTGGACACTCTTTGCTATGAATGATATTTGAAGCTAATTAGATTATAATTCCTCAAACAATAATTTCTTCACATTCTAATACTATGAAATGCCAGGATCTCACACTGACTAATTGAATTATCCTTTATTTTGTATAACTCATTTTCATCCCCAACCATATTAATATATTTGCGTTATGATCCAAAAATGAACGTGATGACGCTTGTCTATTCCCACAAAAACAAGTCAACTTCAACCCAACGAAATGCGAAAAGATAAAGCAAGAACCAGATAAAAGCGGAAAACTTATTCATTCTAATATAAACCCAAAACTTGGTTGTCACGTGTACAAGCCACTAAAACATAAAGTGCAGAAATGAAAGTAATTACAAGTCTCAATGTCTTTGTTTCTCAAATAGAACAAAGCATAACAAAAAGGAAAAGAGGGTCCGCCGGGATTACAAGCAGCTACCTCACAAAGTCCTTCAACAAGCCTTGGAACAGAAGAAGAAGAAGAATAAGAGCAATCACACGTTACCGGGCTCGGAATCTACACAAGTGTAGAAGCAAGGAGTAAGTACCAAACAACACGGTACTTAGCAAGCAACCTAAATAAACAAGACAAACTAGTTAGAAGTCGAATATTCATTTCATCCCAACCGAACCTCTTCAAACTACAACCTGCATAGAAATCAGCCCAACCTAACAATTTCACGATGCACTGTTCACAAGGCTTAACTACACAGTTCAATAGTTACAGTTTCAATAACCAACACGTGTCAGTATGCCAATTCACAAGTAATAAGTAGATCACTCACAAGTAACAAGTAGATCAATCACAAATAGCAAGTAGATCAATCACAAGTATCAAAAGGCATTAAATCACATTAATGAAACTCTCGTCGAAATCATTTTCCTTGGGTACAATATCACTAGTCTAAATTATTTCTCATCGATTTTATATCAAATCACTAGACGGAATCATTTTCCTTCGAATTTATATCAAATCACCTGCCAGAACCATTTTCCTTCGACTTTATATCAAATCGCTAGCTGAAACCATTTCCCTTCGGCTTTATATCAAATCACTAGCAGAAACCATTTTCCTTCGGCTTTATATCACATGTCTCATTATGGTGTTCAACAATCAACACAAATAAGCAATGTCACACCATAAGGAAGAGATGACAATTCAAACAATTCAAGTCCACATTTGTGCCATCAAACCACTTCATCAATCAATCAAATAGGGGTCACAACAAGGTCATTCACAAATCATTTATAATTAACACGATGCCTTTTCATTAATCCCCTTTTTATTCATTAAGGTTAATCAAGTTGAACAATGAACCCTTCCTCAATCTCATTACTCCCCAACACACACACAATGAAGGGAATACACGAAACTAGATTACAAAGTTTAAGAGATCACTTGCCTTAGTACAATCAGTTAATCAATCCAAAGCTTGAGCCTTTTCCTATCGAACGATATCTAATGCTCCACAATCTAGTTCAATCAAGTAATCACAATAAGATTTCGAAGTTTACAGTACCCAACTCAAGCAATTTACACAAAAGGATCAATAAACTCAAAAATCCAATTCCGAAATTGAGGTTTAAATTTGAAAATCTTTACTTGAAAACATTACTCAAGGCATTTGGAACTCATTGGTGAAAACCATTTCAAAAAAAGAATTTGAAATCGGTTCACAATCCCAATTTTACTTCAAAAACTCAAGTTCATGAAAAGCCCTCGATCTATCAATCTGAAATCTTGATTTGAGCACAAAATCTAATATTAATAATGGGTAATTGAAGATTTGAAGTCAAAAAACGTTACCCAACTATTTTATCTTGAAAACCCCACTTGAAATCGCCTCCACCGAGTTCTCAAAGCTCCAACAATGAAAAATGGGAAGGAAACCCCGAATTTGAATCAAAACACTGCTACGGGTCCTCCATGATTGAAAACCCCTGTTCGCGAACGCGTCCTACACTTCCCGAATGCGGAGGTCCATGCTTTGACCTCCCGCAAACGCAGTCACCCCTCCGCGATCGCGGAGGGTTGGCTTCAGCAACACAAATCAGAAAATAAGCCAACTCAAAAATTATTAAAAGGACCATCGGGATTCGTTCGAAAACCCGTACACACAAATCATATATGCTAATTGGTTATACTCGACGTTCTGGACACAATGGAACCATCGAAACACGAATCTGAGGTCTCGTTGACGCAAAACTTGTGAAAGTCACAAGAAATGAACATAACGCCTAAAAAGCCAAAACAAGTTCGGTACCTCTAAAAATTTAACCAAGACCTCACCTAAACCTAAAATCATCCCCCGAACCCAATGGAACTCTCAGAATTCCGATCGAAGCATTCGAACCCTGAATATTGACCAAAGTCAATTCAAAGGCTAAAATCTCAATAATTCCCAACTTAGGACCTCAAATCCTCAAAACAACTCCGAATCTGAAACCGACAACTATCATAGACCAATTTTCACATTTTGGAACTAATGAAATCGACGAAATTCCATTCCGACACTCGAAACTCCAAAAGACTCCGAAAACCACTTTTAAGCAGCTTAGCCTTTCAAAATCACAAACTTACTCAAATTCTCAACTTTTTACTCAAAGTTCGAAACCAACTTTCAAAACTCAAACAAGAATAACTCGGGATCAAAATAGGGAGGGTAAAACATTAATTTTATGAAAATATCAAAAATGACCAATCGGGTCATTACAATTTGTATGTCAGTAAATCATTTCTATTTTTTTTTTGTGAAATCTAAAGAAAAACTATAACTTCTAGTACCAAAAAGACCCCTACTATCGGAAGCTGCTCTACTTATTGCTTTATATATAAGCAGGGCCGACTGAAGGCTAAAACAAGTAAAGAACTTGCATTAGGCTTCAAGATTTTAAAGGCCTCAAATTCACTAAATATTAGGAGTGTGTGTGTATATATATATATATATAAAAAAATTTATTGTGAAACTAATAATTTTGCTCACGAAATTTCAATTTTTTCTAAATAAATTTCATGTCCGATTCAAAGAATATTTTTTGTATGTTATACACACTTTTAATTTTAGCCAATTATATTAAAAGTTTTTTATATATCTGAAACTTCATGTCGAATCAAACTAAAACATATAAAATAAAATGAGTGAAATATATTTAAACTTTTTTTAAGATTTGGCGTTAGGTCACGTATTCCGTTGAGCACAAGTAATAAAGTAATATATCATATGTGATATACTTATTGGTTTTTTAGATTCTGACTTATAGTCATATTTATTTTGCTAAAGTTTATTGTCATTCGTATAATAAATAGAGTCATCTAACCAAAAGAAAAGGACAATAAACTAATCATTACTTACCCAAAAAAAAAAACCAAATTACTCATTAATTCCCCTCTTATCTTTTTTTTGTGAATATGTAAGTAATTGAAGAAAAATGTGAAACCGCCAAACAACTAATTATGTCATTGGGAAAAAAACCTTATAAGTGGCTTCACGAGTTTATTTTGTAGTTATTTTCATATTGAACGTTGATTGATAAAAATCATAATACTCCATATAATTTGTCTAAATAAGAAAAAGTGCTTAATATATATATATTTTTTGAGTAATAATGTGATTATGTCTCACTTTTTAATCATGAAAGCATGCTTAGAAGCTAACAAACTTAATTGTCTGAAAGTGCACGTTGAATCCATTAGTGTATTTTACAATGATCATTTATTGCTACTGTATTTATTTGTTTCTTTGTCATTCTCATACATTGACAATTTCCAAAAATAAATGTATTGAACACAGAGAAAATATTCTTTCCGTTTTCTTTTAGTTGTCATATTGCGTTTTTCAATAGCTATTTTAATTAATTTTTAAAATTAAATATTTTAAAATAAAATTTTAAATATTTATCTAACATAAATAAAAATTATAAAAAGTACTATAAGTTGCACTTTTATATCAATATAATAAAAATATATCCCAAAATGTTAGTAAATTTTTTATCATTCAACTATAGAAAAATTGTAACAAGTAAAAAAAGAGAAGAGAAGGGAAAAAAAATGACAAAAAGGCGAACTTTGATATACTATTGATTACAACTTGATCCACCCACTTATTCCCATTTTTTTTTATATTATTTAAAAAAAAAAAAATTATACCCCACCTTATTTAACCCTCCGCTTTTTATTTATTCATTTATTTATTTACATTTTTCTCGTTTTGTGTAAAATATGTACATATATTTTTAAAAAATTCTTTTTTTCTACTTGTGTACCGAATATAACATAAATAAAAATTTTATTTAAAAAAAATCTTGCGACAAGTAAAAAACTTTCTTAAAACATATGTATATATCTAACACAAAACGAGAAAAAAATTGAAAGCAGAGGGTTATGTGGGGTGGGATAGAATTATTTTTTAAAAAAATTAAAATAATATATAAATTATTATTTGAAAATGGGGGTGAGGGAGGTGAAGTAAAAAAAATAAAAATTTTCATAAAAGAAATTTTTTTAAAAAAATAAAAATCTGGGGGGTGGGGGGTTGAGTATAGTGAGATCGGGGGTAAGAAAAATATTTTATAAAAAATTATTATTTTTTTGGATAATAATTCTTTAATTTTTAATTTTAATAAATACTAATAATTTATTTTATTTTTGTCAAGGTGGAATGTTTTGTCCATGTAGAATGTGATTTGACAAAAAAAAATTTTAAAAAGAGAGAGTGTAGTTCATACACCACGAAGAGAGTGTAATAAAAGAGAGAGATGTGTTTCTTAAACTAATAAGTGATAGTTTAGGTATGAAAATCACACTCTCAATAGTTCAGGTATGAAACTCAAAAAAAGGGAATTGTTTAGATGTATTTTTGACACTTATCTAATAAAAATAACATAAGTTTTTTTAAAAAATTATTGAAGACTATAAAATCAAATTTCCGAAATGTGAGTGCAGAAAATTGCCCTTATATAATACTCCTTATATATTATTAGTATTCCGTGATCAAATCAGTAAATCAAAAAATTAAAATAAATTGAAAAGCATAACATTTAATTAAAATATTCGGAATTACAAAATTTATTGTGCGTCCTTAAGAAATTTAATCACCTCAATATATATATCCGATCGCTGGAGTTAATATCTAAAAAGGTCACTCAACTTTGAGAATTTATCTAGTAAAGTTATTAAACTTTGCTTTGTATCAATAAAATCACTAAACTTATACCTTTCTATCAATAAAATCACTCAATCAAATTTATCATTAAAAGAAATATTGTCATAGCAAAATAAATTATTATTTTTATATCTTGTAAACGCGGACCCCACAAATAAATAAAATTAAAGAAAACTCATTAAAAAAAATTCGGACAAACTTAATCACGGAAACAAATATTTTTATGATATTATTGTATAATTTATGTCTCGATTTAATAAATAAATGAATAATTTTTTCTTAATGAAACATATTTTGGTATTACTGTAATACCAGAATATTTAGTTTGCCTCCTAAATAAAAAATGAGTATAAGTATTTAAAGCAAAACAACAAATTAAATAAAAAAACAGGAAGAAAAACAATAAACAAATGTCAAAAATAGAACAAGTAAGTATTTATTAATTAATATAAGTTCTTCGGCGCGTAATCTATTTAGATGTTTCTTGCTATACATATTATAGGTAAAGATCTTACTTTTCCTTTGTAATTCCACGGTTTGCTAACGTTAACATAAATTTGTTCAAACTTGAAAATATTAATTTTCAAAATTGTTAAAAAATAATTTTTGAAATTTAAAATTGTATTTATATAATTAGACATACATTTTAGTTGATTTAAAAAAAAAAAAATTGGTGAGAGGAAGTGAAAAGTCCTTAACGGGATTTCTTTAATTTTATTTATTCGTGGGATTCATATTTACATGATATAAAAATAATAATTTATTTTGCTATGCCAATACTTTTTTAAATGATAAATTTGATTGAGTGATTTTATTGATAGAAAGGTCTAAGTTTAGTGATTTTATTGATACAAAACAAAGTTCAATGACTTTGCTACATAAAGTTTTATTGTTGAGTGACATTTTAATTCCAATATACTTCATCTGTTCACTTTTACTTATCACATTTTGATTTGTAATACCCATTAATAAAATAATTATTAATATAGGTATTTTACCAAACTATCATTATTAAATGATGTTTAATATTAAGTTTTGGAAAAAGATTTGAAGAAAGAGTATTTAATGCTAAAGGTAAACATGGAAAAATATAATTATATTTTCTAGATATGATAAAAGTGACAAGGAAAAATAAAAATCTATTTTTAAAAAAAATGACAAGTAAGAGTGAACGGATGGAGCATATACCAAAGAAAAGAAAATTGTTCAAACTGGAAGTCAAATGATGGTCCAGATTAAACATTCTTTATACATATTTCTGATCAAGATTTTAAAGTTAATAAATTTGAAAAGATTATATCTATATATATACGCACACATACTGATTAGTTGTCCTACTAACCAACTCCAAGTAAATTCTTTAGTTAACTAGTTATGTCATCTTTAGTGATTCTTTGTTTCAATTTATGTGGCATAGTTTAGATTTTGAGAGTCAAATAGTTTAAGTTTGATTATGAATCTGGACATGAAATCTTTAATTTTTTTGAAATAAAATACATATATTTAAAAAATATATGTGCAAAAAGTATTATAAGTCACACTAATTGACAATTGAAAATATTTAAAAGATATATAAAAAAATTATGATAAAATAGACTTATTTGAATCTCGAAATCTGAAAGGCATCATATAAATTAGGACGGGAAGTAAAACAAAACTCGTTTAACCACTATTATCAAGATGTAAGGTAAATTTTATTTCCCTCTCCTTTATACCTTTTTGCTACTTATTTTATCAAAACTTAAGTAATTAATAATTTAGACACTAATAGTCAAGCCGTCAACCATTATACAAAAAAATAATAATATTTCATTCATTTTCTATAAAAAAAAATGTAATAAATGTTTAGTCTAAGATTAGTTATAAATGTTGGTGGGGTCCAGCCTATTGAGAAATTTAATTATGTCAAATCATGGATCCCATAACCAGACAGAATTCTCTATTAAATATACACCCATTTATCTTCTCTAGTAACCAAGCAATCATTCGTGTACCAAATGAACAGTCAGTCCATGTATGCAGTACTCCTTCCGTTTCAAAATAATTGAATTGTTAAGGTGTTTTACATCCTTTAAGAAAAGTTGATTAAGACATATTTTTCCATTTTTACCCTTATTAATTATTGTCAAATTTATGATTAAAACTACTAAACATTAATTATATAACTAATTCCAATACTAATTAATGAAGGGTAAAATTGAAAGAATATTATAAAAATAGTCTTGAAGATTGAACAATTCAATTAATTTGAAAAATGAAAAATGTTCCTACAATTCAATTATTTTGACAAGGAGGGAGTAAGATATTTCTCCCTCCATATCAAAATAATTGAATTGCTGAAACACTTTTCATTAATAATTGAATTGTTAGACCATTTTTCATTTTTCAAATTAATTGAATTGTTCAGTTTTCAAGGTTACTTTTAAAATATTTTTCCATTTTTACCCTTCATTCTATGTGATGAGTTCAAGAAACTTTAATTGCTTTGAATTATTCTAAAGACTAATGTGACAATAATTAATAAGGGCAAAAATGGAAAGTAATGTCTAATTTGTATCCTAATCTTCTTTTCTTAAAGGGAGTGAAACACCCCAACAATTCAATTATTTTGAAACGGAGGGAGTAATATATATATATATATAAAATTTATGAGCACAAAATTTAATTTTTTTTATTTTTTAAATTATACGCCAAATAAAAATCAGACAATTAAATTAAAATGAAGAGAAACTTGACTAAGAGTTTATCTCATAGGATTAACCTTATTAATTATAATTTGCAAATTTAAATTTGAGTATTACTCCCTCCGTCCCATAATAATTGATCACTTTTTATTTTACACGGTACTTAAGAAATCATAAATAAGATGATCAATTTGACAAATTTGCCCTTTATTCATATTGATGGATATCAAGATAATTTATGATAGGCATACAAAAGGTATTATTAGAACTTATGCACATTTATGATATTAATTATAGGGGTAAGATGGGAAAAAATTAATTAATTTTATCTTAATTTAGTAAGTGATCAAGTAATTTGGGACAAGTATTTTTAGAAAGGTGATCAATTAATATGGGACAGAGGGAGTATTATTTTATATAGTTAGTCACTCTATTCGCTTTTATTTGTCTACTATTTAAAAAAAAAATTATTTTTATTTGTCACTATTAACATATTATGAAAAGACAATTTTTTTCTTCATATTTTATCTTTAGCATTAATTATTTATTTCTCAAATTATTTTTGAAAACCTATTAGCACTCCCTTTATTCCATATTAAGTGAATTTTTGGACCTTTTTTCATTGTTTAAAATAGTTGAATTGCTCAAAATTCAAGATAAATATTTGAAATTTTTTCCATATTTATCCTTATATTTTAATTATTCCCATTTAGGATCCTAATCATTTTTCTATATTTTCATTTTATTTGAATTTTTGAAAGTGAAATCGTGTGGCTATACTTTTTACAAAAAAATATCTAGAATAATGTGTTAAAAATTCATGTTATAAATAAAAGTAAGACTAAAACTAAAAGTTGCAAATTAACAACAAGAACGAAAGAGAGAGTAGCAAAGTTAAACAAAGGAGAGAGAGAGAACTATATATGTCTTATTCCTCTTTGTAAATGAACAAAGTGGCTTTTTATAGCTAATCATGGTCTTCAAGAAGTAATGTAATTGGACCAAAAAATAGCCTACAAAAGAGTGAATTCTTTTCACATGAATATACATCCTTTATTTTACAACACCCCCCCTTGGATGTTCATGTAAAAGAAAAGTCCTAGTGAAAGAACAAATATATATATATATAGTCACTCCTAATACGCATTGCTTGCTGCCTCATTAAAAACCTTGCTAGAAAAACCCAATGGGACAAAACCTAGACTAAGGAAAAAGAGTACAGCGCGTATTCTACTCCCCCTGATTAAGACCATGATTAAGATGGTTTAGTCTTCGCATTCCAATCTTGTGCACCATTTTCTCAAGAGTTGAAGCTGGTAAGGATTTGGTGAATAAATCTGCTGGATTATCACTTGAACGAATTTGTTGTACATCAATATCATCATTTTTCTGGAGATCATGTGTGAAGAATAATTTTGGTGAAATATGCTTTGTTCTATCTGCTTTTATAAAGCCTCCTCTTAATTGAGTTATGCATGCAGCATTGTCTTCAAAGAGTACTGTGGGTATCTTGATATCACACTTCAAACCACATCTTTCTTTGATGAAATGCATCACTGAACTTAACCACACACATTCTCTACTTGCTTCATGAATAGCTATTATCTCAGCATGATTTGAAGAAGTAGTGACAATGGACTGCTTTGTAGATCGCCATGATATAGCAGTACCTCCGTGTGTAAACAGATAACCTGTTTGCGATCGAGCTTTATGTGAGTCAAATAAATAACATGTATCTGCATAACCAATAAGATCTGCACTATCTTTGTTAGTATAAAACAGACCCATATCACTGGTCCCCTTTAGATATCGCAATATATGTTTAACTCCGTTCTAATGTCTTCGTGTAGGGGAAGAATTATATCTTGCTAACAAATTAACAGAAAATGCTATGTCAGGTCTCGTAGCATTAGCAAGATACATAAGTGCACCAATTGCACTGAGATATGGTACTTCAGGACCAAGAGGTTCCTCATTCTCTTCTTAAGGTCGGAATGGATCTTTACTCACTTCAAGTGATCAAACAATCATTGGAGTACTTAATGGATGTGCTTTGTCCATTTAAAATCGTTTCAAAAATTTTCCAGTATAGGCAAAATGATGGATAAAGATCCCTTCTGCTAAATGTTCAATTTGCTGACCAAGACAAAGCTTTGTCTTTCCAAGATTTTTCATCTCAAATTCTTTCTTTAGATATTCACTTACCTTTTGGACCTCTTCGGGGGTTCCAATGAGATTTATGTCATCAACATAAATGGCAAGTATAACAAATTCTGATGCTGTTTTCTTAATAAAAATACATGGACAAATGACATCATTTATATAACCTTCATTTATCAAGTACTCACTAAGGCGATTATACCACATACGTCCTGATTGTTTTAGACCATACAATGATCTTTGTAATCTGATTGAGAACATCTCTCGAGACTTAGAATTATTACATGCTTCAGGCAATTTGAATCCTTCTGGGATTTTCATATAAATTTCATTATCAAGTGAACCATAAAGATAAGCTGAAACAACATCCATCAGATGTATTTTAAGGTTTTCATGTATAGCTAAACCGATGAGATATCAAAAAGTTATTGCATCCATAACCGGTGAATATGTTTCTTCATAGTCGACGTTGGGTCTCTGAGAGAATCCTTGTGCAACAAGGCGTGCCTTGTGTCTTACAATTTCATTTCTCGCATTTCTCTTGCGCACAAAAACCCATTTATAGCCAACCGATTTTACACCATCAGGGGTTTGGACTACAAGTCCAAAAACCTCACGTTTAGCAAGTGAGTTTAATTTTGATTGAACCGGCTCTTGCCATTTTGGCCAATCACACCTTCGTCGACATTCTTCGACAGATTCAGGCTCAAGATCCTCACTGTCTTGCATAATATTAAGTGCAATATTATGTGCAAAAACATTATCCACCATAATTTTCGATCGATCTAAATTTATCCCATTACCAGTAGAACTTATTGAAAGTTCCTCATTCACTTGAGTCTCGGGTTAACTGATTTCTTCAGGAAATCAAGATTAATCAGATCTTGAACTTCTTCATGAGACTCTTTTATAGTGTCATCTTTATCATTTTTTGCGCTTCTTTTTCTAGGATTTTTATCCTTTGAACCCAATGGTCTGCCACGCTTCAGGCGTGTATGAGATTCAGAAGCTATGACACTGTTAGATCGTCCTGTTGGAACATCAATTCGGATAGGCACATTTTCTGCAAGGATATGCGACTTAGTTATCCTTTTCAAATCAGTAAATGCGTCTGGCATTTGATTTGCTATATTCTGCAAATGGTTGATTTTCTGGACCTCCTTTTTCGCATATAGGGGAACGTGGATCAAAATGAGATAATGATAAAACTTTTCATGCAATTTCTCCTTTAGGTTCTTTTTTCTCTCCCTCGAATTGCAGAAAATTTGTTTCATCAAATCGACAGTCTGCATATCTTGCAGTAAATAAATCTCCCGTCAACGGCTCAAGGTAGCGAATTATGGAGGGTGATTCAAACCCAACATATATACCTAACCTTCTTTGGGGGCCCATCTTAGTGCGCTGTGGTGGTGCTACTGGCACACATACAACACATCCAAAAATTCGTAGATGAGCAATATTTGGTTCATGACCAAACACTAATTATGATGGAGAGTGTTTATTATAATGAGTCGGTCTGAGACTAACAAGTGATGTTGCATGTAAGATAGCATGACCCCAAACAGTAGTGGACAACTTTGTTCCCATAAGTAGCGATCGTGCTATCCATTGTAAGCGCTTAATGAATGACTCAGTAAGGCCATTTTGAGTATAAACATGAGCTACAGGATGTTCAACTTTTATCCCATTTGATAAGCAATAATTATCAAAAGCTTGAGATGTAAATTCTCCAGCATTATCAAGGCGAATAGCCTTAATGGGATAATCTGAAAATTGCGCTATTAATCGTATTATTTGTGCCAATAACTTCGCAAACGCCAGGTTGTGGGACGATAGGAGGCACACATGAGACTATCTTGAAGATGCATCTATTAGGACCATAAAGTATCTAAATAACCCACCAGATGGGTGAATAGGTCCACAGATATCCCCATGTATACGTTCTAAAAATTGAGGGGATTCAATGTTAACCTTCAT
The DNA here is from genome assembly GCA_018342035.1 of Solanum appendiculatum. Taxonomy (NCBI): domain Eukaryota; kingdom Viridiplantae; phylum Streptophyta; class Magnoliopsida; order Solanales; family Solanaceae; genus Solanum; species Solanum appendiculatum. The sequence continues at coordinate 206,108 of JAGDQO010000816.1, read as the reverse complement.
TGGTGATGGCCTAGTAATCAATTTGCCTTGACAACAAGTAGCACATGAAAATTCATCACTTGTAAGAATCTTCAGGTTCTTTAACGGATGTCTATTTGAATTTTCAATGATTCGTCTCATCATTATTGATCCAGGATGACCTATTCGGTCATGCCAAAGGACAAAAAATTTTAAATCGGTAAACTTTTGATTTACGATAGAATGTGCTTCAATTGTGCTTATTTTTGCATAATATAAGCCAGAAGATAAAGTTGGTAATTTCTCCAACACATATTTCTGCCCTGAGATATTCTTGGTAATGCCAAGGTATTCAATATTCATTTCATTTATTGTCTCAACATGATATCCATTTCGGCGGATGTCTTTGAAACTTAACAAGTTTCTTGGGGATTTGGAAGAGAATAGTGCATCTTCTATAACCAGTTTTGTCCCCTTAGGCAGAAATACAGTAGCTCTTCCGGAGCCTTCAATCAATTCCGAATTACCAGAAATTGTAGTAACATTTGCTTTTCTTTGAAGCAAGTAAGAAAAGTATTTCTTATCTTTGAATATGGCGTGTGTTGTTCCACTCAATTACACAAATATCTTCATGATTGATCATTGATCCAAATAAAATCTGAGGAGTGTCTATATATTCTTCAAGATGAAAGATATAAACGAAGTAAACATTATAATATTATTACTAAACAAAGCCTTACAAAAACTTTATTTATTTACAGGATTAGAAAAACATATTCATACTAGTTCAAACAACGGGAATGAAATATATTTAGATTATTACAGACCCATCACCTATCAAGTGATCTATTTTTCCTTCGGGATTTTCAAAGAAATCCGCTACATCTAGATGCATAGGTTCAACATTATCTTCATATATGAAGTTTGTTTTTGCATTATTTTTCACCTCCTTCAGGGAAGCTTGATACAGCTCAACCAGGTGCCTTGGCGTACGACATGTACGTGACCAATGTCCTTTTCCACCATATCGATAACATTTATTGTCTAAATTTTTCTTCTGCACCACTTCATGCTTTTCATCCTTCTTTTTACTCTGCTGGTGGTGAAGGTTATTATTTGGTGCAAGGCGATCACCATGATTAAAATTTCTTCCTCGACCACGGCCACGACCATGACTGGGGCCACGACCTCTTCCACGCTTAGATTGGTGAAAATTTGTCGTATTCACTTCAGGGAATGGCATAGAGCCAGTAGGTCGACTTTCATGGTTTTTCATCAGTAAGTCATTATGTTGTTCAGCAACAAGAAGATATGAAATTAATTCAGAATATTTTTTAAATCCCATTTCTCTATATTGCTACTGCAGGAGCATACTCGAGGCAGGAAAAGTGAAAAATGTTTTCTCTAGCATATCATGATCAGTGATATTTTCTCCGCATAATTTTAATTATGAGATAATTTTAAACATGGAAGAATTATATTCACTGATAGATTTAAAGTCTTGAAGTCTCAAATGGATCCAGTCATAACGTGCTTGTGGAAGGACGACCAACATCAGGTGGCCATATCTATCTTTTAAATTATTCCACAGTATAAGAGGATCTTTAACAGTGAGATACTCCATTTTCAATCCTTCGTCAAGGTGGTGGCGGAGAAATATCATTATCTTTGCACGATTTTGGTTTGATGCCTGATTTTTATCTTGGATTGTATCTGCCAGACCCATCACATCTAGATGAATTTCTGCATCTAGTACCCAAGATAAGTAGTCTTTTCTCGATATATCCAAGGCAAGAAATTCAAGTTTAGAAAGATTTGACATTATTTAAGAAAGGAAATTTTTTACCTTCGAGGCTTTCAAAGTCTTTAGTTGAACTGGCAGAGACTCGTGCTGATAACGTGTTATAAATAAAAGTAAGACTAAAACTAAAAGTTACAAATTAACAACAAGAACGAAAGAGAGAGTAGCAAAGTTAAACAAAGGAGAGAGAGAGAACTATATATGTTTTATTCCTCTTTGTAAATGAACAAAGTGGCTTTTTGTAGCTAAACATGGTATTCAAGAAGTAATGTAATTGGACCAAAAAATAGCTTACCAAAGAGTGAATTCTTTTCACATGAATATACATCCTTTATTTTACAACAATGCAAAGTTTTTTAGGGCATTTTTTCTTAATTATAGTAGTATATTATTAAATTGTAATAATAATGTTTTAATTGAGTCCTACAGAAGCACCTTTCAAAATTCTTTCAACAGAACTCAAATCGAGGAAAAAGATTAATTTTAATAGAATTAAAATAATGTTATAAAATCAAGCTCAAGACAATATAAATATAAAGAAAAGAAGACAAGAAATATAAATGGAAGAGAGAGAACTTTTCTTCTATTCAAATGTGTCATACAAATGACGAATGATATCTCTATTTATAATGTTTGATGTCACTCCAAAGATCACCATATTAAATGACCAAACTAGTAGATACTCCCTCCGTCCAACAACAGTTGTCCACTATACTAGAAATAGTTTTCCAACAATACTTTTCCAATTTAGAAAATCAAGAGATAATTTACCTTTAGTGTCTATTTTACCCTTGATATTAAATACTATTTATCATCTAACACATTTCTCAAAGCATTAAATTTAATAAAGTCAAAGGATAATATAGTAAAATTGCCCCTATTATTTATTTTTTCTTAAGGGGTGTGCCAAGTCAATAGTGGACAACTATTGTTGGACAGAGGGAGTACAGAATTATCCAAAAAGGTTCATATCATCTTGGAAACATAATAGATGAATTCAAGTAATTCATGAATAAACCAAATGGACAATCCACTATTCAATGTATTTATAACAAATACTCCCTCCGTTTCATAATAACTGATCACTTTCTATTTTACGCGGTACTTAAGAAATCATAAATAAAAGGATAATTTTACCAATTCATCCCTTAAGAACTTCTTTGGAACTTTACAAACAAGTGTGAACACTTTCAAAAAGAATTAATTGCAAGGGTAATATGGGGAAAAAATCAATTAATGCTTCCTTAATTTAGTAAATGTGCTTTGCTGATGATCTACTACTATTTACCAGAGGTGATCTTAATTCTGTTACAGCTTTGATTGATTGTTTCCAATCCTTCTCACAAGCCTCAGGACTACATGCAAATATGGGAAAATGTTCAATTTACTCTGGAGCAGTCTCAAGTATGGAAGGAGATAGGATCATTAACCACACTGGATTTTCTGCAGGATAGCTTCCTTTCAAATATCTAGGCATTTCCCTCTCTACAAAGAAGATCCCACTGATCCAATAGATTCCTTTGGTAGAAAAAATTGTTGCAAAAATCTCTTCCTGGAATGCTAGAATACTATCACATGCTGGACGATTGCAATTAATCCAAACTGTCCAATTTGGTATCCAATCGTATTGGTCCCAACTCTTCCTCATTCCAACAAAGGTACTAAAACTCATTGACTCTCACTGCAAGAGCTTTCTATGGTCATGAACCAATGTGATTACCAAAAAATCCCTAGTTCCTTGGGAAAAGATTTGTACACCAAAATCCATGGGAGGATTGAATCTAACTAACATCAGGTTGTGGAACTAGGCTGCTATTGTAAAAACTAATTGGGACCTAGCTCATAAGCAAGACAAGTTATGGATTAGATGGATCCATACATACTATATCAAGGCCAGTACAGTATCATCAGCCCCTATCCCTGCTCAGGCCTCGTGGATGATTAGGAAAATTATTACAGCAAGAACCACTTTGGAACAAACACAAACAATGCACTTAAGCTCAATTATCATTAAAGCTATTTATCTGAAGATACTGGGGGATAATCTAAGAGTGAGCTGGAAGTGTTTGATGTTTGCGAACAATGCTAGACCAAAGGCTAGATTCACTATGTGGCTTCAACTACAAGATATATTGCAAACCACTAATAGATTACAGACTTGGGGGATAGATGCTGATCAAACTAGCAAATTCTGTCAGTAGCAATTAGAATCACGGGATCATCTTAATGTTCAGTGTGTATTTACCCAAAAGGTGTGGGAAAGAATCATGAATTGGCTTACATGGCAATGGACTACTACAGCAAGCTGGGATGATCACTTAACCTAGTGTATACAGTATGCAAAAGGAAAATTCATAACTGCACAAATCTTCAAAATGGTGTATGCAGAATTAGTGTATGAGATATGGATTGAAAGGAATAGAAGAATCTTTGAAAACAAGAGAAGACAAAGTGCGGAGCTTGCAAAGGAGATAGCCTGCACTTGTAATCTGAGAGCTACGAAGAAGATTGAGGAAAAATTACAGCAGCTAAGGTTTTAATTTAGATTTACAGTTTAGTTGTTGCTTCTGAGTTTGTAACCCTTGAGATAGCAATATGGGCTAATATTGCTATGGTTTTGTAAATCTTTCATTGGTGATTAATGAAATTTAGTTACCAAAAAAGAGGTGTTCAAATATTTTGGGACAAGGATTTTTAGAAAGATGATCAGTTAATATGGGACAGAGGGAGTAGCACTTACTCACTCCTATATGTTCATTATATCAAAACAGAATGTTCATTTTTATTTGCTCAATTAAAAAATTAAAATTTAATTTTTAATTTTTCCTTATTATTAATTATAATTATTTTTAACTTATTCTTTAATATAATAAATTTATTATTTCAAAAGATATTATCATTGTATTTTTGTAAACGTTACCGAGCCTCTCCAATAAACAATCAATAGAAAAAGAAGAAGTATGGCACTCCCTCCGTTTCTATTACTTGTCACAATTTTAGATTTTACGCTCCTTGAGAAATTAGGTAAGTTTATCATTGTACCCTTATTTATTGTTCTTTTAAAGTCAAGTTTTCGATCAATGAACATGAATTATATTTTGATTAATTAATTTGTCCAATTAACATGAATAAATTGCTTAATTTTCGTATGTTTGTCAAATTCATATTTTCAAGACTAATAACTCTCAAGGGTAAAATAGAAAGAATAGTGTCATTTATGCATTGTTTTGTGAAATGACAAATATCAAGGAACATTTATTTTTAGTAACGACGACACGTATATAGAAACGGAGAGAGTATATGTTGAAGGGATAAAATTAAAAGGGATTGAAGCACGGGTAATAATTAATATAGAGAATTAAGGCCTCGGGTATTTACTATGTGTGTATATGCGACTTGTTAGGGGTCCACAAAAATAACATAAATCTCATTTTATGAATTGAAATAGAATTATTTCATGTATTTTTTTATACTGATAATACATGTCATATATATAAAAGTATAGTAACTTCATTATTAATTTAAATTTAAATAATACTAATTTTTTAAAAATAAAATAAAAAATATTTTTATTTTTTAATCTTTTTCGAATTGAAGTGTGATAAACATTTGCTAATATATTCTTTGGTTTTAAAGTTAAAATGAAAAAAACATCAACAATAACTCCATTAATAATATTTTAAAGATATTTCGTGATTTGAAGCAATGTAATAAAGTTTCATGTTTTATGACTTTATAATTGTTGTATCTTAACTTTGAAGCCAAAAATTATATTAGCAAATATTTATTCATTTTTAATCCGAAAAAAATTAAGTAATAAAAATATTTTCTATTTTATGAGGGAAAAGAATTTTATTGTTAGCGAAATAAAAATTAATGATAAGTAATATCTAGCTATGAAAATTAATGATGGGTTACAAAAATTTTATTAGAAAAAAGAACGTGTTTTAAAAGAAAATAATAATATGTTTATTAGAAAAAATATATTTTTGATTCAAAAGTAACAATAAGAGAATGTTTATTAGAAAAAAAAAATGTTTTAAAAGATAAAAATAAGGAAAGTTTTGGATCAAACTACTAGTGATAGGGGCACTTAGCTTTGGGATCAAAAACTATTGACGATATGTACATATTTAGATCGAACTATTGCTGCATGCCGTTTTTATTCAATTTCAAATACTTTAAAGATATTTTTAATACTTTTTTTGTTTAAAGAAAGACCTTTTTGACATTTTTTATTATTGATACAAATTTATACTTGATGAGTGATGTTACTTGGCAAGGAAGTGCCAAAAGTCCTTTGGGAAAATTCATCTCATTATTACAAGACGAAATGAATGGGGGATTAAAGATAAAAATTAGTATATAAAATTCCATAGCGTAGTGATGTTATCTTTGTTTTAAAGGGAACTCTAAATTGCACTTAAGATGTACTACTTTTTGATTTAGTATATATGAATTGCATGGTGGGCTCCACTTTCCCATTTTGACTAATTTATATTGGATTATAGTCTATAGTATAATGTTGTTTTATATTTTGCTTGAATTAATTCCAAAGCAAAGCCTGACAACTAGCAAGTTATGATTATACAATGCATGATTCAGTAATTTTCAGGAATACTCATGTCTAAATTAGGAGTAAGCCCCTAAAGTTATAGCATAGTGATAGTGGTATGCAAGATTTTAAGTAAGGGTTCTCGATCTATAGTCACAATTTAATTTGTAGGTAAATAGTTCGAGTTTGAGATCATGGTGCTTAGTTTAATTGAAACCATTATTTACCGTCTCGAATTGATATTTACTAGTAATTAATATGAATAATTTTCAAAGGACATTGTAATGACTCGTTTAATCGTTTTGGGTATTAGGACCTCTTCTCCTTTAAAGAATATTTCTGTAGCTTTATAATATGATTTATGATTTGAAGTTTGACCAAAGGCTATAAAATGGGTAAACGAACTTCGAATTGAGGTTTGATTGTTCCAATATGTTTGAAGGGTGATTTTTTGTTGGATCGTTTACACTAGTTCCATGGGGGCCTCAGGCGTGTTCATACCCTTGAGTAGCTTACTAGTTAATTTGAAGTTAAGAGTTGACCACTGTCTATTGTGTGTCGAGATGACCTTAGATCGGTGATTTGAGTACTTCAATGCTTTGCACAATCACTCCATAACTTCAGATATAAAGTGAGCAAAATTAGAAATTTTCAGTTATTTCTCTATTTTTAGGATAATAAATAATAATGGTAATATTACTATATTATCCTTTGATTTTATTAAATCTAATGCTTTGAAAAATGTGCTAGATGATAAATAATATTTAATAGCATGGGTAAAATAGACACAAAAGGTAAATTATCTCTTGATTTTTAAAATTGGATAAGTATTATTGAACAATTATTTTTAGTATATTCTTTCAGATATACTTTTAATAATATTATGAATTTCTCACTTTATTGTCCACTATACTAAAAATAGTTATTTAATAATACTTGTCCATTTAAAAAACCAAGAGAGAATTTACTTTTTGTGTCTATTTTACCCTTGCTATTAAATATTATCTATCATCTAACACATTTTTCAAAGCATTATATTTAATAAAGTCAAAGAATAATATAGTAATATTACCTTTATTATTATTGTTTCTTAATGGGTGTGTCAAGTCAATTGTAGACAACTATTTTTGGACAGTGAAAGTAGTAAAATTGTTGTATATTGCTCTCACTCATATGACTTGTGAGATTCAAGGAAGATAAAATATATATATAGTTGATCATTTATAACTTACGAATCCCAATTTTGTCTAGTTACATCAAAATAATCAACAAATTAGTCATTTGAGTCGATAATTATTTTTTTGGGTTTCATTCAATATTTGGTATCTGTATTAAAGCTTCGATTAAATTCAAATCGCGCACTGCAAGATTTATTTTGAGAGTAGTTCTCACTTCTCCCAACATAATTTTTTTCATATCCAAAATTCAAACTCGAGATTTTTAACTAAAAATAAAACAATCACGCAACCACACATTTGAATTGATAATTGAAACAACAAACAAAAAACACTAAAGGATGCTTAGGTGAAAAGAAAGCTTGAATTAGCAATGAGACAAAAATACAAAATAGAAAAAACCAAAACATACGGACAACAAACTATTTAATACTTAATAACCATCATTTTTTGGTGGGAAAAGTCAAGTTTCTTTCAAAGTGAAAGCTACACAAGTACTATTCTCTCCATAAAAATAATACTAACATTATCACAATTCAAAAAGTACCTAATTGTTAATGATTTTTAAAAATAAAATATAATTAAAAAATAAAATTCAAACAAATAACTAAATTTACAGTAGAAACTCAACTTATTTAATACCGTCTCCTTCTAGATAGGATTATACTGTGCAAAATTACAGTATATAAAAGTTTTTTACACAGTAAAATCATTTAAAAGTAAATACAAGTAACTTTACAATAAGCAAAATTAAGTAAGCTAAAAGTTGAAGGCAGATAATCTTATATACACTGCCCAAATCTTTCCATAATGACAATGTTTGTCTGAAAATTTTATAATCATTATAGTAAGGCGGTGACTATATACTTATATTTTTACAATAGTTATAGTGGAATGACTGCATACTTATACTTTTATACCGGTTATAGTAAGATGATTGTATACTTATATTGTAAGGGTTGTAAAATTTTCAGACAAACATTATCACTTTAAAATGACATAATAACGACATAGTGCGAGTGTAAAAACAACTCTTATCATGTATGTGACTGATTGTATGTACAAATTTAGTGTGCATTTTCTTTTTAGTTAGCGTTTGACCATAGATTTTTAAGGTATTTTTGGCATGCGTTAGACCATAGATTTCAGGAGAAATAATTAGCTTTTTCAAAAAAATTATTTATATCCATAAGTTCTAAAAATTATTAAAATTACCCATAAGTTTGTATTATCATTTTATAATGAACATGCTTTGTTAAAAAATAATTTTATAACACAATTGATGACAATAAACAACAACAAAAATAACAAAATGGAAAAGAGCAGTACAATGATCGCATACTCAAATATATCATTGATTCGAGATAAACTATAACCCACTAAAAACAAGTTATTATTTTTAATGGAGTTCGTTGTAGATAGATATTAATTGAGATTAATAAATAATGAATGTTTTTATAAAATATAAGACTTTGGGATAATTTTTAAATTTATAAAAATTCTCAAATACTTATATTTTAGCCAAATTCTATTTTTTTTTCTAGAACTTGAAAACTTGAGATGTTTGCCAAATATATTTGCTAAGTAATAACAAATTATATGGCCAAACACTCATTTCCAAGTTTTTTTCAAATTTTTCCTAAATAATTTATGGACAAACGAGTCCTTAATATTAGTCAAAGCCAAATAGATACTTAGAGCCCGTTTGGATTAACTTAAAAAAAGTAACTTTTGAAAATCAAATTTAAATGACTTTTAAGTCAAAAAAAAATAAAATAGGTAGAATCCTCATTTTGACTTTTAACTTATTTTAAGTGAGCTTAAATTTATTTTAAGCTATTTTTAAATTTGTCAAAAACTCCAAAAAATAAAAAAGAGATAAGTATTGAAAAACTTAGTGTGAATTATTACTTTAGTCCCCCAACTAGTGACAGCCTTAAAAACACCCCTCTACTTGATTAAGTGAATATAAAAATACCCTTCTTATGCCACATGTGTATATATGTGGAAGTTTCTACTGACGTGACGTACACATATATATATGTAATAGAAAAAATATTTAAAAAAACATTTAAATAATTAAATGGTAAGAATTTAGCAATTTAAGAAGATAAAAGAACTTTTTTTTCTTTTTAAAAATTTAATTTTTCTTATCACCCCACCCCATCCTCTATCCAGTACCCCAACCTCACACCTCACTACCCATCCACTTCCAAAAATAATTCTTTTAAACTTTTTTTGGCGGGAAGTTGGGGGAGGTAGGGGGTGGGATAAGAAAAAAAATATTTTATTTTAAAAGTAATTTTTTTTGGGGGGAAGCGGGGGGAGTTAGGGTACTTGGTGGTGTTGGATAAAAAGTTTTTTTAAAAATACTAAATTTTTTTTTTAGGGGTTGAGGGGGTGGGATGGGTGGTGGAGTTGGGGTACACGGGTAGGGGATAGGGTGAGGTAAGGAAAAAAATAGTTTTTTTAAAAATAATTCTTCATTGCTAAATTTTAGCATTTAATTATTTGAATGTTTTTTTTTTACTATATATATCTATGTGTACGTCACATCATCAGAAAATTTCACAAATACGCATAGGTGGACGCCATGTGACATAAAAGAGGTGGTTTTAAATTTACTTAATCAAGTAGATGAGTATTTTTAAGGCTGTCAATAGTTGAGGGATTAAAATAATAATTCACACCAAATTTAAGAGTGTTTTTCAATACTTTATCTAATAAAAAATGACTTAAAAAACAGATTTGACCAACTTTTAAATCAATCCAAACCGACTTAAATGTTTTTTTTTTACTTGATACATATTGGATGTAGGTAATCACTTGCTTTAATTGTACTACTTCAGTTAGGAAGGGCGCGAAGTGGACCCCTTTGTAATCAAACTCTTCCTGCAATGTCTCTGTCTGCTACTTAATATCTCAACTTCCCCTTTTCCTCATTTCTTTCTTAATTTTTGTATAACAAGTTCATTACTACTATTTTCATTTGTATCTCAATTTTGTTGTAACAAATAAAAATTCCAACAAATCATGTGGAGAATATCCGTTTTTCTTCTTCTTTTACTCAATTCTCACACCGGACTTTCTCTAACTTCCGACGGACTTTCACTTTTATCTCTAAAATCCGCCATGGATGATGGCGGTGGTACAGTTTTCTCCGATTGGAATGAAAACGACGATACTCCTTGTACTTGGACTGGCATTTCATGTTCTAACATTTCTGGTTCTTCAGAGCCACGTGTCGTTGGGGTTACTCTCTCCGGTAAGAGTCTCCGGGGATACCTACCGTATGAGCTGGGAACGTTACTCTATCTCCGTCGACTGAATCTTCATGGAAATAATATTTACGGTTCTATCCCTGACCCTTTGTTCAATGCGACGTCGCTTCATAGTATTTATCTGTATGATAATAATATCTCTGGTATACTTCCTTCTTCTGTTTGTAATCTTCCTCGTTTGCAGAATTTGGATATTTCTGATAATTCAATTTCGGGAACTTTTTCTAAGGATCTACGGAATTGTAGGCAGTTACAGAGGCTTATTCTGTCTCGGAATAAATTCTCCGGTGAGATTCCGGTGGGGGTATTCCCGGAGTTGGCGAATTTGGAGCAACTTGATCTTTCGTCGAATTTGTTCAATGGATCAATTCCTGAAGATATTGGTGAATTGAAGTCGCTATCTGGAACTTTGAATCTTTCATTTAATCATTTTAGTAGAAGAATTCCCAAATCTGTAGGTGATTTGCCTTTAACTGTTAGTTTTGATCTAAGGAACAATAATTTATCTGGTGAAATTCCTCAGACGGGTTCTTTTGCTAATCAAGGTCCGACTGCATTTTTGAATAATCCTTTGTTATGTGGATTTCCTTTACAAAAAAACTGTAAAAATAGTTCAAACAATTCAACACAAGTTCAGGGTTCATCGGGTAACGAGGGGGCGAATTCGCATAAGGGGTTAAAACCTGGATTCATTATATTGATATGTTTGGCTGATGCATTTGGAGTGGCATTTATAGGACTAGTGATTATTTACTTGTATTGGAAAAAGAAAGACTCTGGTGGTTGTAGCTGTACTGGAAAAGGGAAATTTGGTGGGAATGAGAAGAGAATGCTTTGTGATTTCCCATGTATTAATGGATTTCCGAATAATGATTCGGAAGTTGAGTCTGAGAAGGGAGGTGGTGGTGGTGCTAGTGGTGATGGTGGTGTTAGTGGTGGGGAGGGTGATCTTGTGGCTATTGATAAAGGTTTTAGCTTTGAGCTTGATGAGCTGTTGAGGGCTTCTGCTTATGTATTGGGAAAGAGTGGGTTGGGGATAGTGTACAAGGTTGTGCTTGGGAACGGTATCCCAGTGGCAGTGAGGAGGTTAGGAGAAGGTGGGGAACAGAGATATAAGGAGTTTGTAGCTGAGATTCAGGCAATCGGAAGGGTTAAGCATCCAAATGTTGTGAAGTTACGAGCTTATTATTGGGCTCCTGATGAGAAACTTCTCATTAGTGATTTCATTTCTAATGGCAACTTGGCTTCTGCTCTTCACGGTGAGCTTTTCATTATAGTAAAACATCTTCAGTTTTGTTTTTCTAGTAGATATTACCTGTTGAAAAAATCATTAACGCATTCATATTTTAGACATTGAGGTATACTATATTCTTATCATTTAGTAGCATGATACACTGATGGCTGTTTCGTACTTTCCAAGATTGATGTGTGCAAAGTGTAATTCTCTTGCCCCATCAATCGCAGATAAAAGGACTCTGTGACTGGAACCTTTTCTCATTTTAATTTGCTGGATTGGTATTATACTTATTGATCACACTTTTGAGGAGTGGAAATACATTACGAGACTTTTGATATTAAGTTTGTTAGGAGTTTGGGATGTTCTAGTATTTATTCACTAGTATAACTGTTTAATATATGCCTGATGACGAAATAATGACTATTAGCTGTTGTGTGTTCCTTGATGATTTTGAATAGCAATTATTAACATGCCATCTAATGATAATTTTATCTTGAATGTGTCCCATGTGCTTGCAATCCTTGAGTGAAGGATGAGTGTTGTTTGCTACTTGATACTATGCTTAGGATTTAAGCCTAATTGTATCAGCTGATAATAAATCTTTTATAATGTATCATAGATGAAAAGTTATCAAGAACCTAACATTTGCCATCCATTTCAATGGATAGTTAAAGCACATCGTAGTATATTAACATATAATGATCCAGCTAAACTCAATGTGCGAACTTAAACTATTTACTGCAGATGCAATAATCAGATATTGACATCATATGGAACCTGGTAGAGGGCATTTGGGGATTCCTCATGTTTTGAAGGATTTAGTCTGTTTTTGTCCACTGACCGATTGTCCCTATAAACCTTGCGGAAAACAATTTATCATCAATTAGAAGCAAACCAATAAGTACAAGGGGCCAAGAATTGAATTATGTCATGTACTAGGTCAATTCCGTTAGTTGGGGAGTTACGTATTCTGTCTATCTAACAGAATCTGGATATTGCATTGTTTATCATGTCTTTTAGAGATCTATTACCTGATATGCATTCACTAATATTCAAGAATTTGAGAATCGCTCCTCCTGGTGCAGTTTTACTGTACAGATGTTTACTTTTTCGAAGCAAACTGGAATCTGCAGTATCTGGTCTGGTAACTACCATCTAGCATGAAATGGGACTTATACTTCCTTGAGATGGATTCTAGACTTTGAATTTTCTAAAATTAGTGTTCTGCAGTTGAATTTTGCACTGTTGCTGTTGGTATAGCTGCATTAATGTTATCTTTTTAAAAATAATTAGATTTTTGCCCCTGACACAAATCGTTGTACATTTATTGATATCTACTTCACTTCTCTCTATACATGTCATTATGAATCTATAACACATTCGCTACCCAAGTGTAACTGCTTGCTTTCTGATAACATGTTTGGGTCTGCCTCGGTAAAGACAAATATACTTGGTGATCTTTGGTTATATGGTACCTGATGCATTCTGAAAAAGTTGAGTGTTTTCTTTCTGCATCTCTTCTTCCAAATTGTTTGCCATTTGCTAGATCTGAATGTATTGACGTAGTGACAGTAGTTTCATGCTCTAACTGATTAATATGAACAAAATTTTGCCTCAAGTGTAATGTTTATATTGAGCTGAAAAGTTTTTAACTTATATCTACTTCGTGATACCGTGGTAAATGTTGTGATGACAATCTGGTTTGCCTTAATACAGGGAGAAATGGGCAACCTTCACCTAGTTTAACATGGTCAACGAGACTGAAAATTGCTAAGGGAACAGCGCGAGGTTTAGCCTATCTCCATGAGTGTAGCCCAAGGAAATTTGTCCATGGAGATGTCAAACCTTCCAACATTCTCCTCGATACTGAACTGCAGCCATATATATCTGATTTTGGCCTCAATCGATTGATCAATATCACGGGAAACAACCCCTCCTCTTCTGGTGGATTTATGGGTGGAGCTCTTCCTTACTTAAAGCCTGCTCAACCAGAACGTCCCAATAACTATCGAGCACCAGAATCTCGAATCACTGGTAACAGACCTACCCAAAAATGGGATGTGTACTCTTTCGGGGTAGTCTTGCTTGAACTGCTGACTGGAAAGTCTCCTGACCTCTCAGTTCCTACAACATCCACTTCAACGGAGGTTCCAGATCTTGTAAGATGGGTAAGAAAGGGATTCGAGGAGCAAAATCCACTGTCGGATATGGTAGAACCAATGTTGCTTCAAGAAGTCCATGCTAAGAAGGAAGTACTAGCTGTATTTCATGTAGCTCTTGCATGCACCGAGGCAGATCCAGATATTCGACCAAGGATGAAAACCGTCTCAGAAAACATTGAGAAAGTTGGAGCTTAAACTTTTGGCTACACTCATGTCAAGGAGTTCCTGAGTTTCTTTGAACTTTTGATCAAATCTTTAAACTTCCCTACAGAAGGTACAGCATACCAGTGCGCTTCAACAAAATTCCTGTCATTTTTGAGAAGTTAATTAGTTGCTTATCTCTTTAATCTATTCCTGTTATTCTGATGTTAAAACAACTTTTCATGGCCAATAAAATTATAATTCTTTGTTACTACTTCAATTTCAAGTTCTGGATTGCATGCATAAACACAGAGACAACACCAAGTTCTAACACACACAATGGCATCAGACTTATTTAGCTTTCATTATAACTCCCAAACTAGTAGTCTAAGCATCATGTAATTTTCAATGTCACCAAAAGAGATATATATGTCGATAAATACAAGTGGAGTTCAGACAACTTTTTCGGAAGGGTTCATTTTTTCATAAAAATAAGTTTCATGCCATAAGCAAAGAATCTACCACCATATAAGTCAAACTTACTCTATTCTACTTAAACTAAACTAAACATGAACTGTTCCCTTAAGAAAGTCTCATATCAATCTATCATCGGGAAAAGTTTGACTCTAGAATCGATTATACCTAACCATTGCCCGTTTTAACATCAAACTAATTTCCCGGAAAAAGAATCATGACTAAGAAAAATTGGAAGGTGACTCAACTAGGACTGATGATCTGAGGTGCATTTACGCATCCAATCATTGTATTTTATCCATGATTTAGCTAAGTTCTGAGTATAATCTTATGAATATCCATGTGTTTATTGTATATTTGTTGTGATGAGCTAATAGATATGACTACGTTGATTTTAAGCCAAAAACAACAAGAAAAGACCCAAAAGATGGATTCGAATGCAAAATAGAGTGTCCCAAACTAAAATTCAGCCAAAAGGACTACAAAAGAGGAGTCTGCAACGCAAGGGAACCTTCCACGCATTGGACCCTACTCCGCAACCCCCTATTTGTCAGACTGGAGTTGACCAAGTCAAAGCAGAGTTCAATCGGGATTAGGATTTTGATCCTACGGTTATACATATGTCATTAAGATGACATTTTTAGAGTTAGACATTATTACTAGAGGTTACAAATTAGTCATAGAAGTTAGGAATTACTCATAGCACAGAAAGATTCATTGTTTTTAGTTTTTAGGGTTTAAGTTATAGTTTTTCTTAAAAGATTATTGCGGAGCGAACAAAATTCTCTTGCAAGAGCTGCATTAATCAAATGTGTTGTTTACGTTCTTTTATATTAATGTTTTTTAGTAGTTTAAATTATATTAGTTATTATTTATAACTAGTTATGAGTAGCTAAACTCAAAACTAGGATTATGAAACTTAGAGTAGGGATGATGATAATAGATTATTTACATTAAAATCTTCTCACGAAGGGGTGATCATTGTGATTTAAGATTCTTTCGTAAAGATTGCTTTTCTAATGGCTGCAAACATTAAGAACTTGTCCGTATTCTGACTTGCTTGACAAAAGAGATTAAGATTAGAAAAAAAATTATTAACATTGTTTTGGAGCTATCAACCTCCATCTAATAGTTTGAGCTAGAGATAGGATAGTTAACTTGAGGCTTTTGATGAATGAACAAATTAATTCGACACCTAAGTGATGGCGGGACTTAGGGTGATATCCTCTTAATTGGTCCGAGAGGGTTTAGGAGACATAGAGATTTCAATTTTGCATAATGAACAAACCTGAATGAGTTGATAGTAAATTATCTGTTAGATTCCAATATCTAAGAGTTATAACCCTAGTTCATCTCTTATTATTGATTAAAAATCGAAGTAGCTATTAATTGTCTGTTTAAACCCCATATTCAATAGTAGTTATTAGTTTGAATTTCAACAACAAATGATAAAGATCTCTAACCACACTTTCCGTGGAATTCGACCACAACCTAGTTGATTACTATATTTTAACATCGACCCCTTTAATCCCAATTAAGATTGTAGTTTGGGCAACATCAAAATTTTGGCTCCATTGTCGGGGAGTGTAGTTTAGAGATTTATAGTTTGTAAAAATTCATTAGGTAGCTATTATTTTACAAATTACACATGTTATTTTTTCCCATCACGTATTTTTAACAGTTTATGACCAATACTAGGAGTATCTCTCTAAGTTTCAATTGATCTGGAAATTGAAAGCACATCCAGACATCTGAGGTTGAATTTCACAATGGAGGTCTAATGGCCTAACACGACCCATTTGCGCAGCAGCTGCTGCAGCAACAACTATCACTCTCCGATTTGCTGCACAAATGGGTCATGTTGGTTCCGTTGGACCTCCACTGCTGACTAGAAACACAACTTTAAGCATCACAAGCACGATGTTACACTTACTAGACATGAAAGAACTGTTCGGTAGTCTACCTCTTGAAGACCTGAATAGATATCTAAAAGACTTTGTTGGGGTGTGTTTAACTTACAATGTCCCATATATCTCTTAAGAAAGTATATACTTGAGGTTGTTTCCATTCTCTCTTAATGGAGAATCTACTATATGGTTAGGAGAGTTACCAGAAGCATCCATCTCCACATGGCAGAGCTCTCAGGAGCATTCTTGGAGAGGTTCTTTCCTGTCTTTACAAGTCTGATTGATCTCAACTCCTCCATGTTGAAATCTCAAGTGATTCCTGTCTTTCCAAATTCCATATATCATCATAGCAAACGTGCAACATGTTATCTCAGTTGTTCCATTCTTTCTCCTTGCTTGTTTGCAGATCCTGTCCATCTCCTGCTGCCATATCCCAACATATCTTTGTTGTCCAAGCCATGTAAGTAGTCTAGACCACAATTGATTGCTATATTCACATCTAAATAATAGGTGGTCAAAGGTCTCCACTTCTTTAGCACGAAATATGCAATCCATTGGCACTTGGATGCCAAATTTTTGAAGTCTCTCCACAGTAGCTACTCTTTGTTGCACAGCCAACCACAGAATGTACCTATGTCTTGGATACACATTCTTATCGAGTGTAATTGACTTCCAAGGTACCTTAACGAACAAAGGCTGTATGGTTATGTAAGCTTTTTTTAAAATCCAGAATCTCCCACCTTTGGTCATTGTGTCCAGAGTGTGCTGAATAGTGTCATGACTGTATGTTGAAGTTTGCTTTTAGTTACTGCAGTAGTTTTTAGCAAAATTTGTTGTCTAGTTTAAGATAAATATGAAAATTGAATTTTAGTTAGGTTGTTGAGATATTTTAGAACTTTTAAATTTTAAATTATGTAGATTATGTATTTTATATTGGCTATTTAAAGCCCCTAATACGTAATAAAATTATTGAAAGACATTAAAAGCCATTTCAATCCAAAGAGAGACATTTTCAACCCCTTTTTGCTACCCCATTTAAAAAAAAAATACAAACAGTGGTATCAAGAGCTTCATTGATCTTACGTGACTGTGAAATCTTCCAAACAACTACCATATCATTTTTAATCCGTAAGGCTATTCTTTTAACCAATAAGGACTACCCTATTAACCCGTTAGGGCTACCCATTTTAACCTGTCAGGACTACTATTTTCAACCCATGCTTTTTTTCAACTCACAGGCTTTTCTAAACCATTTTTAACAAAAAATAATGGCAAGCAACAACCTCTCTTTGAATGCCCCAAAAATTTTCACAGACGAAAACTATCAAATTTGTTCTGTGAGAATAAAATCATATTTTGAAATCTATGTGATATGTGATATTGTAATAGAAAAAAATCCTAACAACCTCTCCCTGCAAATCCTACAAAAGTTCAGATTAAAACACTTTCAAATAAACTACTACACTAGACAATGTCATGGAAAGTATTTTTGAAGCACAAAATTAAAAGAAGAAAAAGAAAAAAGAAGAAATTTTGCAAGTTCAAAAACAATGAAAAGAATCCATCATCAACTACCAAATAAGAAATTGAGGAGGAGCATTTTTTTAATTGCGGTAACTAAAACAAAGGAGGAGTGTTGAAGTTTGCTTTTAGTTACTGCAATAGTTTTTAGCAAATAAGTTGTCTAGTTTAAGATAAATTTAAAATTTTGAATTTTAGTTAGGTTGTTGAGATATTTTTGAATTTTTGAATTTTAAATTATGCAGATTATGTATTTTATGTTAGCTAGTTAAAGTCCTCAATGCTTAGTAAAATTATTGAAAGTCATTTCAATCCAAAGAGAGACATTTTCAACCCTTTTTTGCTGTCCCATTTTTTAAAAAACACCAATACTATAGCTCTGATTCATTAAGCCCTGCCTACTATCAATGATCTTCATTACTACCCATGCTGCATTCTTAGGTGTGGTCATCTCCTCTACATTCAAATTCTTGACATAGTAGTAGTGAATCCATCTTATCCACAAAGTATCCTTTTTCATAGATATAGCCCACAAGTGCTTTAGCATTGCATCTTTATTCCACAACTAAAGATTTATCAATTCAATCCCCCAGTTGAACCAGGACTTTCTGGACAAGCTCTCCAGTTCCAGTCCATAGAAATGATCTGCATACAACCTCCACCATCTTTATTATCTTCTTTGGCAGCACAAATATTTGGGCCCAATAACTTTGCATGCCAAACACTACAGATTTTATGAGTTATAGTCTACCTGCATAGGACAACATTCTAGCTGACCAATATCTTACTCTCTGATAATCTTTTCCACAAGTGGAAGACACTGAGGGGGATAGTTATCTTTTTGGTTGACAATGGCACCCCCAAATATTTGTGTGGTAAGCTTCCTACAGTGAATCCCAACATATGCAAAATGTCCTCTTTGTCATGTTGATTCAATCTAGTAATATAGTTAGAGCTTTTATCAACATTTGCCCGCAATCCTGAGGCCTGTGAGAACCTCTGGAAAGTCTCCTGTAACATGCTAATAGAGGTCTTATCTGCCCTGCAAAACATTAATATATCATCTTCAAAGCACATATGTATTACTCCAAATCTCTTGCATGTTGGGTAAAATTTGAACATCTTGTTTGTAGCTAGTTGTGTCATCTCTCTGTTTAAATACTCCATAGCAATCACAAATAGGTAAGGGAACATAGAGTCCCCCTTGTCTCAAACCCCTCTTAGCTTGGAAAGGTTTGGATAGTCCCCCATTTATAATAAGAGAGTAAGGCACTGTAGAGACACACTCCTTCACAAATGCAGTGAATTTATGAGGACAGCCTAAATCCATCATCATAGTTTGGAGGAAATGGCATTCAAGTGAATCATAAGCTTTTCTGAGGACTACTTTTAATACACATCTAAGAGATATCTATTTTCTGGTGTACCCTTTGAAGAGTTCATGACAAAGGAGAATATTATCAGTAATGCATCTTCCTTAAATAAAAGCTTATTGTGAACTTCCAATCTGTGATTAATAACTCTTTTAATTCTGCTTGCGAGTATCTTGGTAATAATCTTATATAGAGTATTACAACATGCTACAGGCCTAAAATCCTTCACATGGGAGGGTGAAGGAACCTTAGGCACTAGAGTGATGGCAGTACAATTCCATGTTCTCATCATCTACCCAATTCTGAAGAATTGTTGCACAGCTGCATATACCTCATCCCTCACCAGTTCCCAGTGTGTAGTAAAAAACTCAATAGGATAACCATCCGTTCTAGGGCTCTTGTCTTTAGGCATGTCTTTAATGGATGCATCAATTTCCTCTCTATTCACCCCTTGGATCAGATCCATTTGTTGCTCTCTAGTTAGGCATGGACCCCTCTTAGTAACTACAACGCTTGGACACTTCATCTCTTCATTACTAGCTCCCGTAAGATTGGTAAAAAATGATAACAATTCACCCTAAACCTCCAATGGTCTTGTCAATCTCATACCATTCTCAGTATATATGGAGGAGATACTGTTGTGATTTGTTCGGATCTTCAATTGTGCATGAAAATATTTTGAATTTGAATCACCACTATCTATCCAGCAAGCTCTAGATTTTTGTTTGAGCACATTCTCCTCAACCATACTCCATATTTGTATCTCCAACATAGTAGCCTTCTCCTAATCAAATAAATCTTAATTGAACAAATTCTGAGACATATCAACTTGTATGAATTCCAGCCCCTATCTAGCTTGGTTCTGGTTTGTAGTATATGAAGTCATAATCTTGTTTAGGTCCTTCAGTTCCACCTTAAGTTGTTTCATTCTTGTCCAGATGATAGTTATAGCATCACCCTTTTGTGCTCTTCTCCAGACATGCTCGACAATATCTTTAAATCCCTGATGCTCCATGACTGTAGTATACAGTCGGAAAGGTTTAGGATGCAAACTGATTCTTTGTTGGCAATTAACCAGGACAGGAGAATGATCAGACACCCCTGGCTGCTTGTAGTTAGCTTCAATATGCCCAAGCTGTTGCAACCATATTATGTTTCCAAACAACCAGTCTATCTTACTGTAAACTCTATATATTAGTACCTTGTTGTTTGTAGTTCCAAGTGAAATAACATCCCTATGCTTTGAGAGGAGTAAGTTGCAACTGATTTAGCATTTTCCTGAGCCCTTGCATCTCTGTATCTGTTACCGGTTGCCCGATTCTCCCATTAACAGACAATGCATTATTAAAATCACCACTTAGAATCCATGGCCTACTCTAGTCTTTAAACACTTAAATAGCTCTATTTTATTCTTTTTCAGAAAGAGCATCAACTCTTTCTGTTTATAGGCTTGTTTAGCCCTCTTATATTCCAGGAGCAAATAATCATGGAGGGTGAAAGGAATAGGAAACATGGAAAGTCCAAGAATTTCAGCTACAACCTTTGTATATTAAAAACTAGATTTTTTAAGCTTGTCCAACCAAGCTTTCTAATTAATATATTTAAATAATTATGATTACTAAATAAAAGAAAAATAAGTATATTTTTAAAAGGATATTGATTTTTAAATGAAAATTTGTTACAAACAAATATCAAAATTTGAAAGTTAATTCGTCCTATAAAGAAAATACCAAACTATGCAAACAAAGATTAACTTAAGTCAAACAATAACTCCATAAACAAAGTAAATATTCTCATGCACATAATATTGACTAAAGGAGTCAAGATTTGTTTTTTTTTAAAAGTAAAATAAAATAAAATTAATGCTAACATCTAACTACAAAAAATTGTTTATCATGTGTTCACACAAATAATAACTAATATATTTAATTAAATTTTTTTAAATTTTCATCTATTGATCAATTATACATGTAATTTTTCTGTTTCCTTCGGATGTTTCTTTCTTCATTGAGATTATGACTTTATTTGTACATTCCTCTACCTATCGTCAAAATCTATATATTGATAGTTAAAAAAAAAAATACTCATATGCATTATATTTTTCAAGCTATCTCTACAAAAGGAGAAATGGAGCATCATTGTTATTAGTACCTCATAAATATGTAGTAGCATATAATATAAATACACATTAAATAAACACTCAATAATCATTTTTTTCTTTTTTTTTTGAAAGTCGGTCGGCCTTTTATTAATAATTAAAAAAAACCTCAACAGAGATAAGTACAAGCAAGGGGAGCTAGGTCTTACCTTACCAATTACCAATTCTAATGAGGTAAAAAACCTCTACTAATTAACCTGCTTGAAGAAAATAAGAGCTAGAGAGAACTAAATATTCTATGATCATCACATAGTTTATAATTGGCATAATACATAAATATGACCCTTAACTTGGATTCAGTGGACAACTATGCCCTCCAACTTTGAGTGTGCACAAGTAGACACTTAAACTTGTATAAAATTGAACAAGTAGGCACACGTGTCCTACATGGCATAATACACGTAGGACGCCATGTAGGACACAAAATTGACATGTAGGGTGCCATGTAGGACAATGTGTCTATTTGTTCAATTTTATACAAGTTTAAGTGTCTATTTGTGCACACCCAAAGTTAAAGGTCATAGTTGCAAACTAGCGCCAAGTTAAGGGTCATGTTTATGTATTATGCCTTTATAATACACTCTATGATGATATTACAAATTAGGATGCTTAAGTAGTGCAAAAGTGTAAAAGCCATGATAAAGTTTGAGTAATCAAACTCAAATTTCGTTGTACAAAAGTATGAACTAAAAAGATAGATTTCCCTTCTAAAGTTGTCTTTCTCTTCACATTTGTCTAACAATACTTGATAGTTCATCAAGTCTTCTTAGATTTATTGGATCTTGTTAAAGTTGTTAACACTGTCATATGGTTTTACTTTGCCAGTCGCATTGATAGGTGCCTTGGAACAAACTCCCTCAGTCATCTTACCATCCCAACTATTTTTTCTTCCATGCTTCTTTATGTTATTGCGTTGTTGCCTAGGAGAAATATCTGCATCCCTAGCTGCATTTGCAAAACAATAATTCAACATATCCTCTTCTTCACCTTCCTCAAAGGTGTCCTCATCTTGTAGCTTAGCAAATCTATTTGTGGAGACTGGAGAAAGAACTACTACCAACATCTTGTAGTTGCTTGTTTGTCTTAATAGGTGTACGAGAAGTCAGCTTTTTAACATTAGAACTCACTAATGCATCATTGTCACCAAGAGAAAATTTTTGAACATTAGTATCTGTTAAAACCAATTGTTGCCCTATATGTAATGGAGATGAATCACTGGTAATGCCACTACCCTTAGGCACAAAAATTGGTGCTTCGGGGCTCAGTTTTCTATGAGTTGTGACATGTTCATCCTCTTCTTCCACCCGGTCGGCCCATGGACTCTCACTTGTAACACTTTTTTGCCCGCTAGAAGTGATCAAATTATTTATCGAAATAACTTGAGAGATTGAAACAATTGGTAAAGCATGAGAGTTAATCATATTCAACTGAGGATCAATGCTAAGCTTAATTAGAGAGGCTCCTGGAGAACCAATTTGAGCTCCAACATCAACCGTTACCCCTGCTTTATCAACTACATCAGGCTACTTTACAGAAGCGACTTGTGACGCAACAACAAAAGTCTTTGAATTAGTTGTCTTTTCTTGAAGCTCAATCTTATCATTTGATGTATCTGCAGGTTCACTCCCTACACTCGCGACCCCTGTAGCTGTAGCACTTTCTTTTTCAGTAGCATTACAATTTAGTTGCTGCCCAACTTCAGTTCGACATGTTTGTTGTCCAGAATTTTCAAGTTCCGTCATTGCAATAGAATTTTGATCAAGCACCTGACCTGCATTCGAACCAGCTTGATCTTCACCTGAAATTACACATGTATCGCCTTCTTTATATCCTTGGACCTTATCCGAAGTTTTCGGAGCATCAGCCAAACTTTTTCCAGAGTTGTCTAACAACTGAACCTCTATTCCAGGCACCAAAAGTCCCTCGTGAACAACTGTTCCAGGCACCAAAAGTCCCTCCTGAACTGACCTTTGATCAACTAACTAATGCTATCCTTGTATCGCCACTATTTTCAGTAGTTAGGTGCTACGCAGAATTCATATTCGGTGTTCCCTTCACATTACTTGCATTATCTGTATCATTAGAGACTTTACTTTTAGCTCTTTGTGCATTTAAGAAATCTCGTGCATCACCATGCAATTGTTCCACAGTGTCTGTTTTGTCACCTTAGCTTGCTGCCCTATGTCCTCTTGATAACCCTCTCCCATTCTGTTTTTCTTGATCATTAGTCAACAATCAGCATCTTCAAGACCTTGGTGCTTACAGCAGGTACAATACAAAGGAAGATTATCAAACACAACCTGTTGATAGTGTTCAACGAGCTTACCAGATTGTTCATCCAAAAAAATGCATCCTTACTAGTTTCGGATGTTTGTCCAGAAGATCAAGAATGACCTTAACTCTAGCTGTGCTAGGTCTTGTCCTATCTTGGGTGGCCTTGTCTATGGCTACTGGCTTACCTATAGCCAATGCAATGGATAACAAAGGTCTTCGAGTAAAAAGATTTGGCGGCAGTTCCGGTAGCGAAACCCACGCCAAAGCTTTTGAAGTTTCTTCCTTAGGATTAAAATTTTGTGTCCATGGAAAGTTATGGAACATATGTTGTTCCCCATTAAATTGTAGATAACCAGACTGTTATGAAAGAATAGAGTAAAAATCTTCAAAAAGATCATAACGAATTAAAAGATGTTGCGCCACAAGCGAGCCAATTAAACAACATCCTTTGATGATGAATTGTTTTGGAATTAATTTTCTCAATTCGTGTAAGCTTGGTGCACCATAAGAAAGCTTCATAATCACTACTTGATGAAGTCCCTCTTCAACTGCATACTCATCTAATTCCTTAGACGTAAATCGGACTGTTGGTTGCCCATGTATTAATTGAACATGCTTCAAGATTGTTTTGGTCACTGCCGTAGGATTAGCATTCATTAGAGACACATACGAAGTGTTAGGGTTTGACTCTCCCTTAGTTTGAGATTGGGGAAAGGCAGCTAGGGATGGCAATGGGGGAGGGGCAAAAATTTTATTTTGCCCCGCATAACAATTTTTTTCATTTTCAACCTGCTCCACCCCGCCCCGCATAAACCCACCCTGCATAAATTTTTTAACATTTTCCTTTTCTAGTTAAGTTTGCTAATAAAAATAAAATTTATAAAAAAAAATTCATTTTTTTCATTAAGTTGTATTAATTTAATAGATAATGACTTAAATTTTATTTTTTAGAGGTCAATTGGAAATCATATAAGAAATTGTATTAGTTTTGATTGAACCACTTTCATTTACTATCTTGAATATTTTAGCAACTTTTACCAAAATATCTTAATAGATAATGCTCTATCACTTTTATAACATGTAAAAAGTTAAAATTAAAAGTTTGAACCCGCATAAAACCGCATAGACCTGCAATCTGCCCGCCCCACATTAGTTTTTTAAAAAACCACTTAAACCTGCCCCACACAACCTTAAACCCGCCCCTCCTCGCATAGCCTTGAACCCGCCCCACATCCAGCCGCCCCATTGCCATCCCTAGAGGCAGCGGCGGCCATGAGAAGCTTTAAGTTGCCATTTAGAAGAGCAACCGCAAGGGTTATATTTTTTTTTCTTTTTTTCTTAGGAAACAAATACTCAATTTAAAGTGAGTAAATACTCAATGATCATTCACATATAATAAAATCAAGTATTTATTCTCTTAAATCAGTCTTAATAAGATAGAGAAGCAACATTCACCTACATATACACCCTCATTTATTTTCATTAAGATTAAGACTTCTGAATCTGAATGCACATCTAAATGATTAAGATCTTGTCTGTAGATCTGAACACTGAATGATTAAAACTGTTTGTTCTTAAACATCTGAAAAAAAATATAATTTATTAATATGTAAACACAATAAAGATTATAATTTAAATAAAATGGTAATTAAATATTACATCAACAAAATATTATAAAAAAGTCATTCTTTGATAAAAGTTAAGATATTTGAATTTATAGATAAATATTTTAAGTTTGATAAAATAAAATGAAACTACATGTACTACATATATAAATTATAATAATAAAAATAACTGTTAGAGAAAATGTAGTCATCATTTTTTAAAAAACAATTAATATAAATTAATCTTAAATAAATAAGTGAAACATCTCTATGTTCTATAATATGTTTGCCCATGAATCCTTCTCTAAAATAAATGATGAACATGATACATTCGAATGATTTTAAACAAATTTATAAAGGCATCACCGTCCGGTTTCAACAACACGTATTTATGAAGTTGCTTTGCACTTTAATCCAATAAGATTTTTACAATAAGTTCTATCAATTCTTAATAAGCAAGAAGTAAGAACAAGATTAAAGGAAGAACAAGATTAAAGGAAAGAATTTCGATAGCTAAAAAAGTTGAGAAGAAGAGAGACTTGATTTTTTTTGATATGGAGCACAATTTTTTCCGAAAATAAAAGTGTCTTTACAAATTGCATGAGTCTGAATGAGATTAAAACCCCATTTGTTTGCACTTAATGGAGGTTT
The DNA here is from genome assembly GCA_018342035.1 of Solanum appendiculatum. NCBI lineage: Eukaryota > Viridiplantae > Streptophyta > Magnoliopsida > Solanales > Solanaceae > Solanum > Solanum appendiculatum. The sequence continues at coordinate 179,836 of JAGDQO010000816.1, read as the reverse complement.
GAATCTGAATGGTTCACACATTAGACCATTAAGTGTGTTTGTTTTTCTACTTAAAAATCTCTTAATGAGTCTAATGAATAAGATCTGTGACAGTCTTAGGCCTCATTTGTTTGCACTTAATGGAGGTCTGAATCTGATTAGTTCAGACATTAAGCCATTAAGTGCGTTTGTTTTCTACTTAAAAACCTCCTTTTCAAATCCATTAAGAGATTTTTAAGTTGAAAAAATAAACGCATTTAATGGCTTAATGTCTGAACCATTCAGATTCAGACCTCCATTAAGTGCAAACAAATGAGGTCTTAGTGTGTGCCTAATAAACTTATTTCAAGCATAATTATATGTCAATATTTAAATAAAATTAAATTCTCAAAGTTGTTTGTAATAAAGAAAAAATAGAAAAGCAAAACTTAAATATACTGCATCAACCGACAATCAATATATATCATATACATTGTAATGACCTCGAATAACACCACATGATTTTGATAGTGTACATACAAAAAATAAGTCAATAGCACGACTGTTACAAAAAACTTTTTGAGGAAAAAAATCAATAACCAAATACGAATTTTACTATGATAATTGTAATATATACTATTATTGTAATGACCCTCTAGGTAATTTTATTTGTTTTTTGGTATTTTCAGCATTTAGAGCTTTTCTATAGAGATCTCATATCATTTATAACTTGCTGAGACTAATAGTTTGGTCACTGGGTCGTTCATTTGATTTTTCTGCAAGTTTTCTTGTTTTGAAGCTCTTGAAGTTTGAACGGTTGACTTCGGTCAAAACATTATATAAACGACCTCGGAATGTAGTTCTAATGGTTATGTCCGCTCCTGAACGTCGAATTTGATCTAAAAGGACCTTTAGTTCAGGTCCCGAGGCTTCCAGAGTGATTTCAAGCAACCTTGTGGCTTATGGATAAAACAGAGCCTTGGGTGTGGAGCCCACTTTTTATTTAGATGACCTCCATTGAAAGTATAACATTTCTTTTAAGTATGGAATGACCTTTTTGATTGGATAGCATATGTGGTTTGTGGAGCTTGCTATGTCATCAGGACTTCGCTCCTGTGGAGGGGCCATCGCTCATACGGGCTCGCATCTGCGGAGACGGGTCTGATCCTACAAAGCTGACCAACCCTGTTGGCCCTCGCACCAATGACCCATTTTCTGCTTTTGCGATATTGCACCTGTGACGTCGGGATTGCCGTAGCGGTGATTATAGTGATTAAATCACGGGTGTTTTCTTCCTTATTTCATTTTTATTGTCAGAATTGGAGAATTATTTCTTTGGAAATTTCTTGGGGAATTCGTTGCATTTAGTTGGGGGTAGCTTGGGGACGTCGTTGAGGTTGATATTTACGCTCCTAAGCTTGTAAGTTCTCATTTAGTTGTTGAATTTTAGCTAAGAATTGGGTCTTATGAAGCTATTCCATTTTTGGTTGTTTCAAGACAATTTTGGGCTCGTATTGTGCCCATTTTTGGGGCACAAGTTCCTTGAGCTAGTTGGGATCTATTGACAAAGTCAATTTCCATTTCTAGCATGGGTCCCATGATGTCATTTTTGACTCCTTTTTAGTTTCCATTTCATTTGTTGCAATTTAGGTGTCAAAATGATTGTATGGACATTGATATCGCTATTTTGTTAGTGTGGCATTGTTTGGAGGTGGTTTGGAAGGGGAAAACATAGGTTTAGAGGTTTGGAGCGCGCATGTTCTGCTTTGAGGTAGGCTTCAGTTTCTTATCCTTAGACCTTGTTTGTTGATTGTTCTAGCATGACAATTTGTGTTGGTTTGGTAATTAGCATGATTCCTTGTTCTTATTGTTGTTGAATTGACTTAATCTTTTTTTGGGTATTTCGCATGATCTTCGGGTTGATCATGAGTAGTTTGATGTTATATTTATCCCTCTGAGCTATGTATAGGCTACAATCGCCTTAGTCTTCATGTTGTTGAGTCTTAGCCAAGATTTGGCTAGCGTTGATTTGATGTTGACTTTCGAGGCCCACGAGGCTTGCTTTAGGAATGGAATTGGGTTAGATATGACCCCTCTGAGCTAGGTTATGACCTTCGAGTAGCCCCATTTAGATGTGTGACTTGCTAGTTGTAGTGAGATGATCTACCTATACTTATTTAGGACCCTATTCCTTTTAGTGATATAGCTGATCCTAGATGAGATTTTGGGAGGGGCTATTTAGTGTTGTTGCTATTTTGATGTAAGATTCCAGGATATGCTAGCTGATCTGATGTAAGATTTTGGGAGTTGCTAATTTTCTGTATGGTCATTCCTATATAAGATTTTGGGATTGACTTGGCTTCTAAGGATTTCCAATGTAAAATTCCGTGAAGGACTAGCAATTCTTATGTAAGATTTCGAGATATGCTAGGTTCTGTCAAGGCTTTTCGATGTAAGATTCTAGGAAGGACTAGCGATTCTGACGTAAGATTTCGATATATGATAGGTTCTATCAAGGCTTTCTGATGTAAGATTCTGGGAAGTACTAGACATTCCGACGTAAGGTTTCGGGGTGTGCAAGGTTCCGAAAAGGCTTTCTGATGTAATCTCAAGAACTAGCTATTCTGATGCTAGGTTACATATATATATATATACACACACACACACCTATTTCCGCAACTTTTATCTTAAATTGTTTTATTGTGTTTCTTCCTATCTCTCCGCAGTCTAGGCCCATTATCGTAGGTTCCGAGCTAAGGGTTGTCTTACCTACTGATGGGATTTAGTAGGTTCCATCATGACCCCGATTTTTGTGTCATGAAAAATCATCTAAAAAATTCAATGTTGTATATTATAGGTGTAGATAACATTTACGCATACAAGTGAAAGGAATAAACTTGTGGCGAGAAGAAAGAAAACTATCGTACCCTTTAAAATGATTGTCGGATTATTGATGAGGAAATATGAAGCATTGACTTAAAGTTGTTCATAGGGTGATTTTTCCCCTTATGGTTTAGAACTTTTTTGTAAAAAAATTTGTAAGATGCACGGATGCGTTGCTTTTCTTTCTTATTTGAAGAGCTGCTTTTCTTTCTCTTTGTGAAACATTGTTTTTTTTTCTTTCCAAAGCGCTGGTTATAGGTTAAATTTTAGTAGTTTATTTAGGTAATTCTAATTAGGTTTTTAAGAAGGGTAAATATTTAATTTAATTTTAAATTTGGAGTTTATGCTTTTAAGATAATATTGATTGATTGATGGATAGATATCGAGATATAGATAGGACAAAATTGGCAATGGCCAACTGCAGACTCAAAATAAATAAAAGAGTTAAGTATTAAAAACACACTTAAACTGGTCCTTTTTTGGGAGTTTCAAATCTAAACTATTTGGAGTGTGAGAAACACAATTAAATTATCACTCATTAGTTTGAGAAACATACCTAAGTACTGACTAAACCAGATGTGTGTATACACACACTTAGGCACGTGGCCTTGAATTTTCGTCCACTCCTCCTCCTCCTCCTCCTCCTCATCAACATCCTTCTCTATTTTATTCTATATTTTCTTCTTTTATAGGTTAATTTGATTTTTTCTTCATTTTAATTTTAACTTTTTTTCCATGGTAGAATTGTTTTCCATGTGACAATTTATGTTTTTTTTTAAAAAAAGAGAGAGTAATACACACACTATCACATATTACTTGATGTGTGTTTCTCACACTCCAATAGTTTAGTTGCGAAACTCAAAAAAATAAAATAATTTATGTGTGTTTTTGACACTTCACTCTAAATAAAAAAGGATAAACGTTTGAACCACCGAGGATTCTACTTGTTTGGTCCTCCCACCTTCTTATGCAATAATGAGACTAACATGATTTACCAACAATTTAACAATTTAAGGGTTAGAATTTCTATAGATTTATCAAAAATTCACAGAGCATTCACAAAATCATGAAAGAAAATTAAGAAGGAAACAAGCAATGTGCGTGAATATTTATTCTAGTATCTCTTAGTTACTGCAGATCCACCATCCACCACCTCTGCAGTTAAAATCTCAATTGGGAAATCACAGTCTGGAGTGGAAGGATTAATTGTTGTCATCGTTGCTCCTACTAACTTGCATTTCCGCAGATCTTGATTACCCATTTGGTAAAGCATATTATATGCATAAGACACCTTCTCTGTGAAACTGAGGTGATCACATGTTGCACCAGCGCCAAACGCAGTGCAGTCTGATTTTTCACAGGCGTAGTCGTAATCTTGCAACACTAGGGTCTCGTTGTGATCCGTTTTACCATCAAACACACACCATCTGTTTGGCATTCGCACAGTACCTTTTCACAATATATATAGCTAACAAGTCATGATATGGAACTATGTAATCCACATAATATGGGATTGAGGATACACGTATGTATTCTACGATATGGCACTATGTAATCCATATTCATATAGGTAATGTTGTTATATATGCACAAGCACACGACATACACAGGACTACAAACATGAAAGCAAAAGTTGTTGCAATTCAAAGGAACTGGAAACCACATTGTGAGTTGAAAATTATAATCATAAGTTAAGAAAATGTTAAACACAAGAAAACCAATGTGATATGAAGCAGAGGAAATTATCCATGTTCGGTGATCACACAATTTAACATAAGTAGTACCTTTGGCAACGGAAGGCTTGACATCTCGGTCTTGCAGGGTGAAATCAATTTTGTACTTGGGTATACCATTGTGTTTATAGATACCCCAATGTCGTTGATAAGGGCCAAAATCTGTAGCAACCATATTCTCATCTGTTAAGCCAAGGAGATACATATCTATATCTCTATTTGGGCGTAGTGGAGTTCCTTCCTTCCTAGCAATATATTGAAGAAGGCTGCGATGAAATCTTTCAGCATTTTTTTCACTTGCACTCACATATCCATCGGTAGGCCAACCAATTTGTCCGACAACAATCTCCATATCACCATAACCTGCCTTTGTTAGAGCAGAAACAAGTGTATCGTATATGAAAGTGAAGAGATTAGTATAGGTGTTATTACCATCTACGATTTTGAACTTGGATTTATTATCGAAGAAAGCAAAGTCCACATCAAATCCGTATCTATAAACCGTATAGATTGGGAAGATATGGACAACGAAAGGGGCACCAGTTCTGTTAATGATATTGAGAAATCCCAACATTTTCCCCTTTATGTCTTCTCGAAAATCACCTTCTGATGGCTTGGTAACATTTATTAAGACGTCAGTGAAATGAGGAGTTGTTGCTTTGATATCTGGGAGGTCGAAACTATCAAGGGCATTTCTTGTCATATTTAGGAAACGAGTAGTTCCATTAAATTGTTTTTTCATATATAATGATTTGGTAAAGGGTTCGTTCCCCACGTACACATACCTACAAATCAACAAGTTATGTATGAATCGAGTTAAGATCTAGAAATGAGACAATAATAATCTACTTGTTTGAATATTGAATTCATCACATTTACCTGAATTTAACTCCTTTGTCGGAATAAACCTTGACACGTTCATGAATATAGTCGTCCATATGTTTTTGCTCGAAAACATTTTGTAAAAAGTTCTCTTGTAAGGTGATGGTGAGACCAATATTGGTGTCAACAAAAGCATCAAGGACGTGAAAGCTTGGTTGAAAAAGTCTCAACTCTGGAATTCCATTCTGTAAGAGTAAATCCACAACCATTGAAGGAACAAACTTTTGTGTTGCCATCCTCCCCCAAGATATGCCCAAGTAGGCGCCTACGTGAATCTCACCACAAAACAATATCAGTGACATCAATAAACTTATCCATATCGAACTTATCTTTTTGTACATTTTCGGTTTTCTAATTCTTCAATGAATTTTTCATAAGAGTAAAAATATTATGGTATGAATAATGTTTCGTGAAATGTCTAGGCGACTGTAATGCAGCTCGCCTAATGGAGGAAGTCCGCCTATGTTCGTAATTATGAATTTAAGTTGTAAAAGTGAAAAGGATCATAACTTTTTCAAAGATTTAGTCATGCAATGAAACCAGGGATGTTGTGTTTGTGTGATTCCACATGATTGTCGGAAAAATATTTAAGAGTGGTTCAAAATATTATCATCTTTCTTTGACTAGTAAATAAAGATGAGTTTCTCTTGTAATTATGATTTATTTTTGAGCTTAAAAAAAAAACACTCAAAGTTGTCATTTCAAACCACGTGTGATCCATGTATATATTGAACACATGTGATAACCCTTTTTTTAATGAAGGGTTAGTTGGTAATTTAATTAATAAGAGGAGTAAGCCCAATCCATTATATTTAGAGGAATTTTTACATATAGCCACTCAAAATATTTTAATTATGCTCCATAGCTATAGTTTGATAATTACAATTCATAGCTACATGTTATAAGGAGGAGGGTGGCGAGCGAGACTGGGAGAGAGAGGAGAGAGGTGAGCAAGAGAGGGCAGAGAGTGGAGAGAGACGAATTGTATATGTATAACTGTCAAAATAATGTATAAATGTAACTGATATACATATGTATTTGTATATCTGGTGAGCGAGACTGGAAGAGGGAGGAGAGAGGGGAGTGAGAGAGGGCAGAGAGTGGAGAGAGGTGAATTGCATATGTATATATGTCGAATTATACATATGTATATATGTCAAAATAATTGTATATATGTATATGTATCAAGTATTGTATTTGTATATTTACATATAATTTGAATTCGTATACAATTGAATCGAGTTAAAACATTTGTATTGTATATCCAATCTCTCTCGCTTTATACAAATACAAATTATACATTTGTGTTTGTATAAAGCGAGAGAGAGAGATAGACAAAAGAGAACTGGGCAGGGCAAAATCCAATCTCTCTCGCTTTATACAAACACAAATTATACATTTGTGTTTGTATAAAGAGAGAGAGAGAACTGGGCAAGGCAAGATCCAATCTCTCTCGCTTTATACAAACACAAATTATACATTTGTGTTGTATAAAGCGAGAGAGAGAGAAAGACAACAGAGAACTGGGCAGGGGAAGATTTGTATATGTATAATTGTAAGTGTATAGGGCGGAGAGATATGTATATGTATTTGTATATCCCGTCTCTCTCGCTTTATATAAACACAAATTATACATTTGTGTTTGTATAAAGTGAGAGAGAGATTGGCAGAAGAGAAGAGAGAGAGAGATTGGGCAGGGAGAGGAGAGTGGCGAGTGAGAATTCCAGAGAGATGGGGGAGAGGCACGAGAGAGAGAGGAAGAGAGGCGAGAGGCGAGAGAGAGAGAATGAAATTATACCTTAAAGTTAGTTTCGAATTGTAATTAATTCAAACTATAACTATGCTAGCTAATTAACTAGTATATGTTTGCTTATCCGTGTAATTTTCCCTTATATTTATCTGCTGCAACAGTCTTTTAGCGATAGAAGGAAATCAAAATAGGGCAGTTCATTCCTTATTTCTGGAGAAGAAAAAAATGCAGCAACCAGGAAAAATGTTTTGGGAGTTCGTAGACGGATACTAAATCTTTTTGCCACTGTTTTGGGTGATAAGTTGCAGGTATTGAACTTCTTGTTATTGTGTGCTCTTGCTACCTTAAAACTCAAACCTATTGTAACACCTCACAACTCTACTCTTAGAATTCGAATCATTTGTCGTAAGTATATGAGCTTGAACCGGATGATATCCTACTTGCTCACATGTTTTAAGGTCATTTACCAAGTGTAACAAGGGTATCGAAAGTGATTTATGGTCATAATGGACCTCTAGCACTAAGTTAAGTTCAAAGCCTTTCTACCGGCTAAGTTTTCACATTAGTTCATGCAAGGGTCAACTTCAAACGACTATATCTTTCAGCATTTAAAGAACTACATGGCCCATAACCTATCAAATTAAAGGTCTACGAGTATTCTTTCCAAAGCCACTGTCCGCTTATCAATCCGACTTTTGAGCAAAGAGTTATTTCATTTTACTAGAGAGACATCAAATTGGCCGTGCGCTCCACGTGGCCCGTAGCGTGGGCACACAGCGACAAGCTAAATTTCCAGCAGTCCCATTATTTTTGAATTGGTTGTGCACTCCACGTGGCCTATAGCGTGGGCGCATCGCGCCAAGCCAATTTTCTAGCAACTTCTTTATTTTCAAAAATTAGTTGTACACTCCGCACAGCCCGTAGCGTGGGCGCACCGCGCCAAGCTAATTTTCGTTGGTCATTATAAAATTCATCTTGAACGACCTAGGGCTTATTTTCTCTCAAATTCTCTCCTCTCCTTCATCTCCAACACCAAGGTATGCTCCTCTCATGTATCTAATTTATTTCTAAACAATCTCAATCTCTAATCACAAATTCTTAACAAGATTCTAACATTAAATCTTTCTCCCATATCTAGCGAAAACAATAATTCATCCTAAATTTCAAGAAGGAACTTTTGAGGTTCCTCTTCAAAGTTAGAGTTTCAATTAGAGTGATTCAAGGTATGTAAGGCTATCATAGTGAGTGAATGAGTTCTTCCTCACGCCGTACATCTAAATTTCAGTTAGCAAGGTTTAACTAAGGTTTCAAACCCAAGGTTTACTACATTCGAAAGTTCTACTTATTCTCTTAACATGAATTATTGATTTTTGTTATGGATATTTTAGTATATTATTTATTGGATGATTCTTAATCATTAATCATGCTTGTTTCATCCCGTGAACCATATTTAATTATAAATTTTATGAAAGTCTTGATATATCAGTTCTTATGCATTATCTTCATGAAGAACACAAGGCTAGTTTAAAGAAAGCAAAATCAGTTTTAAAGAAAGGATTTTCAGTCAGTCGTAAAAGTAAATTCAGTGCATTGGTAAAAGAGTATGCAGAACAGTGAGTCAAAACAGGATTTTCAGAAAAGCATAGTCAGGTTCATTTAAGTTCAGTTCAGTTTTAAAGAAGTATTACTGAGCATAGTGTCACGGACTTAGACTCGTTCTAGCACTCCGTGCGGCACTTGACAACTTACTCACGATTTTTTCACGATCTTGTAAGCTCAAGTAAGTCTTTTAAGACTTGGATCGCTAAGAGAATGAGAAAGAAAAAGAAAAACTTAGAGAGATTTTATGAAGAAGGCTTTGTATTGATTGTGGAAGATTGCTACAACTTGCTTGGATGCCTATGGCAAATGAGAGACCCTCTATTTATACTACTCTCCAAGGGGCCAAAGTGTAAATAAAAATTACTTACAAATCCATAACTATTTACATTTTAGTCCCTAATTTAGAATTCTCTACAACTCCAGAACATTCCAAGGACTTTCCATTTAATTCCATAACCTTTCCTAGAAAATCTCCATATTTCTCTAGATTATTTCACTAAGGACTATTCTTCTTCCAATGTAGGCCTTCTAAGAAAATATCTAGGGAATTCTAGAGTCTTCCGTAAACCTATCCAAGACTCTAGTTTCTTCCCCTCTTATTCATGCCTTATTTTTATGGCAAAGTGGCGGGTCATGACACTCTCCCCCACTGGATGCTGCGACAACCGCGTCGCATTGCTGCTGCATGGACGATCGAGTCTTGTCTTCTCACATGCGCGACCATCAATTCATTGACTTGATCAGTGCCCTTGTGTAAGCCCTCTGACATCACATTTATGTCCTCTTGCGGATCTTTCCCGATACACGGTGGCGAAGTCCCTTTTGCACAATTGTCTTTCATCACACTCTCATTGGTGGCTACGAATGTTGACTCCTTCTTCTTAAGGCCTCTCACGAGTTGCATGGTCGTTAGTCGAACTTGTTATTCCATCATTGGTACCTTAACCAGGGGCACCATACATGGCCCTTCTTGCTCCATAACCAAAAGCCGTTGGAGGTAAGGATCGATCACCACATGACACTTCTCGAAGAACTTTTGCCCAAGAATTATGTCAAAGAGTTCTAAAATAGCGACAGTGAAGTTGGTCTTACATTGCCACTCGCTTAGCGTGATGCTTACTCTATGCGCGACTCTGCTCACGGGAGTCAGTGGTGCATTGACCGTCCTGAGATGGGCGTTACTTAGACTGTAGCTCAGCCCCAACCTTGTTGCCACCGTTTTGGTCATGATGTTGGCCTCTGCACCCATGTCGACCATAGCACGAGCAAGTTTTCCATTGATCGTGATGTCGACATAATGCGCGCCGTATCCTTTCGGCTTCCCTGGCTACTTCGTGATGGCTCCGCATAGTCCTATCACGCCCAACTGCGTCGTCTCTGCATCTTGTCCTTGCTCCTGTGCATCCCTCTCCTTTCGTTCTCGCAGGATAACACCAGGGCTTTTCAATTCAGGGTACCTCGCATAACCATCTGGCCCACCACATATGTAGCAACCGTTTCTCTTTGTAGGCTCTGTCTTCCTCTCTGTGTCACCATGACGTCCAGACTTCTTGCCATTGGACTTATAGGTATCATGATTCTTGGGGTGTGGTCGTTGCTGTTCTTCGATTTTGCCATAATCTTCCCCACCTTGGTCATGACTACCTCTCATCTGGCTCTGTCGGGCTTTTCCTGCCTGAAGTCTGTCAAAGCTTCGGCCTGCGTGATGGCTTCATCTATGGTCCTGACTTGTCGGCGCTCCAACTCCGTCCTAGCCCAATTTTGCAGCCCATCCATGAAGTGGAATAGCATGTCTTCGTCGGTCAGGTTGGGAATCTGAAGCGTGAGGGTGGTGAACTCCTTCACGTATGTGCGTATGCTACCCGTCTGCTTCAACTCCCTAAACCAGCACTTGGTCTCATAGATAACGTTGTTAGGGAAGAACTCTTTCTTGAACTCCACTCGGAACTATTCCCAAGTGTTGACGGTGTACAACCCCTTCCCTATCTCGGACTCCTTGCGCCTCCACCATAACATGGCCATCTCCGAGAGGTACAACACCGCAGTGTTGACCTTGCTTTCGTCGCTCCTTACTCGGTTACACTTGAAGTAATTCTCCAAGTACCATAAGAAGTTCTCCACCTCTTGCGCGTCACGGACGCCATTGAACATAGGTGGCTTGGGAGCCTCGACCTTTGCTTTCCTATCTCGCTCGAGCGAAGGTGATCCTCTAACTTCCACTCCCTCCTTGAGTGCTTTTACCTCGGCCGTCAGGGTCTCGATCTTGCTTAACGCCTCCATTAGCTGACACTCCAAGAAAGTGATGACCTCCTTTATCGCATATTCCGCATGCTTGCGTGCCTCCAACTCTTTGGGGATGTGGTCATTCTCCTTAAGGGTGAAGTCCTCGAGAGTCTTAAACTTGCCATCGACATTGTTCAAGCGCTGGCCTAAGATTTCCACAGCCTGCCTCACCGTGTCTACCCTTGCGATCCACTCTACTCCGGGAGTGACGTCAATGGGTTCCTCACCGCGTTCATCGTCACTTGCTTCAGTGGTCGAAGGTGGGTGAAATGTTAGCACCTCGCTTGGTGGGTGGTCGAGCAGCATCTCCTCACTACTCTTTTAGTTGTGGTTCTTCTTTCCACCATCCAATCGGACGTTGGTGGTGCTAGCGGCATTTACGTCTCCCTCGTTGGCCATTCCCTTAGTTCCAACCTTAGCTCTGATACCACGTTGTCACGGACTTAGACTCGTTCTAGCACTCCGTGCGGCACTTGACAACTTACTCACGACTTTTTCATGATCTTGTAAGCTCAAGTAAGCCTTTTAAGACTTGAATCTCTAAGAGAATGAGAAAGAAAGACTTAGAGAGATTTTATGAAGAAGGCTTTGTATTGATTGTGGAAGATTGCTACAACTTGCTTGGATGCCTATGGCAAAAGAGAGTCCCTCTATTTATACTACTCTCTTAGGGGTCAAAGTGTAAATAAAAATTACTTACAAATCCATAACTATTTACATTTTAGTCCCTAATTTAGAATTCTCTACAACTCTAGAACATTCCATGGACTTTCCATTTAATTCCATAACTTTCCCTAGAAAATCTCCATATTTCTCTAGAATATTCCACTAAGGACTATTCTTCTTCCAATGTAGGCCTTCTAAGAAAATATCTAGGGAATTCTAGAGTCTTCCGTAAACCTCTCCAAGACTCTAGTTTCTTCCCCTCTTATACTCATGTCTTATTTTTATGGCAAAGTGGCGGGTCATGACAATAGGCTCAAAATATCAGGTTTTCAGTTTTCCCTTAAAGTGGGACATCTTTACAGTATGAGCATTATTGCATATTTTGGGAGTAGTATTGAGCACCGATTTGGGTAGCAGTTAAGACAAATGAAAACCCATAAACTACGCCGCCAACGTAGATAGGATCGTGTCGTTGATTCGGGCGACTCTTCACAGCCTCATTGAGGGCTTTTTAGATGAATCCACAAATTAAATTTTGTTGTCCTATACTCCGACAAGGTATAAGATGGTTCTGGAAATGTGAGCTAGACGTTGTATCATCACGAGGCTCATAGTGATGGTTGTTGGTTAGAGAAACTCCCCAATAAAAGTAAAATACTACTTTAGAAATTGATATGCATTACTTTATTCAAGACGCAAAGCTTTACTTGTTTTATTACATTGCATGTTTTACTTTCAATCAAGTTATTGTCAGTATTCTTTCAACTCATATACTATTTCATTCAACTTTATTACATACCGTACATTCCATGTACTGACGTCTTTCGGTGCTGCATCATTTTATGATGCAGATACAAGACGCTCCATTAAGATCACTACCTCGTCAGCCTTTGGTGAGACCTCCTTGCTTTTGGGGGACTCCATTCATTATGCTTATTATTATTAGTAGTATTACTAGTCAGTTAGTACTTTTGAGGTAGCTGTGGGTCTTGTCCCGTCACCTACCTTCAGTTTAGTAGAGGCTTTATGGACAAAGTTAGAGAGTCAGTTCAATATTTTCTTTTAGACATTTTGAACATTTTCATTATCTTTATTCAGCACTTTCAGACAGAGCATGAGATTTAGCTAAGTGTTTTTTTAATGCTCATCATTAAAGTTCCGCCATGTATGTATTTAGTTTCCTGTTAAGTAGTCAGCCAGGCCAAGGGTTCTCTTGGGACCAACAATGATTTCCGAGTGCTGGCCATGTCTAGGGTGTAGACTCTAGGCGTGACAAACTTGGTATCAGAGCACAGAGTTCAAATGTCCTATGATGTCTATGAAACCGTGTCTAGTAGAGTCCTTCTTATTGGTGTGAAGCGCGCCACATATATAATAGGGAGGCTACATGACATTAGGAAATACTAACCTTCTTTCATATTCTAGTTCATGCGATAGAGTTTAACTCTATGAAATTTCTTCTAACTCGTGCGTTCACGTATTTCAGATCATGCCTCCAAAGCGTACCGCCACTCAGAGGAATTCTACAAGTACTGAGGTTCCCACTCGAACCTATGCAAGTAATCTGCCTCTACCGACTAGGATGCAAACTAAGAATGGAGCTCGCTCGACAGATTAGAGCGAAAGTGTTGGGGCTCAACCTATGCCTTCTAACACAGTCAGGGTTCCACAAACATCTATTCCTCAGTGTCCCCGTACTACAACTTCAGAGGCCGAGTTTAAGGGAGCTATTCAGATGCTCACTAAGTTGGTGGCTGCTCAGTCAGACCGTTAGCGCACCAGAGTCACTAACTCCAGTTCCCAAGAGTCGTCAGCTACGAAAAGGATCAGAGATTTCCTTAGGATGAACCCACCAGTTTTCATGGGGTCCAAGGTAGAAGAGGATCCTAAAAAATTCATTGATGAGATATGGAAAATTCTAAAAGTAATGCATGCTACCGAAACTGAGGGAGTTGAACTTGCTGCTTATCAACTGAAGGATGTAGCACACATCTGGTATGAGCAATGGGAAGAGAGCCGTGGTGAGGATGCTGATGCGATCATATGGGATGAGTTTGAGGAGGCATTCCTAGATCATTTCTTTCCCAAAAAGTTGAGAGAGGCTAAGGTAGAAGAGTTTGTGAATATGAAGCAAGGGGAAATGAAGGTAAATGAGTATGGTCTCAAGTTTGTGCAATTGTCTCGCTATGCTCCAGAGATGGTTCCGGACATGAGATCAAAGATGAAGAAGTTTGTCTCTAGGTTAAGCAATCATGTGAAAAAAGAATGCAAGGCTGCCTTGTTGATCAATGACATGGACATATGTAGGCTTATGGTGTATGCTCAACAGGTTGAGGAAGACAAGCAGAGTGATAGTGAAGAGTACCATAATAAGAGTGTGAAGTCACCAGGTCATGAGTCCAATCAGCAGAGGAGTGGAAATGGCAATAAATCTTTCTTTCAGAAAAGGTTATCTTCATATGCCTCATTGTCGGCTAGTGCACGTGCACCAAGGAACAAGAATGATCAGAGGTTCTAGAGTAGTCAGAACTTTAAAGCTCAAGGTTCTCAGTCTCAAGGTAGTGTGGCAAAATGATCTACTAGGAACCCACCTTAGGGTAAGTGTGGTTAGCCCCATTTGGGAGAGTGCCGTGACAGAACAAGTGGTTGCTATAAGTGTGGACAGATGGGTCACTTTCTGAGAGACTGTCCGATGTGGAAGCAAGTTAATGGGGGAAATAAGGCCTAGTCTACTTCAGTGGCTCTATCAGGCAGGGTTGCCCAAAGGGGTACTACATCAGGAACAGGCGGAGGTTTAAACCATTTGTATGCTATGTCTAGTCGCTAGGATTAGGAAAATTCTCCATATGTTGTCACTGGTATGCTTAAAGTCTTTTCCATTGATATTTATGCCTTACTAGATCCAAGTACTAGTTTGTCTTTTGTAACTCCATATGCAGCCATGAAATTTGGGACTTGTCCCGAACGACTTCTAGAGTCTATCAGTGTTTCTACTCCTGTTGGTGAGTCTATTCTAGAAAAGTGAGTCTACAGAAATTGCACCATCTCTATCGATCATAAAGACACCACAACTGACTTAGTCGAATTAGAGATCGATGGTAGATTTTGACATTATTTTAGGTATGGATTGGTTATATGCATGTTATGCCTTTGTCGATTGTAGAACTTGAGTAGTCAAGTTTTAGTTTCCTGATGAGCTAGTCTTAGAGTGGAAAGGTAGTCCCGTAGTGCCTAAGGGTCGTTTCATTTCATACCTTAAGGCGAGAAAGTTAGTCTCCAAGGGGTGCATATATCACATAGTCAGAGTTAAAGACTCTAGTGTTCAGACACCACCCCTCCAGTCAGTTTCAGTTGTGAATGATTTCCCAGAAGTCTTTTTCGATGATCTTCCCGGAGTCCCTTCGGATAGGGAGATAGACTTTGGAATTGACGTCCTCCTCGATACTCAACCTATCTCTATTCCACCATATAAAATGGCTCCAGCTGAGTTGAAAGAGTTAAAAAAGCAGTTAAAAGATCTCCTTGATAAGGGTTTCATCAGGCCAAGTATCTCACCTTGGGGTGCTCCAGTCCTTTTCGTGTGAAAGAAAGATGGTTCCCTTAAGATATGTATCGATTATCGCCAGTTGAATACGATCACCATAAAGAATAAGTACCCTCTCCGTAGAATTGTAACGACCCGTTAGATTATTTTGAGTACTAGAACTATTTCGACTCTTTCCATAATTTTTAAATGAGAATTTTGAACTATTCGTTTAACTATGATTATTTAGTTGATGGATATTTATTAAGTAATTAATTTAGTTGGTGGTTAATGGGCCAAATCCATAATTTATTTAATATCGTATACCACTTGACTCATGTGTCATTAAAATAAGTTAGTAGGATTTGTCACTTTTTAGTACATAATTATTTTATTTAGAAAAGAAAAGAGAGAAGGGGAGAATAACAGAAGCCTTATCTATGGCGTCACGAAGCGGCAGTGCCTTCAGGTAAAAATCTATCTAACTATTCCTTCTTATTCGTATATATATTAGTGTATAGGAGTACGAATACTAATCATAATTAAATGGATTGGTCGAAGGATGAGATGATCCTCATTTTCCGACGGTACAAAATTAAGTCGGCTGAAATTGGGTCTATACACTTCTTAGCAAGCGTAAGTTATTGTGGTTTGTGCAAAGTAGTAGTGGGTATTCATAGTTTCTGATGGTGGGTTCTGTGAAAAATTTTGTCAGTAAATTTTTTATAATATTGAATGATTAAGGGCTAAGGAATTGAGGACTATGCTACAGCTAAGAGCAAATATAATAAGGAACTAAAGTTCCTAATGATAGGCGTACTGATTATTTAGGCTACTTTATAGAAATCTAGAATGCATGGAATTTGGTTATTGTTGACTACTGTAAATTGAAATGTTATTGTTTCAATATTTCTCAATATCTTTCTTATTATAATTACATTATGATTCAAGTTTTGATATATTGAGATAGGTAATTAAATATTAGTTGTATTATATTATATGAATTCCGTAACAGTTATGGTAATTAGAGGAATATGAGACTTGATATATTAGTTGGTATCAAGATGTAGGAAATTAATTATAGATTTGAGTGAGTTATTGAGTTAAGGCTAGATATATAGTAATATGGGTGTCTACAGACTCGTTTGCTTATGAATATTGTATACTTGATAGATTGGAAACTTTCGAATGCATTGAGGATAGGAAAAGCATTGGAGAATTAGCTTGCTTGACTTCGGTTCTTCGGTTGAGGTAGGTTATGGTTTATTCTATGTGATAGATAGACTCTTAATAGTGATTGATACTCATTGAGTGATATTGTGAAATTTTCTATGTACTTGGTTGTTGTGGTTTGGATGATTAATGTGTTGTTGTGATTGGTCTGTAATCCAAAGATTGTGAAATCTATAATCTTGAACTTGTTGTATTAAAGTAATGCCTTGAATAAAGAGGACTTAATGAAATATTGTTAAGGAAGTGGAAAGAGATGATAAATAATGACAAATGAATTAATGACATATTTAGATCGGGTGTCACATTTCGACACGGTATTATTGGATCGGGTGTCACATTTTGACACGGTATTATGGATCGGGTGTCACGTTTCGACACGGTATTATTAGATTGGCTGTCACGTTTTGACACAGTATTATTGGATCGGGTGTCACGTTTCGACACGGTGTTATTGGATCGGGTGTCACTTTCCAACACGGGGTTATTGGATGGGGTGTCACATTCCGACACGGTATTATTGGATGGGGTGTCATGTTCCGACATGGTAACATTAAAGAAAAACATATTGAATTAACTTAATGTACTCAATCTCAAAGAACTCATTTCCCAAAAGAGCGTGGTGTGGAGGCCTGAGTCCTCATATGTGTTCTTGGTATTATTGACTGATTACGTACTTGATTTAGTGCTATTGTCACTTGTTCATGTTGTTTGTTGCTTGCCACCTGCTAAGTGCTATAGTTGATTTTTTACTATTACTTTATGCATATCAGTTTCTATTTTGAGTCGACCGATGATATCTACTCAGTACATGTTGCCCTGTACTGATCCCTATTTGTATTTCTTCATTTTCTTTTGTGGAGTGCAGCGAGTGTACCAGCGACTTTGACTCGCCCTCAACTCTATCCAGTCTTCAGAACATCAGATTTCAGGGTGAGTTATGGAATGATTTCCTTAATTTTCAGACATAAACTATTTTGTTTATTTATTCTGGTGTCTTTGATACTCTTAAACTTAGTTCTTGGAAGTTAGATGTCCTTGATGTGATAACTTTCAGGTTTTGGAAAAACAATATGTAATAGACTCTAGAGAATTTTTATTATTGACTTTAATAAGTTTTGAGGTTCCACATTATGATTGTAATTCGTAGGTAGGGTTTAGATTCGTTGGTTCGCCCACTTAGGAGGTTAAGTGTGGGTGCCACTCATGACCCATTTTGGGTCGTGACAAGAATCGATGATCTATTCAACCAATTTCAGGGTGCCACTTGTTTCTCCAAGATAGACCTCAGATCCGACTATCATCAATTAAAAGTAATAGATAGTGACATCAAGAAGACAACCTTTAGGGACCGTTATGGTCATTATGAGTTCCTTGTCATGTCATTTGGTTTGACTAACACTCCTACAACATTCATGGATCTCATGAATAGAGTCTTTAAGAAGTATCTGGATATGTTTGTTATCGTATTCATTGATGATATTTTTATCTACTTTAGAAACAAGGAGGATCATTCCATTCACATCAAAATAGTCCTCCAGACTCTCAAAGACCGTGAGTTATTTGCCAAATTTTCAAAGTGTGAGTTTTAGCTAGAATCTATGGCGTTCTTAGGCCATATTGTATCCGGTGAAGGTATTCAAGTTGATTCGCAGAAAATACAGGCAGTGAAGAATTGGCCCAGGCCCACTTCCCTAACTAACATAAGGAGTTTCTTGGGTTTGGCTAGTTACTACAGAAGGTTTGTAGAAGGGTTTTCATCCATTTCATCCCCATTGACTAAGCTGACCCAAAAGAAGGCCAAGTTTTAATGGTTGAGGCTTGTGAGAAAAGCTTTCAAGAATTGAAGACTCGATTGACTACTGCTCCAGTATTGACCCTACCAGAGGGCACATGTGGTTTTATTGTATACTGTGATGTGTCCAGAATTGTACTTGGTTGTGTGTTGATGTACACCGGTAAGGTTATAGTCTATGCCTCTAGACAACTTAAAATCCACGAGAGGAATTATCCGTCATACAATCTCGAGTTGGCAGCAGTGGTATTTGCTCTAAAGATATGGTGTCATTATCTCTATGGTGTGTATGTTGATGTGTTCACCAACCACAAGAGTCTTCAGTATGTTTTCAATCATAATGAGTTGAACATTAGACAGAGAAGGTGGCTCAAACTGCTTAATGACTATGATATGAGCATCATCTATCACCTTGGTAAGGCTAATGTTGTTGTTGATGCTCTTAGCAGATTATCTATAGGGAGTACCACTCATGTTGAGGAAGGAAAGAAAGATCTAGCTAAGGAATTGCATAGACTTTCACGGTTGGGAGTTCACCTTATAGACTCAGATAAAGGTGGTGTTCTTGTGCTAAATGGAGCGGAATCGTCCCTTGTAGTGGAAGTAAAGGAAAAGCAAGACAAGGACCCCATTCTACTTCAGTTGAAGGAAAATGTTCATAAGTAGAAGGTGTTGACTTTTGAACAAGGGGAAGATGGTGTGTTGAGGTACCAAGGTAGGTTATGTGTTCCAGATATTGACGGTCTCAAAGATAGAATCATGGCAGAAGCCCACAGTTCGAGATATTCAATTCATCCAGGTTTTACCTAAATGTACCATGACTTGAGAGAAGTCTATTGGTGGAATGACATGAAGAGAAATATTGCAGACTTTGTTGCAAAGTGTCTGAATAATCAACAAGTCAAGGTTGAGCACCACAGGCCATGTGGCATGGCTCAGAACATGGCTCTTCCAGAGTGGAAATGGGAAATGATTAATATGGACTTCATTACTGGCTTACCACGATCTCTCCGACAGCATGACTCGATTTGGGTGATTCTAGATCGGATGACTAAATTATCCCATTTCTTACCAGGAAAGACAACTGATTTAGCAGAGGACTATGCCATATTATACATTGGCGAGATAGTTCGACTTCATGGAGTACCATTGTCCATCATTTCAGATAGGGGTGCTCAGTTCACCGCCGCTCAGTTTTGGAAGTCGTTTCACAAAGGTTTGGGTTCAAAGGTAAATCTTAGCACCATTTTTCACCCTCAAACAGATGGTCAGGTAGAGCGTACAATCCAGACTTTAGAGGACATGTTGATGGCTTGTGTAATTGACTTCAAGGGAAATTGGGATGATCACTTGCCTCTCATAGAGTTTGCATATAATAACAGTTATCACTCTAGCATTCAGATGGCTGCTTATGAGTCTCTTTCTACCACTGTTTTGGGTGATAAGTTGGAGGTATTGAACTTTTTGTTATTGTGAGCTCTTGCTAGCTTAAAACTCAAACCTATGTTGTTGGAAATTCTTCTATCTATGAAGTATTGTAATTATGTTTTTCTTTAAAAGAAACCTAAGTGCTGAAACTTAAAGTCATTGTTGGCTATGAATTGATGCAACAAACATAACTGGTGCAGCAACATGGGTTGCTACGAAATTCCTATTTTCGTCTAAGATTATTGATGCGTGATTTTTCTATTTGGGATTACAATGCTAATTTATTGTTCAGAAAATTCACTAATTAAGTTTGGTTAGTGATGTAGATATATTCCTTTATCCTAAATTCATGGTTTAAGGGTGAGATATTAAGGTGTAACACTAAGTTTTAAACTTAGGGATATTGAGACTTGACCCCGACTAGCATAATTGACATCGTTGATCAATATTTTTGCATAGGTTGAGTCCATTAGGGGCTGTTTGGTTGGTGTTTTTCGCGTGCGAGGTTGTGGAACTTGTCATTAGTGAGGTAAGTGAGACTTTAAGCTTTAGTACTTGCTTTTCAAACCTGTTTTAAAAATATATTTTATCTGTCTGGTCCATGTGTTGGGATAAGCATGTTCTTGGCAGAATTGTGGTTTTTGATTAGTTGTAGATATGCTATTTTTTGAAGAATACTGAATATTCTTTTATAAGTTATATGAGGTGTAATGTCGGGTGTCCTTCTTTAATATCGTGTTTTGGTTACTAGGGGCATACATAACTGCCATAATATGTTACGGGCATACCTATGCTGTCATAATATGTTAGGGGCCTTGTACACGCTACCGTAGTAAACTTTGGGCCATTATATATGTTGTCGGGGTGCTAGGCTGATTTCCTTCACTGCCGTTTATGACAAGCTTTGAGTGTGGATTGAATTTGAGACATTTAGTGTCCTTTTTAAACATTTGTTGGACTTGTTGATCCTTATATTACGAACTATATTCTTGTGCATATCGTTATGTGTTTATTGTGTAGATGTATTTTCTAACACTTGTACCAGGGGTATTAAAGTAGCAGGTCGAGGATCTTACTGGGTTATATTTATATATATCTCACTCCTTACTAGCATGTCTATGAAGATACTATTATAGAGGGTGAAACTAGTGGTTGACGAGTTCTTTCGCGTGGATTCTGTTGCTGAGGTGAGCCTTCGCATTATTCGTGAGGCTATGGTTTAAACTCTATCTACCTATAACTTATGTCTTCTTTTTCTTGGGGTTTGCATTCCCATCAGTTAAACTAATGTAACTCTGTTAGATGCTCCATGGTCTCGTTGTGGGATTTGGGCTAGAGAAATATTATTTTTAAGTGGCTGTTTCTTTTTCATAAATCGATATATGGATTTTGGTTGGATAGTGATTTCGTTTTAATGAGTATTGATGAGTTTTGGAGTTGCACACATTTTATCTTTGTGGTTAAATGATTTGGTAAGTGTAGGGATATTTGGTACGCCCGGCATGTGGTGTTAGCGGGTGTCAGTCACATCTAGGGGTATTTTGGGATGTGACTACACATCTGCCATACAAAGAGAGGGTGACTCCTTTGAAGAACATTATAGAATAATATATTGAGTGTAATAGATATAACTCTCTATTTTTTTTCTCTTCTTGCTTCACTAAGTGAGGTATTATATAGTCATGTTTTGTATTTTTAGGTATTTAATTAGTTTGCTGAACATGTACAAGTAATAGTGATAAAAACATCATTTATAGTTTGTCCAACCAAGCTTTTAGAAAGTCAAAAGTATTTTTTTTCTTTTAAAAAGGTGCTAGTAATTATTTTAAAGTCAGATGTTTAGTCAAGCTTTTAGGGGAAAAAACTAAGTGTATTTGAGTAGCGCCAAAAACTATATTTTAGAAGTTAAAAAGATAGTTTGTTTTCTCAAAAGCACTTCTTGAATGTTGGTCAAACACAAAATATTTCTCAAATATTAGCAAAAGTATATTTCAAATAAATTGGTCAAACATAAATTACTACTTACTTTTTCAAAAACAATTATCAAAAATATTTTTCAAATTAAACAAATTATAAAAATTTGAGCAAAACATACTACTATATTAGTCCTATTGTAGAAATAATTTTTTTTATAATGCACTAATTAATCCTCTTCCAAAAGGCATGACACATTTCACACACTTCCCAAAATAATTGTTTATTTCATGAAAAGAATTTAGCAATTACTTCTTCCGTTTCGTATTACTTGACCTTTATTGACCTGACACACCTCTTAAGAAAGTTTTAACAAAAACAAAAATATTTTACTAAAGTAATTTTATTAATAATGTTTTGAAACTCTAAATTTAACTAATACTATGTTATGTAATTATTTAATACCAACAATAGTATGAAAGAAAACGTAATAAAACTTTTTTGATTTGATAAAATTAATAAGTAAAATAAAACATCTATTTTGAATATAAAAACCATGTAAAATGGAAAATAAAGAGTACTTTTTTCATCTGATGCCGCTCATAGTCTTCTCAACCATCCTTTACAAGTGATAATATGTACTTTTGTTTGTCATTTTATAGCTTGCTTATGAGGAGAGTAATTTATTTTTAATTCAATATTTGGGAGAAAAGATACACTAACACACTTGAAAAATGAGGGGTACATCACATAATTAAGAAGAATGTGAGAAACCTGTTTTTGACCATATAATCTAAATAAACTAATTCTGAAATATCTGTAAATTTTCTTTTTTTAGGGTGTGCACATGTAATGACCCTCCAGGTCATTTACTCTGTTTTCTACTCTTTTTTGGCATTTAGAGATTTTCTATACCAATCCAAAGTCATTCATGACTTGCTGGACAGTTCGGTCACCTGGTTGTTCATTTGATATTTATGCAAGTTTTCCTGTTTTGGAGTTCTTGAAGTTTAGATATTTGACTTTGGTCAAAACTTCATGTAAACGACCTGAGAATGCAATTCTGATGGTTTCTTTAGCTCAAGAACGTAGAGTTTCGTCTGGAAGGACCTTTGGTTCAGGTTCTGAGGCTTCCAAACTCATTTCGAGCAATCTTGTGCCTTATGGCTAAAATGGAGCCTTTGGGTGTGGAATCATTTTTTTGTCGAGCTGACTCCGTTGGGAGTTTTGACATCTCCGTTGAGTCTAAAATGTTGAATATGATGGGCTAGCTAGTTCGTTTGCATGCGCGGGTTGTGAATGAATCTTAAGCACCCTCTCGGAGTATTTTTCAACTCAAAATGCTAAGCTGGTGCATAACTTGACGGTGCAGCACCCTTGGTGCTTCATTTTCACACACCTAGCGCCGCATTTGGGAAGGCCAGTGATAGTCTCCGCATTCACGAGCCTGGTGCCGCGTTCGCGAAGGTCAGGTTCCTTGACCCTCGTGTTCACGGGTCTTGGCTTCGCATTCGCGGAGAAGGGGCCTGGTTGACCCGATCAAGTTTGACCTCCACTTTCGCGGCCCTGGGTCCCGCATTCATGGAGGCCAGCTGACTGAGCTATTATATTTAATCCTCATTTTTCATCCCTTTCCCTTATATATATTCCTCCATAAAAAGACTTTGAGAGCTCGAATTGTGAACAAAATAAGTGTGCTATATTGAATTTTGCTTATGGATTGATTGGAGCATTGCTAGGGTTGATTGAATCGCGTTTATCCCGTAAGTTTCCTCGAATTCCCTCCTTTAGATTCCAAATTTGGTGGTCTTGAAGCTTCTTGGTCATGTGATGTTTTGAGTGGATTTTCAAGCTCGAATGGTGCCCAACTTTTGGTCACAAGTTCTTTGAGCTATTACGGACTTAGTGACGGGTTCAATTTTGGAATTCGGTAAACAGGTCTTACAGACCCATTTTTCACCTGATTTTGGGGTCAGGCTATATTGTAGTAATATGGGTATCATTTTTCTCGTTGTAACATGTAGTTTATGATATTGATAGTATCATGGCATTCGGGAGACTGCACTAGAGGTGGGCAGCTCGTGGGTAGTTTGAGATCGCAGTTCGGCTTCCAGGTAGGCTATGATCTAATTTCTTTTAGATTGTGCTCTATGAGATAATGCTTAGTATAGATTGCATGTGGGTTGGCATTGTATGTGACTTGTTTAGTATTAGTCCCTTATTCTTTGTTTTCTTGATTCTCCTAGGAGCTTCATGCTAGTATTGGGTTGCGGAATCCTTAGCTTAGGCTAGTAGTTCCTTTGCTTATGGCTTAGTTTAGTGTTATTATTCTCTTTAAAGTTGATGGTTGAACTTTAGAATAGTTTGGGACTTAAGTGCCTTAGAATGCGTTTTAATGATCTTAGAATGCGTTTTAATGATCCCTTAGTTAAATTGGTTGCTCTCAGTAATGATTGATATGGTTTGGAACCCTCCGTTAGTGCTTCAAATCTTAGTTGCTTGTTATAGCCGAAGGTTGGCATTAGTTGTGCTCAGATGTCACTTGAGTAGTACTTTCGGGTTAAGGCTGTGATTCTTGAGTTACCCTTTCAGTTGTTATTTTTTAATATAAATTCCTCCATTTCCTGAGTTATGGTGATCATGTTTTGGAATCATTGTTGGTATGTTGTTGGGCTCGAGGCATTGGTTGAGGACTAGCTAGATTTTAATTTAGTTTTCTATCCTCTGGGAGTAGTATTGGTAATGTACATTGGTTGTTTAGTTGCTATTGTTTGGATGCTGGTGATGATATGCATTGCATTGGTACTTGCTTTCACATGTTTTGTGGTACAATCCCAGTATATGCATTGATTTTCACTACTATCTTTGAGAAAGTATGATTCTACACTTAATTCTTTAAAAATGATTCTGATGGGAGTCGTACCACTTTTACCACTTTAACAATTGATTTTTTGAGATAAAAGAGTCATCGAGATTGTGCTTACTCTTTACTTGATCGTTCGGGAACATTGCCGACCCTTTATATACTATTTTGGTTACATATATCTCTGGTACTATGATGGAGTAGATCCGGTACTATGACATATAGGTTATGGAAGTCCTGGATCGGGACAAGGATGTATATATAGATTTTTTTAGTCCCCTATGGGTCCCTCTGTCCATATGACGCATTGAACAAGAGGAGGGGTGTCCACATGGATCCTACATAGTGTGACGGGGGCAGGAGGTAGGTGTATATACTTGGTTTCATGTTACTTGGCATCGATGGTATTATTATTTTCTTTGCATACTTGCATTCACTGCATCGCTATCACCAGTATAATTGATTGTTGTTTGCATCCTCTTATGGGGGGTCAGTTGAGTTATGTTTGCTATAGTGTACCTTCTTGGTTTATGGGGTCTGTTTAGGTTATTGTTTGATTATAGTTGTGTATCTTGTGTCGGTTTGGTAGTTGGTGATATGATTGGTTTAGATTTGCCTATATATCGGTGCTTCTAGATTTGGTTGGGCTGGATTTCCCTTTTGGTTGTTATGATGTGTAGAGATAATTACCATTAGTATATTTCCAGTTAGATGACTTCCATAGTAGGATCTTGTTGTGATTAGATTGTTGGGCTAGCGCCTCCAGATACGTTCCTTTGCTTCAGTTACTTCCTTCTTTTATCCTATTCCTTTGTCTCTATTTTTTTTTCTACGGGTTTTCTCTTCTTAGTTGCTTGTAATATATACTCCTTATATACCTATTATTTATACTTGCTTTGTCTTTGAATTTTAGTCGGTCTATCCCTACTGAGTACCACTTGTTGGTACTCATACTACACTTCTGTACCGTACAGATCATAGTACGAGTTCTCACCATTGACTTGGGCCTCGTGCGAAGTAGCTATCGATCAGAGACTTGGGGCGAACTCCTAGCGTGAGGAGTTGTCCTTCTCCTTCTGTTTTGGCTAGACTAGTCTTTACTTTGTATTCGGAAACAGTTCTGTATATATTTTTATTTACCTTGTACTCATGTTGTAATTAGTAGCTCGACCACCAACTGATACCAGGTCGTGGGGTGTTGTATGTATACCTTGTTTCTGTTTCTTCCTCTTTAGCTTTCTGTTTTTTTCTTTATTTTCCTCTTCCGTGTGATAGCCCGTTGCTTCTTGTTCCGGGCTATGGGTTTTGCTTACCTACTGGTGGGATGTTAGTAGGTACCATCATGACCTGAGATTTCGGGTCGTTACAACACTATTTTGAATTTATGATGAGATTCTAAAATGCCAAATAATACATCAGCATGTATATAGATTTTTAAAATATGATCAATTATAATAGCAAAAGAAAATAAAGTCTTGAAAAATGTTCATGCTTCAATTTGCACAGGAAATCTTCAGATGCAACAAAAATTAAGGTCAAATATTTTATTAAATTAATAAATGTAAATAAACTCAACTAATCTTAAAATAATTCTTCATCCTTTCTTTTTTCCTAACGATTAAAAAAATCAAAATTGAGGCAATAAAAAAATTCAAAAAAAAGTTCAAAAACTTGCAGATGGAGATGAATTGCTTCAGTTTTGCAAAGTAAAATTTTATTAACTGAAAGAGAGAAGGTTTTGTGGACCCAACATGAATC
Source organism: Solanum appendiculatum (assembly GCA_018342035.1). Classification (NCBI taxonomy): domain Eukaryota; kingdom Viridiplantae; phylum Streptophyta; class Magnoliopsida; order Solanales; family Solanaceae; genus Solanum; species Solanum appendiculatum. Next base: position 153,568 of record JAGDQO010000816.1, on the reverse strand, counting down.
CACGCGGTAGAGGAATTAAATACTAAAGAATTGGGCAAAAAAGGTTTGGACATGTAAAACCTCTCCCATTGTATGTACGATTAAGTTTACATCGACGAACCTATTAGGACTTAGGAGAATGAGGTCGTAATCGAGCCTAAAGGCCAATGGTTCAAGTATATACACAATGTGTTAAGCTAAGGTTAAAGTGATTAGATTTGGGTTGAAATGAAGAATTGAATTAAGTAGAGGATTTAATTACTAAAGAATTGGGCAAAAAGGTTTGGACATGTAAAACCTCTCCCATCATATGTACGATTAAGTTTACATCGATGAACCTATTAGGACTTAGGAGAATGAGGTCGTAATCGAGCCTAAAGACCAATGGTTCAAGTATATATACAATGTGTTAAGCTAAGGTTAAAGTGATTAGATTTGGGTTGAAATGAAGAATTGAATTAAGTAAATGACCTACTAGCTTCACCTACTGCTTCATCTATGTGCTTCACCTATGTGTTTCACAAACTTGTTTACACGTGCTACGTGTTTACGCATGCTACATGTTTAAATGTGATACGTGCTTACACATCCTACGTGCTTAGAAGTCCTACTTTCTTAAGGCCAAAAGTTAGACCTACTCTTCATTTTCACTTTTGTTCTTCAATATTTTCTCTCAACCACAGCCAAGAACGTCTCTCCTCTCTCTCTTACCTTATTTGATAAGGTGTTTTTAGAAAAATAGTCCCATAACAGTTCCACTCTCCTCTTAGCTTCAAGTAATTTGAAGGTTTACTTCAAGTAATAGATTTGGCAGCCAAGGTTACCTCCATCTTCTACCCTAGTTTCAAAGTGATTCTCTCTTCTTTTCTAGTTTAAACATTAAGGACAGACCTATTCTTGGGAGTTAGAGATAAGTTTTCTTCTTGAAAATTCAAGGAAAGGGGGCTGAAAATTTCTCTCCAATTAAGGTAATAATTCTTTCTCCTCCTACTATTGTATATGAGATTATAATGGTATTCAAAGTATCTTTATGGGTAGGACTCACGGGACAATGATCGACAACCGTGAGTCCTAGTTTTATTGATTATAATAGAAAGGTTTAGGGCTGCCTACATGTGATGAAGTTTGGAGCAGTATTGGGTGGATGGTTTGACTTATTGGTGGTTAATTAAGGACATTATTTGAGCTATTTGATTGGACAATATGTATTTATAAAGGTAAATACAATAAAAACTAGTCTCTATGAGTGTGCTTTGCACGCTATTCCCCTATCCATTATCATACAAAAAAAAGAAGTTAGGTAATGTTACTTGTAATTACATCATATTTGTTTAATGAGGTACAAAAATGTTATTAGACACCAATTTTAATAGTGTGGTAAAAGATGGCATTAGAAAATTTAATATTCCCATTTTATAGTTACACTAACTTTTTAAGTTTTCAATGTAGTGAATACATGTTGTAGCTCGCAAAGGACATGGCCTTAGATAAGAGGATACAGAAGTTGTGAATTAGGGTAAAAAATTAGTAGGTAGTTGAGCATTTTTGCACTTTTCAACGTGAGATTAGGCTTGGTAATAGTTCGAAGCATCATGTATGTTATAGTATTAGCGTTATTCATGCATTGTCTTTCTCTAAATTCAAGATTTAAATGTTGCTCACGTTATTCCTTTATCTGATTTGTTCATCCAAATTTTGAGAAAATTAAATTAGTTTGTAATATAACTTTAAAATAAATTAATAATACACAAGATATGTTAGCAATACACAAGATAACACCTACACTAATCTGCTTTTCGTATTAATTGCCACCTTAATTTGTGAAGAACTGAGGTGGATCTGGTTTTATCTTGTACTTATATTTGTCTATGAAGTGTATAACTAAAGGACTCAATGTTAAGCTCCTAGTATTAGTAGGATAGTATGTAAACTGCAATGAACTTAGTCTGAATATATGCATCCTCCAATGAACTTAGTCCTAATGGAAAAATGTTTTGTTTAGTCCTAGTACAAAATTACATTTATATCCATTAGTAATTTTTCCGATGGAAGAAATTTTAACTTAAAAGAGCAAATAAGTCAATCAACTTTTAGCTGATATTTTTGTCAATCAACATTTATATTCATGCTTTTATAATAATAATAAACATATAGATAGATAGATAGATATAGATAAAGGTATAAGAATATTTATTCTAGTATCTCTTAGTTACTGCAGATCCACCATCCACCACCTCTGCAGTTAAAATTTCAATTGGGAAATCACAGTCTGGAGTGGAAGGATTAATTGTTGTCATCGTTGCTCCTACTAACTTGCATTTCCGCAGATTTTGATTACCCATTTGGTAAAGCATATTATATGCATAAGACACCTTCTCTGTGAAACTGAGGTGATCACATGTTGCACCAGCGCCAAACGCAGTGCAGTCTGATTTTTCACAGGCGTAGTCGTAATCTTGCAACACTAGGGTCTCGTTGTGATCCGTTTTACCATCAAACACACACCATCTGTTTGGCATTCGCACAGTACCTTTTCACAATATATATAGCTAACAAGTCATGATATGGAACTATGTAATCCACATAATATGGGATTGAGGATACACGTATGTATTCTACGATATGGCACTATGTAATCCATATTCATATAGGTAATGTTGTTATATATGCACAAGCACACGACATACACAGGACTACAAACATGAAAGCAAAAGTTGTTGCAATTCAGAGGAACTGGAAACCACATTGTGAGTTGAAAATTATAATCATAAGTTAAGAAAATGTTAAACACAAGAAAACCAATGTGATATGAAGCAGAGGAAATTATCCATGTTCGGTGATCACACAATTTAACATAAGTAGTACCTTTGGCAACGGAAGGCTTGACATCTCGGTCTTGCAGGGTGAAATCAATTTTGTACTTGGGAATACCGTCGTGTTTATAGATACCCCAATGTCGTTGATAAGGTCCATAATCTGTAACAACCATATTCTCATCTGTTAAGCCAAGGAGATACATATCTATATCTCTATATGGGCGTAGTGGAGTTCCGTCCTTCCTAGCAATATATTGAAGAAGACTGCGATGAAATCTTTCAGCATTTTTTTCACTTGCACTCACATATCCATCTGTAGGCCAACCAATTTGTCCAACAACAATCTCCATATCACCATAACCTGCCTTTGCTAGAGCAGAAACAAGTGTATCGTATATGAAAGTGAAGAGATTAGTGTAGGTGTTATTGCCATCTACGATTTTGAACTTGGATTTATTATCAAAGAAAGCAAAGTCCACATCAAATCCGTATTTATAAACAGTATAGATTGGGAAGATATGGATAACGAAAGGGGCACCAGTTCTGTTAATGCAATCGAGAAATTCCAACATTTTCCCCTTTATGTCTTCTCGAAAATCACCTTCTGATGGCTTGGTAACATTTATTAAGACGTCAGTGAAATGGGGAGTTGTTACTTTGATATCTAAGAGGTTGAAACTATCAAGAGCATCTCTGGTCATATTCAGGAAACGGATAGTACCATTAAATTGTTGTTTCATATATAATGATTTGGTAAAGGGTTCGTTCCCCACGTACACATACCTACAAATCAATAAGTTATGTATTAATCGAGTTCAAATATAGAAATGAGACAATAATAATCTACTTATTGTTTTGAATATTGAATTCATAACATTTACCTGAATTTAACTCCTTTGTCAGAATAAACCTTAACACGTTCATGAATATAGTCGCCTATTTGTTTTTGCTCGAAAACATTTTTTAAATAATTCTCTTGTAAGGTGACGATGAGACCGATATTGGTGTCAGCAAAAGCATCAAGAACATGAAAGCTTGGTTGAAAAAGTCTCAACTCTGAAATTCCATTTTGTAAGAGTAAATCCACAACCATTGATGGAACAAGCTTTTGTGTTGCCATCCTCCCCCAAGTTATGCCCAAGTAAGCGCCTACGCGAATCTCACCAGAAAACAATATCAGTGACATCAATAAACTTATCTTTTTGTACATTTTGGGTTTTCTAATTCTTCTTATAAAAGTAAAAATATTATCGTATGAATAATGTTTCGTGCAATGTCTAGGCGCCTGTAATGCAGCTCGCCTAATGGAGGAAATCTGTCTATGACTGTAATTATGAATTTAAGCCGTAAAAGAGAAAAGGATCATAACTTTTCCAAAGATTTTAGTCATGCAATGAAACTTGGGATTTTTTCCTTCTAACTATACTATACCTACCATGTTGTGTTTGTGTGATTGTGCATGATTGTCGGAAAAATATTTAAGAGTGGTTTATAACTTTCTCAAGCTACCATAACAATATTATGAGATGAACATTCTTATATATATATAGTAAATAAAGAGGAGCTTCTCTTGCAATACAATCTATAATTGAACTTTTCAAAAAATTTACAATTATTATTTATTTTTAAATTTAAACTTTACTTGTACTCTTGAAAAAAAAAAATACTCAAAGTTCTCATTTGAAACCATGTGTGATCCATGTATATATTGAACACACACTCCATGTAAACTCTACAATCATCTTCCCATGCTTTAATTCTAATTACTTTGTCACAACTTAGTCACTTTTGGATAGTAAGAAGAGCTCTAATTTTCAAGAACCAAAAATTTCAATTATAAAAATCTACTAGTTCCGGCGGTGGTCTGGTGGCGAGACGGTTGTTTTTGGATATCCAGCAAATTTTCTCAGGGGTTGGAGCTATTGGTAGTCCGGCGGTGATATGGTGATAGTGATGGTGATTCACCGGAGAACAATAGGTGAAGCTTTGAAATATTATATTAAAACTGTATGTTATATAAACGATAGTTATAATACAATTCGAATTCAATATTATATATTGTTATGAATTCGATAGTTATTATTTTTGAACAAATATAATATATTTCTAACAACAGAAACTAATTTAAATAGTATTTAATGTTTGAAATTCACATATAATACTTAAAATACATTTGTATTAAAAATGTTTTAGTTATATATTCACAACATGCACTGAAACATGTCAATAATATATATAATATATTGAATTCAAAATGTATTAAAACCGTTGTTTGTTTTTTCCTCTAATTAACTATGTTTAAATGTATTATACCCGATTTAAAATATTTAAATACTATTAAAAATTAGTTTATGTGTTACTATATTAAAATTGTATAAGAAATGTATTATGTATGTGTTTAGGTACTTTTGATAAGAAAAGTAAGGCTAATTTATGTAAGAATAAAAATATATGCTATAACTCGTAAGTAAGAGTATATAATACATTATCTATGTAAATTGACCTATGATATAGTCATGTCTTTTCTATTTAAACTAAATAATGAAAGCCCCGTTATGGGCTCAATATTGTCACGACCCAAAAACTCGAGTCATGATGACACCTACCATAACCCACCAATAGGTAAGCCAACCCATATCCCTAAACGATAAGTAACATACATATTGGGCAGAAACAACAAACAACGAGAGATTATAAAGCAAAAAAAAATAAGAAACACAACGGAAAAGAGAAGAACAACAATATATACCAAGCAGAAGTACAAGATCCAATCCCACAATCTAGTGAACGTCGGTACAAAGCTACTATACCAGTACAAGTCTCAAAAATGGACCAAAAAGTATAGACTTGTCTCAACTAGAAAAGACTAGTCAAAAATTATATACAAAAGGAGATATGTTTAACTAGGATGGCATCAGCTCACCCTTAATCTCTGAAGATCTTTGCAACTGGCCTGAATCAACAATGTCTGTTGGTGCTAGGATCTGCATCAAGAAAGCAGATGTAGAGTGCAGTATGAGTACCAAAACAATAAGTACCCAGTAGGCATCATATGCCGACTAAGCTTAGAAAGTAAATACAAAATGAAAAGTGAGAAAGTAACAACAACTAGAGGTCAAATAAGAGAAGCGGTAATAGAAGACTAACTATAAAGCACGCGAGTCTAGAGAAAGGATGATACAGAAAAGTAAAGTAGCTAGTTATAACCTAACTAAGCCCCCATAACCCAGAAGGTACATTCGTACGCAATTTGAAAGTAAATAACACAAACAGACTCCCATAAGCCCGATGAGTACACGGAAGAGCTAAGGATAACACTAGTTAAGTCTAAAAGTATTCCAGAACTGAAACAGCCATCCACAGACTAAAACCCAGGTAAAGGCAACTCGAAGAACCCAATAGAATCACCATGTCAAGGCTCGAACCTAACTAAAAGAAGTGATGCCCAGATTTAAATTGTGGCTAGTAGGGATACACATGGCCTCAAACCCTGGATAATAGGCATGCGCACAGACCTCGAATCGCAGCAGATAATCATGATCAGTGACCTTGAATCATGGCTAGTAGACTCTGGCTGTCTCCAAATCACACACTTTTCCTCCATCGGGAACATACCGTAGCGCGAAACCATTTGAAGAGTCATTGGGGATCCACTCCATCACCAAATCCAAGACTCGATCCAAAATAGCCTACAAGGCTGGAAATTGCCAAAGAACACATCCGAGTCAAAACACAAGGGAGATTATGGATGAACGGTTACGAGAGCTGAGTTGTCACCTAGATAAGGATTCATAGTATCATATCCAAGTCTGCTATATCAATCTACATGTAGCTAAGTCATCCGAAGCAAAGTCAAAGATATTCTAAGGCAAAAAGATTGCAAATTACAAGTCTAAGGAAATCACTAGCCTGCACCTAGACTAAGGCAAAGAATAATCTACAAATAACTACACAATCAACAAAAGAGATACTACAAGACATGATGCAATCACAAAATCAAGGTAGGCCTTCTCAAATCCCACGAAACTACCCAAAAATAAGACTAAGGCATGTGTTCTATCAGCTAAGAAAGATATAAGCTAGAAACCCAACCCAACCCAAAGCTAGCTAATCAACATGAATTCACAATCACAAGCTCAATCTGAAGTCTGGTATATCGTAGTGTACCTCAAAGCTGAGCGCGATCGCTCCAAAACACCTATTTCGGATCTTTCTCCTTTCAAACGGCCTCTGAATGCTGTCACACTATGAAATAAACGATCATAACGGCAATATGGACGTTTAGACATCAAATTCGAAACAATTGAAGATAGGCCCAAAATGAGTCAAAAATAGAATTATAAGACCGGCACTAGAAGTTTCAAAATTGACTCCATGAATTGGTCCATAAAGGCTCAAGACACTTGTGCCCCGAAAATGGGCACAATCCGAGCTCAGGAACCAGCAAAACAACTCATGCAATAAAAAAACACCTAATTCACCATTAAAGCTACAATGGAGAAGATGGGAGAAGAAACTTGTGGTTAAAATGAGCAATTATCGAGCCCATAATCGACCCACAACAATCCCTAACAACCCCAGCAACAAACAACAATTCCCACAGATTATCGAGTTCTCAAGAGAAAGAATCAAATCACAATTACGAACGAAAATAGCTCATTTATACAAATACTTATTCCACCAAAACTACAATTATCGGTGAATTGAATCAATAAAAAACAAATACAAATCAATTGATACTAATCAGTTTATATAATTACAGACAGAAATAACTCAATTATACAATTACAGATATCACGTCTCCATTCTCGATCTATTCAAATACAATTGAAAACAGATATTCGACCAAAGTTCCAATTATCAATGGATTCATCATCAATCGATAAGAATTTATACAAAAAAAAAAGATTGAAATCAGCTCATATTAATCAGTTTATACAAGTATAGATATCTCTTCCTCATTACTCGATCAATTCAAATACAATTGAAACAAGTTCTTCGATCAGAAGACCAAATTATCAATGGATTCATTTATGAAAACTGAATAAGACGAAGGGAATACAAATCAAATCATATACAATTCTGCCCAAATCTTCGATAAATATGCATAAAAATACAAAAAAAGAGGAGGTGCTCATTGTATTATGTACCTGTTGTATAATGAACGAAAAAATCAATTGATTTGTTTTTGAATTAAAGTCATATCATGAACCCAGAAAGAATCGTGTTGTTGGTACGAAGGAAGTCATATTTGGTATGAAAGTCTAACGGGATACTATTTCGTGATTTAAGGGATTGTTTACCTTTTCCCAACCAAAATTACCCCCCATTTTCTTTCAAAAAATTTGAATTCCATTTTGTATAAACTATTAAATAAACGCGAATTATATAAACGAGAATGTCGATAGCAACTGAAACTATAACTACAACGCGTAATTATACAAATTGTAGCTAAGGAACCTAACTAAGTTTCCTATAGTAGCTATTTGCGAAATTTTCACATTTTTTTTATCATTCTAATTTTCAAGTTACTTATAGCATGTTTAGTCATACTTCCATAATCAATTTATTTTGAAATTTTTTTTTTTCATTAGTGTTTTAAAAAAAAAAAAATTGGTGAGAAGTAGTTTGTATTTGACCAATAAATTTTAAAAATGCTTTTAAGTGACAATTAATAATTTGGCCAAACTTTTAAAAAGTATTTCTAAATGTATTTTCTCTAAAGTGCTTTTCAAAAAAGTGATTTTAGGGGGGGGAAAATATAATTTTAGCTTACAAAAGAATAACTTCAGTCACTCCTCAAAAACACTTATTTACTTCCAAAAAAAATGGACCAAACACCTTACTTTCTAAAAAAAATAAGCATTCTTTAACTTTTCAAATAAGTGATCTCTATTATTTGTCTACCTTATCTTGAAGAGTTGGAATTGGAAACTACCATTTGGGCATTGCCAGACACTCAAAATGTAAATAATAATAAATAAATGGGAGGAGAAAGAGAAAGTAGATGAAATTTGTCGGAGAATGTTATTGGAACTGTAGTATTTGAATCGTAAATATTAGTTCAACAAATTTACAAGTCTGTTTCCTGCCCAACTCACCCATATTTTAATGGGTTGGATAAGTGACTTTTTAGATGGGTAAAATATGGGTATATACCCATATTTAACCCATAGAAATATGGGTATTCATGGGTAAAATATGAGTTAGCCAAATTGGTTAAGCTTTCAATTTTTATTCACTCAAAATTCATGATATCACTAAAAATATTGTAACTTCTATTCTTTTTTATGTTCTAATTATTCTTCTCTATAATTGAAGAGGTAAAGCCTTTGACCCTCCAAAAAAGTATATACTATGGGTGTGTTTGGTATGAAGGAATATGTTTTCCATGGAAAATGTTTTCCTGGAAAACAATTAGATTTTTTACTTATTTTCTCATATTTCGTTGGTGAGTTGAAAATATTTTCCTTTTGACGTATTTTCTTATGTTTGGTTGGTGAGTTAGTGTTTGATTTATGAATGAAATTTTTTTAAAAAAAAATATCTTTTAATTTTTTACTAGAGAGTATATAAAATAATTTTTGACCCTAAAACGAACTTCGATAATTGATCTAGGACATGACCCTGATACGCAAACTAGAACACAACCCCGACGACATATTTGAAATTGAAAATAAATTAAAATATTTTTTTAAAAACAAACTTTAATTATTATTTGGGGGGGGGGGGGGAGTGGGGCTGGTAGGGGGCTGGTTGGGCAGGTCAGGGATAGGGGTAGGGGTGGGGTGGGTGAAAAAAATAAAAAATTGAAATTGAAAATATTTCTTAAAAACAAACTTTAAATTTTGGGGAGAATCATGATATTTTCATTCAATTATGGAAGATAGTAATGCTTTAAAACGAAAAATAGAAAGTGAATTAATTTGATATTAGCATCTGTCATGCCGTGCAAGTAAGTAATTAATCTAAATATAACTTTTATCTCAATGACTAAAAATGAGAGTTTTAATACAATTTTAAATTTATAAAATAACATTTAAATTTAGAATTCGGCTACATCAACAGACAAAAAGGGGGCAAAAAGACAAAAGTCAGCAGTAATATATCTAAGTTTATCCAATATTCGTATTTTTTTTAAGGGTATGCTAGAACAAATTAGAATTTTTATATTTTTTTTCATTTTCTCATAATCTAGTAATTTTAAGCTCCGGTGAAAAATGAAACTTAAAAATTTGCATTTTTGAAGTTGCGTTTGGATATGCATTTTATTTGAAATTATTGTAAAGTTTTGTGAGCGGATGTTCTAAAATTCAAAAACTGGTCTGACCTAGTTTTTGAGAACTTGAAAATGTTTGAAGATTAGATTTTCAAAATTTGATTAAATTTTATGGTCAAACAAACATTTAAAGATAATTTTTTAAAACTTAATCCAAAATCTATGATCAAACACTAGTTTGATTAACTTCTCCGGTCGTCTCCTCTTTTTCGATTGTCGTACTCCCTTCGTTTCATAATAATTGTCAAGGTTACTAAAAATATTTATCTTAATTTACTTGTCATTTTATAAACTTAAAATAAAATTAATTATTTTTACTCTATTTTACTTTAATATTAACTATTCTTCAAATAAGATTAGCTTGACTAATCTTATTCTTAAATAAAGTAAATGGAATTTACTAGAAAGAAATTATGATAACTAATATGAGGCAGAAAAAATAAGTATTAAGAATAATTTGTTGTGAAAGTCGTGTCTTGATTGAGGTTAATTAAAACTTTGTTGTCCCAACTCCCAACAAATAAAAGATGGATCACAATATGGGAATTTGATTCAAAATAGTACTCTCTCCGTTTCTCTCCGTTTCTCTCCGTTTCTATTTATATGTCGTCTTTTATGAAAATAGATGTTCCTTAATATTTGTCATTTCACAAAATCAATGCATAAGTGACATTATTATTCTTATTTTACTCTTGAGAGTTATTAGTCTTGAAAATATATATTTATCCAACATAGAAAAAATAAGTAATTAATTCATGTTCATTGGTCAAATTAGTTAATTAAAGTAAATTAATTCATGTTCTATTTATTGAAAATTTGACTTCAAGAGAACACTAAATAAGGGTACAATAGTAAACTTACCTAGTTTCTTAAAGGACGTGAAATCTAAAATGGTGACAACTAAATAGGAATGGAGGGAGTATTAACTTGACTAATCTTATTCTAAAATAAAGTAATATAATTTTTTAATCAAATTCACACAACTTTTATTCCTAAGAAAAAGTTTCATGACAATAAAACTTAAAAATATTCAAAACAGTTAGGAAGTTGTAATTGTTCCAACTTCTTCTTTTAAAAGGAGACCTCTTCTTTTCAGAACGAAATAGACATAAAACCTGAGAACGTGAAAAGAGGAACGTGAAAAAGTGCAAATGTGCAAGTGAAAGGAAAAGCACAGATAAAAACTAAACGTTGTCCTTTTTATCAATATTCAATTGACACAATCAAAGACACTTAGGGGTCGTTTGGTTGGGAACAAGTTATCCCGGGATTAGTTATCCTGGGATAAACTATCCTGGGATAACTTATCCCATCAATATGGTATAAATAGTAGGATAAGTTATCCCAAACATGGGCAACCAAACAAGACACAAAAATTTTATCCCATCACTATTTATTTTTATCCCTCACACCAAACGACCCCTTAGTTTGTGAACAAGAACAATCTTTGTTTCCTAGTGATTAAAAGAGAGATTTGGAGCAATTCGTTTCGATAGTGAAATCAACATCAACAATTTTCGCTGCAAGTATTAAAGTACATATCTTGTTGTTGGTTTGCCCTTATAAAATTCCGTCATTGGTATCAGAGTATGGTTGATTGATCCCGTTATTCGATGCTTCCATGTGAATTCACTGAGTTGTTGAAAAATATTTTGTAATTTTTCTTGAAAATCGGTGAGAAGAAAAATTTGGAAGAAGTTAGGAATTTTTTAAAGACATTTGAATGTGGATTAGTTACATTGTAGATATGATTCCTTATCCTATAATGACACTGACTCATATTGTGGATATGATTCCTTGTCTTACAATGAAAGTGATTATGGGATTTATTTGTTTAAGAGAATCTACTTCTGTCTTTCTGTGTTTTTGATTCTGCATGTTCAAACAATTTGGCATGAAACTTACTTATTCATGATCTACTCGTTCGTAGCTTTCCGTCAATATATAATAATAGTAAAACAGATCTAAAACGAGTGAGATATATTTGTTTAAAAGTTGGCTGATTTTGGATTGTTTTAAAAAAAAAACTATTTATATTGGTTGCGATCTGGAAATTGTTTGTTCAATATTTTAGTTCGAAACTTATTTTTTCATAATCTACTCGTTCGTAGCTTTCTGTGAATATATTATAACAGTAAAACATATTAAAATCGAATGAGATATGATTTTTTGAAGTTGGGTTGAAAAGTTGAAAAAAAAACGTTTTTTGGATGTTCTTTTTTAGAAAGTTTTTGTGTGATTTTAGGATTACTCTTTTGGAAAAGAATTGTGTGTCCTTTTAGGATGGTTTTTGATAGTATATGTGTTAATATATTATGTTTTTCAAAAAAACGGTCTTTGATATTTCGTTTAGTCCTTAAGTTTCTTAAACAATTTTGTCTTCTATAAATAATAGTGACATATGTTGTCACATTGAGTGGTACAACTATTTTTTGTTTCCTTATTCCTATTTCAGACATGAATGAACAGGAACAAACTCAAATTACTTCAAGTGAAAGTTCTCGAGGTTGAGTAAAGGGATAAAGTAGAAGAGCACGTCGCCGTATGACATGTTTCTGAGGGCGTGAAATTGTACAGATTGATGTTCCAAGGGCAACACAAAATCTGTTAAGGAATCAAAGGACTATTCGAAGGAAAAGAGAAAAAGATCTTAAAGAGTTTAAGTCTTTGAAGATGGATCCTCTTGACTCTTTACTAGACTTCCTCAATTCCTTTAATATGAAATTATATGAGATTAATGGAAATTTCATTCATGTTGAAGAGTGGGTTGCATTTGATGTTTTGTATCACTCCTTACCAGAAAACTGAAAGATTGAACTGATTAAAACTTATTATAACATTGGGTATAATCAATCATTATGGAGGTATGTGATGGATATAAGAGTTAAGTGGGTAAAACTTTTCAATATAAGCATAGATTCGTATTGAATATTTTGTTTATTCTTTACAAATTATGTGATGAACATCTTTGATTATGTTTTAATATGAATATATGAGTTTTATCCTTTTATGAATTAGTGTATTATTATTCTATTGCGCATTATCATATGGTGTTTGATTATTAGACATGAAATTTTTTGTGATTGTGGTCTAAAATATATTAGTATACACATTAAGAAATAAGTTTCAAATTTTGGTTAAATATTTAATTTGTAAATGATGATTAGATGCTTATGTGTCTTTTCGAATTTACATTAAATATAAAATCTTTATGAGAATTGATTTGCTTGAATGTGTATGTCACATGCAAAATTGATTAAGAATATTCTTGCCTAATTGCCTCTCAAATACAGTCATGGCATCAAAAAGTATCATTGCTGACTTAAACAAAGGTGAAAAACTGAACTGTGACAATTACAACATCTGGAGTCGTAAAATATGGTATGTATTGGAAGAGCAAAATGTGCTCGAAGGTATAAACCATGTTTTAAGTCAACCAGAAGAGGAAAACACTACACAACACAGAAGAGACCTTGAAGCTTATAAAGCTCGGAAAAAGGCTAATTCCACTGCACGTGGAACAGTAGATAGTTCTGTGGTTGATGACCTCATACATAAATGCGAGGAATTTCTTACTGCTCATGCTATATGGGAACATCTGCTAAGAACATATGAAGGTACATCTGTGGTCCGCCTCCGACAGTTGACTGTCAAATTTGACACTTACAAGAAGCGTCATGATCAAAATGTCAAACAACACCTCAGGGTGATGTCAAACATGATAGCTCAACTCAAGAGTGCAGGCCATATTCTTTCGGATGAACAACAAGTTCAAGCAGTAATCCGGTCTCTTCGCAATAATTGGGAACATTTGAAGGTTTACTTGACTCATAATGATAGTATCAAAACTTTTTCTAATGTTGATTGCCATGTTGAACTTGAGGATGAATGGCTTGGTTCTGCTAAAGCTGCTTCTAATGCCTTTGTGGTAGATTCAAGTGGCACAAAGTCTTCAGGCTTCAAGCGTAAGAAGAATTGGAAAAGGAATGGAAAAGACAAAGAGACTGGAGATGGACCCTCTAAGAAAAAGAAGAAGCCTAATTCCAAGAAAGGAAAACGGTTCTTCAAGAAGAGAAACAAGAGCAAAATAAAGTGCTATAATTGCCAAGTGCTGGGACACTTTGCTCATGAATGTATCGAGCCGAAAAAGGTAGCATTTCAAAACGCATCTCTAAGTGCTACATATGTATCTAACACTTCCTTATTAACTGAATCTTATCCGATGTGGATTGTAGACTCAGGATCCACTGATCACGTGAGTCAAGACCGAGAAGCGTTTGTGGAGTTTCATCGAGTTTCATCTAAATCAAGGTGGATCTACGTGGAAAATAATCTGAAATTGGAAGTCAAAGGGATAGGCACTTGCAAAGTGGACTTGCGTGGTGGCCGTTCTTTGATATTGCATGACGTCCTATATGCTCTAGAGATTCGACGAAACTTAGCATATGTGTCTGCTCTTTTAGACGTTGGTTTTGATTTGTTTTTTAGTCGTAATGGTGTTAGAATAACACTAGATAATGTTTTATATGGTTTTGGACTTTGTTATGACCGTTTCATCGTTTTAGATTGAATCCTTCAACTTATGACCATTATGTTGACCGCTGTGTAATGACATGTTATTCATGTAACAATGATATTGATGTTATTACATGACATGTAAGATTTGGTCACATACGGTAAGATCGAATGAATAGGTTGACAAAAGAAGGACATTTAGGTTCTTTCACCAAAATTAATATGTCAACTTGTGAAAATTGTCTTGCTGAAAAGATTACACGTAAGCCATTTAGGAAGGCTAAGAGAGCTGAGTTCTCACTTCAATTAATTCATTCTGATATTTGTGGTCCAATGAATATAAGGGCAAGGTCTGGTGCTATATACTTCATTACATTTATTGATGATTTCATGTGTTTTGGTTATGTCTATTTGATTTCTCATAAATCTGAAGCACTTGAGTGCTTTAGAAAATATATAAATGAAGTTGAGAATCAATTAGATAAAAGCATAAAGGCTTTAAGAACCGATAGAGGGCGTGAATATTTGTTAAAATAATTTGAAGAATTATGTACTGAAAAGAGTATTATCAGACAGTTAACTACTCCTTATACACCTCAACAAAATAGTGTAGCTAAAAGAAGGAATAGAACATTACTTGACATGACTAGGTCAATGATGGTGCAAGCAAATTTGTCTATCTCTTTCTGGGGAGATGCACTGTTGACTGCGACCTACATATTGAATAAAGTACCTTCTAAATCAGTATCTTCGACTCCTTATGAATTTTGGACTGGTCATAAAACAAATCTGAATGATCTACGACCTTGGGGTTGTGCTGCGTATATTAAAGATCATTTTGGTAAGTTTGATAAACTCAGTACGAAAGAAAAGAAATATATCTTTATAAGATACTCAAAACGCTCCAAAGGGTATATGTTCATTGATGAATTGGAAGATTGAAGTATTACTGAAATTGTATCACGAGATGTTAGACTTTTGGAAAATGATTTTCCCAAAAATGATGAAATAGATGAAGGTGAGCCTCTCTACGAAATCTTGAATTCAGAAAATCAGGTAATGTCGTTAGGTATACTTGATAACTCAATGGATCAAGAAATGATTCCTGGTCCAAGTGGGAGTTATGAATCCCAAAATCCTATAGAGGAATCTGAACTTCAATTACGTAAGAGTAAAAGAAAAGGTGTACCTAAACGATCTTATGAGATTGAGGATTATGTTTTCTTGGTATCTCCTACAGAATTGGATGAACCTAATTATGTAACAGAGACCTTATTGAGCTCTAAAAGGGATGAATGGTTAAAAGCGATGAAAGAAGAAATAGAGTCCATGAGAACCAACAAAATCTGGGATCTAGTTGACCTTTTTAAGGAACGTAAAGCTATTGAGAATAAATGGATTCTCAGAGCTAAACGCAAATCGGATGGGTCAATAGAAAGACACAAAGCACGATTGGTGGAAAAAGGTTTTACTCAAGAAGTTGGAATAGACTATGAAGAAACTTTTTCACCAGTTGTGAAGTTTACCTCCATATGATTACTTTTAGCTATTATTGCACGTTTAGACCTAGAATTACACCAAATGGACGTGAGGACCACTTTTCTCAATGAGAATTAAATGAGAAAATCTACATGGAACAACCAGTAGGTTTCGTTGTTAAAGGCCAAGAAAAGAAAGTTTGTAAATTGAAAAGATCAATCTATGGCCTAAAGCAATCTTCAAGGCAGTGGTACCTGAGATTTCATAAGGAGGTGATGTCATTTGATTTCACCATGATAGATGAAGACCATTGCATATATGTAAAAAAGTCTAATGAAAAATTTGTAATTCTTTCTCTTTACATAGATGATATTTTATTAGTTGGAAATAGTTTGAAGTATATTAAAATGGTCAAGTCATGGATTTCAAAATCATTTTATATGAAAGATATGGGTGAAGAAGACTATATATTGGGCGTTAAGATCCAAAGACACCAATCTAAGAAATTTTTGAGCTTATCTCAAGAAACTTACATAAAGAAAATATTGGAACGCTTTCGAATGAATAGTTGCAAATCCATGGATACTCCTGTAGCAGGGAGTGAAACTTTACGCCTTGAAATGTGTCCAAAGAATGAAAAAGAAAAGAAAGACATGTCTCAAGTTCCGTATGCTAAAGTTGTCTGGAGTTTAACGTATGCTATGATGTGTACTCGCCTAGACCTTTATTATGTCATAAGTCTGGTAAGCAGGTATCAATCCAATCCTAGAAGAGATCATTGAAAAGCAGTAAAGAGAATTTTTCGATACCTGAAGGGAACTGCAGATCATTCACTATGTTATAGTGGATTTGATTTATTCATAAAAGGTTATACAAATGGTGATTGAGCTGGTGACCGGAATGATAGAAAATCAACATCCGATTATGCTTTCTTACTAAATGGTGGTGCTATTTCATCGAAAAGTAAGAAGCAAACTTACACAACTCTTTCAACCATGGAATCTGAATTTGTAACTTGTGTGTCTGCAGTACAAGAAGTTGTTTGGTTAAAGAAATTCTTTGAGCATTTGAGTATTGCAAAGAATTCTAAGGATTCCATGATTCTATATTGTGATAGTCAAGCGGCTATCGCATACACGAAGGATCCTAAGTATCACAGTAAGACCAATCACACTGATATCAATTATAACTTTGTGAGAGACGTAGTGACAAGTAGAGAAATAACTTTGCAATATATTCCTATGCGTGATATGATAGCTAATCCTTTTACAAAGGCCATCTCTAGAGAGTTGTTTGGAAACATGTTAAGGCTCTAGGTTTGCGTAGGATTTGATGATATTTCAGTATTGTAAAATAACATGGTTGTAATTATATTCACTTCTATATAATACTATTGAATTTATGTTCATGTATAGTATGCATTAAGGCTGGCAATTGGATCGATTTTTGCCTAGTCCGATCCGGTTTCTATTCCGGTATATCTGGTACCGATTGAACCGGTAAGGAACCGATCGGATAGGGTACTGTTACAGGTACCAAAACGGAACCAGGGTTCTTACCCGGTTGATTCGATTCCGGTAGACCCGGTTTCGGTCCGATTCCAAACCGGTTCCAACGGTCAGTTTTGACTTTTGAATTTTTTTAATTTTTTTTAAAATTGTAATGTTGGACTTGGGAGTTTGGCCTATATCCGTTGGGGTGGAGCCCAATAACGGCTGAAAATCAGTCCCCCACCCTCAAGGCCCCAACAACACCCCCTAGGCCCCTACCTCCCTCTCTAACCCCTTAACACTATAAATATATCCTATTTTCTTTCATTTAACTCACAAATTTCATAAACTATTACATTAACATTTTACAAAATCTCTCAATTCTCAATCTCTCATAATTTTTATTTTGTGCTATTGATTTGTTGGAGACTTGGAGTTTGGATTTCAAAAAAATAATTTGACATAAATTGCAAGCATCAAATTGGCATCTCTCAATTCCGGCTTTTGGTTATACGTCTACTTTTACGTAGACGTTCGGTACATTCGTTCCAACTTTAATTTCTTTATTTAAGTTACTTTATTTTTTTGGTTATATTTATCTTGTTTGTTTTTCTTAATATTTAATTATTTTAAACTTAAACATGAATTCGGAAAAAAATAGTGGTAAAAGACCAATGTCTGGAAAAATAAATTCTCGGGGAGCAACTAGTAGTTCTACTTCTAAACATTTGCCACCTACATTTAGAATTAATACTAATGATTATACGCATGTTGATGAAACTTATTTTAGTTCACAACCAAATATTATTGAATTAAATTCTGAAACTGAAATAGATCATGAGACGTTAAATAGATGCTTTACTAATTTTGAGAAAGAATTAGAAGAGGAACTAGAAATAGAAGGGGAAAATGATGATGAGACGGAGACCCCTACCCCTACTAGTCCGGCTACCAATTTACCGGAACAAAATGATATCCCCCTTTACCTACGTTTTCAAAGGCCGCTGTAAGTGTTAAAAGATCTTTAGTTTGGAAATTTTTGACACAAAATGAGGAAAAATCTACTGCTACTTGCATGAAATGTAAAAGAGTCATGAATCATTTGACAATGGAAACACATGGGGGAACGAGACGGCTAAGAAAGCATTTGAGAAAGTGTAATACATAATTTGCTCGCCTAGATGATATCGAAAGGGCTAATAGAAAGGGAATATCCATAACTGAAAATTCTGTAGCAGCCGAAGGTTCTAATATGGTTCAAAATGTGTTAAATACGAATAACCCGGCTGGCCCATGCACACACCGCACATATAGTAAAAAAAAAAGATCGTAAAGAATTAGCTAAAATGGTTGTTGTTTGTGGTTTGCGTTTTTCATTTCCTTCACATCCTGGTTTTATTCATTATATTGGGGAATTGTATAACCCAAATTATGAAGGTATTCCAAGAAATACAAGTAAAAGTGATATTTTTAAATATCAAAAAGAATATTGTCATTTTCTTCGTTGTTTATTTGTTTATTTTGATGGTAGATTATCTATTACTTCTGATATGGGACGTAGTCCTAATGGTAATGATTATTTTACTGTTACTGTCCATTGGATTGACCATGATTGGAACATGCAAAAATGAATATTAACCTATAAATATGTTGAAGAAAATAAAATTGGTTCTTATATATCCTCAAAAATAGGTAGTATTTTACAATTTTATGGAATATGTGATAAAATAATGAGTGTCACTTTAGATAATGCTTCTAATAACTTAAAAGCAGTTGATTATCTAAAATGTAGAATTTTTCCAATTGATAATGATGTTTTTCATATTAAGTGTGCTGCACATGTTTATAATTTGATATTAAAAGATAGTATTTCTCAATTTGGAATTTCTTGTGAAAAAATTAGAATTGTTTGTAATTGGATTTTTAAAGCTAAAATAAAAGCTAGAATTACAGAATTTAAAAATCATTGTAATGAATGTGGACTCGAATATAGAAAAGTTCCAAAAGAAGTATGCACTAGATGGAATTCTTTATTTGAAATGCTTGAAGTTGCTTATGTTTATCAAGAGCAGATACAATTAGTTTTTAATGCTCATAATGCAGACCCAAATTTAAGAATCGGCTGCGAAGATTGGGATAATACAAAAGAACTTATTGATTTTTTATGTGTTTTTTATAAAGCAACAAATGCTATTTCCGGTCAATATTATCCAACTATTTCTTCTGTTTTAGTAAATATTTGTGCTATTTCATCTGAATTGGTAAAATATAAAGGAAAAGATGAGTTTAAAGAATCACTTGTTTTTATGATTGAAAAATTCAAAAAATATTTTTTTCCTATTCCTCAAATCTATTTGACTGCTACTTTATTCAACCCAAATTACAAATTAAAAGGTGTTGAAAGAATGGTTGAAAAATTTTATGCAAATATAGAAATTATAGTTTATGAAACTCCTAGTGTTGAAGATTGTAAACAAAACATAATAACAAAAGCTAGAGATTTATATAATACATATAGAGCCATAGAAATAAATGTTCCAATAGTAGTACCTCCATCTAGTAGGCCTAAAAGTGATGATTTAGATGAATATATGGATGATTATCTTGGTCTTGAATCCTCTACTAATAATGATTTTTATGAATATATTAATCAGGCACGGGAAAAGATTAGGAATGATCAAGGACCATCTCAACTACTAATATGGTGAAAGAATCGTGGAGAACAATTTCCAAACCTTGTTTGGGTTGTTCGAGATGTGTTAGCGATTCAAGCATCTTCGGTCTCTTTGGAGAAAGCCTTCAGCGCAGCGAGGTTTATGATTGAAGATCATCGATATTCATTAGCAAAAGATAGTTTGGAAATATCAGTGTTGTTTAGAGATTAGGTCAACGCCGAAAGAAGAAATGGTGGACTATCACTATTAAGTAGCCAAATAGAAGACGAAATACATGAAATATTTGGTGATAATAGTGATGATGGCATGGAAACAATGGAGGAAGAACGACAAATACAATTTTCAAATAATGTTTCTTGGAGTATGATACAAAATTTACGGTCCAAACCGGTAGCTATAGGACTGGCCGAAACTGCGAAAATTTTTTGCTAAAACCGATTTCGGTAATTTCTCCGGTAAACGGGAACCGGTTCCGATTCCGGTAAAACCGGTCCTGTTTTGCCAGTCCAATCCAATTGCCAGCCTTAGTATGCAAGTGATATTTTGTAAGGCATAAAGTGTGTCAGACAAGTCGTGAGATTGGCTCTCTCATACGAGCAATCGCCTCTTACGTTGAGGAATGTGAAGAGATGAGTTACACCACTATATTATGACTTGTTTTATGAACCAAACGAGTGTTTCTCTAAGAAAATTGTCACGATCTAAATTACCCCCTAGACGTGACATGGCGTACAAGACCCCGAAAGGCTTCATACAAGCCACTTAGCATGCATAATACAAGATCATAGAAATTAAAGAGTTCAAAAGATAACTTCATAACCAAAGAGTTTTATAAAAAGTAGCGGAAGTCTATACATAGTCTCAAAGCCATCTAAACTCATAGAATGAAAGTTGGGACGTAACCCATACAAAGTTCAAAGAAAGTAAATGACATGCAAGATAAACGTGGTGTTGTCCTCAAAATGTGAGGACTCACCAAGTCTTCAAGGTTCTTCTACTACAAGCTCTAGCCACGAGTGGATGGGGAGGAGTCGTCACACCCTACATCAATAAATCAATGTAGGCAAGAGTATGCGTTAGTACAAATATGTACCAACTATGATAACTATGCATAAAACCATAAGATCATGATAAAAAGGGGACATTTAATGACAACCAAAGACCAAGCTAAAACATGAGATAAAAGTGGTTAGAAATATAAGTCATAAAATCATGGTCAATGCAAGCTAAACATGCTTAAAACACTTATGAGATACTTTGAAAGTCGCTTTCGTTCATTATTGTCGGAAATTACCTTTAACCGACATTTAAGACCATGTGAGCTATTAACATGGAATCCGGTGTCTATCCCACACTGAAAAGAGGTGTTCTACTTGCCAAGGTAAGACCATGAACTTCTAACTTATGTGGATCCACTAGCTAATGTCTATCTAGACAATCATCCTATGGTGGCACATAGTTTATGGGACATGGGTATTCACCCCTTGTCCACTCGGTGCTAAGCATAATTCCCACGGAATAGTCATAACTCATAATTCAGCTTTTCTTTAGTAGGAATGGGTAATCCCCTCTTGTCTATCATTAGGGAACATGGGTAATCGCCTCTTGTTCCTTTCATTAGAATAGCTCCTTAACTTTGATTCAAGTTTAGTTGAGAAAACCTTTCAACCCTTTATGAATCCTTTATGTGAGAAAAATCATTTCACATTCATGGTTTGAGTAATATGTGAGAAACCCTTTCACAACTCAACAACAATATCAATTATACTTCAAATTCAAAGCAAGTCTTAAATCATCATAAATCTCATAATTAAACATGCATATTTTCATAAAACCCATCTTTTGATCATTCATAAGTTCATCATGCAATTCATAGCTTAGAAGACATAAGTCGTGCATGGGCTCATGTATCTTTATCTCAAAATCATTCAATTTCCCCAGTTCATCTTTCATAGTTCAAAACCTCATATTATGATCATAGTCTAGAAATCGTGAAATTCATATGGGTTCATGGGGATTCAACTTAAAACATGAAATTCAACTCGATTCGTGCATAAAAAGCCATAATTAAATCAATTTGATAATAATTTGAAAGAACCCACATGATAGAAGAAAACCCTAAATTCAATTGAGAATTATTTCTTTGAAAATTGGGGAATTTGGGGACTCTATGGAGTAAAGGACTCCAATGGTGAAAGTCATCATACCTTAATGGAGGATTGGGGGACTTGCCCTTCAAACCCTAGCTTTCTTCTTCTTCTTCTAGAGAAAAAAATATTTGGAGAGATTTTATGAATAGTTGAGAAGTGATTAGGAAGGGTAGAAATTAGGCTTATTTAGTGCCTAGGATTAAAGGGTAACAGACTTAGATTAGGAATAGATTAATTAGGGAAAATACCAAAAAGCCCTTCTAAAATAATAATTATTGGATCCCATCGACGACTTGACCTATGGTCCGTAGGTCCAACCACGGACCGTCCTGGTCAATCGTCGGTAGGTTAAGAGACTATAAACTTTGGACCCTGCAACGACGGGACCCTATGTACGGTCTGTGGGTCAACCTACGGCCCCTACATGGCCACCATAAGTCCAACTCTTGGCCCTGAAAATTTAACTAAGTATGGGTCTCACCAACGAGACCTACCTACGGCTCGTACATAGAACGACGACTCGTCTTGTTGAACCGTATATCAACTAATGAAACTTAACATTTGGAAATCTTGGACAGTGCCACCCACGATTCCACCTACGGTCCGTAGGTCAGACCACGGACCGTCGGTGGTCTCGTTGGTATTGCACCATAAAATTTTTGAAAACCTGGAATTCTTCCCTTTTTGAATCCGAGGTGTTACATTATCTCCCCCTTGGGAACATTCGTCCTCGAATGGAACTCAAGACATCATATGGAGGGTAGAAACAAGATCTAAGAACCCAACAAGAATGCAATCACATAACTGCACATATCCGAGGAGGAAACATCAACTCCAAGCTAAAGCATGTTCAAAACATCATTTCATAAAGTCTATATGCAACTCATACTCAATGCACATGATCATGGAGAAATCAATCAAGTTAACTCATTTTCTCAAAATTTAAGCTTTTCTTGAACATGCATAAATGAGGAATCATGGGAATATCTAAGACACATGAGACCAAAAGAGGGAACCATGAGAAACTAAATACCTCAAGCTAAGGTAGGAGTGGAGGGAAAGAGATGAGGATATTGGGACATCACATCAGCCTCGGCCTCCCAAGTAGCACCCTCAACTAACTGATTCCTCCAAAGAACCTTCACGGAAGAAATTTCTTTATTCCTCAACCTTCGAACTTGCCGGTCTAAAATCTTAACCGAAACTTCTTCATAAGAAAGGCTATCCTTTCTACCAAGATTCTCTAATGGTACTATGGATGTTGGATCACCAACACATTTCTTCAACAAGGAGACATGAAAACTGGATGCACCGATGCCAAGCCATTTGGTAAGTAAAGTTCAGAAGTAACCTTACTAATACGCCTCAAAATATGATATTGGCCCATATAACGGGGGCTAAGCTTCCCTTTCTTTCCAAACCTCATTACACCCTTCATGGGTGAAATTTTCAAGTAGACCCAATCATTAACATCAAATTCTAAATCTCTCCTTCTAATATCGGCAAAGGACTTTTGTCAACTTTGAGCCATTTTCAACCTTTTTCTAATAAGCCGAACTTTCTCCATAGCCTCATGTATTAACTTGGGACCTATCAAAGCAACTTCACTAACTTCAAACCAACCTATAGGAGATCTACACCTCCTACCATAAAGAGCCTTAAATGGAGCCATACCAATACTCGAATGATAGCTATTATTATAGGCAAACTCAATCAAAGGCAAATGATCATCCCAATTACCTTTGAAATCAATCACACAAGCTCTCAACATATCCTCCAAAGTTTGGATAGTACGTTCCGCTTGCCCATCGATTTGAGGATGAAAGGCCGTAATAAGCTTAACACGAGTACCAAGCCCCTTTTGGAAAGATCTCCAAAATTGAGAAGTGAATTGGGTACCACGATCGGAGATAATGGATAAAGGCATTCCATGCAACCTAACCATTTTTATCAAGTACAACTTAGCATAGTCCTTCGGCGAGTAAGAAACATTGACGGGAATGAAATGGACTGACTTCGTCATACGATCCACAATGACCCAAATCAAATCATGTTGTTGCCGGGTGCGTGGTAAACCAACAATGAAGTCCATATTCAAATCCTCCCACTTCCAAGTAGGGATACTAATGTCTTGGGAAAAACCTCCCAACTTTTGATGTTCAACTTTCACTTGTTGACAATTAGGACACTTAGCCACAAATTTCGCAATATCCTTCTTCATTCCATTCCACCAATAGACTTCCCGTAAGTCACGGTACATCTTGGTGACTCCTGGGTGAATGGAATATCGAGAACTATGAGCTTCTGATAAAATTTGTTCTCTCAAGCTATCCACATTTAGAACACACAAGCGACCTTGATATCGAAGTACACCATCTCCCCCTTGGGAGAAAGCCTCAACGGACTTCTTAAGTACCGCTTCTTTCAACTCCATTAGAACGGGATCAAGACCTTGTTTTGCTTTCACATCCGACACAAAGGATGATTGTGCACCATTATGAATGACAACACCACCTTCACTAGAATCAATCAATTGAACACCCAATCGAGCCAATTTATGATCATCTCAAACCAATTCCTTCTTACCATTCTCAATGTCAGCAACACTACCCATTGACACCCGACTAAGAGCATCCGCCACCATATTCACCTTGCCGGGGTGAAAGAGGACACTCATGTCATAATATTTTAACAACTCAAGCAATCTCCTTTGGCGAAGATTTAGATCTTTCTGTTTGAATATATATTGTAAACTCTTGTGGTCGGTAAAGACATCAACATGCACACCATACAAATAATGCCTCCATATCTTTAGAGCAAACACAACCGCCGCTAGTTCTAAGTCATGAGTGGGATAGTTCTTTTCATGAATCTTAAGTTGCCTTGAGGCGTAAGCATTGACTTTCCCATTTTTCATAAGGACACACCCTAGTCCAATCCTTGAAGTGTCACAATAAACCACAAACCCAACGGACCCTACCGGTAAGGCCAACACTGGAGTCGAGGTAAGTCTATCTTTCAGTTCTTGAAAACTCTTTTCACACACTTCGGACCATGTGAACTTAACCTTCTTTTGAGTCAAAGCCGTCAATGGAGAAGCAATCGAAGAGAACCTGTCAACAAACCTCCTATAATAACCAGCCAAACCCAAGAAGCTTCGAATATCTGAAGGTGATAAAGGTCTAAGCCAATTCTTAGCCGCATCTGTCTTCTTAGGATCTACCTCAATACCTTTATAGGAATCAATGTGACCAAGAAAAGTCACGGACCTTCGCCAAAACTCACACTTATCAAATTTTGCAAAGAGTTGTTGGTCCTTGAGAACTCGCAACACAATCCTCAAATGATCGGTATGCCCATCCTCACTCTTTGAGTAAATCAAAATATCATTAATGAACACAATCACAAACGTATCAAGGTATTATCTAAACACCCTATTCATCAAATCCATAAATGCGGCCTGATCATTCGTCAAGCCAAATGACATCACTAAGAACTCATAGTGTCTGTATCTAGTCCGAAAAGCCGTCTTTGGAATGTCATATTCCTTCACCCTCAATTGGTGATAACTCGAATGAAGAATCTTAGAGAAGTAACTCGCCCCTTGGAGTTGATCAAATAAGTCATCTATCCTTGGAAGAGGGTACTTATTCTTAATGATAACCTTGTTCAGTTGGCGGTAATCGATGCACATACGGAGTGAACCGTCCTTCTTTAGAACAAACAAAACTGGAGCACTCCATAGAGAGATACTCGGTCGGATGAAACCTTTATCCAATAAATCTTTCAATTGTTCCTTTAATTTCTTAAGTTCTGCGGAGCCATTCGGTAAGAAGGAATAGAGATAGGTTACGTATTGGGGAGAAGGTCAATATCGAAGTCTATTTCCCTTTCGGGAGGAACACCAGATAGATTATCGGGAAACACTTCTGGAAACTCATTAACAACGGGGGTCGACTCAAGAGTAGGGGTTTCAGAATCCACATCCCTCACCCTAACAAGATGGTATATGCAACCCTTAGAAATCATCTTTCTAACTTTAAGACAAGAAACAAATTGACCCTTAGGCATAGAGTTTCCCACTTTTCACTCTAGGATAGGCTCATTTGGAAATTGAAACCTAACCACTCGGGTCCTAATATCAATAAAAGCATAACAAGAATGCAACCAATGCATCATAAGGATAACATCAAAATCTAACATATCAAGCTCTACAAGATCAACATGATTGACTTTATGGGATAAGGAAACGAGGCAATTTCTATACTCTCTTAGCCACAATAGATTCACCAATAGGAGTAGAGACACAAAAAGAATCTAGCAATACATCTGGAAGAACATCAAATCTCATAGCCACATATGGCGTCACAAAAGACAAAGTAGCGCTGGGGTCAAGCAAAGCATAAACATCAAGATGAAAGACCTTCAACATATCGGTAACCACATCGGGAGAACCCTCTTGCTCTTGACGAGTCTGAAACACATAGAATCGGTTTTGCTTCGGATTCCCACTTGAACCTGTAAGATGTTAAGGTTAAGCCCATCGATAGTTATCTCCTTCACTCTTAGCCACTAAGGGACAATCCTTTATCTTGTGATCCATCTTACCATAACCAAAACATGCATTAGAACTGGCTAGACATTTACCCTCATGCTTTTACCCACACTTAGCACAAGTAGTTGATGAAAATCAACAACCACTACCTCCTCGAGGCTTAGGGTTAAACACCCTTTCTTTGTTGAACTTAGGAGGAGCATTGGAGGAACCTTGACCGGAAAACCTTTGCTGGAACCTAGAACGGCCACGTCCACCGGACCTTGAATGTGAGAAGTTACCATAACCGGTCTTAGCCCTCTTCGCCTCCCTAAATTTCTCCTTGAGTTTCTCCTCTTATATTTGTTGGGCATGCACCATGAGACAAGAGATGTCCATGTCATTGATAAGCATGGCGGTACGGTACTCCTTGACCACCATTTCGAACACCCCTGAAACAAGCTTACTCATTCTCGCCCTAGGATCGGCAACCATGGTAGGAGCATATCGAGACAATTGTGTGAACTTCAAAGCAATACTCCTTCACACTCAAGTTTCCTTGACGAAGATTGATGAATTCAAGTACTCTTGCCTCCCTCATCTCAAGGGGAAAGAACATATCAAGGAAAGCAACCTTGAACTTTTCCCAATCAAGAGGACCCGCATCATCCGCCCTCTCACTCTTCCATTGCTCAAACCACACTTGAGCCACACCCTTAAGTTGATAGGTGACCAACTCCGCCTTTTCCTCCGGCATCACGCCCATTATCATTAGCACCTTGTACACCTTATCAATGAACTCTAGAGGATCTTCCTTAACCTTAGAGCCATGAAACTTCGAAGGATTCATTCTAGTGAAGTCCCTCACTCTTGATGCCGTCGTACCCACATCTGGGTTCACGGGAGCCACAACCTCCCTATTGGCTTGAGTCGTCATGGCTTGATCCAACACTTGAAAAGCATCCCTAAACTCCACATTAGTCACTTGCTCGGCCAAAGGGTCGATCGGAACTTAAGAAGGAGCTTCTTGTTCCACATTCTCTCTCGCATTCCTTCTAGCATATGCCCTTCGATTGGCCATATCCTTAAACGCATAGGATAGTGATTAGGAGAGAGACATATAGAGTTAAACTCTATCGCACGACTTAAGAGTAATGGAATAAGTGAAGCCTCTCATTCATAAATGTGGCACGCTTCACACCCATGAATAAGACTCTACTCGATGTGGCTTATAAGACTTCCTAGGACCTTTCTAAGCCTTGTGCTCTAAATACAAAGTTTGTCATGACCTAAAGTACCCCCTAGACATGTCATGGCGTACAAGACCTCTAAAGGCCTCATACAAGCCACTTAGCACGCATAATACAAGATCATAGAAATTAAAGAGTTCAAAAGAAAACTTCATAACCAAAGAGTTTTATCAAAAGTAGCAGAAGTCTATACATAGTCTCAAATCCATCTAAACTCATAGAATGAAAGTTGGGACGTAACCCATACAAAGTTCAAAGAAAGTAAATGACATGAAAGATAAACGTGGCATTGTCCTCGAAATGTGAGGACTCACCAAGTCTTCAAGGTTCTTCTACTACAAGCTCTAGCCACGAGTGGATGGGGAGGAGTCGTCACACCCTACATCAATAAATCAATGTAGGCAAGAGTATGCGTTAGTACAAATATGTACCAACTATGATAACTATGCATAAAACCATAAGATCATGATAAAAAGGGGACATTTAATGACAACCAAAGACCAAGCTAAAACATGAGATAAAAGTGGTTAGAAATATAAGTCATAAAATCATGGTCAATGCAAGCTAAACATGCTTAAAACACTTATGAGATACTTTGAAAGTCGCTTTCGTTCATTATTGTCGGAAATTACCTTTAACCGACATTTAAGACCATGTAAGCTATTAACATGGAATCTGGTGTCTACCCCACACCGAAAAGAGGTGTTCTACTTGCCAAGGTAAGACCATGAACTTCTAACTTACGTAGATCCACTAGCTAATGTCTATCTAGACAATCATCCCATGGTGGCACGTAGTTTATGGGACATGGATAATTGCCTCTTGTCCCTTTCACTAGAATAGCTCCTTAACTTTGATTCAAGTTTATTTGAGAAAACCTTTCAACCCTTTATGAATCCTTTATGTGAGAAAAATCATTTCACATTCATGGTTTGAGTAATATGTGAGAAACACTTTCACAACTCAATATCAACATCAATTATGCTTCAATCTCAAAGGAAGTCTTAAATCATCATAAATTCTATAATTGAACATGCATATTTTCATAAAACCAATCTTTTGATCATTCATAACTTCATCATGAAATTCATAGCTTAAAGACATAAATCATGCATGGGCTCATGTATCTTTATCTCAAAATCATTCAATTTCCCCAATTCATCTTTCATAGTTCAAAACCTCATATTATGATCATAGTCGAGAAATCATGAAATTCATATGGGTTCATGGGGATTCAACTTAAAACATGAAATTCAACTCGATTCGTGCATAAAAAACCATAATTAAATCAATTTGATAATAATTTGAAATAACCCACATGATAGAAAAAAAACCCTAAATTCAATTGAGAATTCTTACTTTGAAAATTGGGGAATTTGGGGACCCTATGGAGGAAAGGACTCCATAGGTGAAAGTCATCATACCTCAATGCCAAAAGCTTGAAATCAATTGAGGATTGGGGGACTTGCCCCCCAAACCCTAGCTTTCTTCTTTTTCTTCTAGAGAAAGAAATATTTGGAGAGGTTTTGGGAATAGTTAAGAAGTGATTAGGAAGGGTAGAAATTAGGCTTAGAAGGCTTATATAGTGCCTAGGATTAAAGGGTAACCGACTTAGATTAGGAATATATTAATTAGGGAAAAAACCAAAAAGCCCTTCTAAAAAATTAACTGTTGGATCCCATCGATGACTTGACCTACGGTCTGTAGGTCCAACTACGGACCGTCGTGGTCAATCATCAGTAGGTTCAGAGACTATCAACTTTTGACCCTGCAATGACGGGATCCTATGTACGGTCAGTGGGTCAACTTACGGCCCCTACATGGCCACCATAAGTCCAACTCTTGGCCTTGAAATTTAACTAAGTATGGGTCTCACCTACGAGACCTACCTACGACTCGTACATAGAACGACGACTCGTCCTGTTGAACCGTATATAAACTACTGAAACTTAACATTTCAAAAACTTGGACAGTGCCACCCACGATTCCACCTACAGTGGTCTCGCTGGTACTGCACCAGAAAATTTTTGAAAACCTGGAATTTTTTCCTTTTCGAATCCGAGGTATTACAAAAATGAGTTTGAAGATCATTGAATTGAGAAACTAGGGTTAAATATCTAAAGGTGTTTAGACTATGGTCTGTACGATATAGAATAATAGAAAAAATGAGACACATACAGCAGTATAAGGTGAAAACATCATAGCATGTGTTTCATACTACGTGTTTCAAGTATCAGTGAAATAATGGTTCCCTGCTTCTTTATTGTGTGAGAACCCGAAAAGCTAGAATGACTTTTCAACAAAATACCCTTTGAACTTTTACTGTTCGTTGAAGTTTCAATCGATGTTGCTACTTCAGCATGTTACTAATAGCCATGAATGATTCGACAATGCAGTGCATGTCTAGGAAAGCAATTGAATTAGAACAGATAGATTTGAGTAGAAAGGAAAGACGATTAATTGAATAATAAACTTGTATACACAAGCCGGCTATTGCACTAACCATATTGGTATTGAGTGTAATTGTGTGTATAAAGTTAAACATGAACTCGAGTTAACCTTTTTAAGAGGATGAGGGATCGAATACACTAAGTAACTACTGGAGTAGTGAATGAAGTCTAGGGGTATTGTGAGTAAAAGTGTCCTTAAATTTGTAGTGAATTCTTCCCACATGTGATTGGATTCCTATGTAGAGCTTGTAAAACCTTAGAGGTAAGCTTTGATGCTCACAGGTCGCACGAACTATTTGTCATATGAATTGTGTGTCTAGTTGATGTTATATTGGCTTGGATCTAGTCCATCATGTGCGAAGTGGGAGATGTAAGTTTTTGGTGGGTTGTGGGTCGCCCATGTGGACCGACCTGATCGGATCTTACCTGACCCGATTCATTGGATAAGATCAAGTTTTGAAAAGAAGAGGGAACAGTTAGGAAGTTGTAACTATTCCAACTTCTCCTTTTAAAAGGAGACCTCTTCTTTTCAGAACAAAATAGACAGAAAATGTGAGAAAGTGAAAAAGTGCAAACATGTAAGTGAAAAGAAAAGCACAAAGAAAAACTAAACGTTGTCCTTTTTGCCAATATTCAATTGACAAAATCAAAGACACTTAGTTTGTGAACAAGAATAATCTTTATTTCCTAGTGATTCAAAGAGAGATTTGGAGCAATTCGTTTTGATAGCGAAATCGACATCAACAATTTTTGCTGCAAGTATTAAGATACACATCTTGTTGTTGTTTATCCCTTATAAAATTCTGTCAATGTAATGATCCGATTGGTCATTTTTTATATTTTTATAAAATTTACCATTTTGCCCCTTCGATATCGACCCCCGAGTTGTTCTTGATTGAATTTTGAAAGTTGGTTCCAAACTTTGAGTTAAAACTTGAGATTTTGGTAATTGTGTGTTTAGAAAGGCTTAAGTTACTTAAAAGTGGTTTTTGGAGTCTTTTAGAGTTTCGAGTGACAGAATGAAATTTCGTCGATTCCATTAGTTCCAGAATGTAGAATCTGATCGGTGAGCCTTGTCGGTTTTTGATTTTGAGTCCTTTTGAGGATTTGAGGTCTTAAGTTATGAAATTGTGAAGTTTTAGCCTTTGAGTTGACTTTGGTCAATATTTGGATGCTCGGATCGAAATTCAAAGAGTTTTGTTTGGATTTGGGGGATGATTTTAGGACTAGGAGTGGTCTTGGTTGATTTTTTGAGAGGTCCCGAGCTTATTTTGACCTTTTTAGGCGTTTATTAGATTCTTGTGATTTGCACGGATGTCAAATTTAGGAGACCTCAGATTCGTGTTTTGACAGTTCCACAGAGTCCAAAATGTCGAATATAATTGATTAGCATATCTGGTTTGTGTGTACGGGATTCCGAATGAATCCCAAGGGCCCTTTTGATGAATTTTAAGTTAGCTGGTTTTTTGGTTCTGGTGCATGACCATTTTGGTCATCGAGATTGCGTGGCTTCCTCATCGTGATCGCGTAGCTTTGGTCTGAGGTGCATCCCAATCGCGTAGGTCTTGCCGCAATCGTGATGGTCAAAATTTTAATGAGTTGGCTGTTTTACTCATCGCGATCGCGTGACTTCTGGTCACGATCGCGATAAACATTTGAGACCTGGCAGAATGTTTTTTTCCAAAGTCGGGGTTTCAACCCCATTTCTCCATTTTGAGTTTGGAAGCTTTGGGGAGGCGATTTGAACCAGATTTTTGAAGGAAAAGCTTTTGGGTAATAATTCTTAACTCTAAATCGTCAATTACCCATTATTATTATTGAGTTCATGAGTTTAAATCAAGCTTTTGAAATGAGAAATTTGGCGATTTCTTCAAGAACCCAAGAAATTAGTAAAATGATGATTTTGAAGTGGTTTTAATCCCTTTTTCAAAATGGTTTTATCAAATGAGTTCCTAAAGCCTTGAGTAATATTTTCAAGTATTAATTTTCGGGTTCAAACCTTAATTTCGGAATTGAATTTTGTGTTGATAGACCAATTTTTAAAGAATTGATGTGGGTAGTATTGTTTCTAGAAATTTATTGTGAATACTTGGTTGTTATAGATTGTGTGACTTTGGAAGTGATCCGAAAGGGGAAGACTCCACTCTTGAAGTGATTAATTAATTGATTTGAGGCAAGTGATCTCTTAAACTTTGCGATTTAGTTGAATTATTTATTGCTCTTCATTTCCTATGTGTTTGGAGTAATCACGAATGAGGTGAAGGGTTATAATTGTTCCACTTGATTAATGTAAACCAACAAAAAGGGGAAAAAATGAAAAGGCTTCTTGATGATCATGCTCAATTGTAAATTACCTTGTTGTGTCCCCTACGTGATTGATTGGTGAATTGCTTGAATGCATGTAAGTGGACTTGTGTGATATGAATTATTGTCTCTCCGTGTGGTGTTATATTGCTTGTGTGCATTATTTGATGAACACCGTGATGAGCTATGATGCCGAGGTCATTGACGGCAAATGCTATTTTGTGATAAAAATCAAAGGAAAATAGTTCCGGCTAGTGATATAAATGCCGAAGAAAAATGGTTCTGGTAAGTGAAATAATGTGAAAGTCGAAGGGAAATGGTTTCGACTAGTGATATAAATGCCGAATAAAAAATGGTTCCGGCAAGTGAAATAATGTGAAAGTCGAAGGAAAATGGTTCCGGCTAGTGATATAAATGCCAAAGAGAAATGGTTCCGGCAAGTGAAATAATGTGAAAGCCGAAGAGAAATGGTTCCAACAAGTGAAATAATGTGAAAGCCGAAGAGAAATGGTTCCGGCTAGTGACAATGTACCGAAGGGAAATGGTTCCGGCCAATGTAGACTTTGTGATCAATCTACTTGATGCATACATTTTGACTTTTTTGATGCATATGATTGATGTTATTTGTTGTGTTTGATTCGGTTTACTTGATATATGAGTTGAACATGTTGCTATTTGTGAATTGAGATGCCTAGTGCTTGAGAGTAAATGTTTTGATACTTATAGGTGGTTGAGATGTGATTCTCGATTTATGATCGTTGAGCCTTGAGACTTGTTATTGTAGAATTGTTAGGTTGGGCTGATTTCTGTTCAGATTGTAGTTTGTGGATGTTCGGTTGGGATGGAAAGGAGTATTCGAATTAGCTAGGTTGCTTGATGGGTACCGTGTTGGTGATACTCACTCCTTGCTTCTACACTTGTGTAGGTTCCAAGCCCAGACTTCCGTGATCTTCTTCTCCTCTTCGGATTTCGAAGCTTGTCAGGGATTTTGAGTGGTAACTGCTTGTCATCCAGCGGTTTCTCTTGCTCCTTACTTTATGCTTTGTTCTATTTGAGAAACAAAGACATTTGAGACTTGTAATTTTATTTCAAATTCTGTATTTACTTTAGTGGCTTGTACACGTGACAATCAGTTTTTGGGGTGTTGTTTAGAATGAATGAGATTTCCGCCTTTGTCTTGTTCTTGCTTTATTTATTTCCGCTTTTCTTTCGTTTTCGTCGGTTTAAGGCTGACTTGTCTTGGTGGGAGAGGACAAGTGTCATTACGTCCATTTTTGGGTCGTGACAGTCAACATGGCAAGAACTAGTTTGTTACGTTTCTTTTTAAGAAAATTAAATTATATTTGATAAAAACAAAATTAATAACACTTCTTATCAATTTTTTATTAATAAAATAGATACTCCTAATCTAAAAAAAAACCTCCCCTCCCAAGTTCTCCAATTCGAATTAGAGAAGGAAAGCTAAAAATAAATCGATTTTTTTTATATTTAAATATCTTTGATTACGTTTATTTTAAAAAAAACGTACTTCAAAAAAAATGATACAAAGTAGGATTATACAATCTGCTTCATTCAATGAAGACGAATACAAGTGTCCAGTATTTTGCTGAATTTAAAAGACCGTACTCTCATTCTCAAGTTACGCCATTGAAATTATCGAATTCT
Organism: Solanum appendiculatum; assembly: GCA_018342035.1. Classification (NCBI taxonomy): domain Eukaryota; kingdom Viridiplantae; phylum Streptophyta; class Magnoliopsida; order Solanales; family Solanaceae; genus Solanum; species Solanum appendiculatum. Next base: position 118,982 of record JAGDQO010000816.1, on the reverse strand, counting down.
AAAAGAAGAAGATGTGATAGAAATTTAGGTTTTAATTTACCGTCACCTCAGAGGAATTCTCAAGTTGAAGAAGATGAAAGTGATGATGTTGAAACTGAACCAAAATCTGTTAAACTAAAATTAGAGGCAATAAGTGAAAGAAAGGTACTGAAAATTTATGAATTTTACACTTTTCAATTCTTTGTTTATGCTCAATTTAGTTTATATGTTTACAATTACCGTCCTAATTTGTGTAGCATCCTTTCAATTTCGATAAGCAAAATAATTTTATCCTAATCTATGTGGTATTAATATCTCAAAAGGTCATTTAACTATGAGAATTTATCTATTAAAGTCATTAAATTTTATTTTATATCAATAAAATCACTCAACTTGAGGCTTTTATCTTTCAAAATTACTCAACTAAAGTTGGCATTAAAAAATCTAATATAACAAAATAACTTATCTTTTTTTCAAAATAATATCTCAAAAGATCACTCAACTTTGAAAATTTATCTAACAAAATCATTAAAATTTATTTTGTATCAGTAAAATCATTCAACAAAACTCGAGAGCAAGAGCATGGGCTAAATTTGGGCTAATTAAAATATGTTAGATTAATAAAGTTATGATTTTATTTAATGATTTATTTTTTCATGTTAATTTTTTCTTAATGATAAATAGGGTTTAACTATTTTATTAATGCAAAGATTTTAAACTGAGTAATTTATTGATACAAAATAAAGTTTAATGATCTTTTGAGATATTACCTCAGACCCAAAAAATATATAAAATTGGAACAAAAAATATACAATACGGAAGTTCTTTGGATTTTGACAAATAGCTAAGTTGGCTATAATAGTCTTTTAGGAGGCATGGAGGAATATATATATAAATTTTTTTATGTATATAAAGTATGTTCAACTTCTTTTGATCCTTTTTTGTGTATATTATTTTTTATATTATGAATCTATTTAGTAAACTTTTGACTTTGTGATTATAATGAGAGGAAGGATCAATTAGTAAATTGTTTATATATTGATCTATTATTTTCTTTTGGGAAATTTAATATTGGTTTTTTCTAAATTTTTGCCATTGCAGATAAGAGAAAAGTTGATGCATAATATAGAGAAGTTGACTCGATGTAGAGAATCCTTAAGAGGGTGAGTGAGTTTGTTAATTATTTGATAGAAATTATATTTTTATTTTTCAAAATTATCTTGTCTTTTGGGAGTTTTGAACTCTGTAACTTATAAATTACAAGTTTTAGCCGTGAAAATAGTTATTAAAACTTGCATTAAAGGTAGGTTATGTCTACCTCACAACCCTGGAGGTGCGGTCTTTCTTCAAATCCTATTAACACGGAATGCTTAGTTCATTGGGTTACTCTTTTTTGTCCTCTCTTTTATTGAAGGAAAACCCTGAGACAACGATAAAATTATCTCCATGTGACTTATGAATCACATTTTTAAACAGTGAAAACAATCACTAATGCTTGTATTACAATAAGTTGTGTCTCATCATGCCCCTTAGACTGCGTTCCTTCACCAAATCCTACAAATACGTGATGGTTAGTTCATCGGTCTACTCTTTTATTTTTGTCATGTGTTTACTCCCTCTTTTTTCTTGTCTAAAACTTCTTTTTCTTTGCCGGAATTGTGCAGAAGGTGGAGATAGTACAAAGTTACAATAACAAGCAAAAAGCTTACAATCTTGAGTTAAAAGCAATGAGAGAAAAGGTAACCAATGAAATACTTCATATCATTATCAGTTATTTTGATTTTCTGTAGTACTTCCTTACTTTTTATGGTGGGACAAAAAAGGTCAACTTAAGAATTCGATTTGTCAAGAAAATTATTCATTTTTTTTCAGATGAATTTTTCACTTTTTATTTGAAAATCAGTGTTTAACCATGAGAATTCTAATTCAGCTTGAAGTAGTATTTAAAATTTGGTAAATATAACTTGTTTTCCATCTCACTTTTCACTTTTAAAGTTATATTTAAGCACATTCAACCGTAAACATTATCTCAAATATTTTTTATAAAAAATATAATCAAATACAATTTTATTATGACGTTACTAAATTAGATTGATTACTTGCTAATTACAGGTAATGACGAACTTAAACGGACAAGAACTAGAGACCAACCATATGTTACAGTACCCAATGTGCCAATTGCCACAAGTACAGTCTTTTTCCTCATTTGCTTATGGATTAGGCTCTATGAACCATAAAGGCCCAATAGGAATTCATTACCATAAATATCAGTATCCAAATGTCATGACTCTATTGGTCATTTTTAGAAAATTACCATTTTACCCCTCCCGATTTTGACCCCGAGTTATTCTTGTTTGAATTTTGAAAGTTGGTTTTGATCTTTGAGTAAAAAGTTGAGAATTTGAGTAAGTTTGTAATTTTGAAAGACTAAGTTGCTTAAAATAGTTTTTGGAGTCTTTTGGAGTTTCGAGTATCGGAACAAAATTCTGGCGATTCCATTAGTTCTGGAATGTGGAAATTGATCCATGAGAGTTGTGGTTTCAAACTCAAAGTCGTTTTGAGAATTTGAGGTCCTAAGTTGTAAAATTATGGAAATTTAGCTTTTGGTTGACTTTAATCAACATTCAGGGTTCGAATGCTCAGATCTAAATTTTGAGAGTTCCATTGGATTCGAGCGATGATTTTAGGTCTAGGTGAGGTCTTGATTGATTTTTGTGAGGTCCCGAGCTTATTTTAGCTTTTTTATGTATTATATTAGTTTCTTGTGATTTTCACGGATGTCGAGTCAAGGAGACTTCGGATTCGTATTTTGATGGTTCTATTGAGTCCGGAATATCGAGTATAATCGATTAGCATATGTAGCTTGTGTGTACAGGGTTTTGAAAAAATCTCGAAAGTCATTTCGAAAGATTTTATGCATTGGGTGTTTTGCTGATTTCTGGTTCTGGTGCATGACTATTTTGATCATCGCGATCGCGTAGCATTGATCTGAGATGCATCACGATCGCGTGGGTCTTGCCGTGATCACGATGGTCAATTTTAATGAGGTTATTGTTTATTCATCACGATCGTGTGACTTTGGGTCGCGATCGCGATGAGCATCTGAGACTTGGACAGAATGTTTTTCCTAAAATCGGGGTTTTAACCCCATTTCACTATTTTGAGTTTTGGGAGCTTTAGGGTGGCGATTTGGACTAGATTTTCAAGAAAAAACTTTTGGGTAACGATTCTTAACTCTAAATCTTTAATTACCCATTATTATATTAGAGTTAATGTGTTCAAATCAAAATTTTGGATTGACAGATTGAGGGTTTGACATGAACTTAAATTTTTGAAGTAAATTGGGATTGTGAACTGATTTCAAATCCTTTTTCGAAATGTTTTGCACTAATGAGTTCCTAAAGCATTGAATATCATTTTAAAGTATTGATTTTCAGGTTCAAACCTTATATTCGAAATTGGATTTTGTGTTGATTGACCCATTTCTCTAAATAATTGATGTGGGTATTGTTGTTTCTTGAAATTTATTGTGAATACTTGATTGTTATAGATTGTGTGGCTTCAAAAGTGATTCAGAAGGGGAAAACTCAAGCTTCGAGTTGATTAATTGATTATTTTAAGGTAAGTGATCTCTTAAACTTTGCAAATTTAGTAGGATTGTCTACTTCTCTTCATTGTATGTGTGTTGGGGGAGTAATCGGGAATGAGATGAAGGGTTTATTGCTCCACTTAATTAATATTAACCAACAAAAAGGGAGAAAATGAAAAGGCTTCTTGATGACAATGATAAATTGTGAATTGCCTTATTGTGGCCCCTATTTGATTAATTGGTGAATTACTTGAATTGCATGAAAGTGGACTTGAATTGTATGAATTGTTGTCTCTCTGTGTGGTGTGATATTGCTTGTGTCCATTGATTGTGAAACACCATGGTGAGACATTTGATACAAATTCGAAGGGAAATGGTTCCGGCAAGTGATATTTTGTAGTAAGGCCGAAGGGAGATGATTCCGACTAATGATATAAATACCGAAGAGAAATGATTCCGGTAAGTGATATTTTGTGATAAAGCCTAAGGAAAATGGTTTCGGCTAGTGATATAAATACCTAAGGGAGATGGTTCTGACAAGTTATTTAATGTGAAAGTCGAAGGGAAATGGTTCCGGCTAGTAATATTGTGTCGAAGGAAAATGGTTCCAGCAAATGTTGACTCATATGATCAATCTACTTAATGCATTTGATTGACTTACTTTGTGCATACGATTGATCTATTTGGTGCATATAATTGATTCATTGATGCACATGATTGAGCCAATTGGTGTTTATGATTGGTCTAATTGATGCATGAATTGAACATGCTTGGTAACCGTAATTGATGTACTTGTTACCTGTAACCATATACTTAATAATTGTGATTGATAGACTTGATACTTGTGTTTGAACTACTTGATTCGTATCGCTTATTGACTTGTGTCTATTGGACTGTGAATATTGAGTTTTATAAATTGTGCCTTATAGAACTGTTAGGTTGGGCTGATTTCTGTGCAGGTTGTAGTTTGTGGAGGTTCGGTTGAGATGAAAGGAGTATTCGATTCTAGCGAGTATTCGATTCTAGCTAGGTTGCCTTGTTTATTAGGTTGCTTGCTGGGTACCGTGTTGTTGGTACTCACCCCTTGCTTCTACACTTGTGTAGGTTTCGAGCCCGGACCTGTGTGATCTTCTCCTTCTTCTCCTTCTGACTTTGAGGCTCGTCGAAGGACTTGAGAGATAGTTGCTTGTCATCCCGGTTGGCCCTCTTTTCCTTTTGTTATTTTTTGTTCTACTTGAGAAACAAAGACATTGAGACTTGTATTTGTCTTTCTAATTTTGTAATTACATTAGTGGCTTGTACACGTGACAACCAGATTTTAGGGTGTTGTTTAGAATGAATAAGTTTTCCACTTTTATCTTGTTCATGTGCTATCTTTTTTCATTTCTTTCGTTTCGTTGGGTTGAGACTGACTTGTCTTGGTAGGAATAAACAAGTACCATCACGTTCATTTTTGGGTCGTGACGAATGGTATCAGAGCCCAGTTTCGTAGGTCTCACATGTGTACAAACCAAGTCAAAGTAGAGTCTCGAGGATCGACACGGAGAAGTTTGTACTTATTTTTAAGAGGCTATGAAGACTGTTAGGAAACTTCCTTTTGTTCATTCTTTCTTATCGTGCGTGGTTGCCTTCGCTGGTCCTGAGTTGCCGCGTGTTGTTTTCGTAGATGCCGAAGACCAAAGCTTCTGTTTCCAGTGGTAGAGGGGAGGCAGTCCCAGAGGTAGCTGTTGAGACCCCAACTAAGGGTAGGGGTAGGGCCAGAGCTAGAGGTTGTGCTTGTGGAGTAGCACTGGATAGAGGTCATGCCCGTGGAGCGGCATCAGCCAGAGGCAAAGCTAGAGAGGCTTCACTTGAGCCATAGGTTGAGGTTGTTGAGGACCAGGTTCCTGCTGGGTTTGGAGCTCCCTTGTTTTAGGACACTTTATTGAGGATGTTTGGTGTACTGGAGAACTTCTCTCAGGGTGGTACGACAGGTACACCACATGGTTCTCAGACTGGATTAGGAGTGCAGACTCCAGGTCAGCAGCAGACTTCGGGTATTTAGGATTAGGTAGGTCAGCCACCGGTGGTTCCGGCACTGGTTGTGGGTGTTCAAATTGCTCGTGAGGTTATTTTGACAATAGCTGAGCAGCAGTGTAATGAGAAGTTTCAGAAGATGAAACCACCCTAGTTTCAGGGTGGTAAGAGCAAGGATGCTCATGAGTTCTTGACTTTGTGTCACGAGATACTTGAGGTATTGGGTATGGTAGATGCTCGTGGTATTTGTTTTGTTGCACTTCGGCTGTGTGGACGCGCCAGAGAGAGGTGAAGGACTTTTGGGAAGTCTAGACCAGTTGGATCTCCTCCGATTGGGTGAGATGTGTTCTCTAGTGCTTTCTAGGATAACTTCATTCCTTGGAGCGTGAGGGAAGAGAGTAGACTGAGGTTTGAGGACATGAGATAGGGCAGTATATCTGTGACTGAGTATGAGACCCGTTTCTGCGAGCTTTTTAGGCATGCTATGACTATTGTTCTCGATGAGGCAGAGAGAGTTCACAGGTTTGTGAGGGGGTTTACTTTCTCTACCAAGTCGTATGTGTTCCGAGTAGCTAGAGAGGGGACTTCCTTCCAGTCTATTGTGAGCACCACCAAGGAGGCGGAGTTGATGCTTTTAGAGGAGTTTGGAGAGCCCAAGAGAGCACGTTATTCTAGTTTGTTTTTTGGTGCCTCATCTGGAGGCAGGGGTTCACATAGAGGTAGTGGCTCCTTTCAGCATCATGGTCCAGTTCATGCATCTATGCCAGCAGTTGAAAGTGGTCAGTCATCCCGAGGGTTTGGAGGTTCTGGTCGAGGTGGCCATGGTAGCTCATCTGGTTTGCAGCAGTAGTAATCCATGCCAAGGTCTTGCTATATTGTGGGGATTCAGGTCATATGATTCGGCAGTGCCCTCTACAGACTAACTCAGGGCCCCAGCGTACTTATTCAGCTGCTCAATCTAGAGATTCAGTGCCTTCAACCAGGGGTCGAGGCAAAGGTCAGTCCGACAGATGTGGCAGGACTTCTGGTAGGGGTGTTTTAGCTCCGCAGGGTGGAGGTAGGGGTCTTACTCAGGCTGTAGGTGGCTGAGAGGGCCAGTGTTATGCTTTTACAAGAAGAACTGAGGTCGAGATTTCTTATGTTGTGATCACAGGTATTGTCCCAGTTTGCCATTGACTTGTGTCTGTATTATTTGATTCAGGGTCTACTTTCTCATATGTGTCTACCTATTTTGCTACTGAGTTTGATATGATGTCTGATTGTATGCCCGTGCCTATTCATGTTTCTACACCAGTGGGTGAATCCTTAGTGGTGGATCGAGTGTATCGATCTTGTCTTATTTCTTTGGCGGAGTATGATACTTGGATAGATTTGATCATTTTGGGGGTGGTAAACTTTGATGTTATTTTGGGTATGGATTGGCTCTCCCCGCATCATATTATTCTAGATTTTTTTTTCTAAGATTGTGACCTTAGCAATTCTCGGTGTCCCGAGAGTTGAATGGATGGGTGCTAGTGGTTCTTACCCTAGCAAGGTTATCTTCTTGATTCGAGCTCAGAGATTGGTTGATAGAGGGTGTTTATCCTATTTGACTTTCATTCGGGATACTAGTGTTGATCCACCTCCCATGATTTCTGTGCCCGTGGTTAGAGAGTTTTCAAATATGTTTCCTACTAATCTTCCAGGTGTTCCTCTGGATAAGGATATTGACTTTGCTATTGATTTGGAGTCGGCCACCAAGCCCATCTCTAGTCCTCCTTACTGTATGGCTCCAACTGAGTTGAAAGAACTGAAGGAGCAGCTACAGGATTTGTTGAGTAAGGGGTTCATTCGCCCTAGTGTTTCTCCGTGGGGTGCTCCTATGTTGTTTGTAAATAAGAAAGATGAATCCATGAGGATGTGTATTGATTATCGGCAGTTGAACAAGGTAACAATGAAGAACAAGTATCCTCTTCCTCGTATTGCCAACTTTTTTGATCAGCTTCAGGGTGCATCTCTATTTTCTAAGATTGATTTGAAATCCGGATATCATCAGTTGAAGAATAGGGCATCGAATATCCCTACGACACCTTTCAGGACTCGTTATGGGCACTATGAGTTTCTTGTGATGTCCTTCAGTTTGACTAATGCCTCTGCAGCGTTTATGGAGTTGATGAACGGGGTGTTCCTACCTTATTTGGACTCTTTTGTGATAGTCTTCATTGATGACATCTTGGTGTACTCCAAGACTAAGGAGGATCATGATTGGCATTTGAGGATTGTGCTCCAGAGATTGAGGGAAGAGAAGTTATATGCCAAGTTCTCAAAGTGCGAGTTTTGGCTTGATTCTGTTGCATTTCTATGACACGTGGTGTCCAAGGAGTGTATTAGGGTGGATCCAGCCAAGATAGAGGCAGTTAGAGGTTGGACCGAGCCTACTTCAATTACTGAGATTTAGAATTTTGTGCGGCTAGCAGGTTATTACAGGTGATTTGTTCAGGGCTTCTCCACTATTGCATCTCCCTTGACCATATTGACTCGGCAGAGTGTTAGCTTTCAGTGGTATGATGAGTGTGAGGAGAGCTTTCAAAATCTCAAGACCTTGTTGAATTCCGCTCCTGTTTTGACTCTACCTGAGGAGGGTGTAGACTTTACCATTTATTATGATGCTTCTGGAGTTGGATTGGGTGGTATTCTGATGCAGAAGGGGAAAGTGATCGCCTATGCTTCTAGACAGTTGAAGACCCATGAGAAGAATTATCCTACTCATGACTTAAAGTTGGCAGCTGTAGTGTTTGTGCTAAAACTGTGGCGACATTATCTTTATAGGGTTCATTGTGAGGTCTTCGCTAATCATCGGAGTCTTCGGTACATTTTCAGTTAGAGGGATTTGAACTTGAGGCAACACAGATGGCTTGAGTTACTGAAGGATTATGATATCACCATCTTGTATCATCCGGGGAAGGCTAATATGGTGGACGATGCTTTGACTAGGAATACTTCTAGTATGGGGAGTCTTGCCGCTATCAGTGTTGAGGAGAGACCATTGGCTAGAGATGTTCAGAGTTTAGCCAACAGTCTTGTCCGATTACAGATTTCTATGGAGACTGGTGGTTTGATTGCTTTTATAGAGGCCCGTTCTTCCTTAGTTGAGCAGATTCGTGAGCATCAGTTCGATGATGATAAGTTATGTCTCTTTCGAGACAAAGTGTTGAGAGGGGAAGCCAAGAAGGATATCCTTGATTCTGATGGAGTCTTGAGGATTGGAGGCTGGATTTGTGTGCCCAAGACGGGCGAGTTCATTAGATTGATTATTGATGAGACTCATTGTTTTCGATATTTCATCCATCCGGGAGCAGTGAAGATGTGTCATGATCTAAGTTAACATTATTTGTGGTGTGGCATGACGAGAGATATTGCATACTTCATTTCTAGGTGTTTGACTAGCCAACAGATCAAGTGTGAGCACCAGCAACCCGGAGGCATATCTCAAAGGATGCCTATTCATAAAAGTGGGAACTGATCACTATGGACTTCTTTGTGGGCTTGCCTACCACGGTGGGTGGTTATGACTCCATTTGGGTTGTTGTTGATAGGCTGACCAAGTCTTCCTACTTTATCTCGGTTCGGGTGAAATATACGACGGAGAAGTTAGCGGAGTTGTATATCAATCAGATTGTGCGACTACATGGAGTCCTAGTTTCTATTGTCTCTGATCGAGATTCCTTATTCACTTTCCATTTATGGAAGGCATTGCAGCATGGTTTGGGTACTCGGTTAGATATGAGTACAACCTTTCACCCTTAGATAGATGGTCAGAGCGAACGATTCAATTGTTGGAGGATATGCTCCGAGCTTGTGTGATCGATTTTGGTACTAGATGGGATCGGCATTTTCCCTTAGTAGAGTTGCCTACAATAATAGTTATCACTCCAGTATTCAGATGGCCCCATTTGAGGTGTAGATCTCCGATCAGTTGGTCTGATTCGACTAAGATGGACTCTCTAGATACTAACTTGCTTAGAGATGCTATGGAGCAGGTCTGTATGATTCAGGATAGAGTGTTGACAGCCCAGAGTTAACAGAAGAGTTATCCAGACCAGAGAGTTCGAGCCCTAGTGTTTATGAAGGGTGATCATGTTTGGCTTCGAGTGTCACCCATGAAGGGTGTGATGAGGTTCGAAAAAAAGGGCAAGCTTAACCCTAGATTCATTGGACCTTTTGAGATTTTGAGTCAAGTGGGAGAGGTGGCTTATAAGTTGGCCTTGCCACCTAGCTTGTCAGTTGTTCATCTTGTTTTTCATGTCTCCATGCTTCGAAAGTACGTACCGGATGAGTCTTATGTACTTTCTCTTGATTCAGTTAAGTTGGGTCCAAACTTATCTTTTGAGGAGGAGCCTATAGCCATTTTGGATAGGTAGGTTTGAAAGCTTAGGACCAAGGAGATTTCTTCAGTGAAGGTGCAGTGGAAGCACCGTTTAGTCGGTGAGGCGATTTAAGAGGTAGAGTTAGATATGCGTGCCAAATATCCTTACCTTTTTTAGGCTTCAGGTACTTTCTTTTGCTTTATGTTCGGAGATGAACATGATTTTTAATGGTGGATAATGTAATGACCCAGTTGGTCATTTTTGGAAAATTACCATTTTACCTCTCCTGATTTTGACCCCAAGTTATTCATGTTTGTGTTTTGAAATTTGGTTTTGATCTTTGAGTAAAAAGTTGAGAATTTTTTGAGTAAGTTTGTGATTTTGAAAGACTAAGTTGCTTAAAAATGGTTTTCAGAGTCTTTTGGAGTTTCAAGTATCGGAATAGAATTCTGTTGATTTCATTAGTTTCAGAATGTGGAAATTGGTCTATGAGAGTAGTTGGTTTTAGATTCGGAGTTGTTTTGAGGATTTGAGGTCCTAAGTTGTGAAATTGTGGAAATTTAACATTTGGGTTGACTTTAGTCAACATTCGGAGTTCGGATGCTCGGATCGAAATTCTGAGAGTTTCGTTGGATTTGGAGGGTGATTTTAGGCCTAGGTGAGGTCTTGGTTGATTTTTGTGAGGTCCCGATCTTATTTTAGCCTTTTTAGGCATTATGTTAGTTTCTTGTGGTTTTAACGGATGTCGGGTTAAGGAGACCTCAGATTTATGTTTTGACGGTTTCATTGAGTCTAGAACATCGAGTATAATGGATTTGCATATGTGATTTGTGTGTACGGGGTTCTGAACGAATCTCGAAGGTCCTTTCGAAAGATTCTATGCCTTGGTTGTTTTACTAGTTTCTGGTGCATGACCATTTTGGTTATCACGATCGCGAGGCTCCCTCATCGCGATCGCGTAACATTGATCTGAGATGCATTGCTATCGCGTGGGTCTTGCCGCGATTGCAATGGTCAATTTTTTTTTACTCATCGTGATCGCGTGACTTTGGGTCGCGATCGAGATGAGCATCTAAGACCTGGATAGAATGTTTTTACTAAAATCGGGGTTTCAACCCCATTTCACCATTTTTTTAGTTTTGAGAGCTTTGGGGTGGCGATTTGGACCAGATCTTTAAGGAAAATTTTTGGGTAACGATTCTTAACTCTAAATCTTCAATTACCTATTATTATATTGGAGTTTATGTGTTCAAATGATTGATAGATTGAGGGTTTGACATGAACTTGAATATCATTTTCAAGTATTGATTTTTGGGTTCAAACCTTATTTCTGGAATTGGGTTTTATGTTGATTGGCTCATTTCTCTAAATAATTGATATAGGTATTGTTGTTTATGAAAATTTATTGTGATTACTTGATTGTTATAGATTGTGTGGCTTCGGAAGTAATTCGGAAGGGAAAAACTTAAGCTTCGGGTTGATTAGTTGATTGTTTTAATGCAAGTGATCTCTTAAACTTTGTTAATTTAGTAGGATTGTCTACTTCTCTTCATTGTATGTGTGTTGGGGGAGTAATCGGGAATAAGGTGAAGGATTTATTGCTCCACTTAATTAATGTTAACCAACAAAAAGGGGGAAAATAAAAAGGCTTTTTGATGATAATGATAAATTGAGAATTGCCTTGTTGTGGCCCCTATTTGATTGATTGGTGAATTGCTTGAATGCATGAAAGTGAACTTGAATTGTATGAATCATTGTCTCTCAGTGTGGTGTGATATTGCTTGTGTGCATTGATTGTGAAACACCATGGTGAGACATTTGATACAAAGCCGAAGGAAAATAGTTTCGGCAAGTGATATTTTGTGATAAGGCCGAAGGGAAATGGTTTCGTCTGGTGATATAAATATCGAAGAAAAATGGTTTCGGCAATTGATTTTTGTGATAAAGCCGAAGGTAAATGGTTCCGATAAGTGATTTAATGTGAAAGCCGAAGAGAAATAATTTCGACTAGTGACATTTTGCCGAAGGCAAATGGCTCCAACAAATGTTGACTCTTGTGATCAATCTACTTGATGCATTTGATTGACTTACTGTGCATATTATTGATCTATTTGGTGCATATAATTGATTTATTGATGCACATGATTGAGTCAATTGGTGTTTATGATTGGTCTAATTGATGCATGAATTGAACATGCTTGGTAACCGTAATTGATGTACTTGTTACCTGTAACCATATACTTAATAATTGTGATTGATAGACTTGATACTTGTGTTTGAACTACTTGATTCGTATCGCTTATTGACTTGTGTCTATTGGACTGTGAATATTGAGTTTTATAAATTGTGCCTTATAGAACTGTTAGGTTGGGCTGATTTCTGTGCAGGTTGTAGTTTGTGGAGGTTCGGTTGGGATAAAAGGAGTATTCAATTCTAGCTAGGTTACCTTGTTTATTAGGTTGCTTGATGGGTACCGTGTTGTTGGTACTCACCCCTTGCTTCTACACTTGTGTATGTTTCGAGCCCTGACCCGTGTGACCTTCTCCTTCTTCTCCTTCTGACTTCGAGGCTCGTCGAAGGACTTGAGAGGTAGCTGCATGTCATCCCGGCAGGCTCTCTTTTCCTTTTGTTATGTTTTGTTCTACTTGAGAAACAAAGACATTGAAACTTGTATTTATCTTTCGAATCTTGTAATTACATTAGTGACTTGTACACATGACAAACAAGTTTTGAGGTGTTGTTTAGAATGAATAAGTTTTCTGCTTTTATCTTGTTCTTGTGTTATCTTTCCGCATTTTTTTTATTTCATTGGGTTGAGGTTGACTTGTCTTGGTGAGAATAGGCAAGTGTCATTACATCTATTTTTAGGTCGTGACACCAATGGGCCACCTTCTACAAGCACAACCCATGCTCTCATCTACTAATGGATTGGGCTTTGTGAGCTATAGAGGCCCAATAATAGTTATGCCTAATTTCAATGTCTTCACCATGAACTCACTGTCTCCCTTTGAAAATAATAAGACATTGCTGAAAGAGAGGCCCAATATGCAGAAGCTAGGAGAAAGAGGAGGATGAAAAGAATTGAAACTAAGAGATCATCTGGTTTAATAGATAATTAAATTTTGTGTAATTCATTTTAAATATTTTATTATTATTATTTTTTCTTTAAAAATTTTCAAGCGATCCATTTTCTTATCTCATGATAAGGTGTAAGATGGACATCACATCTCGTGAAACGAGAAGTTTTGATAGAATTATTTGATGAGGAATTACATATATAGCTCAAGTGGTTGGGAGAATTGTAAATGAGTATTTTTTTTGTAATGAAGTTTGGTTTACATATCACTACAAGAAATTTACCTTTTTGTTGTGACGAAAGTTGCCACAAATGCTCCCAAAGTCGCCCCTAAAGCTTTATAGCAGCGATAACTGCACAGGAAGTCGCCACAATAAATACGCATCTGTGGCGACATTTATTGCCACCAAAGGTAAATAAATATGCCACAAAAATATTTTTACAACACACATTTGGCCAAGTCGACACTGAAATAAAGGTTTTACTGGCGACATAATCACCACAAACGCTCAATCTAAACAGTGATGACTTTTATCCTCAATTAAAAGTATATATTAGTAGCAATTCTTATCGCTACATTATAGGGGTGTTCAAGATTTGGATAAAAACCGATCCAAACCGAAAAATCGAACCAAACCGATTAAATAAATCGATTTTATTTGGTTTTGGTTTTAGATTTTTAAAAATCGATAGTATTTGGGTTGATTATGATTTTGTTCGAAAAAAATCGAAGAAATAACCATACCGATAAATTATATACATATATTTAATTATTATACATACATAATATATTAATTTTATAAACAATTTAAAAGATCTTATATCTGTTTTCATCAAAATTTATTTATAGTTTACTATGAAAGCAAAAATGCCCAAGGTGAGAACATTTATCTTATTGGTTTCATGTATATGAGTGTCTATAACAATTCTTTGTGGGATTGAAAATGTCATTGTCTCTTCCTTCTAGGTCAAGATAATGAATTTTTAAGTTTTATTCATAGTAAATTCAATGATTGAAAGTTATGTAATGTCAGTCATTCTAAATATTTTTCATTTTGAATGGATTGTTGTCACTTTTTACATGTTTTGAATGAACTGTTTCTTTCATTTTTGTCTATGGTTAACAACCGAACCAAATCGAACCGAAACTGATTACAACCAAACCGATAAATATATATTATATTTGATTTGATTTGGTTTTGATAATTTTAAAACCGATTAAGTTGGTTTGGTTTTGGTTTTGACCAATAACCGATCCAAATCGACCCGTCCTATGTCATGGAATGTATATTGATAATAATTGGCACAAAAATAGTAAGTGAATCATTTAGTTACACACATTGAATTATACTCTTTGATTTAAAACTACTAAGAAGGTAAATATTTTAGATGTCATAATTTGTTACGACCCAAACTACCCCTAGATGTGATAGGTGTGATACCGCCCTCGAACCATGAAGACTCACCACTGACAATCAGAAGCCTGAGCAATCCAATCTAACTGCAATCGGCGTCGGACACTATATTATGAAACAATATAGACATAAGAGATATATGTATCAATACTTTCACTACAAGAAAATTATGAAACTAATATAAGCATAAGAGATATATGCACCAGTGCTTTCACTACAAGAAAATAGGTTTTCAGTGACGAACTTTAGTGGCGACCAATAATGGCATAACAAATAAGGATCTTTGGTTGTCTTTCTGCATCTCACTCTTCCTCATTCAAATGGAGAGCTCTTTTTCTTTGAGATTTTCCCCTAAATCTTCAAGTATTTGCCCAAAATCTCTTCCCTGATTCTTCATTTGCCCAAGATTTTGCCTAAAATCTCTTCTCCGATTCATCGTGTGAATATATAGCTTTACCTCTCTGCATTGAGCCCAAACCCTAATTTATTGGGTTCTTAGGAAATCACTCAGTTTCTATTGAAGGTAATCACTCTCCCATTTGAAATATTAGACCTATTTTGAGCTTTGAAGCAATTTTGTTATTTGACATGTTGACGATTTTGTTTGTTTGAGACATAGTAAAGTGAAATCTAAAGTCTCCTAGTTTAGTTTTTCCTTTGTGATGGGTCGATTCTTGCTGGGTTTTTTGTGGGTAGTATTATTCAACACATATAAGATGCTTGGAATACATTCTTACTTTTAAATTCTGAACATTTTTAGGTTTATCTGTTGCTAATCGGCTATGTATTCATTTATTTTTGGATAATCTTCTTAGATATTTAACTATTAAAATTGCTTTAAACTGCTTTGTGCTTGATAAACTTGGTTCCATTCCTTCCTTGAATGAGAAAAGCAAAAATGACCCGAAGAAATGGAATAAACAAAGGTCCATTCTTGTTTTGTTTCGGTTCATTGTAACTTAGCTTTTTCTTCTGATATATTAATTTGTGAAACTCTTTTTTGTATACTGAAATTTCCAGAATGTTAATGCCGTGATTTAAGGAAAAAGATTGTTTCTTTAGGTAAAAGATTCAGGGCATTTTCTTAGTCACCCTTTTTGGTAGACTAGCAGTAGTCATACTAATTTTCCTTAGATGAGATTTTGTTCAACCTTATTTGTCTAAAAGTTTATGAGAAAAGGTTGTTGAGAAGGTACTGCAACCACGAATTCCACATATATACTGTAACTTTGAGAGATTCCCCCTAAGAGAATTAGTTTGTATGTTTATCTAATAAATAGGACTATTAGTATTTAGATTATCTTTGCCTTTTCTTTTCTTTTAGTATTGTCTTTCGTTTATATTTGTGCGTTGTTGCTTGATGAGGTAAATGTGGTTACAATTTTTTCTGTGATGTTTTAGAAAATGACCGGATTCAAACGAGGTAGAGGTGGAAAGGGTAGTGGACGATGCAAGATTGAAGGACGACCTGCCAATTTTAGAGCGTCGAATTCAAATGTCAACCTGTCATTAACGCCATGGTAATTTCCCAACCGAAATTACCGCTGTCACCATCCGTCTTGTTCATCGGTTCATCTCCATTGCCGTTCGTCTCTTTCACTGTGAACTATCCCTCCTTTGTTCCTTTTCCACCACCTAAAACTTCCACCAACAAGCAGTTCCACGAATGGATATAGCCTTTAATTTTGCCTAATTTTGAATAGCAAGGTTAAAAATAGTATTTAACCCGAACTTGACCTGCATTTAGCCCAGTTTCGTATCTATACTTTTGGCAAATTTATCTTCTTCATCTCTATCTGCGGCGAATTTCATCTTTTCCGGCGAAATTGACTTGTAAGTTCCCTATTTGTAAACTATTTTCCTTTTCATTAAATTGATGTTAGGACTTTCACAGTCTTTTAGGAGTTATATAACACAAATTGTTGATAAAAGTAATTTATGGGATGATCGCTGAGTTTAATTAGTTTATGGATTTACATTTTGCATCAATTGAAAAATGTGAGTAATTCCAGAGCTAAACAGGCTTATTGTTCATGATCCTGTCCTATTTTGTTTGTTAGGATTATTATTTCAGGAGTCAAATAGAAATTTCTTCTTTGACTGTGATTTCTTCAATGATATTCTAAATTTCGCAATTGTAAAGATTATGATTTATAATACTTTATATGTAGTTCTAAATACGCAACAATAGCTACTTACCCCTACCTTGAGAGACTGAAGTAGACCCTCGGCTCTAGGAAAAACATTTCAAAGCAGGTAGAGTAGTTCTAAATGTGCAAAAAGAAAAATAAAAAATAAAAAAATAACAATGAATCAATGTCCCAACTCACCCATTAAGTTAGGATATTGGTGTCATGCTCTAGACTCCCACCATTATTTTTGGGACGGCGCATATTTTTTTTCTCTCTTTGGTTGCAGTGTTCTTCTGAATGATAATCTTGTTCTAAGCATTTTTGCACCTTTAGACATAAAGCCGTGAATGAAGACTACTAAAGTATGATCGGACAAGCAAGAGACTGCAGTTATACTTAATAAGCCATACTCCAACATGTAGAGTTTACTTTTTGCAATAGTCATGCGGCTATAGCTCCCTCCCATTCGTTTCAAATTGCAAAACAAGGTCTTCTGCATGTTCAATGGAGTTGTTGATTTATCATCTTGATATTCCTTGCTTTTCTATTTTCTTGATGACCGTGGTATCCGGCCAGTTTTCACACAGCTCAACTAATTCCATTGGATATCTATCACCTCCCACCAGCAACATGTACCAAGTAACTCTGTCCTCTAAGGCTAGGGTAGACGGGAAGAATCACTTAAGTATTTTTTGTCTCCGTTGGGATTCAAACTTGAGACCTTATAGCTCTCAACCACTTCATTGACCACTAGGTCACACCCTTGGATGCCTTGATATTACTTGTTTTGATGGCTTAAGTTTAGCGTTTTGATAAGTTTTCTTAACTGAAGATTGGGAATACTTTGGCCTGACTCAACTTTTATTTGGTTTGCTTATGTCATCTCATTTTTAGAATGGAAAGAATACATCACGTTTTCTCTGTCGATCTTCTTGAAAGATATGCGACAAAAGGCCGTGGAGCCATTACATGCATGGCGACTGGCAATGATGTCATCGTTCTTGGAACCAACAAAGGCTGGGTGATCAGACATGACTTTGGAGTGGGTGATTCTTATGGTACGTCTGCATAAAAGACTCAGTTCTAATGGAAATTTGAACAAAGACACCATGCTCTTACCTTGTATCTTAAAGATTCGTGACGTGCATATCTGTAATTGGTCTTTTAATTCCTTTTTGAGCTTAAAAGTCTCATATCCCTGACGCTTTTATGTCTTTAGCATAATGTTTCTTTCTTTCGTTCTCTCTTTTTCTGGATAGAGGTTTAGCATAATGTTTCTTATGCTATAATTGATTGGCTGGAACAGGGTAGACTGGTAACATCCAATATTGTTGTCTTATTAAGGAGTTAAAATAGCAGTCATAAAATAAAACCCAATGAAATATTAAAATGTGATGAACATGCTTGGAGTTGTGTGGGGGGGGCGGGGGCATTTATTTATACTTTTCCTGATAAAGAACATGCATGGAATTGGTTTTGAGAGAATGCTCATGTAGTTGAATGAATCTCACACAAATAATGCCTCCTCAGTAGATCACATTCAAACTTTGGTGCTCACATTTGGATGCTGATGGTGTCAAAGCTCATTTTCTAGCACTTTCAGAATTAGCTATGATGGTCTTTTTATCATTTTTCATTCAATTTCATGGCTCTCATTTTATGTCTTTTAGTTCTACTCTTTTTCTTCTTTTTTACATTATGAAAGTGTTGAAGCATTTCTCACAAACAAATTTAAAGTTGAAGCTTTCAAGTCGAGCTTTATGAGGCAGATGATTTCACAGAGTTTGATGTTGGCTGGGGTGATGGTCGATGTCTTCTGATGGTGTTCATAACGAACTATAATTTTACATAGGCAGGGGGAGAGAGATATAGAGAGATGGTGTTCTTCTCTTCCTATAATTTTATAGGCTAGGGAGACCTTCTGACTTGCCCTTTTAGCTCTTACGCTTTTTTCAAAACAATTACTAGTTAGATTTTGTGACAGAAAAGATTGACCATGTATGAAGGTCTTATAAACGTAAAAGCCTTAAGTTTTTCTTAGAACACTTAATGGTAGTGACTTCAAATAAAGAGTATACTAAGTACTTCCTTGCACATTTGATGCTTATTTGGTTTTACGTTACTTTTGGCAAGACAGACCTTTTGCTATTTTCTTATACAACTTCATTCTCCTTCCTTTTGTGGAACATGTGCTTTGTGTTAGGTTGTTGGTTTAAGGGATAATTCACTATTTTAACCTATCAGGAAAAAAGGAGGAAGAATTCACTGTTTTAGCCCTTTGCATTTGGCAAGAGTTGATGCAAGAAAGTTCAACAAGTAGCTTTGATGCATTTTTTTCTGGAATGGAGAGTGATTAGAATATGATTACGGCCTAAAGCAGAACGAACATTTGAGACCTACTGATGTGACCTAATGATCAATAAAGTGGGATGAAGATCATGAGAAACAAGGCCTTTCTAAAAAAAAATCATGAGAAACAAGGGTTCGAATCCCTGTAGTGGTGGGGCAAGCACTACGTGATATTCCCCCATCTATCTAAGTGTTGATGGACATAGTCACCCGGTACTTGTGTTGGTGGATGGTAGCCAGTACCTGGTAAATTAGTCAAGGGGCGCACAATCTGGCCCATACACTACCTTTGTGCCCAAGAAAAAAAGATTAAGAGAAAATAGGCAATAGCTCTTTGAAGTGTATATTCAAGGTTTTGGATGGTATGGTTTAAAGTATTCCTACCATGCTTTGTTGTAATTTAAACATCTTGTGTGTTATTGTGTCTTAATCTTTTATTCCTTGGCAAATATGATCTTTCTTTTTTTGAACTTTTTCCTTGAACAAAGAAAGATCACTGGGATGCATTGCATACTGTGAACTTGGTTCTACTTTTCTTTTGTTCGGAGAGAAGTGAAACTTTCCTTGTCTCGAGGTTATTTGTTTATGACGCAACTTAAAAAGAGCTTCAATTGAAATTTATGAATGTTGTGCTATGTGACCTCTGGGGAATGCTTTCTTGAATCCAGTGTTGACTGTGATTAAGGTTTGGACCTCTACATAACGAAGCATATCTTGGTGGCACTTATGTTACACTACTTGTGTCAGATCTATAAGGGAAATAGGTTAATTGTATTGAATTGTTTTTGCAGATATAGATCTCTCCGTTGGCAGGCCTGGGGAACAATCAATTCATAAGGTTTTTGTTGACCCTGGAGGGAGCCACTGTATTGCCACTGTTATTGGTAGTGGTGGTGCCGATTCATATTATATTCATGCTAAATGGACAAAGCCTCGTATTTTGAGCAAACTAAAAGGTCTTGTTGTCAATGCTGTCGCCTGGAACAGACAACATATAACAGAAGGTAGGTCAATGCTTCCTAATTTAGGACACTCAGAACAGTTATGCTTTCTTTTTCTTCATTTTAATTGTGGATAATGTTTCAGCTTCAACTAGAGAAATCATTTTGGGTATGGACAATGGTCAACTTTACGAGATGGCTGTAGATGTAAAGGATAAAATGGAGAAGTACATTAAGTTACTATTTGAACTTAAAGAACTACCTGAGGCATTCACTGGTTTGCAGGTTCAGTGCTTTCTAGTTTCTTTTTTCCTTATTTTCCTAATTTTAACTTCTTTCCCCAAAAAGGAGAAAGCATCCAAGTGGCTTACCTGTTTCCTTTTCGTTCCCTTCTCAATTTAATCAAGTAGCTCATGTCATTTCATACCGAGATGATGTTAATGAAAGCCTTCCTTTCTTTCATCTTCTTGTAGATGGAAGCAGCAAGTGTGCACAGTGGTACCAGATTTTATGTGATGGCTGTTACACCTACTCGACTTTATTCTTTCACAGGGATTGGATCACTTGATGTAAGTTTTTACTTAGTAGTACTCATTTCTGCAGTTTGACCGACTTCTTCCCCTCAACATCTTTTCTTATGGATTGTTAGGGTTTTCTGATTTCACTTTCATCTTTAGTTTACTAGCATGTGGTGCTGCCAAATACTAAATAGCTTCTTTCTTAATTAAGTTCCGGGTTTGTCTATGTTTTCCTTCGTGCAATTTTCATTGTTATTATGTTGAATATCTTTATATGTGTGATAGGAGTTTTGACTGGTATGGAATCATCTTTGAAATCTATATCTAGAATTTTTAGCTTTTCATATTGACGAACTGTGCTTCTTTAGTTTGGAAACTTGAAATTGTTGGGCACATCTTGGTACACTTTGCTACTCCTGCTGCCTTGACTTTTTTTTGACTTCGTTGAACATTTCAACTTGGTACTTACTTTCTTGTGGTCTTTCTTTCCCTTATTAACTAAGTACACAGAATCTTGTGTATTGTTGAAGAGGTTTTGAACAGAGTGTAGGACTTAATTTTTATTTGTTCCCAACAGCTCTGCTGGATCAAGTTGTACAAAGCTGTTGATCTATTCCTTTGGCAGCTGTTCCTGTATGTTTTATGTGCTGTAATATCTTTGCTTGGCATCTTTCATTCTCTACTTAATTATCTCCATCAGCGCCTATATTGACCTGCCCATGAATTAAAAAATTGTTAAAATTCCCCAAACCCTTTGTGCTTTAACTCTCCATGGAGATTCTGTTTGTTGGATATCAATTCCTGTTATTATTGTAATAAAGTTTTGCTAGTTCATTGACATATCGTGATCTGATGATCAATACGTTTAATTGAATTGATGCATTTTGGTTTGCGTAGGCGATTTTTGCAAGCTATGTGGACCGCACAGTTCATTTCATGGAGCTTCCTGGTGAAATACCTAACAGGCAAGTTCCTTATTTATGGGATTGTTAAAACAATTGGAAGGAAGTCAGTCTTTTACGTAAGTTTTTAGATGACCTAGAACCACATAATTCAGCATCGCAGTAGAAAATATATTAGAAGAAAGATAATAAACACTTCCAAGCACTTGCCGCTTGGGGTAAGTGGCGAATCGGTCGCCACTGGAGGGGCCTGCCAAAGACATAATATAAATGAATAAATTTAGGGAGCACAAATTATCAGGAATTATTTTCATTAACTACATGAAAAATGGATAACAATTTCAGACTCCCATAATATGGTGATCCTTAGCGAAAAACAGGGTGGGATGGACAAAAAGAAGATAGGTGCACAGAATGAAAGTCTACTGAAGAAATGGTTATGGAGATTCTGTTGTGAAGATATAGCACTATGGAGGAGATTCATTTCACAAAAATATGGGCTTCGGAATAGTTGGACTACTGAGGAGGTGACTGGTACTTTTGGATGCTCTGTGTGGAAAACAATTAGAAGATTGTGGTCCTCTTTCAATAACAACCTGAAGTACAGAATTAGGGATGGGGAGAAGACAAGTTTCTGGAATGAACTGTGGATTGGGGAAGAGGATCTGAGGACTACTTTTCCAGATCTATACATCTTGAGCTTGCAACAGATGGATAAGGTGGCACAAGTATGGAGTCTCAAGGGTGGAACTTGGTTTTCAGGAGGGCCATGAATGATTGGGAAATAAATGGAGTAGCTGATTTGCTGCAGATTCTAAATGCTTTCCCAGGAGTAACTGTAGGTTCTGATTTGCCTATTTGGAAACTACATAACAAGGCGTCTTTTACTGTGAAATCATGTTGCTGGAGATTGAATTTCAGCCAGTCAATGACAACAAAATGGCCCTGGAAACTGATTTGGAAGGTTAAAATACCACACAAAATTTCATGCTTCAGCTGGTTGGAGAGCCTGTTTAACACACAAAGTACTACAGAGAAGAGGTATTCAGATTTGCTCAAGGTGTTTTATGTGTGAGCAAGAGGCAGAGATAAATAGTCACTTATTCATTCATTGCAAAACAGCTATAAATCTGTGGAACATGTTCTTCTGTATACTTGGGATAAGTTGGGTAATGTCCAGGAACTCTTTTGATATGATGAAAAGCTGGGAGGGAGTTAGAAGAAGGGGATCACAAGAAGATTGGTGAAGAAGTATCCCAGCATGTGTTTGGTGGACATTATGGAAAGAGAGAAACGAAAGATGTCATGATGGAAAAGCTAGCTGTTTCTAGAAGATCAAGATGAAGAGTATAAGTCTCTTGTATTTTTGGTGTAAACATGATATAGTGGAGGAAATAGATAGTTTAGTTGATTTCATAGAACAATTGTAAAGCCTCCTATCTAGACTTTAATCTTGATGATGCCCTTTGGGGTTGTAAATCCCACTCCATCAGCTTTTACTTGTTGGGCTTTTTGGTGTGAATACACAGTTACCATTATCAAAAAAAAAAAAAACAATTTCAGACTCCCATGTGTCGCAAAGCTCCATCATCTCGTTACTGCAGGATGTGTTGCTGTGTCAGAAACATTCATATGCTGTGTTCGATCCACTATCCTGAAAGTATAGCTAATGTAATTCATTTTTGGTGTAATGTCCCTCTCTGACAAATTCAGAATCTCTCTAACAATGATTTTGAAACTACAGCTAGTGTAACTCATATGTAGATAATGTCCTGATAACCTTCACCGCCTGAACAAATTAATATAGTTAGCATATTGAAGGGAAACCAGCCTTTGGAAGAGAGAGAAAAACTTTCTTTTCTCCACGTTATCTTCAATGGAATAATCTCCTGCAAAAATTAGAGAATGCTTGATAATGAACATGATAAATAAATTGGTAGGAGATAAACTGAGAAGCTTACTTCCTGTTAGACCTCCCACACGCTCATACTCACCTCCTCTCAGAAGGGAGATTCAGGGGGGACTCAAGCATGAGTATACTTCCAGCAGCTTCCCAAGGAGGAACTAACTATTATAGGAGTTCCTTCTCATTCTGGTCAACAGAACCATTGCAAACTGATCATTCGAATTTTCGTTCATTTGTGTCCTCCAGTGAGCTTTCCTGAATACTATAATAATCATATATCAATTAAAATTATTAATTTGAACATCAATATGCAATAATGTCGGTAATAGTTTAACATGTCAAAGTTACAATAGAGCTTGTAACTCCCAAACTATTTTGTAGAAACAGAAGGTCTGCCTTATCTTTGCCCCCCTGACTATGGAAAATCTTTCTTTCTATCTCACTCATCCTCTCTTTTACTTGTTACCCTTTCACCTCTTTCCTTTGTGATCTTTTCTGGATCATTCTTGATATCCTAGAAATTGCAAATATGGTGAGGAAGCTGCTTTTCATCATAGGTCACAAATCTTTCGAAGTCAGAATGATCCTAACTGAAAATAACTATTGGTTTGAATGAATTGAAAGAAAACAAAGATTTGTTAGTAGGATACACGTGTGTAAAGAAAATGAAAATGCTCAAAGGCTAACTCAAGTATTGGAATATCTACAGTTTTGGGCACAAAATTCTGGAGCTGTTGGACAACTTTTGCATATCTACTGTCAGATTTTCCATCTTGGTGAATGGTTTGAACCATAAGACTGAATTACCTTGATGCCTGTGCCCATAGAAATCATGGAGCTGCCCATTAATAGTAATAGAATTCCTAAAGGGTGTTCTTCCTTCCAAACCTTGATTTAGACAAGGGGATCCCTATCATGACCCAAATCCCCTTGGTTGTGATGGCACCCCACTATCCCAAGCCGTGAACCACGGTATTCATCGATTCAAATTAAATAAGAGGAAGTAAATCACTTAGGCCTAACAGTCGATACTCGATAATGACTCTTTTCTAGTTCTCTTTGCCTCAGCCATCAATCACTGTGCTAGTTGCTGCACATAAGTCCAATCAGCCCTGGAATATGTTAGTTAGAAGGTATTGCAATGGGTAGGAACTCGAAAGAGTCCTCCAATTACTCCAGCGCTGGAAATTAATTATTGAAAGTTAGGTGTAAAATCATGCCACTCCCTGATAACTTTTCCTCTTAATGTGCCATTGTCATTGACCACAAAAATATAAATAATTTCAACTATTATCATATTATCATATCAAAATCTTTTTAAGTGCTTTTTTAATCCTTATGTAAGTAGTAAGGTGCATAGAGAAAAAAGGCAGCCCAGTGCACTAAGCTCCCGCTATTCGTGGGGTTCGGGGGTTGGACCACAAGGGTGTATTGTATGCAACCTTACCCTGCATTTCTGCAAGAGCCGTTTCCATAGCTCGAAACTGGTCACATGACAACAACTTTACCCATCACACCAAGGCTCCCTTTCAAAGTAGTAAGGTGCATCACTAACAAAAATTTCATTAAACAACACAATTGTATGTATAGATGTACGTATGCTTTACATTTCCTGTGAACTCTATGTGTATTTTGTAATTTACATGTGTATATGCATATCTAAAAACACATCTTTGTAGGTAATAGTACTTATAACTGCATTTTTGTTTGACAAGGTTAGTAATTTGTTGAAATGATTGAGAAAAATTTGCATACAAGACATATACTCTAGTAGAGAATCTTACGGAAAGACTTGGTTCTCCACAAACAACGTAAGGGTGTGTTTGGTATGAAGGAAAATGTTTTCCAGAAAATGTTTTTCAATTTTCTCATGTTTGGTTGACTTAAATACTTTGGAAAGTGTTTCCAAATCAACTTATTTTTCTCAAATTTAATGAAAATGACTTCCCTTTAAAAAGTAAGGAAAACATTTTCCAAAATCATTTTGAACCTCACACCTCAACTTTCCATCTTAACTTAAGTCTCGGGTATTGATTCTCAATACTAATTCGAGATTTGACTCATGATTCTCAATTCAAGACTTGACTCTCGACCTTAATTTAAGACCCAACTCTCGAGTTTCGGATTGAGTCTTGGTCGGATCTCGAGTTAGAATTAGAGGTTGAATTTAGGGTTGAGTGTCAGGGTCGGGTCTCGAATCAGATGTTGGGATGGGATTTCGAGTTGGGTGTCAGAGTAGGGTTTTGGGTTGAGAGTTGATGTCAGATCTCATGTCAGGTGTCAAAGTCGGGTTTCAGATTAGGAGTCGAGGTCGGTCTCATGTAAGGTGTCGGGTTTGGGTCCCGAATTGATAGGCGAGGCCGGATGTCGGATGTCGGGAATTGGGTCGAGAGTCGGGGTCAGGTCTGGGGTTGGGGTCCTAATTTAGAAGTCGAGACCTCAATAGGGAGTTAGGGTCGAGTTTCGATTCAAAAGTTAGGCCAAGTCAAATGTTGGGGTCAAGAGTTGGGGTTGGGTGTTGGTGTCGGGAGTTGAGGTCGGGGACAGACTCGGGACTCAGGTCTCAAGTCAGGGTTAGGTGTTAGGGTTGAGGTTGGGGTCGGGTCAGGTCTCTAGTTGGATGTCGTGGTTAGGGTCAGGTCTCGGGTTCGGTGTCGACATCGAGTCTCGGGTCGGGTAGACATTGGGTCTCGGTTCTCAAGTTAGGGTTGGGTGTTGGGTCTCGGTCAAGGTTAGGTCTCGGGTCAAGGTCAGGTCTAAGGGTTTGGTGTCGGGGTCGGGTCTCGAGTTTGAGTTTCGGGATCAGGGTTGGGGTTGGGTCTGGTGTCACGTCAGGGTCGGGGTTAGGGTCAAGATTCAGGGTCGGGTGTCCGGGTTGGCTCTTGGGTTAGGCGTCGGGGTCGTGTTCGAATCTCAGGTCTTTGGTCGGGTCTCGGGTTGGGTGTTAGAGTCGGTGTGGGTTCTCGTGTTGGGGTCGGGGGTCAGGTGTCACGGTTGGATTCCATGTCAAAAGTTGGATCTTGAGTCGGATGTTGGGGAAGGGAGTCGGGGTTGGGTCTCGGGTCAAGGTTTGGTCTTGAGTCGGGTTCAGGTTCGGGTTCGGGATCATACTCCAGTTTGAATGTCGGGTCTCTAGTAGGATTAGGTCCTGGGTTGGGTCTTGGAATTGTGTCCTAATTCGATTCATGGTCAATGTTGTGTTCCAGTTCCAGTTCAAATGTCGGGTCCCGTGTCTGGAGGAGGGGTCAGGTGCTGGATTGATTATCGGGGTTAATTTTCAGGTCAGAAACTATTTTCCTAAAAAGTATTTTCTACTGTCTACTCTCTAGCCAAAAATAAAAGATATTTTTTGAAAAAATGTTTTCATTCACTAATTATACACTAGAAACTATTTTCCGCTCACCAATCAAACATGAGAAAATAAGTTAGAAACCAACTTATTTTTCAAGAAAATATTTTCTATGAAAACATTTTCCTTCCTTCCAAACACACCCTAAGTCATCAGTATTAACCGAAATGTCAAAGATGCTTTAAAATGTGCATAAAAAAAATCAAACAGAAATATTTCTTCAATATGCTCAAATGAATTTTCTGTCCCTTGAAAAGGCTTCCTATTCGTGTCTCTATATTTTCCACATGATTGATTGCTTGAGGAACAACTTGTCACTCTTTCCTTTATCCAATTTTCCTTCTAAATTTGCATCCCAGTACTTGTAACTTATTAACTCAAACTTAAAATCAAATGTCATTTCTGATGCGTAAAATTTGATTGATCAGACATATGTCAAGAGCTTGGTTCTTTATTGTGGCATGTGCACTGACTGACAAATACACCCTCCTGTGTTACACCTACCCTTGCTCCAGTTCACAGCAAGTGATGTTCCTTTTTCATCATTTTATATAGCTGTCACAACTTTCATCATCTGTGAAGACACTTTTGAGCTTGCACCATAATAGACTAACTATCATTTTATATAAATTGTTAATTTTTTTTGAGAACTTATAATTGTATTCCTCAGCATTAAGGGTTATGATGGCAACATCCAAAAAGATATCAACAGTGAAATGGTAAAAACTAAACAGCAGAAAAGAAAAAACTAATTACAGAAATTCTAAAAAATCTACCAACTGGACAACATCCTCTATGTTTTCTTCTTTACACCAGATAATGGAGATTGGCAGTACAGTTACCCTTAATTTTCTGTAGAGAGCTAAATCTATCCTCAAATCACCTTCCATTCCTTTCTTTCTACACTGTCCACCAAATACATGCAGGGATTGCTCCCCACCATCTCTTTTGTGACTTTCTACCACCTCTCCTAGTCCAACAACTAAGGAGGTCTGCAGTGTGTTCTGGCATAGTCCACTTGATACCACAGAGACTAAAAAAAGTGACCATGAATGACCAGTCACCTTGCAGTGCATAAGTAGCGATTTGTCTCTGCATACTCATTACAAAGAAAACATCGTGATGCTATCTGGATTCCTCTCTTCTGAAGGGCTTCATGTGTTAGGCTATCTTTTCTGACTACCAGCCAAGTGAAGCATTTGATTTTAGTAGGGACCAGACAATCCCACACCTTTGACCATGGACCTATACTGCCTCCAGGTTGCCTCAAGATTTCCATCTTATACAATCTGTTCACAGTGAACACCCCATCAGTAGTATGTCTCCACCTAATAGTATCTGGATCTGGAGAGGGGCCTCTGAACTTGTCGATTTCCTTCAACAGACTAACTTGTTAATTTCCAAGTACATACAAAACATACTGTGTTTGTTCATTTGCAAATGTTGTTAGGAGTTAATGGGTTCTCTTCTTTCAGTGAACTGTACTTCTTTATCCAGCAAAGGAGGGCTGTACACTTCGCATGGCTTTCTGGAGCAGGTATCTACCATGGTGACCTAAAATTTGGAGCACAACATAGGTAGATTTACCACCTGTTGCTTATTTCTTTGTACTTTGGTTTGTTTCAATCGGAATTTTTTTCATCTCTGGCCTTAATGCTCAAATTTTATTTAAACTTCAGAGTTCTATACATAATTACTTTTTTTGTTGATAATTTTCTACAATTGTTGAAAACCTCACTGTAGTTCGCCGAATGGGGATGAAAACTTTGTGGAAAACAAAGCTCTTCTGGACTACTTTAAATTCTCTGAAGGAGTTGAAGGTGTCAAACCTAGCTCTCTGGCTATATCTGAGTTTCATTTCCTACTTCTCATTGGTAACAAGGTTAAGGTGTGTTAGTGGTACTTCCATGACTTTGTTTCTGTGTCTACTTTTAACCTTTTAATAGATCAATTAGTTGTAGCAGTTCCTAAAGTTGGAATTATTGTTCATGCATGCCTATGTCTATATGCAATATATGGCTTGGGGTTTTGCTATGCTCAAACCAAAGACTGGAATTGTATGAAATTTTTTTTTGGTTGTATATCGTATAATTACGTACCAAAAATGAACATGTAAGTTAGATGGTATGGAAGCAATAATCATGAGGTATACATACATTCTTCCATTTTTGAGTTTTTGTCACTTTGGAAATTCTTTAGTGTGTCTACCAAATACCAATCGTATATGCATTAGCCATAATGTTCTAACGTAAATTTTTTAGCTGCTTTTTCACTAAGCTTCATGATTTCATGATATTAAACAAATATTGGTTTGACACATGTAGAAACTAGGATGTAATTTCCTTTTTCTTTCAACAGAAAAGGGCAGCTGATGCAAATTCTTAGCTTTAAACATGATTGTGTGGAAGTCTTAGACCTAATAAGGCTAGTGATGATATCCTTAAATTTCTCATCTGCACACCTCTATTTTGTCGGTGTTGATATTGATGACTAGGTTTGCTTTAACCTTTAGGTTCATGTAATGTACATCACTTAGTATTTTCGATACCAGTATTTGTATTCTAAAGATAAAATAGGGTAAATCAATCCTAAGTTGACATGAAAGACTCCATTTGCTTTTTTTTTTTTTGATGAAGTAAGATAATATCATGGATAAGGCATCAGGAAGAGTCCAAAACAAAGGACAAAAAGTCTGTTAGGTCCAAAACAGAAGACCAAAAACAATGTTAGCCCCAATATATGAGTGCCTATGCTAGAACCAGGGAACTAACAAAGTCCAATTTTTTATTTTTTTTTCAAATTGGTAATGTTGAAGTCAAAAAAATTGTCAACACTATTAACTGGGATAAGAAAAATTCCAACTGAATGAACTAACTATTCAGTGAGTGCTGGAGTTGATATTCCATCAAAACAGAAAAACTCCATTTGTCATAGTATCTTCTTTCGTCTGCCATTATCCACTTAAATTTAATATATCTTAGGACAAATACATTTCGTGGTTAATTTGTTCTGCAAGACCACTGAGTATGCTGTTTTTCTATTGGGTAGAAGTTAGTCTATAACAATATTGCTTTGCAGCATTAATCCAATCTCTTGCAATATTAATCTTGTTCTACATTGTTAAATATATGGATGCTAGAGGTTCTCCCTTTACCACATGACAGATACAGAAGACAGTTAGAAGAACAATAATTTAGGACAAGGGCAACCTGAATGCCCAATTATTGAGCAAATCACTTGATTCTGAAGAATGGACATTTCACCTTTGAATACCTTGTATAGTTATGCTATAGTTGACGTCTTGTAGGTGGTGAACAGGATAAGTGAACAAATAGTAGAAGAACTTTATTTTGATCAGACACCTGATGCAGTTTCAAGAGGTATTATTGGCTTATGTAGTGATGCCTCAGCTGGGTTGTTTTATGCATATGACCAAAATTCTATCTTCCAGGTGCGGTAATAGTCATTGTCCTAAATCTTATGTGATGTGGTAGTACCATTATATTTCTGCTTCAGTTTCTGAATCGACAATCTGAATTTAGGTGTCCGTAAATGATGAAGGTCGCGATATGTGGAAAGCGTACTTGGACTTAAAAGAATATGCTGCAGCTTTGGCTAGTTGTCGTGATGCCCTGCAGAGAGACCAAGTTTATCTGGTTCAGGTAGTGGCTGATTTGAACTTATTCTTTTCTGCTGGGATATATGATGCTTTTTTTTGAATTTTTTGCCTCATTTATAACTGTCCCCTAATCATAAACAGAAGAAACTCTTATTTCTTGTGAGGTTGAATATTTTCTTTTGGTTTTCATCATAGACCTCATGTTATGCAGGCTGAAGCTGCTTTTGTTGCCAAGGAGTTCGACAGAGCTGCATCATTCTATGCAAAAGTATTTAATCTACTTACTAAGTAATCCATATTTATTCCTGGAACTGGAGATCTTTCTAATGCAAGGAAATGAATATTGCAGATTAACTATGTATTATCTTTTGAAGAGATCTCGTTGAAGTTCATTAGCACAGGCGAACAGGTATGACCTTTTCAATTCTAGGACACTGATTTATGGTTATGCAAGAATTTTTTTTTTCACTTATTGAAAATAGCAAAAAGGTGAAATTCATCTAAGTTCAATCCATCTTGCTGTTAAAAAAAATCCATCTTGCTCATTCGAGGCAATGATTTGTAGTAGTATCTACACTCATATCTAAAAAGGAATATTGCTTTTCCTGTTGTTCTGTTTTTAAGAGACAAGGTTTATTAGTCTGTAAGAACTAAGAAGCTTGTTAGAACTTAATTTCATAATTGGAGTCTGTTGCAGGCGACTCATTATAGGTTATATTGCATTTAGTCTTGAGTTACTTGTATGAAATTACTGCTTATGAAACCCAGATATATCATACTGATGATTTATAATACTAAACATCATTGGAAAATATGTTTATTAGTTCCTGACTGCAAATTTTGATAATTTAGTATCTCTTCATATTTACAAAACAAATCTTCTTGAATTCCAATTTTCTTTACAGTTTAGTATCTGTTTCCATTTTTAGTACCCAGTCTTCACCAGGACTTGAGGGATCCTGCTGCTTTTGTTTGTTGATGTAGTATAGATATTCCAGTGTTGTTTTTAGAACTTCATTGTACTGCTGTGCAGTGCCATCTCATTGCTGCTTATTATTGAAGTTCTTTTATTGCTTATTGCTTTAAAAAATTCTAATGGTTCAGAACCACAGGAAGTTTAATTTCTTGTGATTGTCTTCTTGCTTAGTGGTCCTATCATTGTCATAATATGAAGCAATTATTCTTCAGGAAGATAATGAACATATCTTTGCATAGATATCCCATCCCTTTTTACAACAGATCTCTAGTGTTATCTTGCTGCATTTGCACATGTTATAATGAGAGGTATTCCTTGGCCTGCTGTTGAAAGTTAATTTTGTTAGTTTTCTGACTTGTGACATCTGGAAACTTCGAATAGAAAAACAGCCACAAATAACAGAATTAGTAGAAAAGAAGAATTAGTTGAAAATTTCTTCCTGGATATAACACCTCTTTTCTTGCAGGATGCATTGAGAACATTTCTCCTGCGGAAGCTAGATAATCTTTCAAAGGATGAAAAATGTCAAATAACAATGATTTCAACATGGGCAACTGAATTATATCTTGATAAGGTTCATCTCTTTTTGACATGAGATTGGTTGATTAAAAGTTTGGTTGCTTTTCTTTTCCTTGGTTACATGAACTGTAAATTTGTTATTTCTGTTTCCAGTTCCTATTATGTATAGGTCGAACTTGGATTATCCGACTTACAATATGTTTTTGTCACCTGTACTGGTGTCTAGCACAGAGGTTGGAAAAAGTACTAAGCAATATTCTATAGGATAGGGGATGGTGAAAAAATACCATCTTATTAATTGGGAAACAATGACATTCCTAGTAAGGGAGGTTTAGTGGTTAGGAACTTGAGGGTATTTAGTAGAACCATACTAAGAACATAGCTTTGGAAGTTATTTTTGAAGGATCATGGGTTGTGGTCATTATCTAAAAGATAGAGCTCAAATTGGGGATAGAGAACCAATCAAATTATGCAACCATAAAGAGATCTATGAAGGAGTATGATGAAAGGAAATGGTGTTGGAATCCGCTCCTGGAAGCAGAAATGGTCCTATGTGGTTTTTCTTCCCCAAACCCCATGTATACTGGAAGTTTAGCATACAGTGCTGTCCTTTTTTAGCCTTAGTAGCACCCACCACATTCAAGTTCTGGATCTGCCCTTGGCCCTTGCTAATCCACTTGCTAGCTTCCGACTCATTTTAATAAGTTGTCACTTTTTTTTTGATGAAGTAAAGGATTTCATTAAAGAGCATCAGGGTAATGCTAAAAGCAAAAGTGTACAAAGAAAGAGAGTTAATTCCCTTACATGAGTACTAAGTTAGGATCAAAGAGCTAACAAAATCCAAAGAACTCTCAGCACTATTAACAGGAGACAAAAAGTTCCAACCAAACAGATTGACTAGGCATCTAGCTTTTAGAGTATGGCTTGGAGTTGAGATCCCATTAAAGCATCTGTGATTTCGTTCATTCCAGACGCACCAAAAAATTACTGCTGGAATCAGTCTCCAGATCTTCTTAATGGTTTTATCAACTTTCCAAAAAATCCAACTAGAGTAGGCTTCCTTGATGTTTTGAGGACAGACTCAGTGTAGATTAAACATAGTGAGGAAGCAGTTCCAGATGTCTGCTACAAAAGGAAGCCTACTCTAGTTGGATTGTCACTATAACCAGTCTTTTAGATCGAATAGAGTACAACTAGTTATTGGAGTTAGAGTTCTAGGTAGAATGATTAAGAGTGGGAAAGTAACAGGGGTGATGATGGATCACCATTGACAAACTCAAAAGAGAATAAAGGGTTATTTGGTAGGATGCATTAGAAAAAAATAATGCATGCATTAACTTTGTGTATTATTAATATCTTTTTTGATACACTTTTTCAACCTATGTATAACCAATGCAAGCATAAGTTATACACTTTATTTGTTATTATGCTATGTATAACTAATACATGACAAATTGTGGTATTAGCAATGCAAGGGGTTTTAATGCATGCATTAGCATGGTTAAAGACACATTTACCCCTCAAAACTTTTTCCACATCCTTTCCACTGTATTTTATGGAGGGTATTTTTGTGAACAGACAATTTGTTTTAGAAATTATGTAATGCATTTTTTAATACATCAAACCAATCAATGCATAAGAAATAATCTCAGCACAACAATGCCCATAACTAATACCAACATTACTAATGCACCCTCTTCAACACTATTCTTATACACCCTGCCAAACGACCCAAAGTGTTCTACATGGCAAACACATATGGGATTTGAAGCTTTTAATCTATTTGAATGCTTTGGTTATGGTTGTCAATATGTTGAGTGTTGTGTTAGTGTGTTAGAACTTATAAATAGAATGTAAAAGTTACAAAGTGTTATTTTGCCAAGTTGGATATCATCCCACTCTTGAAAAATAGCAGATGTATTGTATTTGACACTTGTAATTTGGTGCGTCTTGTATTCTTTAGTTCACCAAATCATTTATATATTTCTTTTCTTCTCTTATTCTCTCACATGATGTCAGAGCCTGGGCGATCTTAGTAGAGATGAAACGAAGTAGATTTTGCTTGTTGGCTGCCCGTCCGACAGATGCATTTCTTTTTTCACCCTTCTTATATCTCTTGGATCTTTAATCCAAAGAAATAGAGAGATCGATGATGATGTCATACATCGTATTGGTGTGGGTTGATGAAATGGAGGCTTGCATCTAGAGTTTTGTATGATAAAAAGGTACCACCAAAACTCAAAGGTAAGTTCTATAGTGTGGAGAGTGGTGGTTGGACTGACTTTGTTGTATGGGCAGAGTGCTGACTAGTCAAGAACTCTCATGTTCAGAACATGCAATTTGCAGAAATGAAGATACTAAGATTGATGAGTAGGCATTCTCGGAGAGTTAAATTAGGAATGAATATACCCGGGACAAGGTGGGAGTGACCTCCGTGGTGGACAAGAAGAGGGAGGCGGGGTTGAGATGGTTTGGCATGTGAAGAGAAGATGCGAAGATATCCCAGTGAGGAGGTGTGAGAGGTTGGATATGGTGGGTACGAGGAGAGGTAGAGGTAGAGCGAAGAAGTATTGAGGAGAGGTAATTAGACTATACATGACGCAACTGCATCGTGCTAAGGACATGACCTTAGATAGGAGGCTTTGAAGGTCGCGGGTTAGGGTAAAAGGTTAGTAGGTAGTTGATTGTTGTCTCGCTTTTCAGTGAGATTAGGTTTGGTGGTGGTCTGGAGCACCGTATATGTCATAGTATTAGCCTTATTCATGTAATTTCTTGTTTTTTGATCTGTTACCATATGATGTTGTTATTGTTCTTTTTTTGTATGCTTTGTATTGTTTTCCGTATTAGTTGGCATTTTTTTTTAAAAAAACTGGTAACGTTGTATTCTTCAGCAGTATGCCAGCAACCTCTGAAAAGCTGAGTCTTAGAACTAATACAGGGAGCCTAACAAATCTACTATTTGAATTGCGTCATTTACGAGATCTTCTTTACACCAAAAATAAAGGAGACTAATACAATTCCAATTGATATTCTGAATGGAAGTGAATCTATCCTCAAAACATCTCCCATTTCCCTCTCTCTCCCCCATATTGTTCATTATATGCAAGCTGAGATTATTCTCCACCATTTCTTTTGGCTTTTGTTTCCTCCTCTTCCGATCCAGCAGCTCAGAAGGTCTGCTGTATGTTCAGTCATTGACCAATGAATTTTGTGAAAAACTGAAGAAATTGGACCATAGCTGAGAAGTGATTTTGCAGTGTTAGAGGAGGTGGCTGTTTGTCTCCTCTGCTTCCCCACACAGCAAGCATCTAGATGCTGAGTGCATCCCTTTTCTCATTAGCCTCTCATGAGTCAGACATGATTTCCTTGTAACCAGCCAGGAGAAGCATTTGATTTTTGTTGGGATCTGATTTTTCCAAACCTGCCTCCATGGCCCTGTCTTACAACCTGGTTGTTCCGGTATCTCCTTGTAGAACTTGTTTCCATAGAATTTTCCATCAGTGTCATGTTTCCAGATGATAGTATCAGGGGTTGCATTACATACTTCTGAAGCTACTAAGGTCTTGAAGCATTCTTGCCACCATATCTACCTTTTTGAAGCAAATTTTCCAACCTTGAGGGGACCAATTGTCAGCCACAGCTGCTTCAGCATTGCTGCATAGAAAGAACAGAGCTGGATAGGTGCTCATCAATGTCTCCTGTCCATTCCAGACATCCCTCTAAAAGGGAGCTTTTCTGCCATTGCCAATTTGTAACAAGAATTGTTTGAGAAAGTGGGCCAAAGGGCTTTAATAGACCTCCATACTGAGACACTATAAGTAGTGGTCACTAAATTGGTACACCAATGACTGTCTTGGCCATATTTGAACTGGATGACTTTCTTCCAAAGTGCTTGTTCTTCATCAACACATCTCCATAGCCCTTTCATCATTACATACTTATAGGTGCAAGGTTCATGATTCCAAGACCACCAGAATCTTTGCTTAGTTGGACAATCTCCCATTTGACCAGATGATGGAAACCATTGCCTTCCTTGTTGCCCAGCCACTAGAATTTCTTGTTAATTTGTCCAACCTTTCTTTCACTTAAGAAGGATTTGGGAATAGAGACATTACATAGATAGGCAATGAATCTAGAACAGGATTTGTCGAAGTCAATTTTCTTCCGAGTGATAAGTATTGTGATTTCCATTTTGATAGCTTCTTCTTTGTTTTTCCGCCATCTCATCTCATATTTCCAGTTCCTTGTGCTTATTTCCCAAGGGCATGCCCAAATATATTGTTGGTAGATGGTCTATCATGCATCCCAGAATGCTGGCCGATCTTTCCATATGTGCCACCTCATTGATAGGCAATAAGCTGCTCTTATTCCAATTTACACTTATCCCAGAGGTTGCCTCAAAAGTTAAGAGGATCATCCTGATATAGCATATTTGTTCAAATTCAGCATCACAGGAGATGACAGTGTCATCAACATAAAAGTAAGTGGCAAATAGGAGATGACAGTGTCATCAACTTAAAGTAAGTGGCAAATTTTTATGTCTTCACCCAACCTGCTGCCTATCTTGAAGCCTTTGAGCCACCTATTTCTGATCTGCAATCTTAATCATTGCTGTTAAAGCCTTTTCTGGCAATAATGGAAAGGAAAGGTGAAAGTGGGTGAAGACTTGTTTCAGAAAGAAAAAAATCCACAAGTTCTCCATTCACCAGTATTGAGAACCTGACAGTTTTTATGCAAAAACAAATTCATTTCAATCATGTCACTCCAAAACCCATCTGCTTGAGAATGTGCAGTAGGAAAGTCCCAGTTGACATGATCAAATGCCTTTTCTATGTCGAGTTTGTATATAACTCCTGGATCTGCCTCCCTTTGGTGGTTGTTAACCAGTTTGCTCACTACCTATTTCCATCTTTCTGCTAGCATCTTTGCAATGATCTTGTAGAGTCCACTTATAAGGCAAATAGGTCTGAAATCCCTGAGTTAAGAAGCTCCATCTTTTTTGGTACGAGGGGAATTTAAGTAGCATTGAAGTTTTTTTTTTAAAACCTGATTGGAATGAAAATGATACAAGATATTCATGTTATCTACCTTGATTAGATCCCTGAAGGATTGATAAAAACCCATTGGAAAACCATATGTGCCAGGTGCCTTGTCATTGGCACATAATCTGGTACAATCAATAACCTCCTCCTCTTCAAAATTCCTTTTAGCAATTCTTGTTCCTCAGTGTCAACACTTGTATAGGCATGAAACTGAGAAACGGTCTCCACTCAATTTCTTTCTAAAGCTTCTGATAAAAATTCTGGATTCTGGTAGCTTCTTTGATAGAGTCAGGTTCAGTAATGTTTGAGCCATCAACCTCAAAGAGTGTCAATTGTGTTGAATCTCCTATGGGCGGGAGCAATTATGTGGAAGTATTTGGTGTTCTTGTCACCATTTTTCAGCCATTGGACCCTAAACTTTTGTCTCCAAGCAACTTCCTCATATTTGACTACCTACTCAAAGTCCATTTCGAGATGCATTCTCTGTGGTTATTTCATCTTCAGAGAGGGTTCTGTGATCTGTATGCTATCCAGGGTGGGGACTCAGAATTTCTCTCTTCTTTGTCTCTAACTGTTGTGTTCCTTATACCACTCCTTCAATTTTTCCTGAAGTAAGTTAATTGTTGATGCTAGGACAAAAGCAGGAGTTCCAGAGACATCAAAAGAAAGTCACCATGAATGAATTGTGTCTTTGAAACCCTCCACCCCCAGCCACTATTGTTCAAATTTAAAGTATTGACTTTTTGTATTCTCAATCACTACAAGAAAGTAAAATAGGGTAGGATTCTAGACCAACTTTTGGGAGGAGAGACTGCTTGATCCGGAGGAAAAGTTCCCTCCAATGAGAGGAAAATAGAAACCTGTCAATTCTGGAGGCAGTCATGGTATCCCCCCCCCTCTTTTCCAGGTGAATGACCCTCCAAATAAAGGAGGATTGCAGAGTTCCGAGCCTTCTATCAATTCTGAGAATTCAGCCACAACCCAGTGATTCTATGCCCATTAGATCTTTTAGAGGGATATTTGGTGACATTAAAGTCACCACATAGAACCCAAGGCCCCTTGTATACCTCGTATATGCTCCTCTTACAGCAGATAGTTCTCACCATGACTCCCTTCTTGTCACTGTCACATTCAGCATATACTGCACATAGGAACTATGTTCGGTCCAAGGAGATCCCAACAAATTTGCAAGTGATCATCTGGTCTCCACAATCTACTAATTCCCCCTTCCAACTCCTTTTATCTCACGTCACCACTATGCCACCACTCCTGCCAATGGCATTCAAGTGTAATTCCCCCATCCATCTGTAATGCCCCTATTGTGGAATAAGATTAGAATCTGAGTTCCCAAATGTAGTTTCTACAAGGACATTAATATCAACACCCCATTGTTGTATTAAATTGCCAAAAACTTGTTGCTCCCAATTGCACACGCAAGTGTACGTGGTCGCGCAAGTAATATAGTGGCTCTAAAAGAGCCGGATTATCGAACCCAAAGGACATGCCAATTAACTATTTTACTAAATTATACTAGTCTAATTATTTATTCAAGAGGTCAAAAGAAATAAAAGAATGCAAGATTTAAATACTGGATTAGCTTACAATGATTGGGGCAATTCCAGGGCTGCAACATGCTTAAGATTTCATGTATCACATCTCATGCATGAATTAACTACGATTATCAAATTACTGATTTACACGGTTGATTTTATGATCATGGCCTCCCGACCTCTAATCGCCTACTCCAATTGGCTGTCTAACTACATCGTTGAGTGAGGATAGACAGTCCCAATTGGCGAGCATTTATATTTCATCCTATTTCGTAACCAAGCTTGGTGTTCGTCCGGGCGTCATTCCTAAACATGAATCTAATCAAGTGATATGCAAGTTAGATCAAACTCTTTGTATTATTTGGTCTATCTATCTCTTCATCTCCCGAGTCCAAGAATAGACAATATATTTATTTCTATGGTGATCAAGCATGAAATACTAAAATAAGAATACAAAAGTAATTTAATCGATAACCAACATTAATTCAAAACAATTGATGTTCAACAATTACCCATAGCCGCAGCCGCAGAACAAGGGTCTTTAGCTACTAATGTCTAAGAAAAGAAGAAGAAAAAAAGAATCCTAAAAAGTTGACGACTTTTCCCTACACAGTATATGATGCCTTAATAATTATTTCTATGAACTATTTATAGAGATAGAAAACCCTAAATAAAATAATTGAGTCCAGAACAAATTAGGAACTCAAAACCAAAAGGAAGGGGGTTTCCTCGCTGTACGCGTATGTCCAACCGCCTCAAATTATGGTGTGGCCTTACATTTTGTGCCACGTGGCAGCAACAATATTCTGCTTCAATTCCAATTCTTGAATGTGCGCTTTGCCGCATATATATTTATATATTATTATATTCAATTTAATCCATTAAGCTGCCTGCTAGATTTTCTTCTATAATTTTTCATATTTAATTTGTTTTAGCTCCAAACTTCTTCAACTTTACACCAATTTACTCCTACAAATAAAATGCACTATTTAACACAATCTATAAAATTCATGCTAAAAAAGAACAAATAAAAATACTAAATTTGAGGTAAACAATGATAAGCATATATATATTTTTGGCCTCACATCAACACCCTACACTTAAACTTTTGCTGTCCTCGAGCAAGCATTAAAGCTCATTTAAAAAAAATCAGACTAGGAATGCCATCACTTTGGTTGTTACAAACAATTAGGCTTAGAAATTTCGAAGCATCAAGTACAATTCCCGCTCATTATGCAAGACATCCAAATAAACAACAAACCTCTAACCTCCTAACCTCAAGGAAGGACTTTGAACTCATCAAATTTAAGCTTGCTCACCCACTCTTATCAAAGAAAGCTAATAAAATCACCTATCTATCATGAAACAGGTGCCCTCACAAGAAGAAATAGTTCACACGCTCAATTCAAAAGATTGAATATAAATTAAGGACTTAGCATCAAAGAACAACTCTCACACTCACAAATAAAATTCACATGTATGCACAAAGAACTATAGGCTTGCCCATTATGTACATCTCCACTAATTAAGCATGCTCGAATAGAATCAAATAGGACTTTAACGGTTGCAATGTAGGCTAAGGGATGAGTAGGAAAACTATATAATAGTGACTTACACTTCCCTAAGCATTTTGCACTTTTAGACTTCATCACCCATTATTTTCTTCTCTTTATTTTCAGTCCTCTCTTCAACAATTATTTCACAAGTAATTCTCATCATCTCAAGAATGCTTCAATCATTTTTTTTCTTTCACAATAATATATTTTTTTTCTCAAAGATTTTTTTTTCTTTTTCATGTCACATTCTTTCGAATAGGGCTTTTTTCACCACTTTGTAGCCATCATTGATTTCTTTTTCATTCAACCATCCCTTTTCTTTTTCCAGATATAACAATTATAATCAGTCTATGCTACAGTGCTCAAGGAAGCAAGGTGCAAAAACTAGGGATTCAATAAAATAGTTAAGGGCAAAATATGGCTACCAACAAAAGGCTATAGGCTCAAAAGGGCTAACTAGTGATATAATATCTGAAAAGGCTAAAATTTACAAGACAAATCAAAGAAAGCCTATTATCATCTCCTAAACAGAGCAACGCTTTTTATTTCGCTTCAATAACATGCAGGGCAAGTTCTAGACTATGATGCAAAACATGAAATAAACAAATTCTCACCTCACATGGCACAAGTATCAATCAAGATGGATCAATTCCACTTCTAAGAGAGACATGATCATAACAAACTACAAAATAAAATAAGCTATAAACAAAGTCACAACCATGAGCCTCGCTGTCAAAAAGTCTGCAATTTCATTAACAATCAAGCATTCAAAAGAAAGTACTACTCAAAATTAGTCTCAAATAGCATGTATTACACAACTCAAAAGGTCTTTTCTTTTCTCTCCAAAAAATAAAAACAAAAAGAAAAAAAAAATTACTCCCTAAAAGATAATCGGTTCAAAGGGACTATCTTCAAGAAAAGAACCGAAAACAAAAGTCAAGGAACCCACCCTAAAAAAGAAAAGACTCAATAAAACAGTAAAAACTAGAAATTCATTCCTCCACCCCACACTTAAAAAATGCTTTGTCCCCAAAGCATCAATTAAAATTTAAAACAAGGGTTAGGAAAACTCCCTGAGGCCTCTAGGCCTAGCTAGTAGCATGTTCTCTTAATTTTCATCAAGGGTCGTATGCACTCCACACTTAAGCTCAAACATGCTCCTTTGCTTCAAATTCTTGGGTATTCAGACTTCCCCTAATCTGTAAAAACAAAACTTAAAGAAAAAAAGTGACACTATAAAAATAAAAATAAAATAAAATAAGAAGCTACACTATAAATTGGGTTGCCTCCCAATAAGCGCCGAATTTAACGTCGCGGCACGACTTAATTAAGTTCACCACTTTTCTTTCCACTTTGAACTTATGAATTGCACCCCTAACTTTGCATCAACTTTTCTACTCCTCTCAAGGGGCGGTGGTATAAAGATGAAGGAACCAAGTAATAAATGTCGCATCTTGCATTTCTTGGCCTTATGTGAGGAATGTCGATTTGCCTACGTGGATTAGAAAACTTTAGGATGTAGGGGCCTTGT
Organism: Solanum appendiculatum; assembly: GCA_018342035.1. Taxonomy (NCBI): domain Eukaryota; kingdom Viridiplantae; phylum Streptophyta; class Magnoliopsida; order Solanales; family Solanaceae; genus Solanum; species Solanum appendiculatum. The sequence goes on along the minus strand of JAGDQO010000816.1, from coordinate 77,671 downwards.
TCCTCATCTATACACTCATCCATTAGTTCAGATGACTTGAATTTCATGTCACCATCTAAGCATAATATAGACAAGTGTTTTGAATGAGATCCAAGATGCCTCAACTCCAAAGCAGCATTATTTACAATATTCTCACTTTTGTACTCTTTCTCAACATCGACATTAAGGAATAAGGTATAGTTGAATGGTTGGAATTCCTCTTTTTGCTCCACTAGTTGGTCATTATCCACAACAATTGGTGATTGGGCATTAGATGCCTTAACCTTTTTGTTCAAGTGAGCCTTCAAGTCATGAATATCTGAGCCAAATTGATCTATTTCTTATGTGAGCTCAACTCTTCCTTCAATCAGTTGGGTTGTCATGTATGTCAGACCATCACAGATAGACTCTTGAAACTTTAGAAGTTGAGTTTGTTCTTGTAGCCAAGATTGTCTCACTATCTCTGCTTCTTCATAACTTTCTCCTTGTTGGGATTCAATCTCTTCCTCTAATTGAGTATTCGCTAGGTTTGTAACATGCAATTGATCAACGTCAACCTTAACTTGCAGTTCCATTATTTTTGCTCGCAGTTCCATGAGTATTGCTCGCAGTTCCATGAGTATTGCTTCTAGTTCCGCGAGTTTGTCCAACATGTCCATAAATTGCTTTAAAAACATATTGCGCTCTTCTTGTTCAGCATTCTCCACTTCATCACCCCTGCCAACATCATAAATAACACAAGAATCATAATAGGGGTTCGGGGGAGGGGAATAAGAGTTAGAACAACTGTTCCAATGACCATATTGACCACCACATATATGACATATAGGACACTCAATATCCAAGTGGGGTCCATTACAATAATTACAATGATACTTATAAGGATACTCCTCACCCAACCACGCTTTGTCTCAGTCATCCATATCAATAAGAGTACCAAATTATTCAAAGGGGAAAAAATTTTAATTGTTCAGAAAAAAATTAATTAAAGAAAACAAAAAAGAAAAATTTGAATAAATAAATAGAAAAAGTATAACCTAGAAGAATAGTTAATTTCTAAGTCCCCGGCAACAATGCCAAAAACTTGTTGCTCCCAATTGCACACGCAAGTGTACGTGGTCGCGCAAGTAATATAGTGGCTCTAAAAGAGCCGGATTATCGAACCCAAAGGACATGCCAATTAACTATTTTACTAAATTATACTAGTCTAATTATTTATTCAAGAGGTCAAAAGAAATAAAAGAATGCAAGATTTAAATACTGGATTAGCTTACAATGATTGGGGCAATTCCAGGGCTGCAACATGCTTAAGATTTCATGTATCACATCTCATGCATGAATTAACTACGATTATCAAATTACTGATTTACACGGTTGATTTTATGATCATGGCCTCCCGACCTCTAATCGCCTACTCCAATTGGCTGTCTAACTACATCGTTGAGTGAGGATAGACAGTCCCAATTGGCGAGCATTTATATTTCATCCTATTTCGTAACCAAGCTTGGTGTTCGTCCGGGCGTCATTCCTAAACATGAATCTAATCAAGTGATATGCAAGTTAGATCAAACTCTTTGTATTATTTGGTCTATCTATCTCTTCATCTCCCGAGTCCAAGAATAGACAATATATTTATTTCTATGGTGATCAAGCATGAAATACTAAAATAAGAATACAAAAGTAATTTAATCGATAACCAACATTAATTCAAAACAATTGATGTTCAACAATTACCCATAGCCGCAGCCGCAGAACAAGGGTCTTTAGCTACTAATGTCTAAGAAAAGAAGAAGAAAAAAAGAATCCTAAAAAGTTGACGACTTTTCCCTACACAGTATATGATGCCTTAATAATTATTTCTATGAACTATTTATAGAGATAGAAAACCCTAAATAAAATAATTGAGTCCAGAACAAATTAGGAACTCAAAACCAAAAGGAAGGGGGTTTCCTCGCTGTACGCGTATGTCCAACCGCCTCAAATTATGGTGTGGCCTTACATTTTGTGCCACGTGGCAGCAACAATATTCTGCTTCAATTCCAATTCTTGAATGTGCGCTTTGCCGCATATATATTTATATATTATTATATTCAATTTAATCCATTAAGCTGCCTGCTAGATTTTCTTCTATAATTTTTCATATTTAATTTGTTTTAGCTCCAAACTTCTTCAACTTTACACCAATTTACTCCTACAAATAAAATGCACTATTTAACACAATCTATAAAATTCATGCTAAAAAAGAACAAATAAAAATACTAAATTTGAGGTAAATAATGATAAGCATATATATATTTTTGGCCTTACATATCCCATCTCCTTTTGTTGTCATTATTCACCCCCTCACATTCCTAGACAATTATATGTCTTCATAAGCTTTTTTGAGATAAGATCCTTCCTCTACCTCTAGGGTCACTATCTTCAAATTTAATGTCAAAAGCTAGATTCCTGACCTCCTTGAAGACCATCCCTTTGTTATTGTCAGGGTTTCGGTTCTCAGTTTTCTGCATCGATGAGTTCCTTTTTTTGATCAATCTTCATGAGCAAATCATAAGAAATATGTTCACACCCTTCTAAAAAAGCCCCAAATAATTTATTGAGTTTGATAACATTATAGTAAACCCATATAGTAGCCCTAGCTTCAATATCCTCGTTCGTGGAAAATTCATTGACTTGAAGTGGGATTGGATCACTGTATTATTCAATCTTCCTGCTTGAGCCCCAGTTTGCATATAACTACTTGAATTCTCTGCATGCACAGTCCCTCCCTTTAGTTTCATTGCTATAGGAGTTTGCACCGGGAGAGATTTGCATGTCTTTTCCCAGGTTCTCTCCTTTCCACAGTTCCATTTGCCATTCTCATATGTCCTTCCAGTTCGTCACTCTTAAGAATTTCTGGAAGTGGGCTATCTTTTCCCTAAGAGGTGAAAATTAGAGTCTGTGAAGGGTTCAGGTTTCAAAATTTTCTTGGGCTTCAACAGAAGAGTAGTGATAGGAGTAGGGGCTGTTATAATAGATTAAGGCCCTAAGGGGTCGTTTGGTGTGATGGATAAAAGGAATTAATGCTGGGATAATTTTTAAGTGGACTTTAATCTGCTGTTTGGTTGCAAAGGCTAGGATAACTTATCCCAGGATTAACAATTAGTCCTGGGATAAGTTATCCCTCCTTGAGGGTGGAATAGTAATCCCAGCTGGGATAAAGTAAGTAAAATAATAAAAATACCCCCTCTTAAACTCTCTTTTATACACCACTTTACAATCATCTATATTAACATAATTTTTAACAACATTTATAATAACATTCACAACCTTAATTATTCGTTGTTCTTATGATAATATATTTTTCTATTAAAAAATTACATTTTATAAATACAATTTTTATTTATGAATATATTATAAGTTGAATTTATTTACCTAATTCTTATGTATATTTATATTTTGATTTCTCTTAAATTGTTCGCTCCACTACTAAATTACATATTTTTAAATAAATAGGTTATTACTCAGTTAAAAATTATATTTTATAAATCAATTAAAATGTAGATAACTTTAAAATATAGATAACTTTAATAATAAAATTTCTTTTACTTTAATAAATTTAAAATGGAAGTTTTATTTTTAAGCTAAATAAGATGGAAGTTTTATTTTTAAACTAAATAAGATGAAAGTTTTAATTTTAAGCTAAATAAGATGGAAATTTTATTTTTAAGCTAAATAAGATGGAAGTTTTATTTTTAAGTGAAATAAGATGAAAGTTTAATTTTTAAAACACATGACACAATCATGGAAATGCACACAAAAAAATATTTAAGCTAAATAAGATGGAAATTTTATTTTTAAGAATGAATAACTAAAGCTTGTAAAGAAAATGTAAAAAAAAAATTAAACAAGATAGAGGGTATTTTTGTAAACAAACAACTTATTCTTAGAAACTATGCAATGAATATAAGTTTGAATATGGCAAACCAAACAAGAAATAAAAACTAATCCCAGCATAACTAATCCCAACTTATCCCAGCATAACTTATCCAAGCATAGCTTGTATTCAAACCAAATGACCCCTAAGAGTTATTTAAATGAAAAGGCCAAATATCTTTATGAGGATGTGGGTCTGGAGAATCACTGCTGCTGATCACGTGGCCCTTTAGGTGCCCCGCAGTGCCAATTGCTTTAAGGTTAAAAGACCGGAGGATAATCCTCTTCCCCCCTCAGTCGTTATCTATTGCTTTACACTTTGTTTGGATGGTTGTTACATTTTGTTTCATATTGTATTGTATTGTGTTGTATTGTATCGTACTGTATTGTTTTAATGAATACAGTGTTTGGATAGGTTGTATCGTTCTCCGTCGTTACATAATGTCACACATCCATGATTTGAATGATAAACCTACAAGAAGAGTAGGGTACGGGGTAGAGATATTATGAAATGGTAGGGTACAAGATGAAATATAATTATTAAATAATAAATAAAGATAAAACGAGAAGAAAATATTAAGGTAGCGACGCGAACACACCAAACCGGTAGTTCCATAAAATGGGTCTTTTTGTCGTTACCTAACGATGGATTTAAACGATACGATACAATAGAATAAAGAAATAATCAAAACAAACATTGTATTTAAACTAACAATACAATACAATACAACGGGTAACAACCATCCAAACAAGGTGTTAAGGTTAAAGACCGGAGGATAATCCTCTTCCCTCCTTAGTTGATAACCTTCTCTCCTTTGTCAATCAAGATGACAAGTCCCTATCCCTAGAAGAAGTACTAGGAAGGTCACTTTATCCCCCAAACCTAGGACTGACATCTCGAATATCGGGTAAACCCAATTTTGAATGTCTGTATCTCGTCGGAGCCACACACCAAATTAGAAGTGTGAAAATTAGATCTCCATCTGTGATCTCAACTGAAGGAGGTGTCTTCTCTGCTAGCCTCTTAACCCTGAGATGAGACCAACGCAAGTGATTTTTGAGGGAGGTTTCTTTCTCAGTCTCTAGCCATCCCCCACATTTATCTCCAATTTCTTTCATAACTTCTACTGACCATATATGGAGGGGTAGACCAAAAACATGAACCCAAAACCAGTTGAAATTAGTCTGGAATGGATAAGCTCCAACAGTAGGAGTCCACCATTCAGGCTTCAATCGTTTGCCTTGCTTCTTTCGGTCACCTTGCATGATGTGTTCCTCATATCTCTTTGATTGGAATTCGGAGGAATTGAATTCCGTTCATGTCGAAGATGCCCTTCCAAGCAAGTCATTATGTGTGGGAATCTCGTTGCACCCCAGGAAACTGGAGACCAAATATCTGTGAAGGTCTTTTTCATCGGGAGAAGAAGAAGCTTAAAGAAGATTCTGAACTGGCAAAACTTCTGGTTCTCGTTGAGTCTGTCTGCTTTTGTAAAATTCCGTTCATGTCGAAGATGCCCTTCCAAGCAAGTCATTATGTGTGGGAATCTCGTTGCACCCCAGGAAACTGCAGACCAAATATCTGTGAAGGTCTTTTTCATCGGGAGAAGAAGAAGCTTAAAGAAGATTCTGAACTGGCAAAACTTCTGGTTCTCGTTGAGTCTATCTGCTTTTGTAGAAAGCACCTATGTAATTCCCACCTTTTTATTATGTGAGAAATCTGTTCCCCTGAATCTTGTGCCCCAAAATTGTTGTTTTGAAATAAGCCCCCTATTAATGAAGCTTCCAATGCGATGTACAATCCCCAACCACCCATCATTAAAATTGTTCTCAGGTAATATACCACTGAACTGTGATGATAGAAATGTATCTTCCCTATTTATTGAACTTGACGGAGCAACAAATGTTGGTTGAAATGTCTCTGCCGTGCTAAGACTTAAAAACTCTTCTCCCTGACATCTGGAGCCTACTTGAATCTTCTGCAGAGCCACTTCCCGATGTACTGGAACTTTCAACGCACTTGAACCAAGTCTCAGAGGGAGACTTAGTTTCTGTGAGATCATAAGATTTCCCCCCTATTCTGAAGTAGATACGGTTCTCCATAGATAAGAAAAGGTTGAGTAAGAAAAGAGAAGAGAGAGACGAAGGATTCCGGGCAGGCCAAAAACCACGAAGGGATGAGACTAAAGGACCAAAAGGGTCTTTAGAGGATAGTCTTGGGATATGTGCCTGGGAGCATTTTTTCATGGGTTAATAATCTTATCCACCCTCATAGTTGCCATGTTTTCTTCATTGCGGTATTTCCTCGTTCATAACTATTTTGATTTGATGCACTTGAGCCGTGGGTCTTTCAAAAAGAGCCTCTCTGCCTTTACGAGGTAGGGGTAAGGTATGTGTACACTCTACCCTCCCCAAATCCCACTTATGTAATAACACTCTACCACTTTTATCTTTTAGTGTCTTTCCCAGTGACACCACTGTTATACCTGGTGATTATTCTGACGGTAATGCCTCTACCTATGCTATTTCGGAGCATTGTGCTTAATTTTAGTGGCCATTCTAGCTGCACTCCCTGGTTCTATGCCTATTTTCATGACCGTTTTGGGAGAGGGATGCCTTGAGTTTTTAGTGGTGAGATATTTTGACAAAGCCAAGTCAATTGGGCAGCAAACCGTGCAATTGATGAGAATGTCTTTTAGAACGAAGGGAAGGATGTATGTTGTTGCATTGCTTGCCTTCAAGAAGTGGCTAGAGAACTGGCCAGATGCAGCACTGCGACAACTAAGGAATGGATTCTCCATTGAAAGGGTATAGGAGAAGTTTTGGGTGACCATTCCTCGTATCTCTTTTCCGGTGATTAGTCATTTAAGCGGTTACTTTCAAGGACCTTACTTGAATTTTCAACAAGATTTTGGAGAGCTGAATATTTTTTTTTGTAGAATGTTCAATTTTAATCGAATATCAAAATCTAGAATGCTTAAAATATTAAAAATTTATGTTTGATAATGTAATACAAGTATCACACTTGTACTGTGTTTGACACCTATATATTGGTCTGTCATGGGGACCAAATGGCTTAATCATCAATATATCTCCTCCTCTTAAGCTCTCTTAATGTGATACGAGGAAGCTGAATATTAATGGAATGATTCCACTTATCCATCTTCACACCAAAGTGTACTCTTTAAGTGATAACATGGTGGCTGTAATTTGGACATAGATGATTGGACTTTTTAGGTTTTTGATTTCATACATCTTGCTTGCAGATCAATCGGCTGCTTCTGGAAGATGATGGTGCATTGCACAGTAATAATACCGAGTACCAGTCACTCATTAAAGAGTTTCGTGCTTTCCTAAGTGACTGCAAGGATGTATTGGATGAGGCAACCACCATGAAACTACTAGAAAGGTAGCGTATCTGGCAACTGATCTCTCGCTTGGTTTTAAATCCAATTCTTGTAAATTTCTTTTTTTTTTTTTGTCAGTCCAATTACTTATCTTTTCTATCTCCGCTTCCTCCAAGAAACATAGTACGTATTTTTCATGTCATACTAATTGCTGACTGTACATATGCACATGTCAGAGACTCACCTGGTAGAACATGTTTGACATTTTAGGTGCTGTGACCTGCAACGTTTTTCAAGCTGAAATCTCATGAAAAAAAGAAAAAGAAATCTATGGTTATGTAGGGAAAAAAAATGAACTCTTCCTTCGTAAAAGTTCAGTCATCTTCACTTCATATATTTTTATTATTTATTCGTTCCCTAATATGTTCTAATAGTTTGTCTCTGGCTTTATTGTCCTCTATGTTGTTATTTTTTCTGTTTCAGCTACGGTAGAGTTGATGAGCTAGTGTTCTTTGCTAGTCTAAAGGAGCAATACGAAATTGTGCTTCACCACTACATTCAGGTTTCTTTTTATGTATCTTTTGACATGCTGTTTTTTCATTGGCTTGTCTTTTTTCTTTTGTTAATCAATGTCTTATTTCCACTTTCATGCTGTTCTTTATTTTTGTTAGAGGTTACCAGAGGCATCTTTATGATTTTGGATACTTATCTTGTTTTTCCTTTTGTTTGGAGAAAACTGTTTCCCTCCACAATCAAAGGTGGATTGTTGTCTTTCATGCTAGAGTTTCTTCTTAGATCTTGTGTATAATACAATTCTCTCATGTATTCCTTTTGAATGTCATTAGATTGCAAAAACAACAATCTTATTAATGGGGCTTTCCAGCCACTCAGCCAGGCAGTCCTTCAAATTTTCTCAGCGTAGACTTTTCTCACTCCATCCCATCTCTTCTCCTCCTCCATTCCTTCTTTCCCTACACCTCCCTATTAGCATTAAAAACTTTCTACTCAAATTCTGGAGTAAGTCATAACCTGTAACAATGTTCCCTAGTGTCCTCCAATGTGGATAATCTCCCTTTCTTCGCAAAAGCTTACTCTGGACATATCGTTCATGCTTCACAGGATATCAACAAACCCTTTACATATAACCCTCACCCTTCTAAACAAGTCCACACACCACAAGTGCACCGAGATGTTGGAAATATTCACCACAATAATATCTTTCTTTGCCTTTTTCTCTACACAACCTACACCTTCTGACCATCTCTCCGGCTTCAGGTACTCCCCATTCTTTGGCCTTCTTGAAAAGCACTCTGGCTTCCCTTTCTAATACAAATCTAAAAAGGAAAGTATAGTTCTGAAGCTTTGACACTGTTAAGATATTGTTAAAGAATATTTCAACTATTAGATTGTGTGTAAGATAATAGTCAAGTATTGTAGGTAATGTGTAATAGTCAAATATTGTAGGTATGGTAGGTAATCTATAAGGGATATGCTCTTGACCTTTTGTGTCTAGCTTTGTGTATATATTCTTGGTGTAATCTATCATTTTGAAGTATGAAGTGAAATACATTTGCATCATTATCATGGTATCAGAGCCTCTGCTATTTTTGTAGAGACTCGAGTTCCCTTCCCGGTAACTGTCCCGATAGATCTTCCGGTGACTATTCCGGCATCTTCATTTACTAGAAGCTACTTCGGCAGATTTTTCCTGCCATCTCAAACTTTTATTCCAAGTTTGTGAGGGTCAATCATTCATTCTAGTCATACCCATCACGTCTCCTATAATCTTTGGCAACCGGAATAATTTTCCAGCAAAAACAGTCACTTCATAGGTTGTTTCCTCTTTCTTCTTCTTTTTTCGGCCAATTTCTGGTTCAGTTCTGATTTGAAAAGATCTCAACCAGATCTCCAGTCCTTCTTCTGTTTCTTCCTTCTTCTTTTTCCGGCAAATTTCTGGTTCAGTTCCGATCAGAAAAGGTCTCAACCAGATCTCCAGTCATCAAGAGGAACTTTGCTCTTCTCTTTTTCTGTTTCGCGTTCTTTTCACCAATCATCCTTTTTTTTTATATTTCATCTAGTTGTTGAAGCCATAATGTCAGAGAAAGGTGAATCTCTAATTGAAGTCTCTGAAAAAATTGAATCTTCAGGTGATATCAAATCAATGTTTTCCTCTATTTCAAGTTCTCCTGTTATTACTACTGTGAAGTTGGAAGGTAGTAATAATTACACACCGTGGTCTTCATCTGTTGAGATATAGTTTATGGGACAAGGATATGAGATCATTTAGTTAAAAATACTAGTGATATTGTTGCTAGTGAAAGGACTAAGTGGACTCGAATTGATGCTCAATTATGCAATCTTTTATGGAGTTCTTTGGATCCTAAATTACTCAACCTATTTCAATCTAGTAAAACTTGCTATAAAGTTTGGACTAAAGCTAAGACTTTATATACGAATGATATACAACGTACATACAAGGTTGTCTCAGACTTAGTCCAACTTCAGCAGAATAATCAAGATATGGCAAGTTATTTAGGACAGATAGATACCTTGAAAGATCAATTTGATTCTCTCATGCCACCCTCTGAAAGTGTCACCACACAGGAGCAACAAAGAGATAAGTTCTTTATGGTTTTAGCAATGAAAGAACTTAGATCTGATCTGACACCGGTAAAAGATCAAATCTTGGCAAGTTCCTCAGTTCCTTCCTTAATCAATGTTTCAGCTCGATTATTGCGTATTGGTTCAGAAACAATTGAGACCAATAACGTTGAGACATCTGTATTAGCTGTGAAAAATTAAAATCCACCGGAACTAAATGTCCATCAAAGGGGGAACAGTAGAAACTCTAGACCCTATTGCAACTATTGCAACAAGCCAGGCCATACTCGACAATCTTGTTGGAAATTGCATGGTCGACCACCGCGTATTAACAATCGGAGTACAGCTCACATGGTTCAGACCCATAAAGACACAGATGGTCAACTGGCCAATTCCATTACTTTGTCTAGAGCAGATTACAACAACTACTTGCAGTATCAAGCAGCTACACGACAATCACCTTTATCTAGAACCTCACAAAATGGTAATTCCTTTGCTTGTCTAACCAGTTCTTCACCCACTTGCCCATGGATATTAGATTCTGGTGCATCTGACCATATCTCTGGCAATCAGAATCTTTTTTCAAATATCATTCATTCCACAACCCTCTGTGCAGTTACCCTTGCTAATGGATCAAGAACTGTAGTAAACGGAATAGGGGGCGTGCAACTTCTTCCCTCTTCTTCCTTAAACTCAATTTTATTTGCTCCTTAATGCCCATTTAATTTGATTTCTATTAGCAAATTAACGAAACACCTCAATTGCAGTGCCACTTTTTTGGCTAACTCTGTTGTTGTACAGGACCGGAGAACGGGGAAGACGATTGGAACAGGATATGAGTCACAGGGACTGTATTACAAGTCAAAATCACCACCACCAGTTGCCTTCACTTCCACTACCTCAATAGACCTTCTCCTCAACCGTCATGGTCACCCGAGTCTTGCAAAACTTCAAAAATTAATTCCTAGTCTTTCCGGTTTGTCTTCTTTTGAATGTGAGTCTTGTCAACTTGGGAAACATAGTCGCACTTCGTTTCCCAAAAGAGTCGATAACAGGGCCGCATATATGTTTGATATTGTTCACTCAGATGTATGGGGCCCTAGTCGTGTTGTTTCAAGTTTAGGATTTCAGTATTTTGTTACCTTTATTGATGATTTTTCCCGTTGCACATGGGTGTTTTTAATGAAAATTTGTTCTGAAGTATTCTCTATTTTTCAAAATTTTTGTATTGAGATACGAAATCAATTTGGTGTTTCAATAAAGGTATTACGCAGTGATATTGTCAAAGAATATTTCAACTATTAGATTGTGTGTAAGATAATAGTCAAGTATTGTAGGTAATGTGTAATAGTCAAATATTGTAGGTATGGTAGGTAATCTATAAGGGGTCGTTTGGTTTGAATACAAGTTATGCTGGGATAAGTTATGTTGGGATTAGTTATGCTGGGATTAGTTATCCTGCCATTATTTCTTATTGATTGTTTGGTTTGTTGTACTAAAAATAATAACCATTGCATACTTCCTAAAAATAAGTGGTTTGATGACAAAAATACCCTCTTATCTAGCTTATTGTATATATATATATTTATTTATTTTTGCAGAGTTTTAATTAAAATCCAATTTAACTACCCAATCCATCCAAGATAGAAAATCCACCAGTAACCCATTTTAAAAATAAATCTAACCTATTTACATAGTCCTTCCATTCTTTTCTTCCTTGACCCTCTTCAATACACATGCATACTTGAGAAACAGGCCATTCTCCATTAAAAAAATGGAATCTTGATAAGTTCCCACATACAAAAACGTGTTAAAATACCCAATCTTTGCACAAATTATTAATGACAAATACCACCATTTTTTTCCAATCTGAGAGGTAACATGGACTAAAATACCCAATCTATACGCAGCAGTAAATAGGCTTAAAATGCAGCCACAAATAAACTCAAAACACCTAAAAAGTGTAGCAGTTGATCCGCCTCGAATTTTCTCCAACACAACAATCATTTGGCTTCAAATGCAACATATAATACCCCAACATGTACTTGCTCTCAAATCTGCCGAAGTTATCGTAGATATGTTGATGATGTTAGGTGTAAACTGCACATCCATGAAAATTCCTTCTATTACTTAGGTTTTAATTAGTGGACATTGCTCTAGAACTAGCAGCTAGACATTGCAAAATGTGAACCTTGTGAGTTGCTAGTAAGTGGGAGCTTGGATGGAGCTGGAATCTATGTTGCTTTGACTCTTCAAAACTATTGTCGCACCCGTGTTGGATACTCAAAAAATGCACTACTTTTGAAGTATCTGACACACACCCATTGATATTGTTGTTGTTATTAATCTGCCTTATGATGATCCAAAAGCTTGTCGAATCGGGCCTAAAATAGAATAACATAAATAAATGATAACTCTTAGCAGGTTAACGATTAAATCAATAAAGAAAATATGTAAATCTTCTAACCCAAAAAGATTCGCGCAACAAGGAAACGACTACCTTAGCTAAGTTATGAGCAACATCATTAAGATATCCACGACAACACCTATTTAGCCAAAGTGCATCAGTAATGTCAATTTTGTATAAAAGCTCTAGCTGAGCCACTGGACTAGCAGTGTTTGAAAACATGAAACCAACTTCCTCTTTTAGCTTCTCTGCTTCAATATCTATATAATATCTTTTATGACATTCTACTCTCTTAAGAAAGAAACTCTATTTCTCAACAAAATGCAGCAGCAATCAGACTAAAGTTTCTCAAATATACAACTCATTTTTAGCCTCAAATAATTATCCCAAATACAACAAACATTTGGCCTTCAGGTTGTGACATTTTCCAGCCTTAAAATGTAACATATTTTGGCTAAGAAATGCAGCCAAGTGAACATCCTTACTACCTCGCAAGTTAGTTTTGAAGCTTTACTAGATGTACATCCTCCATGGACCTGATTCTGATGCAACAGTTAGTTACAGGTGACTTTAGACATCCTTTCAACTGATGCAGAGAAACAGAGGCACCAGCAGGATGTACTTCTGTTTGGAGAACCCTCTAATTGTGCAAGTTCTCTAAACAACTATGTTTGATCAGTAGAAATACTCTAAAAAAAACTTTCAACTCGTGAAGTAGGAAAACTACTACAGGTAGCCCGACTAAATTGGATTTGTTCTCGAAAAGTCTCATTTTTGAAAATAAAGTGCTTCCTATCAAAAATGATTCCATAGCAAAGCTCGTATAAATTCAGTTATGAGAGAATACATGATAAGTTCAATAAGCTAGGCTAAGGGATATAACTTACATATCTGCCCCGAATGGGTATGTGCATCACAATCTCTTCACAGACTTATACAACATTGAATTTCCTCTTCAGAACCTCAAGCAACTTGCATCTTCATAATAACAAAAACTTGCATCTTCATACTAACCCAGAAACTTGATCAAAATTGCAGCAATCTCTACAGCAAACCAACTAAAACAACAGCTAAAGCAGGACTAAAATTTCAGTAAATATTTACCAAAATATCTGTGAAAACTGAAACAAAAGCCCTGAACCAAAGCAACAAAAAAAATTAGCTCATCTGGCAAAGGAACAATAGGCCTGGACTAGCAGAAACTTGCATCTTCATACTAACCGAGAAACTTGACCAAAATTGCAGCAATCCATACAGCAAACCAATCAAAACTACAACTAAAACAACAGCTAAAGTGGAAGTAAAATTTCAGTACATATTCACCTAAACATTTGTCAAAATTGAAACAAAAGCTCTACATCAAAGCTACAGAAAAAACTAACTCATCTGGCAAAGGAACAATAGGCCTGGAATAACATAAACTTGCATCTTCATACTAACCCAGAAACTTGACCAAACTTGCAGCAAACCAACCAAAACTACAACTAAAACAGCAGATAAAGCGGGAATAAAATTTCAGTAAATATTCACAAAAACACCTGTCAAAACTGAAACAAAAGCTCTGCATCAAAAGCTCATCTTCAAGCACCGGTTTGGGGTTAACAAGTAACAATGGAGCTAGTTTTAGAATAGCTTTCAAGCATTCATTGAAAGCTTGACTTACGCTCCAACCCGATCTAATATAATCAACCTTAATGGATCTATTCTTCTCATGATGAGCCAAAATATTTAAAAACATTGCTAACTTTTCACTACTTGACATATATTTGCTATCAGTCAAACCTCCAACTTCCTTAGTTAAGAGAACTAAAGTGTGAAAAGAATTTCTATCCATCCTTAACTTATCAATACATGTTGTGTCACTATCTTGTACGATACAATTTAAATGAGATATAATTTTAGGAACTCGGCTACTCATAAGGTACCTAATCACATGCCTATTTCTTTTTATAGAAATACCATGAAAAGAAAAATAAACATAACAAGAAATTGTTGGCACAATATCTCCTCAAGGATGATAAAACATTCAATATCGGACTGTAGTTGATGATCCATAAGAAAACCTATTTTTTTCATAAAAAAAATGAAAAGAGTTAATACACAAAAAAAATCAATTAACAAGAATCAACGAGGGAAACTTTATAATGAGGACAGCTTGAAATTGTTTACAAATATTTCAAGCACATAAAGAGAGCAAACTCTTTTCAAAATTTACAAAAACCCTAAAACATAACATTCCAGAAAAGAATTTTGATTCCTGCCATTAAGTAGAAAAGATGAGTGTATCCAAATTATTATGCAACAGATCAGAGAATTATAAATGATGACAAAGAAAGAAAAGAGAAACAGATTCTGATAAAAAATAAATTATCCTTGGTAGAAACTTGAAACTTGAAGGCTATGGGTAAAAAGTTCTTCAATCGAAAATCGAAAATCAAAAGTTGAGTGTACCCAAATGGAGGAGTGGTTCTTACTGCAATGAAGAAGAGAAGAAACCTTCAAGAGCAGAAGCGGCGCTTGCGAAAGGCTATCAATTAAAGGGTTTGAACGGTAGTTTTGTAATTTTATAAGTTTATCCCATGACAAATTGTGATGGGATTATTATACCACCCCTTGGGAGGGATAACTTATCCCGGGATTAACGGTATTATTTATTAATCCCGGGATAAGTTATCCCAAACTTCCCAACCAAACACTAAATGAAGTGCCATTAAATATTTATCCCAGCACTATTTGTGTTTATCCTTCACACCAAACGACCCCTAAGGGATATGCTCTTGACCTTTTGTGTCTAGCTTTGTGTATATATTCTTGGTGTAATCTATCATTTTGAAGTATGAAGTGAAATACACTTGCATCATTATCAGACACCTTCAACTTCATTTCCATTCTCCAACCTTGAATGGTGGTGGAAGTACCCCACAAGCTTAGGAGATGATGGGAAGATATTAAGCGAGACTATGATTAGGAGATTCCTAAATTGCTGGGTTTTCTAACGTTCGTTATTTATGTTGCTCCTAATCGATATTTGGTCAAAGCATTGCTAAAATTTTGGGATCTAGAAAGAGTGGTCTTCAAATTTAAAGATTTTGAGTTAACACCCACCATAGACAAAATTGGTGGGTTCACTGATTTGCATTACCATGGGAGGAGCATGGTTGTATCTCATAGGCAATCCGGGATGAAGTTCTTGCATTTTCTTGGATTGAAAAGCAATCTAAAATTGGCATGCTTGGACTGTGAATGGATCTCTCTCGACTTTCTGTGTGAACGCTTTGGTCATAAGGGCGGTTACAAGATATTCGATGGAGAGTTTTCGTGCTCGGCCGAAAAATGGGAGAAGAAGCTTTTGAACGGTTTTGCCATAGCATTGCTGGGTACTTTGGTATTTCCTAATGAAAATGGAAAAATTGACACATGCCTTAGTTTCGTGGTTCGAGCATTGGCCCGAGAGGTGGGTAGCATGAGGTAACTTTGGTGCCAATGATAGTAGCTAAAATGTTAAGGGCTCGATCCAAATGTGCTAAAGGTAGGAGATTTTTTTAGGGATGCAACATTTTGCTTCAACTGTCAGTCCAACATGATAGACATTCTTACTAGGGTTGGCAACAAAATTGACACTCATTCGCGGAGAATGGCCAGGTTTATTGACCCTCTAAGAGCTGAAGATTGGTATGCATTCATGAAAGAGCCATCGAGTTATCGAATTTAATGGAAATACTCTTTGTTGTCCACCCCTAATGCTATTATAAGAGGTGATGAGCTTTACTACATCGAGTTTCATTGGTCTGAGGGATGTCCAAACATATGCTCCTTTACGAGTGCTTCGCCAGTTTGGGCAAACTCAAGTCATACCATTGCGGTCAAATATGGGCAAGTCTTAGTACGAGTTTGGCCAGAGATTCCAAAAGTCCACAATATTCTTCAAAGGTGGAAAAAACTAGTGACTGAGTGTCTACGAGAAGCAAGCCTTTTGCACACCAGAATATTATATGTGGCTCCAGAGGATGCTGAGAGCGTGAACTTTAGAAGAGAAGGGGATCATGGATGTGAGGATATGAAGGAAAGACTTGGGCACACAACTTGCTGAATTGTCCATATGACATCACGAGATGAAAGAACAAATTGCTCCATGCTCAGATAATCATCGTCATAGGACAACTTAAAGTTTAGGATTTTCTCTTTTGTTATCCCATTTCCCTTAGTTTAATTTTCTTTCTTTCTTCTTCGTTTCAAGAAATGTATTAGGTTTAATTATTTAATGAACCAAATGGTTTGTTTCTCTTTGAATTCTGACTCTAAACTCCAATTAGTGTCGAAATAAGGGTTGGATGAATTCTCATGAATCACTTATTTGTCGTCTTAGGCCTACCTCTGGCTCAATGAGGCTCCCTGCATTTAGGACATTTATTTCTTGTAAAACAACACATTTATATTTATTATATGTTTTACTCTCATAACAAGACTTTTCTCTTAATCTTATTTTCCTTTCCCCAGAGTTTGATCTATGCACTCTGGCATATCATATATCTTTGGTGTCTTTTCTAATGACACCACTACTATACTTGATGATTATTCTAACGGTAATGCCTCTACCGATGCTATTTCAGAGCATTGTGCTTAGTTTTAGTGGCCATTCTAGCTGCACTCCCTCATTCTACCTTTTGATTGTGTATATGATAGAGTGCACAAATCTATCTTTGGGGAAGGGAAAATAAGATCAAGAGAAGTTTTGTTAGGAGAGTAAAGCATATTATAAAAATAAAAACGTTTTACTAAAAATAAACATTCTAAATGCAGGGAGCCTTATTGAGCTAGAGGTAGGCCTAAGACGACAAATAAGTGACTCACAAGGGTTGATCCAAGCCTTATTTTGACATTAATTGGAGTTTAGAGTCAGAAATAAAAGAGAAACAAACCATTTGATTTATTAAATAATTGAAACTAGTACATCTCTTGAAACGAAGTAAGACAGACATAAAGTTAAACTAAGGGAAATGGGATAACAAAAGGGAAAATCCTAAACCTCAAGATGTCATATGACGTTGATTCTCAGAGCTTGGAGCAATTTGTTCCTTCATATCTAGAGTGATGTCATATGGACGATTCAATAAAATTGCGTGCCCATTTCTTTTCCTTCGCATCTTCACATCCATGATGCCCTTCTCTACTAAAGTCCACTCTCAGCATCCTGTAGGAGCCACACATAGTATTCTGGTGTGCAAATGGCTTGCTCCTCGTAGACACTCATAGTCAACAGCTTTTTCCACCTTTGAAGTATTTATGGACTTTTGGAATCTCTGGCCCAAACTTGTACTCAGACTTGCCCATATTTAACCACAATGGTATGACTTGAGTTTGCCCAAACTGACGAAGCACTAGTAAATGAGCATATGGTTGGACACCTCTTAGACCAATGAACCTTGATGTAGTAAAACTCATCACTGCTTATAATAGCACTAGGGGCGGATAACCAAGAGTATTTCCATTAAATTTCATAACCCGAAAGCTCTTTCAAGAATGAAAACCAATCTTCAGCAGCTACAGTGGCAATAAACATGGCCATTCTCCGTGAATGAGTGTCAATTTTGTTGCCAACCCCAGTAAGAATGTCTATCATGTTGGATCGCTTGTAGAAGTTTTCTATGGCCCACAGTTGAAGCAAAAAGTTGTATCCCTCAAAAAAATCTTCTACCTTTAGGACATTTGGGTAGTGCCCTCAATATTTTTGCTCCTATCATTGGCACCATAGTCACCTCAATGCTACCCACCTCTCGAGCCAATGCTCGAATCACGAAACTAAGGCATGCGTCAATTTTTCCATTATCTTTAGAAAATACCAAAGTACCAGCAATGCAATGGCTAAACCGTTCAAACACTGCTTCTCCCACTTTTCGGCCGGGCAAGAAAACTCTCCCTCGAATATCTTGTAACCGTCCTTACAACCAAAGCGTTCATACAGAAAGTCAAGAGAGATCCATTCATAGTCCAAGCATGCCAATTTGAGATTGTTTTTTCAATGCAAGAACTTCTTCCCGAATTGCCTGTGAGGTACCATCATGCTCCTCCAATGGTAATGCAAATCAGTGAACCCACCAATTTCGTTTATGGTGGGTGTTTACTTGATCTTTAAATTTGAAGACCACTCTTTGTGGATCCCAAAAATTTTACGGATCTCCTAGCATGGTCTCGTTTAATATCTTCCCACCATATCCTAAGCTTGTGGGGTACTCCCACCACCATTCGAGGCTTCCCTTTCTAATACAAATCTAAAAAGGAAAGTATATATATACCACATGGGTATCATAGAGTTCCGCACATCACATGGGCGTTCTTTGTTATTGATTTAGAGAAAAAAAAAACGAGAACAAAAATAAAGGAGCCAAAAGGTGTGTAGAATTAGATTATATAAAAATACAAGAAATAAGGAAAAATGATTTGAAATAAATAAATAAAAGAAATTAAAAAAGGAGAAAAAAAATGAAAACAAGTATAATATATAAGTTATTGTGGTTACTGATTTTGAGAAAAAGTAAGGCAAAGTTATATATAAAAAAGAGATGAATAATTTTCTCAGAAAAAAAGAGATGAATAAATATTTACTATTAGTTATCTTTATAGAAATTAAAGATAGGGAGCCAAAAAAGTGAATGAAATTATATTATGGAGAAAAAAAGAGTAAAATGAAATTAGAAAATTAAAAAAAGATGAAAATAATGAAAGCTCAAAATGAGTTTGAAATCAGATTATGATGAAAAAAGAATAATATGATTTGAAAAAAAAAATGAATAGAAAAGGAGAAAAAAAGTTTAAAAAATAAAGAATAAGTAAGAAAGAGGCAAAGGAACAGAGAAATAAGAGGAAAGAAAAGAAGTAAAGAAACAGAGAAAAAGAGGCAATTACCTACTAAAGCTACCAAGGGTAGGAAGGGTAATTAGTTTGATGGGTAGAAAAATAAATGGGTAGGCAAGGGTAATTGCTTTACTTTTAATGGGCAGTTCTGTATCCTTATTTCACTGTTAATATTTTTCTTTTCTTTGATATTTTCATCTCAGCTTCTTCAAACCTGTTTTGTAAAAGATTTTTCTTGTAAGGTTTTCATACGTCCCACCTTTCCCAGACCTCGCTTGTGGAATCACACTGGGTATGTTGTTGTTGTATGGAATGCTTGAGTGGATGCTAAATAAGGTCGTGGATGTTGGTGGTTAATAGGCACAGAGTTGGTGCAGATTTAACAATTATGCACGTTTTTTTTATGATATGATGGCATACTGATCTGTATCCTTATTTCGCTGTTAATATTTTTCATTTCTTTGATATTTTCATCTCAGCTTCTTCAAATCTGTTTTGTAAAAGATTTTTCTTGTAAGGTTTGCATACGTCCCACCTTTCCCAGACCCCGCTTGTGGAATCACACTGGGTATGTTGTTGTTGTATGGAATGCTTGATTGGATGCTAAATAAGGTCGTGGATGTTGGTGGTTAAAAGGCACAAGAGTTGGTGCAGATTTAACAATTATGCACGTTTTTTTTATGATATGATGGCATACTGATAGGTAGAACATTGAGATATGCGAGTTGTAGCAACTCATTTTTGAGCTGGAGCTCCAGAGCTATTGTTCTTCTAGTAGCATCTTTACTTCCGGAGAGTGAACCTTGTTGTGCTGTTAGTGGTGCAATTTGCCATGGTGTTCTCTTGGGTTTCCCTTTATGCTCTTAAATATGCAGTTGAAACGGAATGATGTTTGCATTTTGCTTGGACATCCCAGTCTGCGCTCATCTTCAATGGATTCCTCTGGAGAGTGGCTTGATGCGTATAACATGTATTTTGTTTACTGATTCCACTACCTATTCCTTGCATTATTTTTGGAGATCTCTGTCCAATCCCACTGCACCATCATATAGACTCTTACATTTCTTTCTTTGAGATTGCACTTGGCATATAGCATGAACTTCTGTCAACT
The DNA here is from genome assembly GCA_018342035.1 of Solanum appendiculatum. NCBI lineage: Eukaryota > Viridiplantae > Streptophyta > Magnoliopsida > Solanales > Solanaceae > Solanum > Solanum appendiculatum. The sequence goes on along the minus strand of JAGDQO010000816.1, from coordinate 57,462 downwards.
TGCTTGCTTCTGTTTTCTGGATATTTATGAATAAGACCAAGCGAAGAAATATTATTTTTAGATCTTTTTGCATATGTTCTGCATTTTGTGCTCATAGTAACTTGGTGCATTAGTTGATTGTTGGTATGAACAGTAATTTGTCTTTCTTTTTCCATGCAAATACACAGCAAGGAGAAGCAAAGAAAGCGTTACAAGTTCTTCAGAGGCCTAATGTTCCAACAGAACTTCAGGTATGGGTAGAAACTATAAAGTGGGTGTTTGGATTGGCGCTTATTTTAGGTAGCTTTTGACTTTTAAGCTTTTTAAAATTTTTTGAAAGTGTTTGGGAAACACAAGAAGTGCTTTTAAGCACTATATCTTAGGCTTAAAAAGTACAAAAAAAGCCATAAGCCAAAAGTTGGGTATTCCCAACTTATGGCTGATAGCTTTTAACTTATAAGCCACTTAAAAAAAGTCAATCCAAACACCCCCTAAGTAGGGATTGTGTTTTGAATTTACTGTAATCGCACCCTACTTGGTTTCTTTTGTTCTATTGCAGTACAAGTTTGCACCAGATCTCATCATGCTTGATGCATATGAAACTGTTGAGTCATGGATGACCACTAAGAGTTTGAACCCGAGAAAGCTCATTCCTGCAATGATGCGTTATTCAAGTGAACCACATACAAAGTAATGTGCATCTCTACCTTGCATTGAGTTCTGTGATCTTCTTACTGACACGTTCTTCACGACCTTACACTTTTAAGTGCCAATTCTTTTTCATTTAGTTGTATCTTAGTTTTGTGAATAGTAGGGGGTAATTGAACTGGATTCTTTTTCATGCGTGACCTATTTTAGTCCTTAAAGAGTTTCATGTAGCAATGTGCATCCAAGCCTATCTTAGTTTATTGATGCTTCACCTTCGGTAATCTTTTCTTGTAGGAGACTTTTGAGTAAAGGTAACTTTGTATTCACAAAAAACTCATCAACAAAAGGATGATGAGGATCATTTTACAACCCACACACACAGAGTGCACTTTCCTCAATGAGGACTGCACAAAAAACTTTACAAGTTACCTATGAAGTCAACTATGTCTACTGTTGTCCCCCACAATATCCTGTTTACACCAAAAATAAAGTAAACTAAGGCATTGGATTTTAATCTTCTGGCTGTTGGTCCCTTTGCCTTAAAAACATCTGGTATTTCTCTCCTTCCACAATGTCCACCAGACAGAAGCTGTGATGGACTTCCACCAGTCTTCGCTAGTTCCTCTTCTTCCAATACCTTTCTAGCTATTGAGTATTTCCATAGTGGACTTAGGCATTACCCAACCGACTTCTAGGATACATAGGAACATGTTCCACAGATTTTGTAGCTGCTTTGCAATGAAGAAATAGATGGTTGTTTGCCCCTACTTCTTCTGAATTTAAAGGTGGACTTTAGAAGGTAAGGCAATGTTTAGTACCTGCGTTTCCAAAGTTCTTACAGTGGTCACTATGATATTTTTTGTAGGTGTGAGAGATATTGGAGAAGAATATTATTGAATTGTGTATACACAGTAATTAGACTCCTTTTCCAATTAGGACACTACATTACAATTCTTTTCCAAGTAGGATGCTATGTACTATTCCTATTTTAAGTGGGATTGTATATACTATTCTTGTTCATATTCCTATTCTAAACACTCACCCTCAAGCTGGTGCATACAAGTTATATGTACCTAGTGTGTTACAAATATAATTAATACGAGGACCGGTGAAGAACTTGGTGAAGATATCTGCAAGTTGATCACTCGTCTTCACAGATTTTGTAATAATATCTCCTGAGAGTATATCTTTTCTCTGACAAAGTGATAGTCAATCTTAATGTGCTTAGTCCTCTCATAAACAACTAGATTTGATGAAGATTGCCGATAAAACAAAGAATGATCACCTCTACTACTAGTCATAGCAAACTCTTGAATTACTATGTTGATGACTATTTCAAACTATTTCAGACCATAGAGTGACCTACGCAATTGACATACAAGGCTACTAGACTCCCTTTGAGCAACAAAATAGGTAGTTGCTCCATATAGACTTCTTCCTCGAGATCATCGTGGTGAAAATTATTGTAATGTCTAACTAATTAAAAGACCAATGGCGAATAACAATCATAGATAGAAAAAGGTGGACATATGTTATTTTAGCCATGGGATAGAAAGTATCACTGTAATCTAGCCAAAAGATCTGAGTATACCCTTTTTTGGCAAAAGTAAATCTGAAACAGAGAAAAAACAAGATTGGAAAACTCAGATTTGCCCGAAACAATGCAACAATCACTAGAAAGTGCTCGAAATCTGGTATAAAATATATGGATTGTCTCAAAATCAAGAGACTAGTTGATATTGAACAAGAAAGTCGCTAGAAAATTGGCTGGAATAGGCTCACGCACCGGTGCGTGGTACTTCCGCAGTTGTTGGTCCTTGAGGTGGTGTTAGATTTTGCACAAAACCAACAGAAACAGAGATAGCTATGAGTAGTAATCGAAAAGATGCACGGTGCTACACAAATCAGATATGAGAAAGTAGTCACCAGAATGATGCACGGTGCTACACAAATCATATATGAAAAAGTAATCACCGAAATGATGTATGGTGCTACGAAAATCAGATATAACAAAGTAGTCACCGGAAAGATTTACGGTTCTAGCAAAATCGTATATGAGAAAATAGTCACCAAAAAGATAGCACGGTGCTACACAAATTGGATATGAAAAAGTAGTCACCGAAAAAATGGCACGGTGCTACATAAATTGGATATGAGAAAGTAGTCAGCGGAAAGATGACATGATGCTACACAAATCGGATATGAGAAAGTAGTCACCAGAAAGATGGCATGGTGCTACGCAAATTAGATATGAGTAAGTAGTCATTGGAAAGATGCATGGTGCTATGCAAACACTGATAGATTCGGAGTTGACACAAATCAGCCTGTCTTATTGAGATTTCTTCATCTAAATATGGGGTTCATGCATATATCATTGGCCTTACTTTTGTTAACATAACCATTGGTCGGACGGAATTGGTGAAACGGTGCTTTTACTTGGTTAAAAAAAGCTCCCAGACACGATTCCCAATGTTCCTTCTCTCTCCTACTTTCTAGGAGGGAGAATCACTTTTCCGGCAGCTTTCACCAGAATCAGACCTTCTATCAAGCCACCAATAATCACCCACTGTGATTATTGAAAAACACCTTAGTATCTTTTAGATAAAGGATGGAGGAAACCAGAATCTACTTCAATGCAGGGTTTAAATCCTTTGATATTACTAGATGGGAGACTGATAAGGCTGAGTGGTATGAATGGCTGGAAAGGAGTAGGAAGATGATGCGCAGATCTTCAATGAATATGAAGGTGATGGAGTGGATGTGTGCCTGCCTCAAAGAAGCATCAAAAGAAAAAAAGAAGGAAACCAGGAGATGGAAGCTGGCAGAAAGGGAAGCAGAACATTTCCGCACAAAAAAGCATAATGAACATGGGAGATTTATAAGCAGTATAACATTAAATAGAGGGGGGATATTAGGTCTAATCATTCCAGAAATAGCAGATAGTGCTGGGTGGTTGGACATTTCTTCAAAGATCGACAGGTTCATTAAATGTCAGAGAAAGGAAGAGATGACACCCATCACAAGGATGACGGATGCTGATTATCCCTATGCAAGTGCTTTACAAGAAAGTAAATGGCAAACCAGATACCTACGCACAGGTGAGATCAATAGCAAGAAAGGAACAGTTGAAGTACTAGACAAAATGGATGCCCAGGAGGATGGCCTACTAGGGAAATGTCTAGTTGGGTACTGTAGAGAGGAGTCAAAGGAAGGGCCAACTTTAGCCGAAATTCGAAAATGGTCCACAGCAACATGGAAGAAAGTCTTCGAAGTAAACATATATGAGTTGTATGGTGAGATGTTCCTCTTTGAGTTCCCAAATAGATACATGGCAGAGCAGACCATTCATGGTCAATGGAGATGGAAAAATTACAGATTTCATCTCGAATGGTAGAAGCCAAGAATAAGGTGTATCCCAAGAGCAGCAACTGTAGAGAAAATCTAGGTTAGAGCAGTGGGAATATTCCTCTGCACCTCTGGTCCAAAAAGGTTTTAAGGAAACAGGTGAAATTTGTGGGGGATGGGTTGCTAAAGAGGAGGAAACAGAGCTTAAGAATCATATGAAATGGGCCAGAATCTTGGTTTCAAATGATGGTAACAGCATCCCAAGGGAGGTGGTGATATCCCGAAATGGTGTCAAATATCACTTTCCAATCTGGGCAGAATGTAAACCACGGTATGAGATCATGTCGGAAAAACCAAATGGAGGAGATAAAACACATTACCCAGAGAAAGGTTTTACCCAGTGGGTAAGAGAGGATAGCCTCTGTGAAGAAGTACAAAAGTCCCTTCAAATAAGGGATTCTGTCAGAGGGCAGCATGTGGGAACAGCTGGAAAAAGTGTATCACCATGAGCACATGGGAGGCGCGTGTCTCATTTAAATGAGACCTCTGTAGTGGGCTGTTCACATAAGCCCATTTTGAAAATACCACAAAACCTATTTAAAGTCCCAGACTTAGCTGCACAGGTTATTCTCAACAATCTACAAGAGGAGAAACAGAGTCCCACAGAAGCCCACAGTGCCTTTAGTTTTGCTGAAGACATATCAGCACATATCTCTCTGCATGAATCCTCTCCAGAAGCAGAACAAAGGAAGTCCTATGCGAAGATGGTGATGACGACAACTGAGGTTGTGAATGGGGATGGTTCGCCGACACCAAATAAGGAGGCAGACCGGCTAAAGGTAACAGACTGCGACAGTAGAAGTGCAGAAAGTGACAATTATGGGATAATTCTTCCGAGTGACAACACAAATATTGTCAATTGGGAGGTAGAGGAAGTTGAACCAATAATGATGCAACAACAACACAGTATGCCCAGAGAAAAAGAAACATCGGTTTGGGTGCAGCAGAACTTGATAAAACTGGGGAAAATATTTGGTGTTGACTTTGAAGGACTCGAGGAGGGGCCGCAGAACTCTTAATGCAGATATATGGCTGCAGGCAAGCAAGAAGAATGGAACAGGATATTGAAGTCAAAAAAACAAGGATCAAGGGTGCACGAGAACTAAAAAGTTTAGTATCCTTTGATGCTAAATATAAAAACACGGGGGACAGGAACAAGGGGAGAAATACTAGCTCTAGTTCTCGATGAAGTTCAAGTGTCTTGGAATGTTAGGGGGTTGAATAATAGAGAGAAGAGGAGTCTTGTAAACAGTTTGGTTTGGGGTTGGAAGGCTGACATTATTTGTCTTCAAGAGTGTCACTAGATACATATTCGAGAAGAACTGTTCAATCAGAACTAAAGGCATGAGGGAATTTTCAGACTTTATCGAAGATATGATGTAAGTTTTGGCACCAAAATTGTACAATTTTATTCATCCATAGAGATACAAATTTATAGTATAGAAAAGTAAACTAGCTAGCAGTCAAATCCCTTGATTCTAGGAGATTTGAGAATCAAGGGATGATGCTAATATCCTAACCTATTCAATAGCATATCAGATATGATTTTGTTAGATCAATGTAAATCCTATCTAATCACACTTAGATATTTACAAATCAACACTCCCCCTCAAGTTGGCATGTAAATATCTTTCATGCCTAACTTGCTTACAAGAATTTCAAACTTTGGTTTAAACAAGCCTTTTGTGAAAATATCCGCAATTTGCTGATTTGTTGGGACGAAAGGCATGCACACGTTTCCTTCTTCAATCTTCTCTTTTATGAAGTGCCTATCCACTTCAACATGCTTTGTTCTGTCATGTTGACCTGGATTGTGAGCAATACTTATGGCAGCTTTGTTGTCACAATACAACTTCATTGGTAACACAAACAGTTTTTTTAGTTCTTCCATCATCTTCTTGAGCCAAATCATTTCACAGATCCCATGGGCCATAGATCGGTATTCAGCTTCAGCACTGTTACGGGCTACAACATTCTGTTTTTTACTCCTCCAAGTCACAAGGTTTCCCCGATAAAAGTGCAGTATCCTGATGTAGACCTCCTATCAATAGTAGAACCGGCCCAATCTGCATCTGTAAAGCTTTCAATGTCTCTATCTTGACATTTTCTGAAAAACAATCCTTTTCCAGGTGAACTTTTTCGATATCTTAGAATCCTGTAGACCGCTTCTTGGTGCTCTTCCTTCGGAGAGTGCATAAATTGACTCACTAAGCTTACATCAAAAGCTATATCAGGTCGAGTGTGTGATAAGTAGATCAACTTCCCCACTAGGCTCTAATATTGACTTTGGTCAACTAAATTTCCTTCTTTGTTTCCGAATTTTATATTCGGATCAATAGGTGTTTCAGCTGGACGACAACCACTCATGCCCGTCTCTTTTAGAAGATCCAGTACATACTTCCTTTGTGACACCATAATGCCTTCTTTTGATCTTGCTACTTTCATGCCAAGAAAATATTTCAACTGACCCAAATCTTTGATCTCGAATTCCGAGGCCAACTGTTTCTTCAAATTCTTCATTTCTGGCAAGTCATCTCCTCTAAGTATGATATCATCAACATACACAATCAGGATAGTTGTCTTTCCCTCAAGAGAGTGTCGAATGAACATGGTATGATCTACTTGCCCTTAAGTGTACCCTTGTTTTTTTACAACCTGCGTAAACCTTTCAAACCAAGCTCTTGGAGATTGTTTGAGCCCGTAGAGAAATTTCTTTAGCTTGTACACTCTAGTTCCATACCTTTCTTCAAAACCCGGAGGAGGATCCATGTAGACTTCTTCTTCGAGTTGTCCATTCAAGAATGCATTCTTCACGTCTAGTTGTTGAAGGGGCCAATCAAGATTGGCAGCAATGGTCAGAAGAACCCTGATTGAATTCAACTTGGCAACTGGAGCGAATGTCTCAAGATAGTCAATCCCATAGGTTTGAGTGAACCCTTTTGCAACCAAACGTGCCTTATACCTCTCCAGGGACCCATGTGATTTAAATTTGATGGTGAACACCCACTTGCAGCCCACTGTTTTCTTTCCACGTGGTAGTGCAACCATTTCCCAGGTTTCATTTCTCTTAAGAGCATTCATCTCCTCTAGAATTGCCTCTTTCCACTTGGGAACATTCAAAGCATCCTACACATTTCTCGGTATCTCCATTCCAGATAATTGAGAAAGAAAAGCTATATAGGAGGGAGACAAGTTTCTATATGACACAAAATTTGACATGGGATGGTTTGTGACTTTTCTTACCCCTTTACGTTAGATCAAGGTCTGAAATAACAAGGGGCAAATCAAAATTAGGTTCTGGAGAATTACCTCAGTAAGATCTTGCGGAGTGGACTTTTGGTTCTGATGAGCATCCTTAGTCTCATTTTCTTGATTCTGGTTTCTTCTCATGTAAACCTGTAATTCCTTTGTTTGTTCCCTGTCCTTGTCATTTTCCTTATTTTCATTATATAAATCGGGATCTCTTACCTTATCAAGGTTGTTATTAGCAAAAGTACTATCTCCCATATCTATCATAAAACCTAGATCTTTTTGTTTCTCACATGTGAGGTTGTGAGAATCCTTACTATCCATTGAATCTTCACTATGTTTCTCCCCTTGAAGATGAGTTCCAAAAAATAATTGAGATTCAAAAAAGGTGACATCCATTGTGACAATAGCCTTCCTAGTATTTGGGTCATAACACTTGTATCCCTTTTGACTAGGGCATAGCCAACAAAAACACATTTTTTAGCATGTGGATCAAGTTTACTCCTATTATGATCATGAACATGAACAAATACACTACACCCAAAGACTCTCAAAGGTAGATCAGTGGTTAATCTAGAAGTAGGGAAGTATGTCTTGAACATAATGAAAGGGGTTTTAAAACCTAGAACACGGGAAGGCATCCTATTTATAAGATAGGTGGATGCCAAAAGAGCTTCTCCCCAAAGAAATTTAAGGACTCCACTTGTGAATATTAAGGCTCTAGTTACCTCCATAAGATGCCTATTTTTTCTCTCAGCTACATTTTGCTGGGGTGTATTAGGACATGAGCTTTGGTGCACTATTCCCTTGGAAGTGAAAAAATTCCCTAGATGGTCATTAAAATATTCTCTCCCATTATCACTCTGAAATATTTGAATCTTCTTATGAAATTGTGTCTCGACCATAACATAAAAAGCCTCAAACATATGTTTTACTTCACTTTTGTCTTTCAATAGGTACACCCAAGTTAGTCTAGTGTGATCATCTATGAAACTCACAAACCACCTTTTTCCATTTACAGTTGCTACCCTAGAAGGTCCCCAAACATCGCTATGGATTAGCTTAAAGGGTTTTGTGGCATGGTACTTTTGGGAAGAAAAAGATGAACGTCTGTGTTTAGCCATTTCACAAAATTCACACTGGAAAGAAGATGTACTTTTATTCATAAACAACTGAGGTAACAAGAGTTTCAAATAATGAAAACTAGGATGACCAAGTCTATAGTGCCATAACATGACTTTATTATCAACTTGAACAGAGTTCAAACAAGCTGAACTAAAATTTACTGAACTGTCCCTATTTTCAAGAAAATAGAGACCTTCATACTCTCTAGCATTGCCAATCATCCTCCCCGAGACCTTGTCCTGAAATACGCATGAAACAGAGTCAAAGATAGCACGACAATTAAGGTTTTGAGTCAGTTTGCTGATGGACAAAAGATTATGAGACCATTTTGGAATATGAAGGACATCAAAAAGGGTCAAAAAAGGGGTTAGTTTAACTGTCCCTTTTCCAACAATTGCTGAGAAAGAACCATCAGCAACTTTGACTTTTTTATTTACTGCTAAAGGAGTGTAAGTTGAGAAAAAATGGGAATTCCATGTCATGTGATCACTAGCCCTTGAATCTATGATCCAAGGACTTATACCAGTTGAATCTGTACTCACAAAAACAGATGGTATGTTACCTCCTTTGGAAAAAGAACAAGTGGGAGTAGAAGGATCAGATTTGCTGGTTTGGAGTTGAGGTTGGAGAACTTGGAGAAATTTGTGCAGTAGCTCTACTTGTTCCTTAGTGAAAGATCGCATTTCTAGAGAAAATCGTAGCACTGGTTCTTCGCTGGTACACTGAAAGGTCTGGCCATGGTTGTCTGCCATTTTTTTGTTCCAGCTAGGTGATTTCCTATGGATATTCCAGCAAGTCTTACGAGTGTGCCCATATTTTTTGCAAATATCACACCACGGCTTCATTGTTCTTTGTCAGAATTTTGTTAATAGAACTCTCGCCTTCTATTGACACCGCTGGGTGACGTAGCCCAGTCAATGCTCAGATACCATGTAAGTTTTGGTACCAAAATTGCACAATTTTATTCATCCATAGAGATACAAATTTATAATATAGAAAAGTAAACTAGCTAGCAATCATATCCCTTGATTATAGGAGATTTGAGAATCAAGGGATGATTCTAATATCCTAACCTATTCAATATCATATCAGATATGATTTTGTTAGATCAATGTAAATTCTACAAAATCCTATCTAATCACACTTGGATATTTATAAATCAACATATGAATTTAGTTAACTTGTAACTAGAGAATGCTAATTATACTTGGTTCAAAGGAGACCAATAGAAAACAGCTTTCCAGGATTGATAGAATCCTAATTTCAGATGAGTGGGATGACAATTTCAAAAATCTGAAACAACTTCCACTTCAGAGTTTGAGCTCTGTCCACATCCCTATAGCACTACTTGGAAGGTCTTGGAAAAAGAACAAGAACCATTTTAAATTTGAAAATTGGTAGCTGGAGACAGAAGGTTTTATTGATAGAGTCAAAAACTGGTGGTCCTCTTTCAAGTTCTCAGGGAGGCCTGACTATATCTTGGCCTGCAAACTCAAAGCTCAGAAGCACAAACTCAAAGAATGGAGGAATGAGGAGACTAGGAGCTTGGGCATACAGAGGAAGAAACTCTTGAACAAATGGCAGACTTGGATACTGAGAGGGAAGATAGAGTATTCACTTATGAAGAGACAGCTAAAAAGTCTAAATTACTTCTAAAATATCAGGAGCTGTTGAAGGAGGAGGAGATTTCATGGAGACAAAAGTCGAGAGTTCTTTGGTTGAAGGAAGGTGATAAGAATACCAATTCTTTCACAAAATGGCAAATGCTCATAGAAGATACAACAATATAGACCAGCTAGTGATACATGGAGAAGTTACCAAAGAACCAAGTAGAATCGAAGGGGAAATTGTGGGGTATTACAAAAGGTTGTACTCAAAAACCATCCAATGGAGACCTACCTTTCAAAATACTCAGTTTCCAGTCCTAACAGAAGAAGACAGGGTGGCTCTCCAAGGCAATTTTGATGAGAGTGAAATTCTGAGATGCCTAAAGATGTGTGCAACTGATAACACGGCCAGATGGCTTTACTATGGGTTTCTTTATCAAGTGTTGGGAGGTGGTGAAGCAGGACATCTTGGACACTTTTCAAAACTTCTGCGATCAAGGAGTTTTTGAGAAGAGTTTTAATGCAACATCCATAGCACTTGTTCCCAAAAAGAAGGGTGCCAAGGAGTTGAGGGACTTTAGACCTTTAAGTCTAATTGGCTGTATTTACAAGTTGCTATCTAAAGTATTGACTGAGAGACTGAAGGGGGTGATTAGCAAGTTGGTAGATGCCCAGCAAATGGCTTTCATTAAAGGGAGACAAATTATGGATGCAGTCTTGATTGCCAATGAAGCTGTTGATTCCAGAGTTAAGCAGAAGAAGCCAGACATTCTTTGTAAGTTGGACATAGAGAAAGCTTATGATGACGTTAATTGGAGATACCTTATGAAGGTATTAGAAATTATGGGTTTTGGGTAAAAGTGCTTGAAGTGGATGGAGCAATGTATTTCAATAGTCAGCTTTTCAGTTCTAGTCAATGGTTCTCCTGCAGAATTCTTCCAATCACATAGAGGACTCAGGCAAGGTGATCCTCTGTTACTTTTTCTGTTCCTAATTGCTATGGAAGGACTGAATAACATGATCAAGACAGCCAAATTAAGAGGTTGGATAAAGGGTTTTGAAGTGGCCAGAGAAGGGATTGACAGTTTGGAAGTGACACATCTACAATATGCGGATGACACTTATTTTTTGTGATGCTGAGGAAGATCAACTGAAGCTCTTAAGAGTGATTTTGGTTCTGTTTGAAGGGATCTCTTGTATGCATATTAAGAGGAGAAAGAGTCTAATGTACCCTATTAATGAAGTCAACAACATGAGCTGGTTAGCAACAATCCTTCGAGGAGAAGTTGGCACTCTGCCAACTACATACTTGGGATTACCTCTGGGAGCCAAATCTATGTCCATAGATATATGGAACAGTGTAATCAAGAAGTGTGAAAAAAACTAGCCAGGTGGAAAACACAATACTTGTCTATGGGTGGAAGATTGACACTAATCATTTCAGTACTTGATGCTCTTCCAACTTACATGATTTCCCTTTTCCCTATCCCAGCAGGGGTCACCAAGAGGCTGGACAGTATTAGAAGGAAATTATTGTGGCAGGGTAATAAGGAAAAGAAAGGATTTCACTTGGTAAAGTGGAAATCAAAGATAACTGGGAAGAAAAATGGTGGTTTGGGGATTAAGAACCTAAACTTGCAAATAGAGCTCTTCAAATGAAATGGTTATGGAAGTATGCAAATGGTAACCAACTGTTGTGGGAAAGGGTGATTAAGGCTAAATATATAGCAGAAGACAAATGGATGACCAAAGGCTGAACTCCTTATGGGTTCAGCCTTTGGAGGTCCATTAGGAATCTCTCGGATGAAGTAAAAAACAACTCATAGGTGAAAGTTTTTTATGGGAGAAAGACCATGTTTTGGAAGGATAATTGGCATGAGAAAGGCAACTTGGAAGAGTTATTTCCTGATGTTTACAACTTAGTTACATTTCAGCAAGGGTTTATAGCAGATTTATGGACACTACAGGGGTGGAACTTCAACTTTAGAAGACATCTAAATGAAAATGACTCGGAGGTTCAGAGAGTAGCTGAATTTCTTAACACAGTGGAACCTTTCAATGGACTTCAAACAGGGCAGGATATTCTATGGTGGACAAGAAACAATAGAGGAGTATACAAAGTTAATAGAGCTTATAAGCTAATGGATCAGACAAACCAACAAATTACAAATTGGCCATGGAAACAAATATGGAAAAACAGAATACCCCATAAAGTATCTTGCTTTGTTTGATTGTTGGCCAAGGAAGCAGCTCTTACTCAAGACTATGTCATGAAGAGAGGGATAACCTTATGCTCTAGATGCTTTTTTTGTGGGGAGACTTTAGAGATTGTAAATCATCTGTTTCTACACTGCAAGTACACTCAACAATTTATGGAGATTTTTTTGAGTCTCAAAGGCATCTCTTGGACTATGCCTAGGAAAGTTTCTGAGGCTTTGAAGAGCTGGGAGGAAGCAGGAGTACTGAGGCAGATGGAGACTTATCCCTTTTGCAATATGGTGGGCAATATGGAAAGAGAGGAACTCTAGGTGTATCTCAACTGCATTTTGCTATTATGTTTTTGGTGTAATCAATTATACTCAAATGATAACTGTCTCTATAATTGATGTTTTAGACTCAATTTAGCCATAGAGCAGTAAGAATTGGGGCCATTTGTATATAAGGTTTCAGTACAACCCATGTACTGTTTTGTGATATAATACAAAGTTACCAAGTTCAAAAAAAAAAGAAAACCATTGGTTGGACGGACAACATATATGGGTCATAGCGCCCCGGCGGCAGCAGAAGCTCTTTGATTCTTTACCGGGATCGTAGAAGTTTTGATACCACGTGAGAAATATTGGATAACAATATTATTGAATTGTGTATTTACATTAAGGTCATAGCGCCCCGCCGGCAGCAGAAGCTCTTTGATTCTTTACCAGGATCGTAGAAGCTTTGATACCACGTGAGAAATATTGGAGAACAATATTATTGAATTGTGTATTTACATTAATACATTGAGATCTTATTTATAGACACTACATTAGACTCTTTTTCCAGCTAGGACACTACATTACAATCCTTTTCCAAGTAGAATTCTATATATTATTCCTATTCTTATTCTAAGTGGGATTGTATATACTATTCTTGTTCCTATTACTATTCTAACAGTAGGAAAGCTGTAACCCCCTTGAAAATGAAGCTTTGTAGGCTGGAAACACCAATAGGCCTTGCATCCTAGAGGAAGTTCTAAAATCTGGAATAGTGATGGAAATGCAGGAAAAAAGGAGGAGAGATGGAGGATTGTCCCAACATGCATTTGGTGGACAATTTGGAAGGAAAGGAATCAGAGATGTTTTGAAGGAAAGAACAATAATATTCAAAAGATAAAGATAAACTGCCTAGGTCTTTACTATTTTTGGTGTAAGCAAGTAGTGATAGGAAATTCTGAAGATGTTTCTAATGCTATTGACTGGCTGTAACTAGAAGATCTTAGGACTAATGTAAGAATAACTTTTTGGAGGGGGACTACATTTTGATGTAGTATACCTATGGATATATAGAAGTAAATGTTACCTTTCTAAAAAAAAAAGGTTTATTTTGTGAAGCAAATGTCTTTTTCTTGGTTTTTGTTAGGATTACATACAACTAAGTCTTTCTAAGTGTACTGTGTTATAGTGTTTCTCTAGATCAAGTGGCTTGAGCGTTCGGTTCAACTGCAAGAACTTTAAGGTGGTCTGAATATTGTGATTCTTTACTTATTTTGGAGAAGAACTGTCAGTTTGGTTTCCATTTAACTGATCTTTTGTAAATTGAAAAGCTTTGATCTGTTGTTGTTCTCTTTTTCTTCTGCAACTTCTCCTTGACTCGTTGTAAAATCATAAATTCATGTTTAATGTTTTTGATAAGTACTTAATACTTTGTACTAGACAAAAATACGATGCACAAATCTCATCTTATCATCTAGGATTCAACAAAAATTGAAGACTTTTGTGTTCTGTAGCAATATACGTGGAATATAGTATGTCCTGATGTGCCGCGTGAGTTTCTTCCACGTTGAAGGTTCTCCTGTTTGATTGTTTTCTGCATTCAGGATATCCTTTATCTGGATAGTCTTTGTATTTTTTGGTTAATATCATTTCTACCATATGCCACTTGCAGGAATGAAACTCATGAAGTAATCAAGTACCTGGAGTATTGTGTTCATCGTTTACAGAATGAGGATCCTGGTGTTCACAATCTGTTACTTTCCTTATATGCCAAAAAGGTTCAAGTTATTTAGCTTTTGGAATTCTCATCTGGTCTAATATGTGCTGTGGGATTTATCCATCTTTCTATTTTCATTGAGATTTTTTAAATCTGTGAATAGTTACCCATCCATTATATCTTCGAGTACTCAATCTGCATCTCATTTTATTCATTTACAGAAAATAATCTTGCACATCTGTTTCTGGCACATTTTCTGTTGCAAATGTGCAGAAGCCACGGCAATATTTAAGCATTATGTTAATTTCCTTATTGAAAGCTATTCATCTTGATAAATTGTGATTTCATTTTGTTACTGTTGTATAGTTTATTCAAATTCATAGAAGGTAGCTTATATTTCACCGTAACCAGATATACAAATGTTACTTGCACGAACTGGGAGAAATCAGGACTGCTTTGTGTGCATGCTCTACTTTATACTGTGATACTGTTTTACAAATTATACTTGCAAGAATTGGGAGAAATTAGTACTTCTTGATGTGCCCTTTTTTTTTCAATGCACCCAAGGCTGTCACCTAGTGGTCAATGAAGTGGGATAAGAGCCATGAGGTCTCAAGTTCATATTCTAGCTAAGGCAAAAGTACTTGGTGATTTCTTCTCATCTGCCCAAGCCTTGGTGGGCAGAGTTACCTGGTACCTGAGCAGTTGTGCTTGTTGGAGGTAGCAAGGTACCCGGTGTAGTAGTTGAGGTGCACGCAAGGTGTCCCGGACACCACAATCATAAAAAAAACACTGCTTTGTGTAATTATTTTATAAATTATTGTTTCTTTGTCAAAGTCGTAGTACTAGTTGTACCCTTGTAGTTCTTGTCATATGTTGTTTATTGTGTTTTGATTATCACACTATTTTGTTGTTGTTATTGTCTCTTTCTTGTAGACTTTACACTGCTTTTTCTTATTAACGACTATGCTTTCTTCATTGCTTTCTTCTTCCTTTACTTGGGTTTGATGCACTTGAACCGAGGGTCTTTCGAAAACAGCCTGGAGGTAGTGGTAAGGTCTGCTTACACTCTACCCTCCCCAGACTGGGATTTCATTGGGTATGTTGTAGTTGTCATGTAAATGTGATGATAAAGTCATTAATCATAGCTGCAGGGAGATCTTGGAATGCCTTTGTGCACTCAATAGCTTGCTAGATGTTATTCGCATGCTTGTCAATTATAAATATGCTTAGTTGCGCCTAATTTCTCTCTCTCCCTTTTTTTTTTTCAATGTAGGAAGATGAGAGTGCTCTTCTGCGTTTCCTAGAATGCAAGTTTGGTAAAGGGCAACCAGGTGGTCCTGAATTCTTTTATGATCCCAAATATGCGCTACGCCTTTGCCTCAAGGAAAAGAGAATTCGAGCTTGTGTTCATATATACAGCATGATGTCTATGCATGAAGAAGCAGTTGCTCTAGCACTACAGGTTCCGTTTCAATACTGATTGCCCTCTGTGTGTGTCCTGAAAGCCTGATGGTTCTTTTAATCTTACTGCTCATATTCTGCAATTTATGACTACATGAACTATTAAATTAGCTGATTTGTCTTGCTAACAATTCTCATGCATCATTTATTGTCCTTTGGAATAAGCTGAAATCAAAAGTGCAAGGCATGAGGTTGGTCTATTGATTATTGCTTGTCACGTGTAGGAAAACAAGACTAAGAGCCAGTTGTCACGCACAAGCTGTTCTTGTTACTTATACTAAATAAAGAGAAAAAAAGAAAGTGTAAAATCCAACAAAACTTATCTGAATTACGTCTTCCTAATTTTCAATATTCAAGTTTTTCTCTAAAAATCAAGGTCATCGGTGGTGTATAGCAGCTGCTACTATTTGATAAATAAGGAATTAAAAAGATGAAAGGGAATATTTCTTACTCTACATTCTATTTATACTCATCTGGACAGCTGTCCTACACAGGCAATTCCCTAATAAACTCCATAATAAAAGCAACTCATGTCACCTAATAGCTAATTAGCCATATAGATGTTTTGGGACTTAACTGAAAGACGGAGAAACAAAATGGACTAAAAGTCTAAGGAATTAAGCAACCAAAGGTGTGGCCTAGTGGTTAATGAAGTGTATTAAGCATGCTGAGGTCTCATGCTCAAATCTCAGCAGAGATAAAACATTAGGTGATTTCTTCCCATCAGTTCTAGGCTTCTAGCCTTGGTGGATAGAGTTACTTGGTATATGATGCTGGTGGGAGGTGTCAGGTATCCCGTGGAATTAGTGAAGGTGCATACAAGCTAATCCGGACACCATGGTTATCAAAAAAAAAAGAGACTAAGGAATTAAAAATAGCAATTGACTTCAGCTATTCTCAACCCAACTAATCATAGTCATCAAATGTCCACACTTTGATTGCTTGGATCACATCTAGACATTCCTTTCTACTGCTTTCTATTCTATCATCTTTTTGATCCCAAGGCTTGAGATGGACTAAACTTTTTTTTTCTTCTAATTTTGTCTTAATATAACTAGGCTTATCTTGCCTTATTTGCTTATGAAAATTTAGAGTAATCTCCGGAAGTTGTATTTATTTTTGAATGTAAGAACATGCTTTCAAGAGTTTAAATCCAATGTTGTCAAAGGTGAATATTGCACGAAAAAACAACGTATAGTAGGTTTTAAGCACCACACACACTTTAGTGGAATAAACTGCGGGAGAAGGAAAAAAATAAAAAATGTATGTGTTATGTAAGAAAAAATAGCTATAAATACTTACAATAGCTATATAGATAAATGAATTAAAAATCGGAAAAAGGGTCAAAATTGCCCCTGAACTATGCGATATAGACCACTCATACCCTCCGTTACATTTTGGGATAAAAAATGCTCCCGCCGTTCTCCCAAGAGACCACAAATACCCTCAAGAGTTAACAACCCAAATTTTTAGTGATGTGGCAAGCCACGTGGGACTAATCCCTCCATCTAAGCGTTGCCAACTAGGATTCCCTCTAAATTATGGGTCATTAGTTCTCACCCGAGTTATAACCCTAACCCTAACCCATTGCTCCCGACCTGAACTCAATGACCCACCAACAAAACCTTGAGTTAACACAAAATGGGCCTTTTCCGGTCAAATACATTCACACACTTGACACGTATACAGTATACCCCGCATCCATCTAAAACACGACTTAAGCAAATAAAACAAAGGAACAAAATTATTCAGATCACTAACCTTCATCTTGTGCAGGATTTTTCATCCTCCTTTTCATATAGCTCGATTTGGGTACCTAAAATACCTCGAAAGGTGTGATTTTTTACTTGGTTGCTAGCAAGAGGGATAATCTTGTAGGTGGGCAACATTAATAAGATTTTTTAGCTCCATCTCAATTTATGTGATGGTGTTTGACTTGGACACGAAATTTAAGATTTAAGAAATAAAAGAAACTTTTGGATCTTGTGGTCTAACATAAGCTTTATATATTTGTCTGGTTATAGATCATGTCATTAAGGGTAAAATGAGTATTTTAAAGTTAAATTGCTACTAAATATAGAAATGTGTCATTCTTTTTGGGACTGACTAAAAAGGATAGAGTGTCACATAAATTGGAATGTTGGGAGTTAGACTTTATCAAAACATAGGAAAACATATATGAAGAAAGAATCTGACAATCAAGTTCAAACCCTATATAAACATGTAATAATTTTAAAATGTAATTTTAATTGTACCAAAAATTGTAATTTTAATTGTCTAATCCAAATTTGGTGATGACTTCCTTACTCCTATATTCTACTTTTAACCACATACATATCTATCATTACATTGTTTTTAACAATTTATTCATTCTTTAGCCTGTGATTTTATTGTTTATTGCCCTTCTCTTCTTGATAGTTGTGAGAAATAAAGGAGAAGCATATTATTGAAATTGTATGTCTACATTATTACATAGAGACCCTATTTATAGACACTATATTAAACTCCTTTTCCTAATAGGATTCCTATTCCTATTCTAATTCCTATTCTTATTCTAAATAGGATTGTAATACTTATTCTTGTTCTAACACTCCCCCTCAAGCTGGTGCATACAAATCATAGGTACCCAGCTTGTTACAGATGTAATTAATACGAGGACCGGTGAGGAACTTTGTGAAGATATATGCAAGCTGATCATTTGACTTCACAAATTTCGTAACAATAATCTCTTTAGAGTATCTTTTCTCTAACAAAGTGACAATCAATCCCAATGTGCTTAGTCCTTTCATGAAACACGGGATTTGATGCAATGTGAAGGGCCGCTTGATTATCACACACAAGTTCCATTTGATCGATTTCGCCAAATTTTAGCTCTTTCAGCAACTGTTTGATCCAAACTAGCTCACAAGTTGCTGTAACCATTGCTTGATATTCTGATTCTGCAGTAGATCGAGCAACCACTCTGTTTCTTACTCTTCCACAACACCAAATTACCTCCTACTAAAACACAATATTCGGATGTTGAACGTCTATCAGAGGGTCATCTTGCCCCATCAGCATCAGTATATCCAGTGATATGCTTATGGCCTTGATCCTCGAAGAGTAGTCCTTTACCCAGAGCTGACTTTATATATCGCAGAATACGAACAACTGCATCCAATGACTATCACAAGGGGAAGTCATAAACTAACTAACAACACTCACAGAAAAAGAGATGTCATGTCAAGTCTAGTCACCGTGAGATGATTCAACTTTACAACCAGCCGTCTATACCTTTCAGGATTACTGAGTGGCTCCCCCTGTCCCGGAAGAAGTTTAACATTCGAATCCATAGGAGTGTCAATGGTTTTACATCCCATCATTCCTGTCTTCTCAAGAATGTCTAAGGCATACTTGCATTGAGAAATAACAATACCTGATCTAGATTGAGCAACCTTAATACCTAGAAAATACTTTAGTCTTCCAAGGTCTTTAGTTTGGAAATGCTTAAAGAGATGTTGCTTCAAATTAGTGATACCATCTTGATCATTGCCAGTGATAACAATATCATCAACGTAAGCAACCAAATAAATACACCGATTTGGTGCAGAATGTCGATAAAACACAGAGTGATCAGATCCACTACGAGTCATGCCAAACTCATGCATTACTGTGCTAAACTTTTCAAACTAAGCTCGAGGAGACTGTTTCAGACCATAAAGTGACTTACGCAATCAACATACAAGGCTACTAGACTCCCCCTGTGCAACAAAACCAAAACCAGGTGGTTGCTCCATATAGACTTCTTCCGCAAGATCACCATGTAGAAAAGCATTTTTAACGTCTAACTGATGAATTGGCCAATGACGAACAGCAGCCATAGATAGAAAAAGATGGATTGATGCTATTTTAGCCACAGGAGCGAAAGTATCACTATAATCGAGCCCAAATATTTGAGTATACCCTTTGGCAACAAGGCGAGCCTTAAGCCGATCAACCTGACCATCTAGACCAATTTTGACTACATAAACCCAACGACAACCAACAGTAGATAAGGGAGACAAGTTCCCAAGTACCACTTGTATGTAAAGCAGACATCTCATCGAGCATAGCCTGCCTCCATTTAGAATGAGAAAGTGTTTCACCTGTAGTCTTAGGAATGGAAATAGAGGACAAAGATGATACAAAGGCATAATGGGGTGATGAGAGACGATGATAACTCAAGATAGTATAATGTGGGTTAGTATTTCTAGTGGATCGTATACCTTTTTGAAGTGCAATGAGTTGGCTAGAAGAAGGCAAGTCCGCAGTAGGAGCAGGGTCTGGTGCATGATATGAATCATCTGGGATTAGTGTTGGGCACGGACGATGATGATAAGTCAAGAGTGGTGGCACTACAACTGGAGATGTAGAAGTAACTATAGATTCCTCAAAAGTTGATACAGGTAAGACCTGAGGTAGGGGTAAGACCTCAGAGACATCAGAATGATCAAAAGATGTATAGTAAAGTTGAGATTCAAAGAATGTGACATCGACCGACATTATGTATCGACGAAGACCAGGTGAATAGCAACGATACCCTTTTTGAACTAGAGAGTAACCAAGAAAGACACATTTGAGAGCACGAGGAGATAATTTATCTTTACCAGGGGCTAAGTTATGAACAAAGCATGTGCTCCCAAAGACACGAGGGGGATAGAGTAAAGATGTAAGTGAGGAAATAGAATGGAATATGGAACCTGATTCTGAATAGAAGATGAGGGCATTCTATTAATCAAATAACTAGATGTAAGGATTGCATTGCCCCAAAAACGCAATGGAACATGGGATTCAATGAGGAGAGTGCGAGTAGTCTCAATGAGATGCCTATTCTTCCTTTCTGCTACACCATTTTGTTGAGGGGTGTACGGACAAGATGTTTGGTGAATAATTCCATGGTGAGTCATAAATTCCTGAAACTGGGAGGATAAGTATACTAAGGCATTATCACTACGAAAAGTACGAATAGAAACACCAAACTGATTTAGTATTTCAGTAAAGAAACTTTTGAATATAGAAAATAACTCAGAACGATCTTTCATTAAAAAAATCCAAGTACATCTTGAATAATCATCAATGAAACTAACGAAATAAGGAAAACCTAAGGGTGAATTGACTCTACTAGGACCCCAAATATCAGAATGAACTAATGAAAAAATAGATTCTAAACGACCCTCAGTACTACGGGAAAAGGTAGCACGAATGTGTTTCCCAAGTTGACACGACTCACAATCTAATGGGGATAAACTAGGCACCATCTTTTGCAACTTGGATAGACTCGAATGTCCCAAACGTTTGTGAATTAGGGCTAGAGGATCTGTAATGGAGCATGCTGTGAAGGAATTTGAAGAGGTAAGATAGTAAAGGCCTTGTGATTCATATCCTGTGCCAATCATCTGTCCCGTGCTGCGGTCCTGCATGAGAAATAAATCTTCAAAAAAAGTTATGCCACAATGTAGGGCACGCGTCAAACGACTTACAGATGCTAGATTAAAAGGAGAACCAGGGACATAAAGAACAGAGTCTAAAGTGACAGAAGAGAGGGGTTTGGCTTTTCCAACCCCTTTTGGTTTTGTTTGGATCCCATTGGCTAAAGTTATAGCGGGAAGAGATTCTGAATAAACAATATCAGACATAAGTGATTTGTTACTAGAAATATGATCTGAAGCACCTGAGTCCATGACCCATGATCCAAGAGTACTAGACTGTGAAACACAAGCAAAAGTATTACCCGCAACATGAACATTAGGCTGAGTAATCGAGGCTACTTGTGGAGACGTTTACTTACTTGCTCGATACTGAAGGAACTCATCATATTCTGCTTGTGCAATATGAGCATTATCGGGTGGTTGATCAGGCTGAGCAATAGATGATACTTGTGGAGATGTCTGCTTCCGCGATTTCAAAGAAACTCATTATATTCCTTTATAATAGTAGGATCATAACTGGGCGGTGGACCATGCAAAATATGACATATGTCACGAGTGTGTCCAAGCTTATGATAATAACTACACTTGGATCGAGATCTTCCAAAACGACCTCCTCCTCTTCGATTCTCCATAGGCTGATATGTTCGTTTGTCTATGGTTTGAGATGCGAGAATAGAAGAGTCAATGGTGGATGATGAAACTACTTTGTGACTGGGAGGCACAGCAAGACGAAGTAGACGAGAGAATAATTCATCAATTGTAGGAATTGTAGGACTACCTAAAATCTGATCACGTACTGAATCATGGTCAGGAGGAAGTTCAGCAAGTGTAAGAACTAGAAATAACGTTTGTCTGTGCTCTTGTTTTTTTGCTACGTTCATAGTGACTGGCATCAACATCTCAAATTCCTCCATGGCTGCTTGAACTTGTCCCAAGTATGTAGACATATCGGATTCTTATTTTTTTAAGCTGGTCATGCGCGATATCACATCATAGAACCGAGATATGTCATTAGTGTATAAAGCACGAGCCTTTTCCCAAACTGAATAGCATGTGTGGAATGGGAGAAACAAGGGCATCAACTTGGAATCAATAGATCGCCATATGAGACTACATAATTGAGCTTCAACCTTCTCCCATTGTGCTTTGGCTTTTGTATGTTCCTCACTAGCCTTTGCCTTTTCATCTACTACACAAGCATTGGTTGTTAAATGGTCTTGGACACCTTGACGCTTGCACCACAACTCAACCGAGGAAGCCCAAGCTAAATAGTTTGAGCTTCCCATTATTTATTCTGAAATGATCATAGGACTTGAATTTCCACTTTTGGGGCCAAAACTATCAATCCCGAAAGACATCTTGTATAATCAGGCTTTTGTAGCCTAAAATCTGGAAAAAAAGATTTTAAAAAATTGCTGGAATTCAAGAAAACATTTGTTTCTGTTGCTGGAAAATCAGATCTGCCGCCGGAAAGTGGTCAGAAATCAAAGAAAAAAAATTAATTTTGTGTGTATGGTCGAAATTATGAGGCGACCCTACTGGGGAAAAATATGCTTAAAATAATGGCCGGAAACAGCCTTAAATTGCCGGAATCTTGGAAAAATCAGATCTGAATGCCAAAAAATGGTCGGAATCAAGAAATAAATGTATGGCTAGCCTCGGAAGGGAGAGGCGATCCAACTAGGAAAAGAAAAACTGCCGGAAAGTGGCCGGAACTGGCCTCACGCACCGGCACGTGGTCAGATCTGGAAAATTCACGCCTTTGATCGGCGCGTGAGGGCTCGTCAGGGGATATTTTCCGGTGGGCCTGGGGTTTTGTTACCGGAGAGTGAGGGACCCAGTGGTGGTGTTGGTTTTCACACAACACTAACGGAAAGTGATGATGAAAAAATTCAACTTTAACGGTCGCTGGAAATTGATGCACGGTGACCTGTAAAGGTTTCTCACTATATTGCGCTAATACCATGTGAGAAATAACGGAGAAGAATATTATTGAAATTGTATGTCTATAGATACTCTATTAAACTCCTTTTCCTAATAGGATTCCTATTCCTATTCTAAATAGGATTGTAATACTTATTTTTGTTCTGACAATAGTGATCTGGAATTAATTTTTGATAGAGTCAATTGAGCTAAGGTGTGTGCTTTTGATGCATGCAATGACACCTCACCTAAGTGAGGTGAACGGTGCAGCTGCGTAGCACCTAGATTCAATGTTTATGTGCTCCTATAACCAAATTAAGTTGTGTTTACCTCTCTTCTCAAATGTAGATGGGTCATTTCGTCTACCACCATATCTGCTCTCTCTCGTGACTTCTAGCTTAATAGGACTAGAACTAAGTCGATTAAACTTCGTTCACCCTATAAGGACATATGTCTCTGCATGGTTCAACTTTTTATGTGGCTTGCTTATGCAGGACATATTGCTCCTTACGTTTCTGAATTGATGGAACACTAGTAGACTTGGCGATAGTCTGTACTAGGGCTTCTCTGTCTTGCACACTCTTGCTTTCTCTTTCTTTTATATTTTTGTTTTAATTTTGGTACTATGATTAACATGTTGTAATTAATTTTGTGACTGGAGTATGAGCTAAATTTGATTCTTGAAACTGATATTATATGCTCAATTTAACTTCATGCCAATTTCTGTTCCTAAAGATTAATCATGATCCAACGCTTTAAGGTGGAGTTAATTTGCAACTGAGGTTATTTGCTTCCTATTAATTTTTGACGGACAAGATTATTTGTGATTATTTTGTTAAGCCTGTGGAATCATTTTTGTAAAGAACTTTTTAGGATATTTTAATGATTTTTGGCGTGTTCTTGTAATTTTGTGCTTCACCTATAGATCCTGTCAGGTTTTTGCACTTTCCACATTCAAATAGTTTCCATAAGTTTCTTAAAGAGCATACACCATTCACTACTTCCCTTGTTTCAATAGGTTGATCCAGAGCTTGCGATGGCTGAAGCAGACAAGGTAGAAGATGATGAGGACTTGAGGAAGAAGCTTTGGCTGATGATTGCTAAGCATGTCATTGAGCAGGAAAAAGGAACGAAAAGGGAGAATATACGAAAGGCAATTGCTTTTCTCAAGGAAACTGATGGTCTATTAAAGATAGAAGACATCTTACCCTTCTTCCCAGACTTTGCTTTAATTGATGACTTCAAGGTAAGTTCCACTCGGCGTACTACTTAGCTACTTCAAATATTTATTGGTTTTAATCCTTTAAATTTATTTGTTAGAAAGCTGTAATATAGCTTACCAAATAAAGCCTTGCCTTGAATATATCTTTCTTTTGTCAGAGGAAAAAGAACACGAAAAGCTGTTTCTGATCAATGAGTTGAAGTTTATAAGGGTAAAATCAAAGAAAATGATTAGAAAGAAAAGAGAAGTGGAATTTAAGAGCAACTGCTAGGTCTCAAATAGTTCAATGGGCCTGCATGTGCTGGTTGACAACACATACTGTATAAAAAGAATAAAGAGTTTGAGATTTTGATACTACCTTGCCTACTGTTCTTTGATCTCTCATTTAGAAACTTGATCACAAGTTTGTTACTTAATTTATGATTGGTTCAGAAGGATTCTGGAAAATACGTTTTTCTTCCATTTTCTTCAGAGCATAATTCGTTTCATCAAACAAATCTGTCTGTTCGGACAAACAATTTCAGTTTCATGATAATAACAAAGAACAGCAAGGTGTCTGATTTCCAAATCCTAGTGAAGAGTTGTTTGAGCTTCAGGCTTTTCTGGTCTCGTTGCCTGTCAGAGTAAGTTACCGATCGATGATTTTTTTGTTTTGGTACTAAGATCAATTGAGTGATTTTAGCATTAGTTGGTCAACAAACAGTGTACATTGGGTCACCTTAAATCTTGATATAATGCTACTTTTAGTGCTTATCTAAACTAAGCTTTTTGTCCTTGTTAGAATCTCGTAGATATTCTAGAATATTCGAGGATCTTGTAAATATAGTATAGCTCGATATACTCCCATAATTATGTGTTTTGATTCTTTTTCCTTTCTTTGATTAGCTATTTAAACCCCAAATGGTTTGAGGGAATAATGAAGCTGTGTTATCTCTCAAACTCTCTTCTTTCTCACATGAAAATGGTCTTAGTAAGATATCCTTGCTGTGCAGTAAGCAGTGAATCCAAGACAGTCACCGTGCCTTTTTTCCGCTGATTTATTTCAGGCTGATTGCATCACTTTTTTCTGAGGTGGTGGGTGTTCTGCCAAAACTGATACCACCATGAGGTTGAGGAAGCTCCAACAAGAAAACTCTAGAAAACCTCTTCGTAGACTTGCCATCATGCGCCGGCTGATACTACGGCTCCAGCTCGTCTGAATCACGTGCCAGGCGTGTATGACCATTTTCAGCCATCTTTTGGAGCAGATCTCTTTCCATGGGAGTTGTCCAGCCTTTTTGAGTCGCCCTTGCTATTCTTCTGCATATTCGGATCAATGGAACCCTAACCCAGCCAACTCAAACTTGTTTCCCGGCCATGTTTGATTTATTCGGCGATTTTCCAGCCAACCTTTGTCAACTAGCTACTCTCCAGTCATTGTCCCCTACTTTACGCAGATTTTTCAGCACCTTGAAGGTCGACCTACCAGTTTTCGATATTCCGTTTTGTTTGGCTGATCTCTCTTTACTTGATTGTAATGTCACTGGGATAAGATTCTTTTGGCTCCAAATCCGTTGGATCTAATACTTTGAATATACGGATGGTTTCTTTATCGGATTCTATGAGTTCCTTCCGTACAAAACATTAAATAGACATCCTCTGATATAGATCTTGTCATTTAGATAGGTAATAGCGTTACTTGTTTCTCTCAACCTTCTTCTCCCAGTAGTTGGGTTATTGGTTTAGAGCGTCTAACCACATTTCTGGTAATACATCTATTTTCACTACTATTTATTACTCTTAACCTCTTCCAAAAGTCACAAATGGCCAATGAGCCTCGAACCATGGCAACTGGAATAGGTCAATCTAGTCCATTATGTTCCTGGTAGTCCTGTTAATCTCATATCCACTAGTCGCTTAGCCAAAACACTTAACTGCTCTGTTTCATTGTTCGATGACAGTTTTTGTATAGAAACACAGTACATCACGGATCATTGGTACGGGGCATGAATCAAATGGACTTTATCACCTTATCCTTATTAAATCACTCATAGTTTTAGTAGGATTCCAAATTAGAAAATAGAATTCATATAACTCTAGATGGAAATTATCTTCAAATCAGTCACTCGGGAAAGAAGAAACAACTGGAAAAAATCATCGGACATTTCTGCCTCACCAGAAAACCAGGTCGCAATCGTCAGCTGCAACTTGCCTAATGCTGTGAGGGATAAAACTCGCATCAAATGACAACAATGTCTCTGATACAACAACAACATACCCAGTGAGATCCCACAAGTGGAGTTTGGGAGGGTGGGTGTACGGCGTATGCAAACCTTACCCCTACCTTTGTGGGGTTGAGAGATTGTTTTCGATAGACCCTCGGCTCAGGGAAAAGGGATTGTTTTTCAAAATAGTTTTGAAGAATAAAAACAAATGCAAGAGTATATAGAAATACTGACAACACAATCAGTAAAAATAACCAAAGTAATAATCAACAACATTAATAATAAATTGAACAAATAGATAATGCCATCATAACAATAATAATACCGGTAGGAGACCAAGTAGGTGCTCTAGCCTTGAACTGTGCTCTACCACGGGTAAAGATAAGTTGCTCGACTTCCCACTAATTGTCTACCCTAATCCTCAACCTCCATGGTCCCCTATCTAGGTTCAAGTCCTCGGTGAGTTGAAGATGTGGCATGTCTTGTCTAATCACCCTTCCCCAATTCTTTCTCGGTCTGCCTCTACCTCTCCTTAGACCTATCACTGTCAATCTCTTACACCTCCTCATTGGGGCATCTGTCTGCACATGCTTGAACTATCTCAGTCTTGCTTCCCACATCTTGTGCACCACTAAAGCCAGTCCTACCTTGCCCCATATATCTTCGTTCCTAAGCTTGTCTCTCCTAGCATGCCCACACATCCACCTAAGCTTCCTCACTTTTGCTACCTTCATCTTCGAAAGGTGAGTGTTTTTGATTGACCAACATTCAATCCCATACAACAAAGTTAGAACTTAGCTTTAAGTTTCGATGACACATTCTTATCACATAAACACTAGATGCGAGCTTCCACGACTCTAATACCCTGTAGAATTTGAGAAATAAGAAATGCTTCTTTGTATTTTCGTGTGCCTTTACATCCCATGAGAAAGGGTATTTATACAAGGGAATCTTAATTGATCAAGGAAACATAATGTTTTGCTATAAAAAGAAATATTCAATGTCTATAGTTACACTAGAAAAAAGAAAAATAAGTTATCCTAGAATCATGCTAATTAATTTACAAAATGAACAGCTATTGCATAGGAGCGGGATTTTACCCTGTGCGCACCTATCGTACCTAACGGGTAGCGGCTGCGGGTTTTCCTTGTCATAAAAAAAAAAAAAATTACAAAATGAACATACATATTAACCAATGTGGGACACTAAGAATCGTATTATATAAAATAACTATATAACACTATACTCTTAGCTATTCAAACCCCAATGGCTTGAGGGAATAATAAAGCTAAGTTATCTCACAAACTCTCTTCTTTCTTACACTTATATTATCTTTTCATTCTGTAATGGTCATTTCTATGTTCAACTGCTTCTACATTATTCTTTTTCAATAATTTTTGTAGGAAGCAATTTGCTCATCCTTAGAAGATTACAACGAGCAAATTGAAAAACTAAAGCAGGAGATGAATGATGCAACCCATGGTGCTGATAACATTAGAAATGACATCAGCGCTCTTGCTCAGCGATATACTGTAATTGATCGGGATGAGGAATGTGGGGTAATGGTCTCCTGATGTTTGTTCTTTTGCATTTCTTTAGCATTACCTCTATCATATGCTTGTATATGTATTGCTTTTGCATATGATATGTGTATCCTGCAAGTTTTTTATTGTTCATCATATCTGCAATATATTTTGTTTCCAGACTGCTGTACATGCATTGTTGTGGTTTTCTTTCTTCTTTTCTTTTTTCTTTTACTAAGCTTCACTCCTATATTTTCATTTTTAGGGTTGCCGACGGAAAATATTAAATGTGGGTGGTGATTATCGAATGACTACAGGTTATATGGCTGTTGGACCAATGGCTCCTTTCTATGTCTTTCCATGTGGGCATGCATTTCATTCACAATGCCTGATTGCTCATGTGACAAGGTGTACTAATCAAGCTCAAGTAAGTAACAGAAGTGTGTGTCCTTTCCTTCCCAGCCTCTGCTTATCATTTAAATACTGGTTGTACTGCTTTGTCTTCTCGTCTCTTCATATATCATATATGTGCAAGCACATGTTTATTTATTGGCTCATCGGTATTTTCAATTTTGCATTATTGATATTGACAAAACATGTTGAAAATGATCTTGTCACTTTTGCTTAGTGCAATTCTGACAACCGGAAGAATAAGGTTCTTTGCTTGAATATTTGTTTTCATTCTTTAGGAATTGTTAGATTCGATGCTAGGGGTGGAGGTGAAGTTGATATTTGGTTTTACAACATCCTGGCTATTGCCAAAGTCTTAACCACTAAACCAACACATCCAGATAGTTATTTTGCAGGTTGCCAGGTTTTTGGAGAAAGTAATAGAGTTTCTGATGATAGTGTCTTTTTCTTTCCGGTGTTATGTCGGTCTTCTCAATATTTAGCAGTCTAGGAATTTTGAAGAGACCTTGGTTTAACAAGTTTTCATGGATACAACTGGGTTTAGGCATTGACTATGAGTTTTGTAATTGGCATAGTTGGAAAATGTTCTCTAAACCTGGGTGGGTAAACACCGTTACGATCCCTTTATATTTAGCTGTCTAGGAATTTTGAAGAGACCTTGGTTTAACAAGTTTTCATGGATACGACTGGGTTTAGGCATTGACTATGAGTTTTGTAATTGGCATAGTTGGAAAATGTTCTCTAAACCTGGGTGGGTAAACACCGTTACGATCCCTTTGCTTTCATTTATATATTGCAGTTGTTAGGAAGGTAATGAGAGAATTATGGGTAATTTTCTGTGGAGTGCAGTGGACAATGGGATTATAGTTCTATGGTGGAACTTCTCTTCATTTTTTGTTCTTTCAGGATGGTGTAGGAAATGGTTGGTGTTTTATTTAGGTGATGCAAGTTATAGTTTCAAGGTGGAAGTTTCTCCTTTATATTTTGGTTTTCCAGTGTGCGGTAGAATTGGGTTGGTGTTGCCTTTGTAACTTTGTCACTAGAAAAGGGGAACTAGCACAAAGTGGTATTTTAAGAAGCTCAACATTCATGGAACAATTGATAAGTAACTTGATAGACTTAAATAGAGTGAATTGCAAGAGTTGACTTCAAGTCCCAAATATTTATGTCACAGTATATACTCACTGTGTTTATCAGACATTTGCAAGTTGGAATGGAAATCTTCTTCTTGACATTGCTGTTGCAATTTAATTCCTTTTTTTTTTTTTGGCCTAGTGGTCAATGAGGTGATTGATTCCTCAATCAAACTAATTGAATCCCGAAGCAAATCAGAAATCCAATTACCCATAATCTATGAGTTCAATTTTATGCTCAAGTATCAATTTTTTGTTGCCAATTGATGGGTCAAATCTCATTTCCCCCTATTTTCAATCTTATGTTAAATTTCTATTTTAAACCTCAAATACCATGTTTGAAAGGTGAAAGTATATCCCAATATCACTATTCAAACTTATTAGTGAATATCATATCCAATATATTAATACTCTTGTCCCAAAATAATACTCCTAACAAGCATGCAAATTGAAGTAAATCTGGTACCATAATCGAACGAGAAGACAGTGTCACTCAAATAGAACCAATACATTAACTCGTATTTCTAATTGTCTAAAATGATTAATCTGATGATTTCATAATAATTATTCTATACCGAATCATAGTCATCATCATAACTTCCAATCATGCCATGAAATTAGTTTCCATCTTCCGTTCTTGTCACTTTCCAAGATCAATTTAATAATGATATTCTTCCTAGTCAATTTAATAGGGCAATATTATACCTGAGCACTACTATTGAATGCATGAACTTTCGACTCCCCTAGCTCTCAATTCACGCCACTAGTGAGTTGACAAAAAGTTCATTTACTGCCACCACCAGCTCCCCCAATACCTCATGTTTCTTTGTTCCTTTCCATGACGAAAACAAGAAATGTTTTAATGCCCAGCTAAAACATGAGCAACAATTGGGTCTCTCGGCCCTGTTCCTTACTTCTATATCATTACTCCAAGCCTTTGATTTGGCCCACATTCTGACTCCTTCAACAAATTGTTTTCTAAGGTTATGTGTAATGTTTTTGGCCCAATAGTCCCAAAGTAAATTAATTATTGTTGAAAATTGCTTTCAGTTATTGCAATAATTTTCTTTTTAGCAAAATAAGTTGCAAGTTTTAGGATGATTTGAGTTTAAAATTTCTATTAGGTTTTGCTTAGTTGTTGAGATATTTTAAGGTTTTTTGAATTTGGAATTATGCAGATTTTTTGTCGTAAGTTGGCTATCTAAAGCCCTCCTATGCATAAGAAAAATATTGTGAGACATTTTCAATCAATACTTTTAACTATTTGTTGCACCGTCTTTTAAAAAACCAACGATGGTGCAAGAGCCTCATTGATCTTATGGGATTTGTGAGTTCTTTGAAAGAACTGTTTTCAACTCATTGTTAACTCGTTAGGGCTATTTTCAATTCATTTTCAAACCGTGCTTATTTTCAGCGCAGGGCTATTTTCAATCCATTTCAACCCGTGCTTAGTTTTAACGTGCAAACTATTTTCAACCAATATCAATTTTTAACCTACTTTTTCGATCATGACAACTAATAGTCTCTCTTTCAATGCCCCACAAATTTTTCATTGACGAAAACTATCAAGTTTGATCAATGAAAATGAAATCTCATTTTGAAACCTATGTTTTATGAGATATTGTGATGGAAGAGAAATCCTTGCAAAAACTCCCAGCAAATGGTATCATTTTCCAGATGAAAGCATTTTCAAACAAGACAAGATTATTGAGCGTGTTCTTTAAGCATAAAAACCTAAAGGAGTTCTTGGAAAGTTGGGAAGTCCATCAAGCAGATCTGGTCTTTGGTTCCAGCCTGTATTTTGTGGTGCTTATGGACGGAGAGGAACAAAAGATGTTTTGATGGCACCCCAACTCCCATCTCTACCCTTCAAGCAAGATGTTTGATTACTCTTTTTGGTTGGGTTAATCTCTCTCCTGTACCTAGTGTTGATTCTTTCCTGGAATTTATCAGCTCCATAGATCTCTGATGTTAGCTGTTTAGATGGCTTTTTTTGCCTTTTTGGGAGCTGATATTTTCTTTCTTTGGTAATATGTGCATCTGCTTGATGCTTTGTTAATGACATTCTTCTTACTTCACCCAAAAAAAAAAAAAGAGATCAATATCAAAAAAGGTGCAAGTTCAAAAAAAATCCTCGTGCACAAACAACCGAAGCAGAAATTGAGGAGGAACAATTTTTTTTAATATTGCAGGAATTGAAGCAAAGGAGGATTGTTAAAAATATTTTTCAGTTACGGTAGTAATTTTCTTTTTAGCAAAATAAGTTGCAAGTTTTAGGATAATTTGAATTTTAAATTTCTATTAGGTGAGGGGCTTGGTGAAGATATATACAAGTTGGTCACTCAACTTTACAAAATTGACAGCCAGTCTTAATGTGCTTTGTCTTCTCATGAAATTCTGAATTTGATGCATAATGTCAATAAAACACGAAGTGACCAGCTCCATTATGAGTCATGCCAAATTCCTTAATTACTGTGCTGAACTTCCCAAACCAAGCTTGAGATTACTAATTCAGACCATAAAGTGACTTGCACAATTGACATACAAGGCTACTAGACTCCCCTTGAACAACTAAACCAGGTGGTTGCTCCATATATTCTTCCTCGAGATCAGCGTGGAGAAAAACATTCTTAATGTGCAACTGAATAAAAATCTAATGGCGAACAACAACCATAAATAGAACAAGGCGGACATATGCTATTTTAGCCACATAAGACAGAGTATCACTTTCACAGGAAAGATGCACGGAACTACGCAAATTAGATCCGATATTCACCCATTGACATTTTTGAAGAGTCCGAACAACATAGGTTCTACAGATTTGTTGATGTTCTCATTTGCAGCAATGAGGAAATTTCTTTCTTTAATTAATGGGAAAATGTTATATATGCATAAATCTTAGCATTGATAAGTTGTCCATGATGGTTCCAAATATAAGTGCTCAAATATCTGTTACTTTTTTTAAAATTTTTATATCTTTGTTTCTAATTATTGTTAACGAAAAGGAGATATATTGCAGTTCTGCTTTTTGGCACTGGCCAATTAATTCTTCTTTTACTAACAGGACTAATATATGATGCATAATCTTGCAGTTGATACTTGCAATTATACATATTCATGATAGGGCCACATCTGTGTCCTCCGATACCATCTGTTACTTCTTTGGAAGAAATGTCTTTGCTTCTGGTAGTTACTTTGGTTGACAGTCTCTTTAGCATTTTCCTTAAATGATATTGCAGGCTGAATACATTCTGGATCTGCAGAAGCAACTTACTTTACTTGGTGCTGAACCTAAGAATGTGTCAAATGGTGGCTTGTCTGAAGAACCTCTAGCTAGCATGACGCCCATGCATAAGGTTTGTCTTATGCTTGTAAAATATCACTTCCTTTAAGTGGCCAAGTAATTAGAGAATAAGGTTTCTTCCAGTTGATTCATATGAGCTCACTTCATGTTGATTCATCTAGAAAATGTAGCCTTAGTTTCTGGCATTCCGTATTTGATAGTTTGCCAAACTGGATTCTCCAGATCCGGTCACAGCTGGATGATGCTGTAGCTAGTGATTGCCCATTTTGTGGCGACCTTATGATCCGAGAGATTTCCTTGCCTTTCATCCTGCCAGAAGAAGCAGAAGAATCTGAATCATGGGAGATAAAGCCACATAATCATCCTAGTCAGAGAAACCTTTCTTTGGCTGTGTGATTTTATCATCAGTTATTGCAGGTTTCTCCCTGTAATTCCTTGTTTGAAGTTTTCCCCAGAAAAAAGAAAAAAAGCATGTTTGAGGTGTCAAAAAGAGTTGCTTGTTTGTTGTCCTAATTTATCAGGTTTGGTAGTAATTATTGCAACATGAAGCTAATGCAAGAAACAGGGGCATGTTGATTGTAGGGGAAAGAAATTGCCCTACGATATTTCACAAATCATTGTGCATGCCAAGCATCATCTTGGAAAAAGCTGCTTATTATCTCCTTTTCATCCTAATTCCTATGTCCATTGTACCATCTTGTGATAACATATGTTCCTCCAATTGTTGTATTGTGGGTGAAATATAAACTTGTCTTGAGAAAAATATGATCACTGCGCTTACAGATTCCAGAAGTAGTAAAACGCTCATGTCAAGTTTTTCAATGTTGTTGTTAAATTGATGCAAACAGGAAAAAGTGTTATTTTGTCTTCTAATTTTTTGGTATCCTTTTGCTGCTGTTTTGTTCTGAAATTCACATGATATAGAAATGTCCATTTTGGGTGTGTTCTGTAGGGAAGAAAATATTTTCTAACTTTCCCATCTTCGGTTGGAAAGTAAGTTCCTTAAATATGAGAAAAATGACCTCCCTTGTGGAAGTAGGGAAAACAAGTTCCACAAATGATATTTTACATGGATTGTGGCCTCCCATCCTCCAACACACCTCATCTTCACTCTATCCCCTAGCCTACTCTCGCCTCTCATATTATTTGTCTAGATTATATACAAATACTTTCAAAATAAAAAGATCTTTAATTTGCTTACCAAACGCAAGAAAATTAGTAAAAAGACTACCTTTTCTAGAAAATATTTTCCTTTATACTGAACACCTTTTACTGCTGCTGCTTTTCCAGAGCAAGGAGTTTGCTTATTTCTTTCTTTTTTTTCCTCCCAAACAGCGTCTAAAATATGGTAAGCAAGGGCTGGAACTATGCAATGTAGGGCGTAACAATAAAGAGAATTGCACTTTGGTCCCTTATATTTGCTTCAAATGAGTTCGCCATTTCTGATCCGTCGAACTATTGCAGATTTCTCCTTTCTTCCCCATCCTTTATCAACTTTTTGAACTGATTTCTCCTTTCTTTATGCATGCTATGGGTAACAAACTTCTCCAGGTATGCTTGAGTAAATTTCTCCAAAGACATAGGAGTAGACCTGGTTGGTCTATAGTTTAGATATACTATCTCCACCATTGCTTGACTGCGCCAATAATCTTAAATGCGGTGTAATAAACTCCATGGGACTCTGATTCCTAATTATGCAACCTTAAATGACATTTGATGAGAAACTAATATGCATCCTCTCCTATGACCACCTTTAAACTGGGAGGATCTATCCTCCTGAATTTGATTAAACAACTTCTACTCCACCATAGGTATAGTAGCCCTAGAAACTGGGGGTGGAGCAATGTCCAGCAAAGGCATACCCCCAATTCTAGGAGCTATTGCCTCAGTTGGCTAACCTGCTTTTTAGACTAAGGTTTTAGAGTTATCTGATGATTGGGAGTTTGACCTCCTACTCTAATATAAGAACCATCTATTGTGTAAGGTACAACATCGTCATGTCCCATCTCATCCAAACAGCTATGATTGTAGGCATGAGTGTATTGAAGTATTAGAGTAGCAACAAATTCAGGTGGTACCTGATCTAGGCTAATCCCTTCCATATGAATCTAATTATCTGCTGAAATATAGGGAGACTTGTCCCTAACATAAGCTTGAGCAGCTGCCAATGCTCTAGCTCTAGTCGGTGCCGTAACTCCTGCCTTGCCCTACCTCATCTTTTGCCTCTATTGCTTGTTATGGCCATTGCAACAGGTGCAGGTGCGTGCTCTTGGTTTCTATTCATCGCAAAATGAGTTCTTACTATTTGTGAGTGCATGAAATAAAAAGACTTAGTATTTGATAAAATCAAAACACATGATAAAGGAAGTTACCCTTGTCTCAAAAAAAATGATAAAGGAACATATAATAAAAGTTTCATAATATATTGTAGCCTCTCGATGATAAGTAGCAAATATCTTTGCATCGACCCCCAAGGCTTTATTAGACAGTGCTCTTGTACTTATGGGACCTATACATATTCTCTGATATCAAGTTGTCGCAATCCAAAATTTAATCATCATTGGTCACATGGATAAAAACTCTTATTTCAATTAAAGATAATGACATGGCTAAGTACTTAGTTTAACGGAAATAAATTGATGAGCCAAACTTTTAACATATGGCATAGATGAGCCTTTTCTCAAAGTTCAATGACATATTTGAGCTTTTTCTCTTTAAAAATATGATTTAATTAGCGATATGATCGAATACCACGGTAAAAATGATTTTGCAAAATCGGGGATGTTTTCAGTTAACAAATAATGATATAGACTCAAATGAAATTGATATAGATGAGTCAAACTTTTAACAAATGGCATTGATGAGCCTTTTCTCAAAATTCGATCGCATATTTGAGCATTTTCCCTTGATTTTACCATTATTTGTTCTTCCATTGTAGTCTTTATATAATAACCTATAAATCCCCTTTATTCTTGTCTTCGGTGTTTTTGCATGGGTGAAGTGTGAGCAGGCATGTCATGACCCGATTTCTCGAGTCATGAGGGCACCTACTATAACCCACCAGTAGGTAAGTCAACCTGTAACCCAGAATAGCAAGTAATGGATATAAGGGTAGAAACAAGGTGGAAGCAATAATTTAACAATCGAAATAGAACAATAGGCGGAAGCAAACCAAAAATATATATAATAGATCCCTCCCAGAACCTGAAAGTCATAACTACAGAGTTGTCTAAACAAAAGAGTACAATTCCCAAAATTGGACCCCAAATACAAAGTTTGTCTCAAAATGCAAAAGACTAGCTATACAAAATACGACAGGTAAGTCCAAGACGCCAAGTGCTCACCCTCACCTCCGATCAAAAGCTGCAACATGCTCGAATGATCAATGTTGATAGTTGGTGCTCGGACTTACATCACGAAACAGATGTAGAGTTTAGCATGAGTACCAAAACAATAGGTACTCAGTAAGCATAATAGGCAGACTGAGCAGGAAAAGTAAAGACAACATGAAATGATAGAATCTAGACACAAATGAGGTCAAAGCGGGATGAAAAGAAAAGCACACGAGCGTACTAGAATAAGGAACTAAGTACAGCTAAACTAAACCTAACTAAACCCCCATAAGCCAGAAGGTACACTCGTGTGCAAGCTTAAGTAAAATCCGAACGAACCCCCATAAGCCCGATAGGTACACAGAATAGCTAAATCTACTAAGAGTGAAATATTGTGAGTCTAGATCCAATGAAAGCGTAAGTCGGGCCTCTAACCACAAGTAACCAATAAGGGCCACCCATCTAAAGAGTGTAGAGCATGGACCTCTCACCATGGATGAAACTCCTAGGGGCATCAAGTCGTTGCCAAAAGTGTGTTGACTCCATAGAGGATAAGACCATACCTTTAATCTGCGAATAAGTAATGATCAAGGGCTGCCCAACTAAAGAGTACAGAGCCTGGACCTCTCACTACGGATGAAACTGCTATGGGCTTTAGGTCGTAGCCAAAAGTGTGATCAACTCCGTAGAGGATAATGGGCAGCATGATTAGACCACTAATCTGTCACTAAAAGGGGCTGTCGAAGGGTCTCATATCAACCATCATCAAAACCTCCGTGGAACAACATCCACTCTCAAGTAATAAATACAGCGTTCCAAGATCGAACTAATTCAAATCCCAAGTCGCCCAACGAAGCGCGAAACCTCAAATATCACATACGGGGCTGTAGAAAGAGGGAGAATGGATAGAAGGTCATCAAAGCTGAGTCCATACCTAAACTAAGGTTTATTCTATCAGATTCAATTTTGCTACTCCAGTTTACAAGGAGCTAAACGGTCTAAAACGACGTCGGAGAAGAAATAAGGCCTAAAGGCTACAAATATCGCAAGTCTATGGAAAGCACTAGTCTAAGCCTAGACTAAGGCTAAACATGCTCAACAACACAACAACAACATCAAACAAGACCAACCACGAGATAAGGATGAACACATAACCCAACTAGTGTGCTTCTAACACCAAAAATATTGAATCAAGCCTAAAACATGATTTCTAAGAAATGTAGCATGATCAACTAGTTACCCGCCCCAATTCATTCAAATCAACATGAATTTACACATTCAAGATCATTCTAGAGGAAGGAAAGTCGTAGCCTACCTTTAGGCCAACTGTGCACACTTCAAATTACTATTCTAAAGCTTTTCCTTTCCGTACGGACTAAGAACAATGTCACACTATCAAAAATGGAATCACAACGTTAACACAGTCGTTTAGACACTAAAATCACTAAAGAAAAACATAGACATGTCAATTTTGAAGTCAAAATAGGAATCGTAAGACCCACGCCAGAAATTCTGGAAATGACTCTGTCAAAAGGTCAAATTCAGTTCCTTGAGCTTGTGTTCCAAAATGAAACACAATTCGGGGCTTGGGACATTGGAATTCAACACATAAAAACAAATTCACCATTAAAGAACAACAATTAAGCTAAAGCAGCCCACATTTTCCGAAATTTACCTCCAATGAAGATTCCCTAACACTTTCTGATCACACGCCCCGTAGCCACAAGTTCCACGATCACCCAAGACTTTGAATCACTCGATTAAGACTTAAAACAAGGGAGAAACCGCCTCTCAAACTTTGGAGATAGTTGTTGATCGGCATCTGGTCTTTATTTAAAAGACCAGATCAAATCCTCCTGCTCGCACTCGTGGGGACCTCGCCAACATGGCAAGGGCCCTGCGATCGCGGCCAAGAGAGAATTGGGGACCCAAGAATGGGGCAAGGACCCCGTTTATGTGAGTTTCGCAAACGGGGCTGCCAGGCTTCTTGGCCTCTGCGAACGTGAAGACCATTTTTGACTTGCACCTTGATGTATATCAGCTAGTTTTGGCAACATTAAAATCTCAAACGGGGTGTTCGAAATTCGTTCGGAACCCTGTACAGGCAAACAAAATATGTTATCCTACCAAATTTGGTATTCCGGACTCAACTGACAAGTCAAAACTTCCATCCGAGGTTGTCTCGACAAAAAATGGGTCCCACACCCAAACTTCATTTAAAGCCAAAATCCACAAGAGGGCTCGGAATTAGCTCGGGATCCGCACGACTGGTTGTTCTAGACCAAACTTGATATTTCAGAGCTAAAGTGCACTGACGGAGTTCTCATCTGGGCACGTTTACCAAGAATGTTGACCAAGGTTAAATTTAGGCAAAAACTTGAAAGTTAAAATGTCTAATCACACAAATTCGCATCAAAAGCCTCTGAAGTCATGCCAACCATGCCACTAGCCTAAAATGACTCATTCGGAGCAAATGGAACCGTCATAATTGGATTATGAGGTCGTCTTCCTGAACTTCTGATCCAAATCAACCGTTCAAGGGTCAAAAGCTCCAAAACACAGAAATTTGCACAAAATCAAATGAACGACCAGGTGACCGAACTGTCAGTCCCGACAAGTCATAAATGACTTAGAGTCGCTATAGGAACGCTCTAAACGATGAACAGAAGGCATTAACACAGAAATGGCTTGGAGGGTCATTACAACATCAACTACTAAAAGGACTTTCGTCCGCGAAAGTAAGAGTAAAAAAGTACCTGAAGGCTCAAACAAGTTGAGAAACTGCTCAAGCATCTCATGCTCGGTCTCCCAGGTAGCCTTCTCAACTAGACAATGCCTCCAATGAACCTTCACCACAAGAATGGCTCTCGAACGCCACCACGCACATCTCTGGCTAGAATAGCAACTGGCTCCTCCACAAAAGTCAAATGGTTATCCAGCTCAAGCGCATCATGCTGGAGCACATGAGACTTATCAGGAACATACCGGTGCAACATCGAAACATGGAAAATCAGGTGAATAGCTAAAAATGCGGGAGGTAGGGCTAACTCATAAGGAACCTCGCCAACTGTATCAAAAGGACCAATATATCTGGGACTAAGCTTGCCCACCTCCCAAATCTCATCACGCCCTTCATGGGCGACACACAAAGGAAAACCCGATCACCAACTGAAAATCTCAAGGGCTGATGCCTACGATTAGCATAACTCTAGTGCATACTATGAGCTGTCCTGAGCCTATTTTAAATTACCCGCACCTGATCCAAAGCATCCTAAAGTAAGTTAGTACCTCGCGGCCTTGGCTCTATAGACTCAAACCAACCAATTGGAGAGCGACAACACCTATCATATAAGGCCTCGAACGAGGTCATCTAAATACTAGAGTGGTAGCTATTGTTGTATGGTCCCAATGACCTTCAAACTCCAAAACACAGGCTTGTACCCATGTCCTCAAGAACCTAGATAGTATGCTCTGACTGCTCGTCGGTCTACGGGTGGAAAGTTGTGCTAAGGTCAACACGAGTGCCCTACTCCTCCTGAAAGGTCCTTCAAAAGCTGGAAGTGAACTGATAAACCCTATATGAGATAATAGACATAGGCACACCATGAAGAAGGACCCCCTTCCGAATATAGATACGAGCCAACTTCTCAGCGTTGAATGAAGACTGAAACGGGAGGAAGTGTGCTGACTTGGTCAATCGATCAACGAAGACCCAAATGATGTCAACACCTATAGAAGTCCGAGGCAAACCCACAAAAAATTTCATAGTGATGCGATCTCACTTCCACTCCAGAATGGGTAATCTCTGAAAATCACCACCAGGCCATGACCTTCAACAACCTTTCCATGACCTTCCCTGAGGATCTCCTCAGTAAAATCACCAATAGCTTTATCCCTTTATCTTCAACCAAGGAGGATATCCTCATCTAGAATCTTTCTAACAATGGCAGGTTCACAACCAGAAGTGCTTACATCCTCATTGATGTTGTGAACATCCCTAGTACTAGAGTTCATAACACCAGGGACCAAAGCATTGAATTCTCTTGGATTTGGAGGATTGAAGTACCCAACAAAATTAAGATTTGTATCTGGCTTTTTACTCATGGTCGATTACCTACCTGCCAGCACCTCCATAACATTGGTATTAATGTGGACCAAATTTGTAAATTCTGTGAGAGTGGGATTGACCACATCTTTTTTCATTGCAGAGGGTCACATCCTTCTGGCATAAAATGGCCAATGCTAGCAACTCCATTGCGAGTTTTGACACAACTATGATAAATGTTGAGCATTGAAAAGACACTTGGGATGCTATCAAAGGCAAGAGCTTTAACAAATGGATCTCATGGGG
The DNA here is from genome assembly GCA_018342035.1 of Solanum appendiculatum. Classification (NCBI taxonomy): domain Eukaryota; kingdom Viridiplantae; phylum Streptophyta; class Magnoliopsida; order Solanales; family Solanaceae; genus Solanum; species Solanum appendiculatum. The sequence goes on along the minus strand of JAGDQO010000816.1, from coordinate 16,947 downwards.
AGAAATAGAACTGGATATTGAATACAATCACATTGTTGCGAAAAGTAATATTATTACTGAATGCAGATACCTAATGAGGAAGCTGGGACAAGTCACCATCTGACATGTGTTCAGAGAAGAGAATATACTGGCGAAGGAAGGTGCTACGTCTCTCACTTTTGAAAGCTTAAAGATAACAGACGTTCCCCCAATAAAGGTGTTGGATGTTGTGGCAGCAGATGCAGTAGGGACTTGCTTTGTTAGGAAGATTCCTATATGTAATTTGAACATCAATGACCAGCTAATGGTCACAAACAATGTATCAGAACTAAGCTAAAGTCTAACTCCATCGTCGGACTAATTACTTATATGTAAATGTCCTATTTACCAAAAAAAAAAAAACACTATCCGCGTTCACCTTATTTTCTCTGATTTGTTTCGGTAATTGTATATAGGGGTGAACAAAAACCGAGTCAACCAGTAAATCAAATAAAAAAAATGCTATTGAATTATTGTTATTAAGTTATTTGGTTAATGGATTCTTATTGGTTTTATTAAAAAAAATTATTCAGTTATTGGTTCGATATTGATTTTCTAATATTGGGTTATTGGATAAACCGATAACTCATTAAGATAGTAATAATTTACTACTTTGCCCCTATAGAAAAATTGAATATTAATATGAGTATCTTATTGGTTACTACGTTTGTCCTTTAGCCATTAATCCACATTATTGTTCTAGTTATTTTATTTTTGTTGCACTTGTATAATTATTTTCATGTTAATTACTATTATTTCTATTTTATAGCATTCTGTAAAGTTATATTATTGTCTTGTCGATCCAAATTGTTGGAGAAGTCATACAATTGTTAAATGAACATTTTCTAATTGGTTAAATCGAAAGTTGAAAACCGAGCGGTTAAGGACAAAAATTCGATAAATCGAAAATCGATGAACAATATTATATTGGTTTGATTATTAATTTTGTGTATTTAAAAATCGAAAACTGATAAACCGACCCAATAATATGTAAAATCAAACTAATCGATGCACACCCTCATATAAATTATGACAACTCGGCAATATAAAATCTAATGACTACTTTATTTGAAAGCCACTTTTGCAAGAAAAATAACTATCTTTATTTCTTTATTTGAAAGTGGTTAACGTAATTTACGGCATTATTTAGACAACGAAGTGTCATTATAATAAATATTTTAAATTTTGAATTGAAAGTGGTTAACATAATTTAATTATCCATTTAAATTGAGATATATTTTTTTAAATAACTCTATTTGGGTCAATCCAATTTTGCATATATTTTGGATAAAAAATTCTTTAAATGATGCACATATGTTTTATTTTAAAAACGATTTTAGATGTGGCTTATTCAAACATGTTATTGAACTTCTCTTCTTCCATTTTTCAACAAAAAAAAATTATCGTAAAAGTTATCTCAAAAAATATCAACGTCAATCTAAGTTTTGAAGGTATAATTTTTTTTTGAAAAAAATACGTGTTTGATATTATTGTTCTTCTTTCTAAAGGTGATATATTTCACAAATATTGCATTGAACTTAATTATTATGCACGCGATATTCAGAATGAGGATTTATAGAGATGAAGTCTTATTGATTCTTTTAACCTAATTCAATTTTTTTTTAATTTCAAAATGAAAAAATAGCTTTTTTTGTATGTCCTATTGTTGAAATACGTCACAATAAGTGAAATTGCATTAAACTTATATCAAATTCATTTTGTTTACTTAATTATAAGTGCTTTCATATGAATATTATGTATGTTTGTAAATATCTAAATACAAGTCCTATTAAATTTAAAATTACATAACTCAAAGGGAGTTAGCCGAGCACCTTTACAGTAAATTTTTGCAACTCAATACGTAATTTTTCATGTAGTAGAGAGTATTATTGAAGAGCTTACTATAATCAACATTAATGCCGGCAAAATGAGCCCATATATTTTGGTAACCCGTCCAACCCGTCCATAATTTAATGGATTAGGTGAGTGATTTTTTATATGGTAAAATATGGGTTGATACCCATATTCAACCCATAAAAATATGGGTAAAATATGGGTAAACTATGGATTAGCCAAATGGGTTAAGTTTCCAACTTTTATTCACTCAAAATTTATGATATCACTAAAAATATTATAACTTCTCTTCCCTTTTTTTTATACTGAAAAAAAAAATTATCTCTTCCTTTTTATGTCTTCTATAAAACGAATTATTCTTCTCTGTAATTGAAAAGATTAAGTCTTTGGCCCTCCAAAAAAATATATATTTTAAATGTACATTTCTTTTGTTAATTATAATTAATTTTTCTATTTGTTTAATTTTATATTGGATAACAAGTAATTGTGTAAAATAAGCAAATCATGTATTAGTATTTACATTGCTTAGAGTGCATTAAGCATGATTTAGTCCTAAAATGTAAATATTCATTTACTTTGAAATTAAAAATATTTTTCCTTGTTATTACATAAATTTATTTTATATTGAAAAGTTATAGGATTTTTGTTTTTGACTTTTATGATACGATATAACTAAATAAAGTATTTTTAACATTTTTCATCTTTAAAAAAAAGACTAAAATATTTTCTCCGTGTTGAATTCTTAAGTAGAGTACGATTTACTCATGAAAATATGGGTAAATATGGGTAAACTAGTATTTTACCCAACCCATTTGTTACTCAGTCCATTTTTACCCATATCAAATATGGGCAGGTTGAACTATTACTCATTTTGTATTGACCCGTTTTCAACCCGCCCAAATTTGACCCAACCCGCTCATTTGCCACCGCTAACCAACATACTTGTTATCGTTTTAAAAAACCATATTTTTTTCACCTGAAAAACCATTAATTGACTAAACCACAAAAAAGAAAAGGGAAAAGTTGTGTTTTGTTTTGTTATCGTTCTTCTTATATAGGTGTTGATCTAAAGTGGAGCCATGATTGAGTTTAGTCATCTGCTTCGAAATAATTATTTTCTTTATTTTTAAGAAACTTATTTTTTTAACAGACTTACAATAAAACGATTGAAAAACATTCCATATCAAACAAAAGTAAATAGAGGAAATGAAGGATCCAATATTGTCACGCCCCGAGCCTATACCCTGAACGTGGCCGGCACTGACTACTTAGCGTAAGATTTACTTGAGCAATGATAGGCTCCAAACATAATAAAATCCGTTAAAATCAAAGACTCATCTCATAAAATATGGAAAATACTTAATAACACTACTTATAGTTTTGAAAATAACTCAAAGAGAGTAAATACTGAAAGACACCTCGACTCTGTCTATTTATGAAGCCTCTACTATCTATAGAAGAGTGTCGGGACAAGACCCACGACTCCTCAACAGAACTGCTACTAACTACTTATAAAATAGGAGTCCTCCGAAAGAAAGGAGATCTCACTCGAAAGCTGACGAGCAGATGAAGTGATCTCAACGAAACTCCGATTGAGGATCCTAAGTACATGTATCTGCATCATAAAAGATGCAGGTCGAATGACATTAGTACATTGAATGTACGAGTATGTAATATAGCTGAGTAGGTAGATAACTGAAATGAAGGTACTGAAAACAAATAAAGATATGGGTAACTCAACCGAATGCAAAGAGATAAAGGAAAAAACCATTAAAGTTTTACAAATACACTTGCTCAACTCTGATCTCGTAGAACTCATAAGTATATAGAAAACACTTTAACTTTACCTTGGGCTCAAAACTGAATGTAAAAAATTAAATGAATAAAGTCAGTTTAAAACTTCCCTAGTGCTAACTCATCTCTGAAACTCATCTTCTCAAGTAATATGAAAGAAAAATAATATACTTTACTCTAGAGAGTTTCTCTAACCGACAACCATCACTATGAGCTATGTGATGATACAGCGTAATATACACGCTGCCAGAACGGTCCTATACTTGACAGGTATAAGACTCTCAAACTCACTAAGTGGATCCACTAAGTACTATATGTAAGGAAATCATCTAAAAAGTATGAATCATTTACCCATGTTGGCTACATGGTTTATGGAGGCTATGAGTTGTTTGAACTCTCCCCCATATCGGTGCTCAATACTACTCCCAAAATCTATTACTTTGCTCATCTCAATGTTTAAAAATGTTATCTTTTCTGGGTTAGAGGTAATTGCTCAAACTAATCCTCTTAAAGATGTAACTGCTCTGGAGTATCTCAGTACTCAATAAAACTCATCTAGAAAACAAAGTTTCTCTTCTCAATTTCTTAAAAAAGTGAACTCTTTGGGAATTACATAGTTCTCTATACTCTTTCTCAAAAACTTGTCTTTAAAACTTTTACTCAAGACTTCTGTAAAATTCTTACTCACGGCTTCTTTTAAAACTCTTACTCAAAGCTTCTTTAAAACTCTTGTTCAAAACTCATCTTTGCTTTCTTAAAAAAATCAGTTAAAGACAAAAGGTTGACTCTAAAAGATTCTCAGACTTTACAATTCAAAACAGGGTCCATGCTGGAATATAGACATGAACAAATCAATTCAAGGATCTCAATAACAATATGGAAAACTCAATACTCAGATTTCATTAACTCAGAACTCATAGATACTACTCATCTCAAGGATACTCAAATAATAGGGTTCATGATGAATTATAGGCATGAACAATTCAACTCAAGGATACTCAACAATGCATATACAACAACTCAAGAAAATTGGAATAGAACCCAACAATGAACTTATCTAAGAATACTCAAAATCATGGAATAAACCCTAGATTACTTTTCTCTAAAATGCTGATATACATAGGGCGTGTGGACGAACTGGTCCAACACTATGATAGCCTTACATACCTGATTACGAAGCTATTAGACTAAAACTTTGATGGAGACTTGATTTTCCTTGAGCCCGAGGAAGAACATTAACTTTCTTGAAGGAAACCTTTGATCTTGGAATCTTGGTGTTTGATCTTGAGAAAAGAAATTCCTTTATGAAGCTTCTAGAGTGGAAGAACTTGGGAAAATCTTGGGTGGAAGGATTCTCTTAGTATCTTGAATTTTTGGCATGAAATTTTTAGGGTTCTTGACGGAGAAGAGGAACTCTAGGTGAGTTTTAAGAGAAATCCTAGATACTTGAAGTTTAGAATAATGATTTTTAGAGGAAAACTTGTTACTTGAATGATATACATCGTTAAAACACTCCAAAACGACTTAGAATAGGGTGAAAAAGTTTAGGAAAAGACCAAAATAACCCTAGGATGTGTGCAGGAAGTTTCTGAAAAAAATCAGTCTACGATTCGTCAAACAATCTACCATTCGTAGGTCAAGTCGTAGGTCTATGACTGTCTAATAGGGCTTCACTATAATGGGCATAACGTTTTACTCCAAACTCGTATTGTGGCAAACTCTTTGGCGTTGGAAAGAGGATTCATAGACCTTTAATGTGATAGGTTGTGGGCCACCTAGTTCTTTATGCGCTGAGAGATATGATCATTTGAAATTGACCTATGTAAAATCGTTTCTCAAAACTTGATTGGTAAGGGAGCTTTCAACTCAACTTTGTGCTATGGGTTTCTTGTGACCTTAATTAGGTGTAAAAATATTGGGGTATAGGTTTATAAAGGGTGGAAAAAGACTAAAATAATCCCTCTTAAAAACTGATAGAAGTCATCTACGGAAGGCCATCTACGATCCGTTCAAAAGTCTACGAACCGTAGACCCTCTCGTAGAAAACATTTTGAACTTCTGGGTCTCTAAAGTTGGGGTCTACGGATCCTTTATATGGTCCTTAGACCCTTCTACGGGTCGTACTGAAGGGTCGTAGAAAGAATACTGGGGCATGGGTTTCAGGACTTGACCTGCGGATCAAGTCTACGAGTCGTACAAAGTTATACCGCCCGTATGCATGGTCCGTAGAACTCAATACTCTTTATTGAATTCTAAACTTTGACTCTACGAGTCCATCTACGATCCGTGAAAAGGTGTACGGGCCGTAGATGCCCTCCGTGACACTAGTCTGAAGAAAAATTTTAAAGTTTGATTTTTGGTTTGAATTTTCGGGGTGTTACAAATATTTTGATCCAAAAAATAATGTAACATTACATTTACATGAGGAAAACAATAAAACAAAGAAACCAGCAACAAAAAGGGGGGAGCAAATGGGAGACTTGACTATTCTTCACAGGGGTGGAGCAACAACCTATTAAGAGTGTGCAAGTGAACACCTTTCATCGAAAAATTACGTTGTTTATAAAAGAGAATCCTAGGTCTGCCTATGTAGCGCTCTCAAATAAGGATTCTTATGTAATCCTTCTTAAAAGATACAATCTTACGGAAAAGTCATAATTTTTCATAAAAGTCACAACTCTTCATAAAATTCACAACTTTTTCACAAAGTCACAACTTTTCACAAAAGTCACAACTCTTCATTTTTCATTCACGCCTTGTAAAACCCAACACTTAATTCCAAGGCACCAAAAGAACAATGAATAAACAAAGAAAATTGATTTCAATTGCAATGCAACATTACTACTCTTGCGCCTCTCAGTCCACAACTCTTAACGCTGCTGGAATGGTTGAATTCATAACATTTGGTTCTTTAGTAAACAAAACTTCTATTTCTGTCACTATTATTTGTAGGGTTTTTTCCGCTATAGGGGAGTCAAATTCAAATATATTAATTAAGTTTCTTATGAAGTGTGTTTCATTCCTCAAAGTTTTCTTCCTCCTATTTCATGAAACTTAATCTTTTACTGTAAGTCATAGTGATTCATGTAACTATTGCAATTTCTTTTTGGTATTTTGGTTACTTTTTTGAACTCTATTAAAAATCCCACGATTATTGAAAATTGATCTTCTTTTTTATTCTTTTCTACAGGTTTTTCATAAACTCTTTAGAAAAATTGCATGTGGGTTGTGTTATATTTTATAGTACACAACAATAAATATGTGATAACTAATACAGAACCAATGGTGACGTTTGTTAAAAGAACGAAACAGATTGCTCTCTTGCTTGCCACAGTTAGTATATTATTTTGATTGTTTTATCTAAGGTACAACCATTTTGTATGTCATTGCACTCTGCCTAGAATATTAGTATAGAGACAATTAGTCCACTTCTTTTATCGCAAGTAGACTAATTTGCCATATTTCTTCCTTTATTCTTTTTGGGTATAATAAGAGATCAAGTTTTCTTGAAACTAACAGATGCCCAAAATACACTATAACAAAAATAATTTTTATCAGTAATAAATATGCACATTAACGAAGAGTGCTAGAGCCCGAAATTAGTTAATTGTCATTAGATTTAATGTCGCTATAGACTTTAGGGACATTTATAGAGAGTGCCAATTGCCTCTAAAAATACATATTTAGCAAAAATGAAGTTATTAATTGCAGTTAAAGATCATTTTTGTTGTAGTGATAACTCTTTCTTTTGGCTTCTTTCAATTAAATTTGTGAACTGTAAACTTAGATACAGCTCGACAAATTATCTTTTTGAAAAATATGTTAGTCAATATGCCTTTTTCTTCTTGATTGTTAGGAAAGTAAGGTCGTCTTTATTATTATTTGTGGATATTTGTGAGTTCAAGTACTTACAAATTATGCTGTGAGGTTTTAATATGTTATGTATCAAAATTTTGATTTAGAATATCCAGTTGTGAACAGTTTCATTCTGATGTCACCTATTGCTTGATTCATCATTGCATTAGCTCTTTGTAACTGCATACAATAATCATAACAATAACTATGATTTAATTCCAAATAAGTTGGTGCCGGCGATATGAAATCTAAGCAATAGTAATGACTATTCTGAGACAATGACGAAAAACTTTTATGATATAATAGTAATGACTATTTTGAGACAATGAGGAAAAACCTTTATGATTTTAACAATTTTAGGGTCATTTTTGACATATACATGATATAACATACTATAATAAAAAAGAGATTGATGGAAGTTCATAAGAAAGGAGCCGAAGGTCCTCCATTTGAATTTAGTTAATTATGCTCTTGTATGGACGTGATGTTCCACTTTACTTGGGAATGTTGTTGTTCGAGGTTTATTGGTCTCTTCTTTAACGGTTGATCTTGTTCTTTATAACTTCCTAGAATTTAAAAAATTTTGTTACTTCTGACCAACCATTTTCATGGAGATTTTCTTAGACTTCTTTCATATACTTAAAATGTCTCTATGACTCATAATTTTTTTGAAACAAAAATAAAAATGAAAAAAAATATAGCACTTTAAGATTTCAAAAGAACGTTTTGCCTTAAGATAAAATATTTTGACAATGTAGTGTATGTATCGAAAATACAGATATTACCGAATGATCATATGTAAGCTTAATAAAATAGTTCAATCCCATGTGAAGTACGGTAATTTACCTAGTGTGTGTGTATATATATATATATAAAAGAGAATCCTAAGCCAGCCTACGTGTCACCCTTAGAATTTAGGAATTTATTTTTATATTTTTCTTCATATTTTTAGATTTCTTACCCCTATTTTATTTTACCTTTAAACCCCTTCATCAACTCTTGTATCCCTTCAGATGCGTCTCTTCATGAATAACCTAAATAAAACTAGGCAAATCATACCCATTGTTGTATCTTCTTCTTCCTGACAAATTTCATCCCTAATTTCTGTGGGACTTCATCAATTCCTTGAAAGTTTACTTTGGATCTTCACCCAAAAAAAATAATGAAACAAAACTATAATCTCCTTGATTTTTTTCCTCCATTCAACAAGTTAAAAGAAAAACTATTTAACTGCTCAATTGTTAAACAACTGATCACAACCACGATAATTTTTTGGTTCGTACCTACTTCTTTTTGTGGGCTTTTTCCTTTGTCATCACATTGTTCGACAACTTACGTTAGTCTTTTATTCAATGATCTGTAAAATTTTATCTTTTATGAGTTTGTTTTTTTATTTTTGGTTATGAAAACTTTTTAAACATTCTTGATGGAATCAAAATTGAGGAAAAGACAACAAAGAGAGAATCAATTTCGACGCAACTTGATAAGGTATTTGTACCTATTAATACATTTTATTGGGAGTTGAAATATTGTTGTATTAATCATATCTCCAAAATTTGTAAAGTTTGGCCGATATTGAAAAGTCACAATCCTTCAATGTGAAAAGATATCTGCATTTTGATATATTTTATAATATGAATAAATATAGTATGAAATATTTTGTAGGATTTGGGCTAAGACTTTTGGAATTAGTACTTATCCAGCTTCTTTGAGATAATCAATAAATCAAACCAATGGTCTATAAAGTTGCTAAAAAAAATTTAGTATGAAATATTAAATATGTAATAAATTTGGTGTTAAGAAGAAGAAGAATAGAAAACATAGAAAATTTGTGGTTTAAAAATGTGAGAGAATCTCTCTATTTATAACCAGCAAAGGGTAGTATGAACAAATGTTTATTGTGCCTTATCAGAAAGTCACAATCCTTTGAAAAAGTCACAATTCTTTAGAAAAGTCACAATTCTTCAAAAGAGTCAACTCTTTGAAAAAGTAACAACCCTTTTGAAAAGTTACAACTCTTTGGAAAAATCACAACCCTTTGGAAAAGTCACAATTTTTCAATGTGAAAATGTGTCTTCTATTAATATATTTTATATTATAATATAAGTAAATATAGAAAATGTACAAAATTGGGTGTTTTAAGAAGAATAGAAAACTTTAAAAAATCGTACTTTGAAAATGTGAGGGAAATCCTCTATTTATAACCAACAAAGGTAGTAAGAACATATGTTTATTGTGCCTTATCAGAAAAGGCACAACTCTTCAGAAAAATCACAACCCTTCAAAAAGGTCACAACTCATCCAAAAAATCACAACTCTTTAGAAAAGTCATAATCCTTCAGAAAGTCACAACTCTTTGGAAAAATCACAATCCTTTGGAATAGTCACAACCCTTCTGAAAAGTCACAACCCTTTGAAAAGATCACAACTCATCGGAGAAGTCAAACTTTTTAGAAAAGTCACAACCTTTTGAAAAATTCACAACTCTTTGAAAAAGTCTCAACCCTTCAATGTGAAAAGGTGTATGCTTTTAATATATTTTATAGTATAAATATTTAAATAAATGTAATATAATATAAGATATAAAAGATATACTAAATTGGATGTTTTAAGTTGGGGGTATTATAATAATTTAATATTCAAGTTAGGGAGTTCATACTTTTAAGGTATAGATAGGTAAAGATAGATAGATGTTATCACGTATTTTTCACATATTACTTCTTAACCTTTCACATTCTTTATTCAGAAAAGTTTAAATGTTTGAATTACTACTTTTCTATTCTTTGTTAATGGTTAATACAGGAGAAATCGGAGAGTCTCAATTATTAAAACTATTGCTACTTGTAACTTTTCTTGATTCTCCTAATTAATTGTAATTGTTTTTATTTTCTATATTCTTTCCCAGTTGGTGCTCTCCCGAATAACAAACATGTGACTTGGTTTGTTCATAATTCTTTAGTTGTTCTTTTTTTATCAAAAATAATGTATTTTAAAATATTTTCAGTATTTTAAATATTATTAAAATGTTTTTAAAAATTTAATGAGATCTTTTTAAGATTTACTAGTTCTAGAATAATCAAGGAACACACATTTGAGAATACGAGGGGCTGATGTCTTTGATGAGTGGTAAATTCGCACTCATTTGAAGTCTATTTAGCTCAATAATTAGTGTCCTCAATGCCTAATTTTATCCTATTTTGATGAAATATTGATAATTCGCAGCTATGAAGACAAATGGACAAGGCAAGGATTGGTGTTTGAAAGAATGGTCAAAAATGCAAAAAGAAGTGCAAACTATTGGTAAATGCTCAACCACACCTATCACGATTCAAAGTGTGGGCGGTCGCTATGCAAGTATAAACCCAACAAAGAGTTGGGATCGATCCCACGAGGAACAATGTGCAAGGCGATTGAAGAAACAAAGAATTACAAGCTACTAGTTTGAATCCAAAATATAAAATACAATTACAAAATGAGAAGATTTCAAGTAACGAATTAGGATAGGGGATAAAGAAGAACAAGGAACAAAGCTATATCGAACAAGATTGCCAAAGGGATTTGGGAATGGCAAATCAATCAAAATCCATACGATCCATTGCAAACTAGCTTCATACAATCTCAATTAATCATGGGTAAAATCATATATGCCTCGGAAACTAAATTATCTACCTAATTCTATCGAACATAGGCAAATATTTCTCAACTAGTTCTCACGAACCCAATCAAGTAGCAACACAAGCAATCCGATTAAAGGCAATGCAAGGACTCACTATTTCTAGCAACAATCCGCAAATGAGTTGCTAAACCTCAAATAATGCACCAATCAACCTTTCCCAACCTCAATTGACTCTAACAAGCTCAATCAAAGTAAATGGGCAAGTCCAAGGAGTGATCAATTCCAATGGAAAGCAATTAAATCATGAAATCGATTGGATAATCAAAAACACATTTCATAAATGATAAAACATTCAACTAATTACAAAAGCACAAGATAGAAATCAAAAACCCAAATATTGATTATGTCTAACACAATATCCAAATCACTAATCAACAATTAACACCTAAAATTCAACAATACAAAGCAAAGAGTTGAAGAAAGGTGAAAAATAATTACAACCCAAGCTCACAATCTTCACTCTAATGTTGTTTGTTGAGGAATCTTTCTCTCAAAGCTAAGCCCAAGCCTCAATCCCTAAGTTCTTCTTCTCTATTCTATGTTTTCTTTGAATTGTATCAATTGTATAATGGATGTGAATCAGTGTATATGGTGAATTTGGGGTCAAAATGTGAAGTTCCAAAAATGCCCAGACACCAGTCACAATTCTTCTCCACGTTCGCGAAGAAAGCACCGCGTTCGCGGCACTCTAAGAAGTTGTACTCCGCATTCGCAGAGGCCGTCTCCATTCCCAGTACTTGACCTAAATGCACTCCACGTTCGCGGAGGCTTCCCTCGATCGCGCCTCACAGCCAGCTTACACTCCGCGGTTGCGCCCAACTCTACGCATTCGCTGAGAGTATTTCACTGCCAACTCCAAAATCCTTGTTTTTAGCTCTATTTTGCCCCAATTTTCATTCTTTTTCATCAAAGCTCCTTTTTAACCAGCATGTATCTTAAACACAACATTCAAAGGAAAATTAGCCTCTTTCTCCACTTAAGTACCACAAAATCACTAAGAAAAGGACTCCAAATGAGTGAAAATCATCCACTCATCAACACCCACAACTTAGAAACTTTGCTTGTCCTCAAGCAAAACAAAATCTAAAGCACAAGAGGCAATCACAATAAGCACAACACACTTTCATTCCGAATAGAGATCATGATCATGACTTTGGTTGGTACTAACAAATAGTCCTCAAGCAAACTTTTCACAAAAACAACCCCTCATTTTCATGGAACATTTTTCAAAAATCAAGAATCATTAAGAGACAACAATTCAAACTCAAGAAATGACTCAACTCTTTAGCTCTTTTTATGCTCACTTGTTGCTATTTGGAATTTTCAAAATCACAATTCAAGAAACCTACATGCCCTCACAAGAAAAGAAATGTCCAAAAACACTCACAAGGTATTTACAAGACAAGGGACAACAATACAAGAACTCACACTCACAAAAGAACATCTTATGCCCACAAGTGCCACACCATAAGCTTGCCCTTATTTTCAATCAACATTGCCTCAACTTCATTTGGTTAGAAATCACAAAGGACTTTGTTAAGCTTGTAATGTAGGCTTAGGGAAGGTAAGGATATCATTTAGGTACAAATGACTACACCCTCCTTGAACTCTACTCAACAACTAAACATTTTCCAACTTTTCCACATTTTCTTCACTTTCCAAACCAATGCACAATTCACCTTTTCATTTTCTTCATTTTCTTCATTTTCTTCATTTTCATTCTAGATGCCCCACATGCAACCATTTTCAACTTTTTGGAGGATTCAAGATTCTTTTATTCACTTTCTTTTTCACAACTTTCTTTTTCAAAACTTTTTCTTTCTTTGAGACATCTTTCCTCGTATATTTATCTTTTTTTATCAAGCTCTTATGCAATAGGCATCCCTTCTATGAATTTTCCAAAACACCCCCAACTTAGGCTTTTAGCCTCACTTTTACAAAATCAAGTTCAAGGAGGGGAAGGGTTCAAGAGAGGGATGTATTTTCAAAATGGCTAAGACTTGTAATAAGGTTGCCAATAATAGGATTTAGGCTCAAGGGGGACAACTAAAGATACATTTAGTGCAAAGGTAGGATTTTTAGGCCAAGTGGACTTCAAGAATAATCAAAGAAAGCCTAAGATCATTTTTTCAACCCAACTCAATCAAGACCAATATTTCAAGACTAACCAGGGCAAGTTCTAGGTGGCACAAGCAAACACAAGGCATTATTCAACAACTCACTACACATGGCGTGCAAATCACTCAAGATGGATCAAAATCTTATTTCCTTTTCAACAAACAAGTGGCATTGAACAATTAAACTGCCAACGAATCAAGAGTCACAAAAAGAGTCACAAGAGTTGTCACAAAATCATTCAACACTTGCTCAATTTTCAAAATGGAGGGGTATGCTCAAAACACATCTTTCACAAGAAAGACTATATTTTTAGTACCAAACAAGGCACAATCTTCCAAAAAGACCACGACGAATTCTCCCTTAAGAAAATCGTCAACTAATCCATCATTGGGCAAACTCATACATCAATTCGGAACCGGTTACTCAGACTTCACAGCACATCAACAATAATGGCTACTCAGACTTCACCAACAATGACTACTCAGACTTCACCACACAACCAATCGACAAGGGTACAACATCCATCAACAAAACAAGAACCCAACAAGGGCACATCATCCACAAATAAAAATAAAAACCCAACAACATAATAAAAACAACCAACAAACAATCCCAATCATCCTGTCACGACCCAAGCCTAGGGCCTAGATGTGACCGGCGAATGGGGAACCCGAAGGAACCCCAAACAAGCCTCATAGCGTATCATTACACATCCTTGGTCGCGGAAGCAATTAAATGACCATAAGCGATAAGCATAGTCAAGGGGAAATCGGGACTAAGGGAGCAAGAAAAAAAAAGAAATGATACATAAATACCATAGATGAGTCAAGCTCAAGCATAATACACAACTTGTCCAACACCAACCTCTAAACATGAGTACTTAGCGGGGGCCAAGACAAACTACCGGGCTCACCCTCATAGTCAAAACATAACTAGAAAGGAAAAGTTTTATACATAGCAAAAGATCATGAGCAACGTCCCCGGAATGGAGGACTCACCAATAACCACTATAGAAAATCGTACTAGCCACGTGGAGGAGGATGGTCAAGCGGTGCTCCGGTCCCTACATGGTGACATCATGTAGGCATAGAGTAAGCGTTAGTACATTTGAATGTACTAAGTATATGGGATGCAATGCAATGCTACATTAGATGGACATCATAGGAAAAAAATGCGTAATCATACCCAATAGATAGCATATTAACGAAATGATATGTATAATGATGCTTACATAAAAATCATATTTAGTGGGACGTAGTACATGTGTGGCGAGTGACCATCAATATAGTATTTCCAAGGCCTACCACCCCCTTGGAGAGGCGAAAGAGGTACAAACCCCTCAATATGGTTACACGGGCCTACCACCCCCCGTGCTAGGGACCAAGGTACAAACCCCTCGATATGGTTACTACGGGCTCTACCTACCCCCCGTGCTAGGGACCAAGGTACAAACCCCTCGATATGGTTACACGGGCCTACCACCCCCGTTATACGGGCTAGGGACCAAGGTACAAACCCCTCGATATGGTTAACGGGCCTACTACCCCCCGTACTAGGCATGGTCGACTCACAACACTTATTTAGAGAAAATCATATACATGTGTCCATTTCATCATCATTTCAGTAATTACATAACCATCCGACTCATAGGACGTACCTTGGACCTTCCCTTTCCTAAGAATTCTATAAATGGGCATTTTATCAAACACAAGGTGGGCAATTGTTCATGTAAATGAAATCATGTATTTCAAGAATACTAATTCCAACCAATTCCAAAATCCATATAAATCAGCCCACCAACAACATACATATATATATCAACCTTCATAATTTGATCATGGAAGCATGTAAACCATAAACATCACATAAAAATTTCATTTCATGATAATATGCAAAAAGGACCATAATAGGGTGTGTAGTAGTAATTCCGTAATTCAAGAATTCATAATTGATCATGAGGACCCATAAACTTGAAGTAGAAATAGAGGATAAATGGTTGGACTTGTGGAAAGGAAGGTTTCCACAATCAAACCCACATACCTCAACTTTGGAGAATCCTTGATGAAGATTGGAATGGAGAATCGAAGCTTGAGATTGAGTCTTGAATCCGGAATTAGAGCTTGAGATGTTTGATTTGGTTTGAAGATCTTGGTGGAATTTTGGAGAGGGCTTAGAGAGTGTTTTTGGAGTTTAGAAAATGACTAAATATGCAGACATATCCCCTTTTTATAAAAATGACTCCAACCCGCCTAGAAAATTCGCTCACTGGAATGTGGAAATTCTGCACGACAGGTTTTACGAAAATTGGTCATAACTCCCTCATCCTAACTCGGAATGAGGTGAAACCAAGTGCGTTGGAAAGCTAACTCAAAGAGCTTTAATTTAATAGTTTGCAGCCCTTCCAGTTCCTTGTGTGCTAAGAGATATGCCCTTTTAAAGTTGACCCTCCAAATCGCAATTTTTGCGATTTTCGAATTTTGATACGGTTGCTCTAAAATTCGGGTTAGACCCATTTCCCACTCAATTTGACCCCACAAATAAGAATATGAAGTCGAATTTCAGAAATCATGCACGGATTTTGAGATATATGGAAATTACAATTATAGGTGTTTCCGTAGCACATTTTCGGGCATTTTTGGGGTCGTTTCAATATCTCCCCCTTGGGAACATTCGTCCCCGAATGTTAAAGAAACGTACATGAGAGACACAAACATGGAAATTTCAGACCACATAAGGATGCAACAATGCACTTACACCTTATTTCAAAACCTCAACATAGTTGTAAAACCACAATGAACTTGTCAACTTAAGCATGAATGTATGCAATGACATGGGGGCTGAACTTAAGACCTGGGATTTTATAAAGGGCTCAGATCAATACCTTAGGCTCGAGTGGAGTGGAAAAGATAAGGATATCGCCTTTGCATGTCCGCTTCGGCCTCCCAAGTAGCACTTTCAACTTGTTGATTTCTCCAAAGGACTTTAATGGAAGCCACATCTTTTTTTCTCAACCTCTTCCCTTGTCTATCTAAAAATCTGGGACCGAACCTCTTCATTAGGTCAAAATATCTCAACAACACCACAACATCAAGAGACACAATGGCATTCGGATCAACCACACACTTCCTCAACATAGACACATGAAATACCGGATGAACCAAATCCATCTCGCTAGGCAATTCCAACTCATAAGCTACCTTACCAATTCTCCTCATCACCTTATAAGGACCCACGTATCTTGGGCTCAACTTGCCCTTCTTAACAAAATGAACCACACCCTTCATGGGTGTCACCTTCAAATAAACCCAATCACCAACTCGGAATTCAAGAGCCCTTCTCCTCACATCGGCATAGGACTTTTGGCGACTTTGGGCCATCTTCAACCTTTCTCTAATCATCCTAACCTGCTCAAGAGCCTCCATAACTAGGTCTGGTCCTAACAAGGCCACCTCACCAAACTCAAACCACCCAACCGGTGATCTACAACGCCTCCCATAGAGAGCCTCAAAAGGAGCCATACCGATGCTAGAATGATAGCTATTGTTATAGGCAAACTCAATCAATGGAAGATGATCATCCAAACTACCCTTAAGCTCCAATACACAAGCCCTAAGCATATCCTCAAGTGTTTG